>OZ014571.1:2579450-3779450 GCA_963966155.1 Clivina fossor | reverse complement strand
CCCCGTTTGTGTTTGTAATTAATTAATACATTCGCTAATGAAGATATTTCACCGAAATGTAAATATACTGTTTTGTAGATTTACTCCAATTTAAAATAATCGCTAGTGAAGTAGATATTTTATATTAGGAATAAATGTCAGCAAATTATTGCAGGTAATGTTTTATATTATATACGTTTTAATATTATATATATATAAATAATTTTTTAATAATATGTACTAGATTGAAAACAAATAATTAATTAAATAAATTAGAGCAAATATAAATATTTTAATATTCCTACATACAAGAAAATAGTATATGTTACAAGGTGTGTAAATTTTTTTTTAATAGATTATTTTTATATTTATATGAAGTGAAGTAAAAAATTAAAAAAATTAAAAATAAATACAGGTGATCAAAAAGTCAGTAGACTATTTTAAAATGAAATAACTTTTTTATTTAAAATAAAATAAAAAAATAAAATTAATTAATTGTAATAAGTTATTTTATATATATATATATATGTATATATATATATATATATATATATATTAAACACTAAAAACATTGTTAATTTAAAACCAACGATTAATTCGCAAATAAACTTACTTTTAATCTGTAAAATTTGAATTTCACATAAGTAATACATTTCACATAAAAATAAATAGGCTATCTGTTATTTGTATAACTTTTCCTAATGATGATGTACATCGAGTACATCGAAACGTCAATTTTTTAGTTAAAATATAAACAAAACTTAAACTTAAAGCTTTTTTATTTTGATAACCAAAAGTTTTGTATTTGTTTTTATTATTATTAATATATATTTAATAATATATGATTTTACTAAAATTCATCATTACGAAACTACTAGAACGCGAAAAATACATTTCAATGCAATGATTTGTAAATGTCACATATTGCATAGCAAATAAATATCCACGAGCATAATATATATGTTTGATATGTGAGTGAATATGCGAAAAATTCTAATGATATTTCAATCAAATACCATAGCACACAGTTCATAATATTACAAACACAAAATATGCATCCATGTAGAATAGAGTTGCAAATGACAACACAACACGCGCTTATGTCCGTATACAGCTACTATTTCGGTTTTGGAAGCAAACAGCACACATATGTACGAACACACATGTACATGAAAATAACCATGTCAATGCATTTTTTTCATTATGTTTTGTTCCACTAACAGTTATGTTATTGTCATATTCATTAACAAATATTAACAGTTCGTTTCTAATTTAGTTGTGTTCGCATAAAGCACTCAACTATGATTTTATATTACCGACAAAAATTGCATATTTATTCATCAAAATTTGGGCGATTTTTTTTTTGGAAAATTTAGTAAATTAAATTAAAAATGAAAGTTATTATAGAATTTATAGAATTTTTGAGCTGGTATGTCGTGGTCAATCTCTTCTCGTCGCAGACGTTTCACCATACATCATAGATGTCATCTTCAGTGCTTGGTGACTGAATAATAGTTTCTGCTTTGCAATCTGGTATATATATATATATATATATATATATATATATATATATGTCTACAAAGTATTGAACTAATTAATTTTTTGTTTGTCATGTTATTACCGCATTTAATTACAAGAATTTATAACAATATTGAATTTTTCCTACGATTTTAGAATTTTTTACACAAATGGATTCGATGTGTGTATTTGGACGATAGAGAGACTTTACGAACACCCATACCCTAAGCGGGATTCGAACCTCGACCGGCTATGATTGTAGAATTGAATATAGATTTATTTACATATTAACTATTTGGTTGTGGAATTAAAAACACTTGTTTACTTTGTAATTACGTATAATTATTTTTGAAAATTTTCAATACACGGTCGAGAAAATAAATAAATAATTAAGGTTAATTTTAATTGTCAACAGAAATAGAAGACATTTTTATATTATTTTAGAATAGTACATGTCTCTGTCACGTACTTATAATGTACTTGTCAGTCGTCACGAAATATGTAACGAACATAATTATAGCTAACAGACATGTACAAATATTAAAAAAAATAAATGGTATGAAACAGCATCCACAAATAAATAATATTGTGTATTTAACAATAAAGCATGTTCATAGTTTCATGTTACCCTGCATTTTTAATAATAGTGCTGATAGAAATAAGATATTTTGTAATAAAATTGCTTTAGATTAATGTTCTGTATTAATATTTATTTAAAATCGACGTTTCGACGAAACTCAACGTCCGTCTTCATCAGGATAAATGGCATTAACAGTAAATAAGCAGAACATAAAAACAAGTTACTAGGTAACATAATAAGATTAATAAGTAACTAGATTATAAAATGTAAATAAATATTTTATGATCTACTATCAATTGTTTGTTGCATTTTGCAATACAAATTTTTAATTTAATTAAAAACAAATTTCCTGTTATTCAAATATAGATACATATACCATTTTTTTTTTCGAAACTAATAAACTCTGTTAAAAATTACAAATGAAATCTGATCATTATCCAATAATTAATTAAAATCACAGATCAGCTAAAAACGCCATCACAAATAAAAAGAATGAACACGAGACAGCCCAGCCAATATTTTGCTGATCATTTTCCACGTTCTTTTCGTTTGACATACGGATACTGGGGGTGGGTGGGCTTTATTCAGTGTATGTTGAACTTTTTTAATTAATATTTCCCGGTTCGTTTTTATAATGACGGGAGAACGGGCCCGGACTGGGGCGCCGAACCGCGCGGTAGGACACCGAATTGATCAGGATTAGCGGACGACGCGATAAAAGATGAATGGATTAGCGTAAATGACATCGGCCGCCAGCCAGATTTACATTCGTGTGAAATGAGGATTTCGATCTGGGTTTGTATGTGTGTGTGTGTGTGTGTGTGTGTGTGTGTGTGTGTGTGTGTGTGTGTGTGTTTGTACGCTGAGCGAAGTCAGCATAAAGACGTATGCACAGAGATGGAATTTGGGATTTTTATGCAAGCTGAGAAACAGGTGAATTAACGTCAAAGTAGGACCATTAAGAGAAATTTACAACCGTTATTTGATATGCACATTAAAATAGCATCAATTTATAAAATGAAACAATCTAACAAATAAAACAAATGAAACCTTACCTAATCTAACGTTTTTTTTACTGAGTTAATTTACATAACCTGACTTGCAAATAGCCTAAATAACAATTTTTATTTTCTGTCGTTCATTGACATATTTAAATATTAATTTGTATGTACCCCAATAGAAATACGTGCACAGCAAATAAAATTCTGTCACTTAAAAATCTATTTTTATATATTTTATTTTATACTTTTTATTTTTACTAAAATTTGGAAGTATTATCATCGCAGATTGTATGCTAAGTTTGAAGAAAATCGGTTTGACAAAAGTATGTTTTTAAGTTAAATAAAATTTTGTAAAAAAGTACTTTTTTATGTAATTATTTATAGAAAAAAATTCTATATTAATGTCTGCTGTTTTTAGCTATCTAGTTTTTATATATAGTAAAAAGAGCCAATCCATGAAGTTACGTCTTGGGTGGGATTTTATGCACACTGAAAAAAGGTGAATTAACACCAGAATAGGACAATGTAACAACCATTAATAGAAATTCATAACCGTTATTTGATATGCACATTAAAATAGCAATTAAACATCAATTTATAAAATGTAATCTAATCTAATCTAATCTAACCTAATCTATTAATAGGTTAGCTATTCTGATGTTTCCTTTTTCTGATATGTATTTATTACATCTAGCATTAATTTGCATAATTTGACGTGCAGATAGCTTAAATTGCAATTTTTATTATTTGGCGTTCATTGACATATTTAAATGTTTATTTATAATATGTACAGTACACCTCTTTGCTTAATAGTTTTAGAATTTGTTTAATGATGTTGACTGAATTTGTTATAATATAAACACATTGTTAGACCTTTAAAAAAAAAAAAAGAATTGAATGCAACTAAATCCATCTCTGGTGGCGCATGTGCAGAAAATCCACAGCTGAATTCACAGTCATGTACGTATTATGCCCGTACGACCTATTTCACGGTGCGACTGCTTAACGATCACGCTATTATACATTAAATTTCGATTTGATTTTAAACTCCAAACACGCATTTCACATTCCCCTCCACTTCCACCACCACCCACCACCACCCACCACTCATCTACAAAGAATAAATTGAAAAAACAAACTTAATAACTTCACACAAAGAGTACCATAAGCAAATAAACGGAAATTTCACATATATTCTATTATTTTATATTATAGCATGCAGGTTAAAGTTGGTTATGTTTGCAGTCAATAAAACACATAAAATGCACTTTATAACTTAATAACGTTTATTAACACTACTTTAGATGCTACACAAATATGAAATTATTAAATTTAAATAAACAAATACAGATAATGTGATTTTAAGGTGTTATGAATAACAAAGAACTCGTGTTGGTTACCAAGCGTTCTTTTTCATATACCGTCAACGACTCTCTCTCTCTACTCCCTTCCTCACCGCTAGCATGCTTGCATTTTTAGCGTACTGGGGTTCTCAAACTTTGCTACATCCTCCCCCTCTAGTCGCGAGAAGGTGGCCTCACCGAGTGACTAGGATGAGTTTTCTTCGGACGCCCTCTACCTCGTTTTTTGTAGATGGGTGTTGATTCAGCATCGCTAGAACCTATAAATGGGGTCAATTCAGATACATGATGCTTACCTAGTCCAATTTCCGGATTGTTGACATCAGCAATTTCATAGGTAGTAGGCGACACTTCTTTCTTGATTCGACCTAATGTTCTTTCAATTCCGTCATGGCACGCAGTAGGCGAGTCATGATACTCTCTGAGAATTTCAGGTATTTCATCTTTGGGTATAAGTTTCGCAGAAAGACCTTGGACCGCATTACTTAACAGGTGAGTCTTCACTAGGACTTTATCACCTTTTTTGTACAGGGGAGCTGGTCGGCGATTTTCGTCTGCTTGAACAAGTATAGGAGCACTTGTAAGAGCAATTTTCAAACTATCGTATGATTCTTGCTGTGACTCTTCCCATTTCCAAGTAGCATTTTTCTTTGTGAGATCAGTCAATGGTTTGGCTATTTTAGAGAAACCATCTATAAATTTTCTGTACCAAGAGCAGGTTTGTAGGAAGGTCTTCAAATGTTTGATATTTGTTGGTATCGGCATATCTCGAATTGTAGCTACTTTTTTAGAATTGATTTGCAACCCTGAACGCGTTAGTACGTGTCCCAAAGATTCAACTTCTGGTCGTACAAATACACATTTCTTTCGATTTGCCTTCAATTTAAATTGCTTGAGCCGATCAAATACTTTCTGTAGACCACCTAAATGATCTTCAAATGTTTCTGAGATTATTATCAAATCGTCAAGATAAGCCAAAATAGTGACGTCTAATCCAGTTCTAAACCGGTCTATCATCCGTTGGAAGGTTGCTGGAGCATTCTTGAGTCCGAAGGGCATTCTATTATATCGGAAAGTTCCGAACGGCGTGGTAAACGTAGTCTTATCTCGGTCGTCGGGATGAAGATTGATTTGATGGTAGCCTGCGCGTAAATCTATCGTTGTCATAAAATTACTTTGTTTCGCAGCGTGAAGCAATTCGTCAATCCGTGGCATTGGATACGAATCCGTGATTGTGATTTCGTTCAACCGTCTATAGTCAATGCATAACCTATATGATCCCTCCTTTTTTGGTACTAAAACCACTGGAGCAGCCCAGGCAGATTCACATTCTTCTATTATCCCGTTATCAAGAAGTTCATTGATCTCTTTCTGAAGGTATTCCTTTTTTGGTTTTGCCATTCTGAACGGTGGTACGGAGATTGGTGACTGACCATCTTTGATATTTATTCGATGTTCGGCAAAAGGAGTTGGCTCTCCCCCTTGTGTGAAAATGCTCATGTTATTCGTAAGTAGAACATTAACACGTTCTCGTTGTTCTAATGTTAGATCTTCTCCTTCATTTTCCCGCAGTTTTATATCTTCATATAAATTTCTTTGGCATTCAACTTGATTTATTTCTGATACAGTTGGTGAAAATGAGTATTTTCTTTCTGGTTCCTTTCTAAAATACCATTCTCCTTTAGCGGTATCAAGTACTATTTCAGCTTGTGTTAAGAAGTCCATACCTAACAGAGTTCTGTTATCGTGTGGCGTTGGAAGAGATAACAATTTTGTTGGTACTATTTTCCCATTTAAGTCCACATTCACTTCTATGCATGGAAGCTTTAACTGTTGCTCATTCCCATCTGCAAGAGTAACTTTCACATCTTCGATTTCAATTGGGTGTGAATGTTTAATATTTTCGAAAAGTTTCTTGCCAGCAATACTTCTTGTTGCACCAGTATCAGCCAGAACTATGCCTTGAAGACCATCAATTTTGACTGATAGATTTGGTCTATGAAATTGAGTTCCAATTTGTGCTCCATAGAAAGTTATGTTTCCAATGTTTGCTTCTACTTCACTCTTCTTAGTTTTGTTGCAATTTGAGCATTCTGTACGTATCACTCCGGGTGCTTTACAACCGTAACAATAAATGTTTGGGTTTGATTTTGATACGGTTCGTTCTGGGGTGACCGTTTCTTTCTTCTTTTTATTATCAGATTTTTCTTTATTTCGACACTCTGAGATTAGGTGACCATATAGTTTACAATATGAGCATCTTATACGCTGAGTGTGTTTATCCGTATGTTTCTCTTCAGTTTTAGTTACTTCTTTCGTAGAGATTTCTATATCCCGAACTCGTTGAATCAATTTATGGAAAGTGTCAAATTCGTTTCTCGTTACTCGCTGGCGAATATTTTTATGCAACTGACCGTACAGCATATCTAATTGAACACGTTCTTCCAAACTATATGGCAATTGTGCTATCAACGCGCGTACGTGACAAATAAATAATTCGGTCGATTCGTTTCCGTTTTGTTCACGAGAAAAAATTTCTTTGTACACTAAGTGTGCCGGTAACTTTTTGGAATACACTTCTCGTAATGTTTTAACAGCATCATCCCAAGAAGAAATTGTTTGTTTAATACCTTTCCACCATGTGGCCGCGTAACCCTCAAGTAACATTGGTAAACCTTTATATGCGTTCTCATCGGTTATGTTTAAACACTCTTTATAAATTATTATTGCATCCAGGAAAGCGTCAACATCTGACGATGCACCTCCATCAAATCTAGATGTACATTTCGCAAAACTTCCGGAATTTTGAATAATCGGCACCGGACTATCGGTAGCATTATTTCTAAGATGTTCAACATTTGCACTTAAAGAACCCGTAACACGCGTGAGAAGTTGCTCGAATTGTTCATTTGTGAGAGTGATTGATTCTAGTTTTTTTGACATTTTGTTTAACTTTGTGTTAATTATTTTTATTTAAAAAAAATAATCAAAAAAATATAAAAATATACTCGAAAAAAGTTTGAGCGTCACTGGAGTTATTCTGTACAACAGCGCACGAGACCACACACGACGACGAATGACGCGATATTTATGCACTGAAGTTAAAATATGTCCATGCAACGGTTCATATAATTTTACCGGACACAACGAATGTCTCAATAAATATATTTGTGTATATTTACCTTGTGTATTGGACACAAACAAATGTCTCAATAGATATATTTGTATGTATTGGACACAAAAAATGTCTCAATAATTGATTGATTTACACTTGCACCAAACAGTACTTATTCATTACTCATATTAACACACTTGAATTACAATAAACAGTTTTTAGTTGTATTTAATCGACACGGGTATTTCGTAGAACACCAGAAAATGTCTAATTAAAATTACACAAACTATTTAAACACTGGTTTCGGCCGCTAAGCTGGGACGCCAATATAGCATGCAGGTTAAAGTTGGTTATGTTTGCAGTCAATAAAACACATAAAATGCACTTTATAACTTAATAACGTTTATTAACACTACTTTAGATGCTACACAAATATGAAATTATTAAATTTAAATAAACAAATACAGATAATGTGATTTTAAGGTGTTATGAATAACAAAGAACTCGTGTTGGTTACCAAGCGTTCTTTTTCATATACCGTCAACGACTCTCTCTCTCTACTCCCTTCCTCACCGCTAGCATGCTTGCATTTTTAGCGTACTGGGGTTCTCAAACTTTGCTACAATATGATTTAAAATTGATTCCATTTTTATTAACAGCTTTGTATTTTAGGCGTTTTTCCACAAGTAATACCACAACGAGTCTGTTCATTAATTTTTTTAAATTTGCAATTTAGAATCTGTTGTACACTGTAAAAAGAATAGCGAAATTACAGAAAATAATAGTAAAATTTTACTGTAGAAATCTGGAATTTTATTTTACTATAGATATTCTGTATTTGACCAAATAAGGATGTAAAATTGCTTATTCTCCGCAAATTACATCACATACTTAATGTATAATTACTATTGTTGGTATAACATGTAAAAATACAGCTTGCATATTAATATTTGTAATAATTCATCAAAATAATGAGACTTACTACATATTTTGTGTAATAATACTAAAAAAATATTTTAAGTGTAATTCATTCTTTTCAAAATACATCCTGTATAGGTAAATTTATAAATTTATACCAACAATAATATCACAGAACTAAACAAATTTTACCTATTTATGAAAAATTCTTGTCAGCAGATTTACTGAAGTTCTATTAATTTACTGTAAGAGACTTTATTAAAAAAAACTGTAATATTACATACATATGTACTTTTCCATCCTATTATATAATATTACATAATGTTTGTTGTTCTGATATTATGTATTTTTTAAAAATTATTTATTAAATTACAGTAGTTGAGTAATTATACCTAGAAATACTGGACATGATAGTGTCTCATGGTTTGTAGATAAAATTACATATTTTTTTTAGAGTGTATAAAAAAAAATAGCTTATATTTTTTTTGTAAAATTTATGTACCATGTATCTTAAAAACATGATTAAAAGTTGCTAAAAGAGCCTATTCTATATGACATATTTTAATGGAAGTAATAAACCAATAATTTTCGACACATCTAACAAGTTTCAAAATATTTTTTTAATTACAGTTCTTGTAAAAAAATTCCACGAAACATTCCATCGACTTGTGCTTGACCTAATCATCTGCTTTAACCTTTTCGCTCTTTGCCTTGAAAAAAGTTAGAGAGAGAAGAACGGCAAAAAAAATCGTGTCCAAGGAAACATTTGTAGCGCGGTGAGTCCGCATACCGATAAAATACAAGCTAGGCGCGCGCTTATGTGTATCGACTATAAATTTCAAATGACCATTAACTTGATCTCAACGAGCATTAAAAGTCTTTCGTAAAAGAAAAGCGACTGTACTGGCTGCTCGGTCGCTATTCAGCTATTAATCAATCTGGAAGTTTCGGGGGTTGTTTTGGGACCACGTTCAAAGGAATCGCTGCCCCCCCCCCCCCCCCCAGCCCCGGTGTACGTTTGTGCCTTTACTTCGTTGCTGTTTTGTCATTTTGTTTCGGACACAAGATGGGGTTTCTATTGATTTTGATGGGCTTATAGTTGCTTGGAAAACAATTTTTTTTGTTATTTGTGAGTTTCTTTGGTGTAAGTGGTATATATGTCTGACAAAATAGTTAATAACTTTTACTGCTCAAATAACTTTAAGTGTTATTTAATTTCTAATTAACTAGGATAGTAGTATCTACCTGTATTATTTTTAGGTTATTACGAAGTGAAAATACTATATTATGATAATAAATTTATATATGATCTTACTGTACCGAAAAGTTAAAAAATAAAATAAAACGGTTGTACGTTCTAGTTTTGAATTAATATTTATTAATAAATCAACGTTTTATCGAACTGAACTTGCATCTTCATCAAGACTAATTACTAAGACTAAATACTAATTCTTTTCTGATTTTTCTGATATTTTCTCTTCGTCGAGACTAAATTTTTACCGTAACTTGTAAATTATATTGTATTTTGTTATTATATTTTCACTATTATTACTATTTTGTACATTTAATTTTTAGTTTTAATTTGTATGACATTGTGTGATTTTTGTGTTTTGTATTCTGTTTATTCATATATGCAATTTAAGATTCGGATATCGGATCCGGATCTCAAATTATCTGAGAATCGGATATTAAATTGAAAATTTAATAAAATAGTAAAAAAAGAAAACAAGTTTTGATAACATTAAACACGTAAATCATTGATAAAAGTTTATAGAATTATTCTAATCTAACAAACTAGTGAAGTCAATACTGAAGCGTCACTGTCGTCGTGTATACTATAAATTTTCATAAATTCATAAAATTTTCAACCGGGCGACAAATACAGGCACCGCAGTAAATTATTGACGTGTCGGTGCGTACACGCTAATGGAAAAGAATGATTAAAAATTAATAAATAAAATCGGTTTACGAAGCAAAGCCTCCGACACATTTTCAAAGTTTCCCATTCAGCTTAATCTGATAGAGATTAATATTTTTCATACCAAACACAATACACTTTATAGCTTTCTTTCTCTCTCTTTCTCTTGTCGATTCGATTTTGTTTCCATGTTGAGTTTGTTTTTTATTTTCGGTGGAAAAGTGGTAGGGGTATTCGTTTTTATTTGAGTATTTTTCGTTTTTGTTTGAAACAGTGTTTAACAGTATATACAAATTATTGATGTTTAGAGTTATTTCGGATGTGGAACATACAAAGGATGTCAATATTTATAAATTTTTAGCATTTTTTTTTTGCAAATATTAGCTATTAATAACATGAAACTTTGTTTTTTTTTATCGAACAGAAATTTGATGCTATTTTGAATGTATAAACATCAATAATTTTTTTAGTTTTTCTAGTAACATTATTTTTAGGTTTTATATTTAATAATATTTAATCTAAACATTTGAATTTTTAATTATGGTTAAATTTCTAAAATTATGAATCATATTTAAAATTAAATGGCTCTATGTTTTAATTCTGTATTACTGTTTATTAATAATCGACGTTTTAACGAACTCAACGTACGTATTCATCAGGAAAAAAGATACAAATGACCTTTATAGTGTAAATAACAGAACATAGAAACCAGTTAACTATACTGTAATTTTACACCATTTACACCAGCTTAATATGTAAATTTACAGATGTTACAGGGATTTCTTTTTACATAATATTAATATATTATAAAATACGTTTATTTAATTTAAGTAATTACTTACTTTTTCGGTAAAAAAATATATTATTTTACTTAAACTTACTAAATTATATTATTTTTTTACAGAAAAAATATGTAAACTATCGGTTTTGTTGAAATAATATGTAATTTGTAAAATGACAACTTTTTTTACAGTGTAGGTAATAAAATAAGTAACTAGATCATAACATTTATAAATTTTTAATCAAAGGAAGCCAAATTGTTTGAAAAGTAATTTCCTCTGTCAGGAAATAAATTTATTTTGCAACATTTGTACATTAAAATATATGTAAATGAGAAATATAAATTTTTAATATGCGATATGCTTTTATAATTATAGGTTTTTGTGTGTACGTATTTAACATGGATTTATTTCGTATATTATTCTCGTTATTTTTCATTTTACGGGATTAGATGGATTTGTCGAAACCTAATTTTAAATATATTTTTTACAACAAAACAACAAAATTTACCTTGCTGATTTATTATGTATATTCTAATTTATTTTCATTAAATTATTATACATAGTACCTATATTATTATTTTTTAGATGAAATAAAAATATGTTTATACATATTTTGGCTGTCATGTTTCATTAATTATATTGATTTGAATAACTAAACTGTAGATTTATATTATTATTGTATTTCACAAAAAGGTAACAGAAATTAAAACATCAGGTAATTAATTAGCAGATTAAAAGATTTCAACTTTTTTATATATTATAATTACGTATGTTTATTGTTAATAATTGATAAAGTCAGTTGTCTCTTTTTAAATAAATTTTGACATTCAACTATAAATTTAAAATTAATACATTTGCGGATCAATAAAATATATCAAATGAATATTAGATTTATATGAAAGTATATTTTATTAGGATTTATTTATTAAATTTATATTATTCGACACATGTCAAAATTAAGTTAGCAGTAACAGTGGAGTAGGGATTCAGTATAAATTATACATTTTTATTACTTCTTATATTAATTAATAAATACTAATACAGAACTTAAACCTAGAGCCATTTTATTTTAAATAATGAGTTCTGAAAGATTTTTTTACTATGTTATCTTTATTATAGTATCTTTAAGAAACTATAATAATTGCAAGATTACAATATTAACAGTTTTGATAAGAGAAGCAATAGAAATTTATAAAGAAACATATAACATCAATCAGTTTGATTAGTAACTGTTTTAAATAAAATTTGGCTTCCTTTAATTAATAATTTATAAATTTTATAATCTAGTCACTTATTTTGTTACCTAGTAAGTAACTTGTTTCTATGTTCTGTTTATTGTATATGTTATTTGTATAGTTTTTTTCCTGATGAAGGTGGACGTTGATTATTAATAAATATTAATACAGAACTACAACCTAAAGTCGTTTTATTTTAATTTATTTCTATTATTATGAATATCAAAATTTTACAGTTTAAAAGTATATTTACTTGTGAATTAATCATTAGTTTTAAAGTAATATTTTATTTTTCAGTGTTTACTATATATAACGTGGCTCAAAAGTCGCTAAAACATTTACAATTCGAATAATTTTCTGCAATTAATTAATTTTATTTGTTTTATTTTATTATATATATAAAAAAGTCATTTTATTTTAAATTGTATTTTTTTATTCCATTTCATACAGATATAAAAAATAATATTATCAACTAAAAACCACGCTACTTAAATTAATGACTTTCTAGCAATATTTCTAATCCCGTGTCCATCTTTCTCCTAACCAAAACATCAAATCCAACTCCATGTCCTTCTTCATCAGCCGTCATTGTCTAAATCCATTCGGGCTACACCCACGCGTATACATAGGACAATGAAAGAGCCAGGACTTTGTATGCAAATTAAAAATACGTCACAGATTAACATACAGCTGTATCAGATTATTTCCCCCCTCCCCCACCGTAACGTTTGTTGGTTTAGAAGCGGAGGAATGCAGAAGCATTAATGGCGTTGTTGCTCTGTTACTGGGGGGTGGTTGTTGCTGCCCTTGCGGAATGGATATATATTTGAAACTAGGCGAACGTGAGCGATAACGTTATCCTGACATATCCATGCGGCTTGTGCATATATGCTACATGAGTTGATAGTGTGTTAGGCGCGGTGGGTTTTGACTGCTTTATGTTACATATGTTGGCGGGTGGAAATGCGTGCTGATTATCGGGTTTGTTACGTTTCTAGGTTTTGGAATTTAGTTTTGTTTTTTACTCTCTCGAAATGCGTTGTTGTAAATTAATATACTACATACATACATACATACACAATCACGTTATGTATCCAAAAATATACATTAAAATAAATATATATATATATATATATATATATATATATATATATATATATATATATATATATGTTTCAAAGCAAAATTATTTATAATAATAAGAAAGTTTCCAAGTGAGATGTATTATGAATTTGGATGAAGCTAAAGTTGCTTGTCTGGATAGGAATGTTTGGAGAAATCTGATTTCAAGATAATGGAAAGAGTTTGTGTCACACCCTTCTGGGTACATGGTGTGATTGTGTATGTATGTATGATTTTATCTAGAATAAAAATTTGAACAAAACTTATAAATATCAATAACCAATTTTTATTTAATAACAATGAAGAATTTTAATGATTTTTCTTGTTTTATCTAATAATACACTTGTTAAAATAAATTCAGAAAAAATATCGATTCTTCAAATCGGTATAACTCGATCGATTTTGAACGAAACTGAATGAAATTTTGCGTCCGAAAAAATATAAAGTCTCATCTTTAGGGTCATGCAAGATGATGGACAATTTGAAATATTCCGCTCCCCACCACACCCCGCAGAAAAAAAAACATGTTTTAACTTTAAAAAATGGTCAAACTTTGACAACATGTATGTATACAAAAAAACAAAATCGATTCAATTTACTAAGAGAGCGTAAAAATTCAAACAATTTGACGTAAATTTCGCTTAATTTCAAAGACTTACGATGCTTTCGCACAAAGTTATGATTTTTTGAAATTTACCTTGCACAATCTCTACTACTCTCTATATTATTTCATCTAGATAATAAATAAATACTGTATTTTTATCATCTATTTTTTTTATCCCAATATTGCAAATAACTGATCCATACTTGTTTGTTGTTTTTATGTTGTAGGGTGTCCACGAGCTAGCCGGTGTTCGTTTGCCCCTGCAGCCGTATGCCGGCGGTCATGCCGTGTTTATGTATAGTACAGCCGCTGACGGTAACGTAACGCTACAGTTACGCGACTCGGACGATTTAGACCGGAGTGGTTTGGCGGCAATGCTCGCCCGTCTCCAAGACGACGCAACGCTCAGCATTAGCTATCAGGACGCGGATATACTGTCCGACGGTAGCATTGACGTACTGCTTGGTACGGCTTCCACTACAACACCGGCGGCTAGTGCTACGGGACAGGGCACGCTACAAGGATCAGGTAGGATTCATTTTATTTTGGTTTTTGTTCACTTCAATTCAAGTTGCTATTGGTAACGCGATGAAACATTTTTATAATGTATAAACAAATAAAATATAATAACAAGATTAGAAGTATATGGGTAAACCCATATATAGACCACTTTGACATTTTTCGGAAAGTTGGCAATACTGTATTTTAATAATATTATAATTTATGTGGCAACTAGGAGATACTTTTCTGAAAATTTGATCAAAAACGAATAAATAATGTAGCCACAATGAATTTTTTTAAAAATTTGTGATTTTTTTTTCGATAAGTTGGCAACACTGTATTTTGTTAAAATTGCATAATTTATTTAGGCACTAGGAAAAACTTTTATGAAAATTTGATTAAAATCGGTTAAATAAAATGGTCATAATAAATTTTTAAAAATTTTACTAATTTTTTTCTCGGAAAGTTGGCAACACTGTATTTTGTTAAAATTGCATAAATTATATGAATACTAGGAGAATCTTACGTGAAAATTTGATTAAAATCGGTTGAACAACATGGCCATAATAAAACTTTTAAAACTTTAGTAATTTTTTTCTCGGAAAGTTGGCAACACTGCGAGCGAGCGAGCAAGCTGACGACGCACATCCATACACCCACATAAACTAACTTCAGATTCGTCATCTAGAGGCTATAGAAGGATTTCTATACAATTTTTTTTTTTTTAAATGTTATAGACACCGTACCAAACGCTATACCAATTTTTCCTTGCAGTCAAAGTAGTAAAAACACACGGTTTTAAGTTTCACAATTTTATTCTATGTGAAATAGATAAATAATACAACAACCAGTATTTCAAATATTACAATATTTTAAGTATAACGAAAATACAACTCGAAATATTCTAAACAGCACGAGTACTTACGCATTCAACTGTTATGATTTTTACAAAACATACATACATATTAACATATAATTATTGCACAACATGCACTAACTTAAATAAAATTTGGCTTCCATTAATTAAAAATCTATAAATCTTATGATCTAGTTACTTATTTTGGTACTTAGTAACTTGTTTCTATGTTCTGTTTATTTACTGTAAGTGTCATTTGTATCAGTTTTATTGATGAAGATGTACATATTTTAATATAATGATTTCTATGTTAATTTATGAGATAGTTGAAATAATTTGAACAAAAAAGTAATCAATATCAGCAACTTTATTACTTATTTCTACAATTAATATTTCAACATGATATCTTTCAATCTACAAAACTTCAACATTATTTTCAAAACATTTTCATATTAATTGCCACCAGGCACAATTTTAATAATTGTTTTAAAATTACTACGGAATAATTTTTTTATGATTTTCATCTTGTTCAAATAACAGTCGTTGTATGTGGGGGTGTACAAATACACAGTATAAGTCGTTCCGCCAATGAGATACTTTGTCAATATTTTCACAGTATTTCGTCCATTAATATTTATCGAGCGCGGGGGTAGGTTTTTGATTTTCGTAAAACTCGAGCTCGGCGTTAAAGAATTCGAACGGCCGAGCGTTCGTTTGGCATTACGAAGCCGAATGGAAAGTTGATCGTGATTTTGAGTTTCGAATTGAAAGCAAGTGATTTGGCTGCAGGCTCTCCAATCCGTATTGCTTACCCTGATTTATTTTTGTTGGTTAAATCGGAGTTTAATGTGGTTGGACGGGTATACCGGGTGATTCATTTAACCTGGAATTTGTTATATTTCGAAAAATACGCATCGAACAGAAAAATTTGCCGAATCCAAACTTTAATAACTCAAAGTGGGACATCCGTTAGTACTGAATTTCCGCCACCCCACCAACCCCTGTGGTCGGGGCGGGGGGCAACTTTGAAATCTTAAATAGGAACCCCTATTTTTTACCACAGATTCGGATTCTACGATAAAAACTACGTACATTTCGTCTAAAAAAAATTTTTTTATTCTCGACAGATGGCGCTGTAATCGCAAAAAATGGATTTAACCTGGAATTTGTTATATTTCGACAAATACGCATCGGACAGAAAAATTTGCCGTATCCAAACTTTAATATCTCAAAGGGAGGCATCCGTTAGTACTGAATTCTCGCCACCCCCTACCCCCTGTGGGCGTGGCGGGGGGCAACTTTGAAATCTTAAAAATTTCTTGCGATTACAGCGCCATCTGTCGAGAATCGAAAAATTTTTTCGGACAAAATGTACGTAGTTTTTATCGTAAAATTCGAATCTATAATAAAAAATAGGGGTCCATATTTAAAAATTTAAAGTTGCCCCCCGCACCGCCCACAGGGGGTGGGAGGGTGGCGGAAATTTAGCACTAACAGATGCCCCCTTTGAGATATTAAAGTTTGGATTCCGCAAATTTTTCTGTTCGATGCGTATTTTTCGAAATATAACAAATTCTAGGTTAAATCTTTTTTTTTGCGATTACAGCGCCTTCTGTCAAGAATCGAAATTTTTTTCGGACGAAATGTACGTATTTTTTATCGTAAAATCCGAATCTGTGATAAAAAATAGGGGTTCCTATTTAAGATTTCAAAGTTACCCCCCGCCCTGACCACAGGGGGCGGGGGGAAGGCGGGAATTTAGTACTAGCGGATGCCCCCCTTCGAGATATTAAAGTTTGGATTCAGCAAATTTTTCTGTCCGATGCGTATTTTTCGAAATATAACAAATTCCAGGTTAAATGAATCACCCGGTATATAAAGAGATAGATTTTTAATACAGTAGAAAATCTTTTAGAACTTATTATATTAAAATAAAACAGCTTTAGGTTGTAGTTCTGTATTAATATTTATTAAATGTTGTAGCAAAAGTTGGTATTAGTAAGTTAAGGGGTAAGTTCTGTTTTATTATAATTAAAAATTTAACTTAGTGTATCGAAACGTCGAATTTTTTATTATAATGAAACAGAACTTAAAACTAAAGTTTTTTTATTTAACATAAAGCGTTTTAAAAAACTTTTTTTACATTGTTAAGAGAAGAAAGCTACATCATAATGTTTTTGTAACGAAAAATAGTAATTCTTTATCTCGGTCCTTTTTACGTCGCATAGTTCTTGTGTTAAGTTTGCTTTTATATTGTAATTATTTCATGCAAATACACACTTTCCATCGTCAGACAGTTAAAAATCACCGAAAGTTTTTCCAGTAGTTAAACATCCATCGTCTTTGTCGCTTAGCTTCTTGTTAAATAAGAAGAAGAAGAAAAAAAACACTGGCTCGTGTCGGCTCGTCGACACAAACCGAGTGAATAATTTCGATAAAAGCATCGAGTAAAAAAGTCACAGTCGCGCGCGGAAAGATAACAACACTTTGTCTTCGTGGGGGGTTTCATCTTGCACACGCAAAACTGAGCGAAGTAACTTTCTTGTCGCGCGCACGCGAAGAACGACAATCTCTAAATGCAAATCAAGCAACAGGGATGGATTCACAATGTGGGCAGGAAGGAACTTAACGGTTAAAACTTCAAAAGGATTAAAGGATCGTTAGAGTTTGGCGCGCATGGGTTCGGAGAGAAGGAATTACTATTCAAAGTACTACGATGGATTCCATTAACGCTTAAATACGCTACGAATCGATAATGGTGTATGTGGTTTTGCTCGCTTTTGTCTCTTTTCTAATGTTTTCGACACGGCTGACATTAGGCAGAACGGCGAAAAGGAAATTAGAAAGCTTCGATTATTTTGATAATATATCAAGACGTATCTAATAATGCTTTCTTTTATTATTATTATTATTATTAGTTAAAATAAAATAAAACGATTTTAGGATATAGTTCTGTATTAATTTTTATTAATAATTGACGTTTTGACGTACTAACAATTTAGTAATCATTTAAGTAATAATTCGTAGACATATCTTCGATGAATTTACGTACAATTTTTTTGATTTAAATTATTGAAACGCGAAAAATAAATTTACATACTAATTAGCATAGTAAAATTTTTTTATCAAAATAAAACGGCTTTAGGTTATAGTTTTGTATTCATATTTATTAATTTTTTTTAAGTAAAAAAAAAAACAAATAATTTAGTAAAAAAAAAACATTTTTTCCAAATACAATGCAGACTTGGAACTAATCAAATCATCTTATTCTTGTAAAACACAAAACAAATGACAAACACTCGAAAATGACTTTTTTTCAAAAAATAAAAATAAATATTTTTTACCGTCGAATTGTTCAAAAGACTCTCCTATTTAATTATCTATACGGTTCACTGACTCGTATGAAAGAAGCGAATCAAATAATTTTTTTTTTTTGTTCAAAGCGTTATTGTTCGCTTGAATGTCGAGATTCTGTTGTTTTTGGTTTGTTTTACTTATTTTAGCTATTGTTTTATTTTTGTTTTTCAATATTGCACGAATATTGGAAATTACATAATTACACAATCACGTTATGTACCCAAATCAGTTTCCTCCAAACATTCCTCTCCAGAACAAGCAACTTCAGCTTTATCCACATTCATGCTGACACTCTGTTATAGCATGCTTTTCTATTCCTACTACTTGGAAACTTTCGCTCATGCAACACACTCTCTCAAAAATACATTACTCCAGTTACTCATCGGGCGTCTATTGGCAAACTTATACCTTCAAAATCATTCATATAAATATTCTTTTAATCAAACGTTTCTTAGACATTTGCTCAAGATGAATCGTAATTGTGTGTATATATATATATATATTATATTTATATTATATTATATTTATATTATATTATATATTTATATTATATATATTTTATATTTATATTTATTTATATTATATTAAAACTTGACAAAATTACTATTACTATCAACATAAATTTACATTCATTTTTTACAGTGTATAGATACAGTTTAAATGATATTTTATTTCGAAACAAATATTTCGATACGCTTGATATTTTACGTCGATCAAAGAAATCGTGTCACTGATCTTTTCTTCGTTATCGAATTGTTTACCGGACTCATGTTACGTCTTTTAGAAGAGCATTTCATTTTTCTTGTAGGCATGAAAATGTCGTACCATAATGGTTAGATGGAACATGGACAAATAGCTGTCATTTTTATACTTCAACACTGTCAAAATTCGGAAAACGTGTGTATACTATGAATCGATCTACTGATGTTACATCAAAATAAATTTTATGAGGTGTTGAAATTGTCTATTCTGCGTTATTTTAACTCGTAAATTTTAACAATATATTTTATCAAATAGTAAAAAAATGTTTCAGAACTCATTATATTAGAATAAAACGACTTTAGGTTCCAGTTCTGAATATTTAATTAATTATTTAGTTTTTACAAAACATGTTTTTTTTTATATTTTATCATTATAAGTAGTTAGCAAGAGGTTATTAATTTTTAACTTTCAACTGATATGGTTGAAACAAAATTTACCCAGACAAATGTAAACGTCAGGTATAATCAATAATCTGACATTTTTTTTATTATTGTAATATATTACTTGTTTCATTTATTTAAAATGTTCCAAAAACGTTACACAAAGCTTGCTATTTTTTGACAATTTTTCATGAAATTTAAAACATGACAAATTCCAGCGACAACCAGTAACACGGAAGTCAAAGACTTTTTTCCTATATTCACGAAAATGACATTGACATATTTTAGTAGGGAAATTTTTACGTCGTTAATTTACATGAATATTCAGAAGCAATATGAAGGTAATCCGGTTAAAAAAAATTACAATACACCATAATGGCGGAGAGGGGGACAGATAAAATCCAAATCTGCAATCTACTAACAAAAACTGCCGCGTTGCTTAAACTCTTCTCTGTTATAGCTGTTGTTAAAATACAGACTGTATAAACGGCCAGTACTAAGTTTAGGATATACAGATTGTTACAGGAAATTGAGATATTTCAGTAATAATTTTAAAGAATTTTACTTGTTTTTATAGTATTCATTGAATCGATCAAGTAAATAATGAATCAAAATATAAAAAGCAAAAATTGTTATATTAAAATGAACATAGTATATATTAAAATAATACAGCTTTAGGTTGTAGTTTTGTATTAATATTTATTAATAATCAAAGTACGTCTTGTGCTATAGCTCAACATGCTTTAGAAAATCTTACATATGTACATACATACATACACAATCACGCCATGTACCCAAAAGGGTGTGGCACAAACTCTTTTTATCATCCCGAAATCAGAAAATATTTATGATATAAAATTCAAAGTTACTGTAATAACTGCAAGACTCTTATCAATATTAATAGCAAACTGATATATATTAAACAAATTACGACTTTTTACGTTTAAATCAGTGTGACTAGTAACTGATTTGGCATCCTTTAATTAAAAATTTATAAATTTTATGTTCTGCTTATTTACTGTATTTTTTTTCCTGATGAAGATGTACGTTTTATTTAAGTATAATGAGTTCTGAAAGATTTTTTACTATTGAATTTTTTCCTATGTTTACCTAGTAAGTTGAAACAGGCTGTATATTTATCCATTAGTCTCCGAGTAGACACGAAATATGCTAATATCTGTTTATATTAAGGTGCAAGAATCCTCCAATATGCATGCAAAGTGCGACGTTTCGTCTAATACCTTATATTTATGAATAGGAAATTAAACAACTGACGGTAGCACAACTGCGCAGACGTACGTCCGGACTGCCTTACAACAAACCATACCACCAACATCAGCCATGCTTTTGGTTAAAAGTTTCCCTATACATTATTAATTGGTTTTCTGTTTTTTCTCTCGTCGTTTCTTTATTTGTTTTCTTTCCAATGTTTCTTAGGCTCCGAATTTGAAATTTTCTTCGTATTGTATTTGCTGTAATAGTATTCATATTGTGTTAAACTTTTTCTTAAAAAGAATCAGCATATTTATAATACAAAAGTTTTATACGAGTAATGATTGTTTTTCTTTAGAGGATATATTTGAATTGTTATGAAAATGAGAAAAAAATATTTATTATTTTAAATACGTAATTATTTTCTTCGGATTTGATATTTGTTTATAGCTATCATTTATTACAAACAAACAGTGGTTAATAATAATATAGTAAAACATTTTTTTACATTTTTTTCTGGAGTAAAAAATGTGCTTTTTATATAAATTTATTTATTTAGAATAACGCTATTTACTTTTTTTAGTGAACGGACTTATATAAGCACTTTTTAGAAAAAAAATTTCACATTGTATGAATAATTTTAATATCCTACATTGATGCGGAATATATTCCTTAATGGTTGTTTAAAATTAAAGTCATATAATATCGGAACGAAAACTATCGAAACTTAGGCTATACTATCCTTACTATAATGACCCGAATTTCCGTTTAGACCAGAGGTTCCCAAACTTTTTTTCCCCGTAGACCACTTTCAAAAATTTACTGGTTTCGGTGGACCCCCTGCTGCTACATTTCTACCATATTCCCAAAACTCGTCAAAAAATGTGAAGATTAGATCTAACGATGGATATATGCGTCGCGGCTGAGTTCCAACTCTAAATTCGGAGTGGTAAAAATAAAAAGAAGAATAGTATATTTTCATTATTCATTAAAATTTTTTATTAAAATAATATGATTAGACTTAATAGACTTAAAATTAAACATTAATAACGTAACTTCAACAATTAAAAAAAATAGTCATTTTTAATGGGAGGGATGCACTTGATGAATTGATAGCAAGTTATCAATATTTGGCTTCAGTTTTGTCAGGAATAACCGCAAATCTCCCCGTTCTGTGATATTCAATCTGCTCCTTTTTTTTGTTAATAGGTTTGTCACCACACTAAAACTTTTTTCGACAAGGTATGACGAGGGAAACGCTATCAAAAGTTTTCTTGCAATTTCCCACAGTCCAGGATATTTTTCGGCAATTTCTGCTTGCAGCCAAAATGTTTGATAGCCTTTTTTAAATTTCACCTTCAGCTCCTCATTGGTGGTAAGCTCGAGTAGCTCCTCTTGCAATACCACATTCGCCACTTCCGTTTCATCAAATGGATTTATGATCCATGGTGGTATTTCCATCGTCAGAATATCTTCAAATCTATTTTTGAAGTCATCATGCAAGGCATTTAAATGTTGAACGTATGTCTGAATATCCTCATCAAGACATTCTGCCTGTGACAAGTTTGGAAACTGTGCGAATTCGCGCCGACTAATATTTTGCTTCATAAATTTCAATTTTCCAAGAAAAGCCGAAATTACACCCTTTGTTTTTATTAAATTTAGGCTGTCCCCTTGCAACTGCAAGTTAATGTCATTAAATTTTTTGTACAAATCTGTCAAATACGCGATGTCTGCTTTCAATTTGATCAGATTTTCTTTTAAATCTGGATCTTTACTTTCCAAAAACTCTAAAACTGATTCAAAAAGTGAGTAAAATCTTGTTAAACATGCACCTTTCGACAACCAGCGTACTTCAGTATGTAAGAGTAATCGTTGGAAGTCTTCATCATTTTCGTCGCACAATTGTGCAAATAAACGGGTATTTAACGCGTTGCTTCTTATTTTGTTAACTGCTTTAATCACAAATTGAAGCGATTGGTGCAATCTATCACTCAAATTTTTCGCTACCAGGTGTTGTCGGTGTATGACACAGTGAATTGCAGTTACTCCTGGTATAATTCTTTGAAGATGGCTTATAAACCCACGATATCGCCCGAACATGGCAGGAGCTCCATCTGCTGCCACCGAAGTAATGTTTGTAAATGGAATCGATTTTTCCTTAAGAAAATCGCTCAGGACATTAAATATTGATTCTCCTTTTGTGTCCGTCTTCAAAGTTTTCGCGAATAGTAGCTCTTCATGGATTTCTTCGTCCATAACAAATCGAACATATGCCAATAATAAGGCTTCATTGCCAGGTAATGTTGATTCATCCAATTGAATAGAAAAATGAGTTGTATGCAGATAATTGCACAAGAAGCTTTCAACATCAGAGCTCATTTCATCAATACGCCTTTGTACAGTGTTGTTACTCAAAGAAATTTTTTTAAGTACGTCAAATGGAGGTTTGTGCAGAACAGTTTTTAAAACCTCTTCAACAGCGGGTAAAATTAACTGTTCACCGATGGTGTGCGGTTTTCCAGATTTCGCGATAAGCAATGAGATATTGTAGGATGCCCGCAAGCCATCATCGTTACTTTGAGACGTTGAAGCGAACATACTTTGCACGGTGGGTCTTCTTTCATATTTTTCCTTCAATGTTTGAAAATATTTTAAATCTTTGCCTATTTTATCAGGATGACACCTTCTTAGATGATCTTCGAGCTTCGATGGTTTCATCGAGTCATTGCTCAAAACTTTGTTGCACAAAAGGCATATGGGCAATCGTTTGTCGGCCGTTGATGGAACAAAACCAAATTTCAAATATTGAACACTGTATTGTCGACATTTCTTCTTAGATTCAGCCATGTTTCGTATCAGTTACCTACGTGTAAAGAAAAAAAAAAGTTTGTTTTAGTAATCATAAGGTGATTTTAACAGAATATGGCTATTTGAACAGAATTGAATGGGAATAATTAGTTAATTATTGCAATGAAAAAACCAAAATGCCGGCGGCAAAACTGATTTTAATTATTAAAAGCAATAAGCCGCTAAGATTGAATCTATTTTAATGTAATGCAAAACATTTTTTGATTAATTATATTTTGATACATTTCTGTAAATTCGAGAGAAAATACTTTTAAAGAATATTTTGACGTCAAAACACCGCGATTTTAATGTTTTATTTATTACGTTGATACATTACTATACGAGTGGTACATTTTATGAAAATATTTTTAGTCATTTAGCATTAGCAACTACGAGGGCACTGAAATATGTACAAACATGCAGGTCAATTATAATAACTCTCTTTTAGTGAATCACCACAGTCGGGTAAATAAATAATTTTATAATAAAAAGTACTAAAAGTTCAATCTTTCTCGGCTTTCTGTTCTTTTATAGAAGTATCGAATAATGGCCCTGTTCAGTATTTAATTTTTATTACGTACCTACTACACGCAAACATAACAAATAATATAATATTACTACAATATAAAATAAAAGTATGTATAACAAATAGGCAGGTATACTTACTTTTTCCGGCACTGGCAAACACTGACATCGATTCACTCACACGTTTCTTTTCAAAATTCCCGAAACAAATGAGCACAGCAAATGAGTAAAGCAAATGAGTAACGTTTGTTCTTGGCATTCGTATTTATATTGGTGAAGAATCAAACAAGTTCATGCAAGATTGCAAGCACAGTACAAGTCGTATTTCGTCCCTATGCACGTCTTAACTAGCGTTGCTGGCTGGCTAGCGGGCGGCGCTTTGCAAGTCTCGATACGCGTTGTACTCAAAATATCGAATATGCAAGTTTTTACAAGTTAACAGTCGCTGACTTTCTTAAAATACACTACTCAAAAAAATTAACGGAGGTTTAAAAAAAAGGAAATTAATACTAAATAAACAGGCTATCAGATCCATATGCCGGCCTAACTGAAAAAAAATTTTCACACCCGTGGACAAAAAAAAAACAAGCAAAAAATTTGCAATATTATTTTTTTGCGCTATCTGTTAGTATTGCATGAGAACCGTAACTCCTAAAATATTTTAGCAAAAATCTGAAAATTTGAATCATAAAGCTTCAAAATGCTTTTTTTAAAGTCTCAATACGACCATTTTGCACCGAAATAAAGCCTGTCAAAAATCACCGAAAAATTTGGAATTTTTTTTAGTACCTAGTGTATTATCTGCCTACAATGTAGGCCCTACATTGATAGGTACAGCCAAGCCAACATTTTAGTTCTTTACGATCGAAACCAGATAAATTTTCGTGGACCCCCACTTACAACCAGTGAACCCCCATTTTTTTTTCTCGCCATCGTAGACCCCCGTCGAGTCTTCCGTGGACCCCTGGGGGTCCACCTGGACCACTTTGGGAATCACTGGTTTAGACGGTAAGGAAAATCATTGAAGTATAACGCGAACACACCAACAACCCCGATAGCTATGCTTTCGGTCAATGTATAAACTTTTCCGTTCCCTTCCATATCTAAGGTGGCGCTGAGCGAAAGTTTAATCGAGGGTGAAAAGTAAACAAGTCTCAAGCCCCAAAGTAAGGCAGAGAAGAAACACAGTTTAAGAATTCCAGTCGTTTCGTTTCGTCAGTGTATAAATCCGAAATTGGTCGAAAGTTTTCCCGAATGGGAGAAAAGATGCGAGGGGGTAAGGGGTAGGGGGGGGGAGCAACACGAAACTAACCATTTTCGTTTACGCCTGTCCGCGTAGAATATTTAGTTTCGTCGACGCCGCTCCATATCTGGACCCATCTGCACACTAATCGATGCTGGAGCAATGGGCGCGCGAGCCATTGGCCTGGAACGCGATGCAAGACATAGAAAGTCACAAAAGAGCTTTTACTACTCCTCGCCTGCCTTTTCAACTTGTGCATTAGGAAAACTCGGAATTGGGGAGGGGGTGGTGCTTTTTCTCTCATAATTTTTTACGTTCGGATCAATTTTGAGAAATGTCTCAAGAAGCAAGTTGGCGTTGTGGTACGGTGGCTAAGTACTAGAAACTTTAAACTTTTAAAAGGATTATTTGAAGTGAAAATGATTTGTCGAGTGTAAATCTCGTCGATCTAGTCTCGAACTTTTCTCGTATTTTTTCTTTTCTTGTTTTTGCGCTGTCCCTTCGGTCAGATAAAAGCTGCAAACCATTCAGTTTTTCGATATGTTTCAAGTTGTTATGAAACTGTCGAGTTATTGTATTTTCGGCATTCAAAATATCAAACATATACATATATAACCACCTAAAATGGTGTGGCACAAACTACACGCAAACGTATAGATTCAAATACATGTTTTTAACCAAACGTTTATTATTAATAAAACGTCGATTATTAATAAATATTAATATAGAACTTAAACCTGAAGCCGTTTTATTTAATATAAAGAGTTTTAAAGGATTTTTTACTATGTTAAAATATTCTATATCACTTTTATAATTTTTCTTACGACAATAATAATGTCCTTATTTACAATTTAAACAGATAAACCTTGCAACATTTCTGAAACTATAAAACTAAAAACATTAATCAATCCTATAGAAAATTCTTGCATGTTCTTCTTATTCGGAAAAGAACGCTATACATTTTAAACAAGTCAGTAAACAAGTGTTAAGTTTTGTTCCAATGTTAGTGGAAACTATCCATTTTGTCCCGAAGCTATCGTGGTAGCGTGAAACTTGGTTAAAACCCCCGGATTTT
This sequence comes from Clivina fossor, assembly GCA_963966155.1. NCBI lineage: Eukaryota > Metazoa > Arthropoda > Insecta > Coleoptera > Carabidae > Clivina > Clivina fossor. The sequence continues at coordinate 3,752,556 of OZ014571.1, read as the reverse complement.
AACCGAAACTAAAACTTGCAACGATTCGACCAACCTCAGAAACTCTAACTGCATCGTTGATCATGCTACACCAGAAGAAAACTAAGAAGAACTTTGTCGTCGAAGAAATCGGCTTCAGTTCTTTCGCTTCGATGGGAGTCGGCCGGCCTCGCGTATTGGGTCCGAACGCAAAAGGGTACAATTATTTCTTTACCCCCTCGATTCAAAGGACGAAACACAGGTCCTTTTGAAAATCGTTGGTGCTGCTAGTCGCGGGTACAATGTCGATAATTCCGGTGAGAGCTTAAAATTTAGCAGACCGGATCAAAGGCTTTCAGAACCACGTCATTGCGGGGGGGAGGGGGTTTCTTTTCATGTCCATTGGCCATAAAAGAATTTGTGTACGGAGAATTTTTTTTATCCTCTTTCCAATTTATTTTTCCCTATTCTTCCTTTCTTTTTTTTTCACGTTTTACTCATTAAAAGTTTGTGTTGCACAATGTACCAAATTACAGCTAAATAATTGATTAATTAAAGCAAAATGTGTTTTGAAAGTAAAATTTATTATGTCTCTTAGATTTCAATTTCATTGTAGTTGTAATAAAACTGTTTTAATTTTATAAATTGTATTAAAATATTAATTTTTCTTCAAGGCGTATCATATCATTAAGGTCATTGTGTTACTAGTACGATAATGACATTATTATACAGCAGTTAGTATACTATATACACCATTGGTGGCAGCACCAAACATAACTACAACGTCAAATATATTTAATATGACATCTTATGCGGCCATATTGATAAACGATTACGTTAAGCTAGGTTAACCTAATAGACATTTGCAGTTTATTAATGAAAATTATTATTGTTGAAATATCTAAATTTCAAAATATATGATTAGTAACTAAACGAATAATTTAATACATTAATCCATTAATGTTTTCTACTATAAACAATGCTGTTTTGGTGCTTATATTGATGTATGGTAGCGAATGTTGAGTTATATATTATATTTGAGATATCTTTGTAAATTTTATTTAATTTATTTCTCTTGTTTTCAAGTAGAAAAACTATGAAATTATTATCATTTGTAAATATTCGATGTATATAACGTATTTTTACTATTTTGCCTGGCGAATGCACGTTCAATAAAATATTCATTGTTATAACGCTAGTGAAATAATATTTTATGATCAATAATATTATATAAAGTGTCATTGTTATACCGAAAACGTGTTATAATAGTAGTTAAACAGATAAAATTTACTAGTATACGTAAATAGAACAGTAAATATTAGTAGTTAGTTCAACATTCAACCATCACTTTACCCGTAATATCACAATAAACATTCGATTATTATTATTATTATTTGTTTGTTTTACGTTTCTATGGTAACCAGGCAGGGTTTTGTTTAAAAACAAACGAATGAGCTGTGCAGTTTTACTTGATAACTTTTAATTTAATTGTGAAAAAGGCGCAAATAAAAATTATAGTAATTATAGACAGGAAACCAAATAATAATATATAATGAATAATATTATGTAGATTTAAAAAAAAAGTTTTACACTGTAAAAAATATATCTTAAATCTATGTAATTTTACATAGATTTTAACTTTAAATATAACAACTTTTGTAATTTTACTGTGATAATTAACGTAACATCTAAAATGGTACTAATAATTTCATAAATATTTAATTAACTTTCAACACTACAATTTTATAATTGACTTATTTCACAAATAAACCAACCAATTAATCTTTGCTTTTGAAATGTCAACAATTAGACGAAAATTAGTTTGATTCGCTGTCCTATTTTAGTTTTCTCCTTTATGGTTCTCGTATAAACGATTGAAATGTTTCACATAGAGGCTATTACAGAAAAGCATAAAACAGACGTTTTAGTTGATTCTGGTGAACTCTTATAAAACGTCAACCACATCGTAGTAGGCGCAGAGACTTTAACCTACGTCAAACGTATGAAACGCAAAAGGTTTCTGACAGAGTTTTGCCAGCACTGAAAAAAAGTTATTTCCACCTTTTATACTTTCGCCTGTATTGTCTGTCAGGATATATTATGATTAAATAGCAAATATTTTTATTTTTCAAGCATATCATAATATTAATATTATGTTACTATATTGCTTATTATGTTGCTAGTACAATAATGACATTATTATACAATAGTTAGTTACACCATTGATATTTTTAGCGGACGTATTGATAAACTATTACGTCAAGTTAAGTTAAGTTAACTGAAAATTGCATTTTTGAATTTGAATATTGAAAATGTGTGAAGAAGTGCAAGAAATGCAATGTGCAATATGCACCGTCCAAGGTAGTTAATAATACATATTTTTTTTTATCAACTGATAATATATTTATTATTTTTTTTAATAATTTATTAGTTTCCCTAATTATTAATTCAATATTCAATAAAAAAATTTTAACTCAAAATTTCGAATTATTTGATCACAGTTGCTAACAATTTTGTAATTCAAATTTAAAAATTTTTATATAGATTTCAGAACTTATTATATAAAATAAAAAGGCTTTAGGTTTAAGTTCTGTATTAATATTTATTAATAATAGACGTACCGACGAACTCAACTGATACAAATGACATTTACAGTAAATAACAGAACATTGAAACAAGTTACTAGACGTAACAAGTAGGAGTAAGTAACTAAAATTTATAAATTTTTATGGCTTCTATTAATTAAAAATTAATAAAAAATTTATGATCTAGTTACTTATTTTATTACCTAGTAACTTGTTTCTATGTTCTGTTATTTACTGGTAACGTTTTTTGTATTAGTTTTTCTGATGAAGACGGACGTTGAGTTTGTCGAAACATCGATTATTAACAAATATTAATACAGAACTTAAACCTAAAGCCGTTTTATTATTTTTTTAAAACAGAACATAGAAACAAGTTACAAAATATGTAACTAGATCATAAAATTCATAAATTATTTTTTCGCCATACATCGTAGATGGCATCCCCAGTACTTGGTGGTCATCTATGATGTATGACGGAAAATTCTATAAATTCAATGGATACCGACCGTGAAAGCTTGAAGAATTATATTTTAATTCATATTTTAGTAGTTAAATTATTTTGTAAATTCGTAGTATTATTATTTAATTATTTAATTAAAGATTTATTTTGTTAATTTTTACTATCATAACTATTCAGTAACCAAGATGCATCCTTATTTTTCCAAATAAAGGATCCATTTTATAGAATAAATAAGGAAGTAATTAAAAATCTATCAATAAATATACAGTATTGGAATCTCTTCACTAAACTATTCATTACAAAAACGTACACAATAATAAAGTTAGGTAAATAATTATTTCCATTGAAAGCATTTCGGTTCAGAAACAGCTGATAAAAATTACATTTGTGTAGTGGAAGTATATATTAAAAAAAAAAAAGAGTATATAGAACCAGGTCAACTGAAATCAATATTAGGTCGGCTTGTACAATTAATCATCGAGAACGTGTGTGTGTGTCTATGGACAGAGTAACAGTGAAGGCAACATGGGGTGGCCATTCTGACCGAATAGCACTGGAACTGAGTCGATTTGAAGCGAGACGAAACCAAGCAAACAGATTCTGTTTGTGTTTGGTGTGGTCGGGAAATGGTTGACAACGTTTGTTTTCGGTCTCTGTCGTTCACTAGGCGCCTAGGCGCGTATCTACCCCTCCACCCCCTCCCCATTGGTCCACTGCTTAGAAATGTAAATTATTGTTAAGTTTCAAATGGAGTTTCACTGTCGCTCGCACACAAATATCTCCGTTTGCCAACGATGCTGCCTAGTTTCACTTGACTTTTGGTGTCATATTCAATTTTCTCGTGTTTTTATTTAATTTTGTTAACAGTTTCGAGTGGATTATATAATGGAGGCTTGTAATTTACAATGCTATTCAAAAAAACATAAAATATTTTTTTTTTAATTTTATTTAAATGTTGATTTATCAAAAATACAAAACAAATAATTGTATTTTTCGTCAGTATTACTATCACTCTTTATATAGAACAAAAATTATATTACTAATAAAATAATGTGTTTATTATTGTACTAGTAACATAATGAATAGCTAAGAAAAAATTTTCCAGTAAGGCTAAAATCGATAATTTTACATCGAGAAACCATCAGAATTAACAATTTTTGCTTGTTTTTACAAAAGTAACAGGTTTCTCTACACAACTGAAATTTTCGGAAAACGTGTGTAAATACATATATTGTTTATATCGCTTATGTATTAACACGCATTTTTCGAAAATATCAGTTGTGTAGAGGAATCTGTTACTTTCGTAAAAACAAGCAAAAATTCTTAATTCTGATGGTTTCTCGATGTAAAATTATCGATTTTAGCCTTACTTTTTTACGGACATTCTTATATATATAGTTAATTACGTAACACGTTATTAACTTAGCTTGTGTTCTAAAATGGAATCGTGGTTATAATTATTGTACTAAGGAAATAGTACAAAAGGTTATTTGTTACTATTAGGTTGTGTTTGTGTTAACCACAAACCACAACAACGGTTTTGTTTTGAAATATAAACTCAATGTAGTAATCACTAGTCAACTAGATTGTCAACTATCTTCAAAACGATTTATTGATTTAATATTATTTTGTATCAAATTTTGATAAAAATATCAAATTTTAACGAAAACCAGCATAATTGACAAAATAATTAGAAAAACTTTCAATATTTTTTTTAAGTTTTAAGAGGTCAATACGTCTAAATCATCCAGATATAAATCTGCTGTTCAACATACGTTTAAAAAAATCTTTATAATATAAAATTCGAAGATACTGTAATAATTTCAATTGCAAGACCCCCCATCAATATTAACAGTGGATTGATAAGAGAAACAATATAAATTTATAAAGAAAAAGATCAATCAGTATGACTAGTAACTGATTTAAACAAAAATTTCGTTTTCTTGAATTACAAAACAGCAGATTATTTCATTAGTTCAAGTAATTAAAAATTTATAAATTTTATGTTCTAGTTACTTGTATCTATGTTTTGTTTTTTCGTTGACAAAAATTATTATAAGTTTAACGATTATCTTAGTGATACATACATACACAATCACGCCATGTACCCAAAATGGTGTGGCAGAAACTCTTTTCATCATCCCGAAATCAGTCGCCTCCAAACATTCCTATCCAAACAAGCAATTGTAATGTAAATTCTGTGTAATATTACAACTTCATATATATATATATATATATATATATATATATATATATAAATCTTTCAGAATTTTGATCATAAATGGTACAAATATTGTATGTTTTAAAAACAGTCTTTAGGCATCTTTACTCCAAACGCAATCACTTGCCTAAATAAGGCATTTTTATTACGCGCAACACAGTTGCCATCCGAAATCATTTTCTAACCGCGAAATTAATTTACAAATTAGCACGTTCCAATTCGCTTAGCGATTGTCGGCAGCCATCTTTGGCAAAGCATGTCAGCTTTGAAATTCGCTCGCTTCCTTAACAGCGTGAGTTGAACATATCTAGCATATTCCTGCCGTTAACTTCAGTTCTATAATATACACATATATGTGTGTGTGTGTGTGCGTTTCTTCATCGCTTGATTTCCTTCCCGCCCGCATATGTACGCTGATTGCCGGCGAATAAATTATAGCTCGTTATATATATATATATATATATATATATATATATATATATATATATATATATATGTAGGTTAGGTTTGCGTTAAGTTCGCTGCTTAGGTTAGGTTAGATTGTAAGGGTAGGCGCTGTTCAGTTCGGGAAGTTAAATTAGTAATTGATGCATGATTATTATAGTTCCTCTACTGTTCATGATTAATGATTAAGGCGATATTTAGCGTTTAGCTTTTAACTATTATTAACGTAAACGTATAACCGACTGCACACGTCTGACGCTTGATGACTTTATATGTGTGTGATGCTGGCGTAATTCGTAAATTGTTTTACGATAGGTTCAGATTTTAAAAGCCTAAATGCTTAATTATCAGCTTTCATGATTTAGTTTATGATTATATTATTTATCGATCTTATATTGTTTGAAAACTATACATTTCTGAAGGGAAACTTTTGGATAGTTGATCGTACAAATCACACATCGATATAAAAATATTTGCTAGTTCTACCAGCTTAGTTTTTGGGTGTTTTAATTTATTTTATGCATTTTATGCAAGAATATTTTTACACTAATCTTTTTCTTTTCTTTTTCTGAATATATTCTAATTTCGAATAAAAGAATATCATTTTATGATATAAATGCACTGTTTGGATCTTGAACTTAAATGTTTTGAAATATACACACAATGAATTAACAACTAGGCAACTAGAATGTCAACTATCTTTAAAATGATTTATTGTTTTAACAGTATTAAATCAAGTTTTATACAAACACATAAAAATATCAAAACAATGTGATATTATTGTCACGGCCGGCTAGATTATTCTAAAAATATATTTTTCATAAACATTACTTTCAACAGCACTGATAGATTTATCGATTTCTACTCAATATTTTAATCCTAATAAATTTCCTAGTAAATCCGGTCCTGCCAATCATTGGCAACACATTGCGCTGTCGACTTTCCCCCTTCGCGTATTATATACGTTTCCCGCAGTAACATCTGGCAGCGATGCGGTCATAAACTGACTTCTCGCGCGTAAACTTGCTACACACACACACACCCTGTACGAGTACGTCGCACAGTTTACATTGTTGCCCGCTCGACTACCACTCGTGCACCGGCAAACAGCGCGCGCCACATCGCGTTATACTCCCCAACGCACGGGGTGTATTTTGGTGGAGGTGCGCTCTAGGTTTGTGCTCTTGATAAAGCCGTACCAACCATAAAATGGAAAATTTGGTACTACGTAAATTTCGAGTTTGCCGTTCGGTTTAATATCGGATATTGATGGCGGGGTGGGTGGGGGGCTTTTCTTCTTACAAATAAGAAAAGAAAATATGTTTCATAGGTTTGAAAATTCTAGCTCGATTTAATCATATTGACTGGTATTTAATAAAATATTATTTATTAAAAATTTAAATACTCCAATTCTTTAAATTTCTTAGTATTATAACTGTCATTTATGTGCAATAATACATATTGTTTTATGTAGTAATACATTAAAATATATAAATGTTTTACATAAAAAGTAAATTAGTTTTACAAAATTTTTGTTAAATATTTTGACATACAATGTTTGTAGAATTTATGTTTTTTAAAACAGTCTCCTGATGAAGTGCTCTGGTAGCACGAAACGTCGAGTTTACAACGAAAGAGCAAATGAATAAATAATTTCAAACTCGAAAAGACTGAGTTTTCGATAACCTTTTAAATCATTACATGCTATGTAAAATTAAGTTTTATGTAAAATTACATAATAATCCAGGGTATCTTTGTTACCCATAACTTTTATTTTATAATTACAGAAAAACGTTTTACAGTACAAGCTAATATAATTTTAGCAGCAATAACATAGTAAAAATCTTTCAGAACTCATTATATTAAAATAAAACAACGTTAGATTGTAGTTCTGTATTAATATTTATTAATAAAGAACTACAACCTATAGCGGTTTTATTTTATCAGAGATTTTATACAAATTTACACCTTTACATATAGCTACGATAAACACGTCTACTCCAATGATGATATTTATTATTGGATTCTTGACGTTTTCATATCATCTCGGATTATTATTTTACTTGTTCACATGACTGATAATTACCGCTAGAGAGCATCCACCGCTGCGCCACCATCGCAACGGCGCTTATATCAACAGATTAACGTAATTAATTACAGAAGTAACATTCGTTTTACGTAACGAACATGTATATATGTTATGCGCGCAAATATAAGCGTAATAACGTTATTTATGTATTAAATTAATTGCAGATGTGATGTTGTTTTGCTTGGCCTACTCTAACATTAGTAATTCATTGTATTCATGCGCATTGCATACATACATTTCATAGAAATTTGTATGTAATAGAAGGAAATTTGATAATCACTGCTGTACCTATTATAATGATTATTTATATATAAATTATATTCTTATTTTTTACCACTTTGACTGCAAGGAAAAGTGGTATAGCGTTTGGTACGGTGTCTGTAACATTTTAAAAAAAAAAAAAATTGTATAGAAATCTTTCATATAGCCTCTAGATGACGAATCCAAACTTAGTTTATGTGGGTGTATGGATGTGCGTCGTCAGATCGCTCGCTCGGTCGTAAGTCAAAATTTTGTGGCCGCAACTCCTCCTAGACGGTTTAACCGATTTTAATGAAATTTTTAGGATAAATTTGTCTGATACCCTACATGGTCATGTGGTTTTATTTTTTTCCAGTGATACCAACTTTCCGAGAAAAAAATTACTAAAGTTTTTAAAAATTCATATTGGCTACGTTATTTATCCGATTTTGATCAAAATTTCAGAAAAGATTTCCCTAATGCCCTAATTAATTATATAATTTTATTAATATCCAGTGTTGGCAACTTTCCGAGAAAAAAATTACTAAAGTTTTAAAAAATTTATTATGGCTATGTTATTTAACCGATTTTACTCAAATTTTCACAAAAAAATCTCCTAGTATTCATATAATTTATGTAATTTTAACAAAATACAGTGTTGCCAACTTTCCGAGAAAAAAAATACTAAAATTTATTGTGGCTACATCATTTATTCGATTTTTATCAAATTTTCAGAAAAGTTTTTCCTAGTGCCCACATAAATTATAATATTATTAAAATACAGTGTTGCCAACTTTCCGAGAAATGTCAAAGTGGTCTCTATATGGGTTTACCCATATACTTCTAATCTTGTTTAACTAATGTTTTATATTTTTTGTTTCAGGTAAGAATTGCTATCTTCCTTTTTCGTATAATTCAGCAATTAATGGTGAGTGTTTTATATTAACTTTATTGTGACCATATTATGAATTATAATTATATAATTATAATCTAAAAACCAAAATCTCAAAAATACTGTAGCAGCAAAAATCATTCTTATTAACAAAACCTCGATCGTTAATGCCTCAAACAAGCGCTATCATAATGAACCTTATCACTTAATTAAAATTTAAATTAAATCACGCTAATATTAAATACAGCGAACTTGGGCTAGAATATAGGCAGCATCAGTTAAGCGCGTTAAGTGAATGATGTAATTCACGAGACGCTCTATCGTTAGTATCCCCGTTTATAATTCACCTGTCTGATTCTTTTAAAATCATCATCGCGAACTTTCGTCCCCGTACACGCGCCCTGATTGAAACGGATTGGTTGACAGGGGGAGCAGCGTTGATGGTTGGTACACGGGTTGCAGTTGACGTGTGCCGAAGACGAACGAACGAGAGACACAGTTTGGGGGACGTTTCCCCATCTCACTCGTACCGTTAAACGGTTATAACAAACCACCCACCCCTTGAAAATTGATCAACTAATCATTGAGTTTGACGTCGGGCTTGAATTTACAATCTACTGATTTTCGAACGTGTGTGTGTTTGCTTAGTTAACTAAGTTTATTTAAAATGGATTTTCTTTGAAGTGGGCGTATCGGTTATTTATATTTTTGTTTTGGATACAAAATAATTGAGTGAGATAGGTTGCTGAAGGAAATAGTGTAGCGATAGCTGTAGATTCTTATTAATAAATTTAAAAATTATGTTTTTGTTATTTAAGTTAGTTTTCAGTATCGTATTGAAAATCACACAGTATTAAGATATTTAATTAGATTGGATATTTATGATTACAATAGTAGAAATCAGTTTAGTTTAAATAATTTTGAAGTAGATACATAAAATTGGATCTTTATTTCTGAAAAAATTAATTTTTTGCAAAGAATAAGAAGTTTTGTTTCAACTTGGACTCTAACATTAATATATAACATCATAATTATATATATATTGATGGTAATGAAGATAATAAACATAATTTGCAGTTGCTTCAAAGTAGAGCCATCTTTCTTAGAAATACTTGTAATGATTTTTGTATTTAAAATGCAACATGGTTTGCTTCCCAAGTATTTAAGTGCGTCAGTCTGAAATTTAATAATTATGATGTTAGAAATTACTAAAAACACTAAAAGTAGTACTACTAATAATATATTTCACAATGGATTACTTGAATAGAATAAATTACCGAAATATATTAAAGATTCCAAAAATTAAAAAAAATTTAAGTTTAAGTTTCAAATTAAAATGTACTATAGTAAATTTTCTGTATTTTTTATAATTTGTTAAATTAGTATCACAATGTAATTAATTAGCCAAGAAGCTAAATAAAGTTTGATTATTATTATTAATTTAGGGAATAATATTTTTTTAATTTTAGAACGATTTAAACATTTGGTGGTATAAATTAACTGAAAATGTAATGTACAGTTCTGTAGTTCTATTTCTTTTTGTCTTTTGGAAGCAAATAATATTATTTAGGTTTATATACTAAACATTTAATTAAATTCAATGATGTAGAAGTATGAAAGATATTTAAAAAATAAAAGGTCAAGTTGCTGAGTTTGACGTTTATTAAAAGTATAACGATTACTTTTAATAACATATTTTATGACGTAATAATAAATAAAGCACGTGGCGTGTTCAGTACATTTTCATAAAACTAGTTTATTATAATTTTTTTTAAACTTATCAACTTAATATGATGGAGAGTTTTACCGAAAGTTTATCCACTCAAAACTTATTTTAAAAGTTTTCTTTTCTAAATAACCAACTACGTTCTATAATAATGAAGATTTTTACGTTTTTTATATGTGTATTAAAATTGAAAGAAAAACGTCTTAAAAATTTATTTTACAAAAGAAAAAGTAAAACTCTCGTTATTTTAAAATCGACGAACTTTGTTGAATTTTATGTTAAATTACTTTTAAAGATTTTTAAGTTATTTGCATTACAGCAAAGTAAAGAATTTCATTACAAAAAGACAAAAAATTAAAATTTAGGTTTAAATTTTGTATTAATATTTATTTATTGTTCTAAAACTGTTGTTATATTAATACAATGAATTCTGAAAAATATTTTACTATTTTAAGATCTATTATTTACAGTTAATAAAAATTTATTCTGTGTACAAATTATAACTAATACATTAGGTTTAGGTACCACAATACAATTTCGATAATTCTGTGGCATATAACCTAAAACTCATCGCGTTGCGGTTAGCATAGAAAAGCAGAAGACAAATGTCGAAATACGAAAATTGCTAAGTAAAATGGCAACGAACGATGCAATGGAATGAAATGAAATGAAGTATCAAGCCGTATGCTATGCTAACACGCTTTTGTTTTAGTGACACGCGAATTCGGGAAATGTGTCAGCGTCATTAATATTGTCATTGTTAATGCCGTCGCGACGCTAATGGGACTTTGCGTAGAACGGAAGTGTGGCGCCCTGCCATCTCGTAACGTTGCACGCTACTAAACTCTCTACACTAACAAACACAATGAGGCAGATAGGAGGCAAGATTGATTCGAGACTGAAATGAATTATTGTCTGTGTGTGTGTGTGTGTGTGTGTGCGTTAAGTATGTATGATGGATAATCATTAGGGAATTTTTGTCTTTATTAGCTCATCAAATTGAATATCAATTGTCATTTACTTAATTTGTTTTAGAGATAAATTATTGTTACTAAAACAGATCTACTTAGTGAGCAAATATATTTTAGATTTAAGCTTTTTAAATTAAAATTATGATTCTCGATTATTCAGCGCGGTAGAGATAAAAAAACTCTGAACCGACCGTCATCGAATTAAATAAATTTATGGAATAGAAAAATTTATATAACGACAACTACTATTGCAGTCATGATAACTAAAAACAAAGCTATCTTGGTATAAATATTTACAGAATTTTATCATAAAAATATAAAAAATTTAAAAAAAATTATTTATCTGTATCGAAAAATGTTACAAATAAATGTTGTTACTTATAACTTGTCTAGCAACTTTTACATACATACATATACAATCACGCCATGTACCCAAAAGGGTGTGGCACAAACTCTTTCATCATCATCCCGAAATCAGTCGCCTCCAAACATCCCTATCCAAACAAGCAACTCTAGCTTCATCCACATTCATAATTCCTCTCATACATGCTCTTCTATTTCTACTACTTGGAAACTTTCGCTCACGCAAAACACTCTCAATCATATCACTCCAACTAGTCATCGGACGTCCACGCAAACGTATACCATCAAAATCATTCAAATAAATCTTTTTAACCAAACGTTCATTAGACATTCGCTCAACATGTCCGAACCATCTTAACTGACTAACACCAACTTTTGTTGCGAAATATTCGTAAACCACGTAAAAGTAATATCAGTAAATTTCCACTTTCGGTTGGCAGATCGTTTTTATTTAACTAAATGCCTTCACAATGATTCATGTTAATTTTTTTCTTTATAAATCTACGTAAAAATAATTATTTCTCGAGTATATATGGAACACCTTGTGAATGCGCTAAGCAATAGAGATTTATAAAGAAAAGAATAACATGAATCACTGTGAAGGCACTGAGTTAAATAAAATTTGGTTTCTATTAATTAAAAAATCTATAATTCTTCTGATCTAGTTACTTATTATGTTACCTAGTAACTTGTTATTTACTTTAATGTCACGAGCGTTCAGTTTCGTCGAAACGTCGTTTTATAAAATAATTAAACAGAATCTAATCTTAAAACAATTTTTCTTTTAATACAATGAGTTCTGAAAAATATTTTATTCTGTTAAAACTCTTGGAACATAATACTTAATAAAAACTGCAAAAACTACAAATTACCTAGTTAAAAAGAATTTTAACATATTTTTTGCTATATGCAAAAATAATATCACAATAAACATATTACAAAAAACAGACTATGTAATATCAAAATAAAATTAAAAATCTCAATAAATACAAAAATTCCAACACAATAATTCAATCGCGTATTTATATTTATACTCCAGCGAATGAAAATAAAATCGATTCGATATGCAACAAAAATGCATTTACATCAAATAGCAGACACAACGAACACACCGACAAAAGCAGAAAAAAAAATAAAAACACAATACAGAGAAAAAAAACCGACGCACTCGCGATAATAAAACTCGTCAACGGATAGAAATGCAGATAGACAAATATAGGCTGGGGAATTTAAATTTAAATTGAAACGACTATTTCGGAAAAATCTATTGATTCCCTGCCCTTTTAGTTGGTACTGGAGCATTGATGCCCTTTGTGTCTATACTGTGAAACACACACACACACATTAGGTTATGCGTTATTTCAAATGAACAATGAATTTTTTTTGCGTTTTGTATAATGTCGTTGTTTGATCGCTGGACTCTAATTTTGCGTATATTTACGGGTTTCCCTAATTTTTTGTACAGAGCCACACACTTCAATTACAGGCTGACTGGTTTTATACCGCTTTTGAAGGATTCTACATTGATTAATTTGTATTATATCAAATTATGATACAAAATACGACTATGTACAAATTTATCGATTTTATGAATTCTTTCAATGGAAATTAAAAAAATAAATATTTATTCCAATATTTTTGTAATTCTGTATAAATAAATGCGCAAAACTTAAATATTAAAATTACTTGATTTTGTGCTATTATTAGTGATGTATATAGTAACTAACTGCTGTATAATAATGCCATTATTGTACTTAGTAATATAATAACCACCACTTTCTACATAGGCAATATGGTAACGTAATATATTATAATATTATGATACGTATGTAGTTTTAAAGACAATTCCAGCTAAACATACAGTGTGTAAAGTGATGAGGTTTCCTATAGGGAAAAAAAATTTATATGAGTTTTAGGAGAAAAACTTATTCTTTATAAAAAAATTTGCTTCTATCAAAACTTTTAATAGTCAAAGAAAAATCCAGTAATCACTTAAGATAAGATCAAAAACTTGATATTATGTCGAGTTGTTGATTTTAAATATGACTAAGTCCGAATGTTACATCAGTATTGTGTGAAAAATGTTAAAAATATTTGTCATACAAGAGACTTACTTTTTAATTATTATTATTATTATTAATTTGCCAAAATATAATTATTATTATTATTAACAAGTGGGTAACACGATACTGATGTAACATTCGGACTTAGTCATAATTAACATCAACAACTCTACATAATATCAAGTTTTTGATCTTATCTTAAGTGATTACTGGATTTTTCTTTGACTATAAGGGGTTTTGATAGAAGCAAAATTTTTTATAAAGAATAAGTTTTTCTCATATAATTCATATTAAAAAAATTTCCCTATAAGAAACCTCATCACTTTACACACTGTATATATAGTAAAAACAAAATCATTAAATTCTGTGTAATTTTTCTTTATATCGTGTTATATAAAAATGGAAACAAAATTATATCATTAATTAACAAGTAATTATTACATAACGTAATTCCTTCATTATAAATATAATTCTAAACTCAAACACGTTAAATACTTCTTCAGCAAATTTTCCTTCAATACCATTCAACCAATCCAATCAACCCACACACACACACAGTTCCGATAATTATATTTAAGTGAGCCCACGTGTTCGTTCTTTGTGAGGGGCGCGGGCAAGTTTGTGTTAACAACGTTAGACAACGCGACGGCGAAGGTGTTGTTCAGTTGTTGTTCGTTCAACCAGACGGTGAATCGTTGCCAAAACACAAGTTGGGCATTGGGCGTTGTCTTTGTCATGGCCACGATTGAATTGGAAGGGGTTGACGGGCGGGGGTTGCGCGAGCGCGAATGAGATGGAACATCGAAGGGTAAACGTACCCGATGTACTAACGAGTCGTTCAATTAATTGGCGGTTGCTGAGGTATTTCCCTTTTCCTGTTTCTGCTTTCAACCGTCACATTTATAACTGCTAGGTGGGCATAGAGAGAGAGAGAGAGGTAGATAGATAGATTTGATAAAAAAATATCTTTCAAATACTTATACAGAGTGATTTATGAAAAACTACACCGGATGATTTCTATGAGTAATCTAAATAAGAAACTTCAAATAAACATATGTCAGAAAATGCTTTCTAACGGAACTGTAGCCGTTAGAAGTTTATTACATGTAACAGCAATCGCGTTAGCTTTATTTATTATATCAGGAAAAACAAACAAGTGATAAACTTCTGAATAATTGTAAAGTTACTGATTGATTTTCTAACATTTTGTTTAAACACTAGTAAACTAATTTACCAGTTTATAAATTTTTGTACACACATAAATAAATATTTAATAAACAATTTACAATAATTAAAAATCGGAGACAATTTTTGTCGGGACACAGTAAGTCATAATTAGTAAATTGGTTTACTAGTGTTTAAACAAAATGTTAGAAAATCAATCAGTAATTTTACAATTATTCAGAAGTTTATGACTTGTTTTTTTTTTCCTGATATAATAAATAAGGCTAACGCGATTGATGTTACATGTAATACAGTCTAATACGGATAATATTTTGAATAATAAACGTCGATTATTAATAAATATGAATACGGAATTATAACGGATAAATACTCTCCCTTTGAGCTAATAAATAATATCTGAAATACAATTCCATAAACCTATTTGATTTAATTTAGAATTCCGTCACTGTGAAACAATTGAACATAATAACAAAATCGGAAATCCGTAACTGGGGGGGGGGTGCAGATTGTTTCAGTATTTGGGTTATTAAAATCTCGGCATTGCGCGCGATCGGTAGGGCACGTGGAAGAGGCGTGGCGGTTGGCCGTTAATGAAAGCACGAGTGAGGAACAACGAAACGGTTGATTTTCCTTTTGCAAAATTTCTAACCAAACTTTAGTCACTTCCTTTTGTCTGGGCGGTAAAATTTTGCACCGAGAGAACAAATCTGATTACGTTGTTATCCATCCATCCGCAGAACACCTGAGCTTCATTTCCGGTTGACCTACTTTTCTAAATACGCTTCCTCACCATATCTATATATGACCCTACTACCTGTTTCCTTTCTACCAAAGCCTCCCCCACCGTCACCCGGATTGTATATGTCTTTAGAAAACTTTGCTTTTTACAATGCGAATTTTTCCTCGGTAACATAAGTGAATTTTTACTACATCTATTTTTACTTACTGATCTAAAGATATTAGATAGAATGAAAATAACACTTTGTTATTTCTATTTTAAGAAAATAGTGTACTAGGTACTTTTATGGAAAATTACATTACTTAAGAAATTACATTTTTACCAATAATTGCTCTTCAGTATAATCCAATTTCTTTAAAATAAAACGACTTTAGATTGTAGTTCTGTATTAATATTTATTAATAATTGACGTACATCTTCATCAGGGAAATAAATACAAATTATATTTACAGTAAATAAACAGAACATAGAAACAAGTTATTAGGTAACAAAATAAGTAACTAGATTATGAAATTTATAAATTTTTAAATAAAGGAACCCAAATTTTATTTAAATAAGTTACTATAGTCACAATGATTGTTATTATCTTTTTCTTTATACATTTTTATTGCTTTTCTTATCAATCTGCTGTTAATATTGATAAGAAAATTTATGTAGAAAAATAACATCAATAAGTGTGACTAGTAACTGATTTAAATAAAATTTGGCTTTTTTTATTTAAAAATTTATAAATTTCATGATCTAGTTACTTATTTTGTTACCTAGTAACTTGTTTCTATGTTCTGTTTATTTACTGTAAATGTCATTTGTATTTATTTCAATTATTAATACAGAACTACAATCTACAGTCGTTTTATTTTAATATAATGAGTTCTGAAAGATTTTTTTTCCAATTTCTTTACTTTATCTTATATTGTTCTTTACCTAAAATTATAATATATTCCAAATATTATTGTGCTAAATTATTT
The DNA here is from genome assembly GCA_963966155.1 of Clivina fossor. Lineage (NCBI taxonomy): Eukaryota > Metazoa > Arthropoda > Insecta > Coleoptera > Carabidae > Clivina > Clivina fossor. The sequence goes on along the minus strand of OZ014571.1, from coordinate 3,735,652 downwards.
TAAAGGTCTAAAAAAGTGATAATTTTTTTTTTCGAAATAATGATTTAACAATCAATATTTATTTTAGGTTTATTTTAATTACAATTTATCACATTATTAACATGTAATCAATGCAAGAAAATTATTTCAAAAAAAAAAAAAACTAATATATTAAATGTAACATATATCGGACACCGAAAAATTTGATAAATACGATGTTATCCGCTGCGTGCTTTAACAAAAATGATAAATGTATTTTATCTCTATACAATACACAAAATATAATTTCGCTGAAACGATCAATAAATGTGAAGCACAAATATTAATCATAAACCAAATAGAATTCTTTTGAATTCTATGCACAAGAAGAAGGCAAAAGCAACCAACAAAAACTAACGTACGTACAAGCAGAAAAAAAATATTATTTGGACACTGTCACATCTAGCTAGGTTGTTGTGGTGTTCTTTGTAGAAGAAGCAAGAGAAAAAAAAACAAATGTTTTGTAGGATTTCCGGGTGGAAGGAAGATAAATATGTTTCTATTTTTGCCAAGAGAGCCACGAGCGCACACAGGAGCGTCGCAGCAAAATAGGTTTTTGTCACTGTTAATACATCATATCTCATTTCGGAGGAGGTGTAGTGAAAACAGTATTCGGTCGGTTTGTTTTGGGAGAGGGGGGGGGGCATAAGCAGGTCAAAATGGCCATGCCAAAAGGGCATTAAGAACATCCATCAACCTAAATGCCTCGATTATGTTTTGTTATCAATTTAATCACAGCCTGTGTTCATCAGAATGGCACGTGCAACCGGCAAGAAATGTTTAATATCTTATCGTGAAATTGACGTTATCAAATCTAATTATAGATTCTAATATTGTCAATGAAATATCTGTAATGTTAGAATGTTAAGATTCTAATGTATAAAACACGTGACACTTTTGGAAAGCAAATTTCCAAGAGCGGTTAAAGAAAAAAAAAGCTAAAAAGAAAATATACACAGATAGAGACATTTTGAATCCCATTCGATTTGCAGCGAATGAAAATGGTGTTTTCTTAAAATTTGCATCTGAAGACGGTTAGAAGAAGCAGATGAATGCTTCGCCACACTCAAATACTCAAATACACGATGTATGTAACACTCGGTCGCTTTAGTTCGCGACGAAAAAATATTTACTTAGGGAGAGTCGCGAATAGCAGTTGGAAATACTGCGACACTGCTGTATATATGTATATGGTTTGCTGGAAAATGTAAGTTTGAGAAAACTCTTACAACCCTGACAGGATATTTTCCAGTTACATCACGATGTGTGTCAATTTTTTTTTCGCTGATATGGTTTATTTTATTTATCAATAGCTTTAGATTATATATAAAAAAAAACTACTAGTTTGATTTTAAAATTGTTTCTACCTAACTGATTTGTTGGCAATAACACAAGGACTAAACAAATGAATTATACAGTCATTATTTTCAAATTTCATATACGTTGATTATTTGAATAAGTCATTGCAGTATAACAAATATTCTATTAGTGTTGCTAGATATATTTTATTTTGTATTTTTTAGAAATAGGAATTACTATAATAAAAAATCTTTCAGAAGTTATTATATAATATAAAACTGCTTTAGTTTGTAGTGCTGTATTAATATTTATTAATAATCGCTTATTAATAAATATTTATACAGAACTACAACCTAAAGCCGTTTTATTTTAATATAATGAGTGCTGAATGATTTTTTTTACTGTTACAATCTCTTTAGGTTCATGAACAAATAATAAAAATCGAACAATAAAATCACTGTCATATAAGATTCAGTACTTAGTAGATGTAATAGTAAAAGTAATATTTATAACTTTTCAAACACATAAACATTACATATATTGTATAAACATAAAGCCCGAAGCATTTGAACATGCAGTTATAAGATGGCAAACGGGTGTTGTCAGAAATATAATGCTTGTAAAACTATGCACTAAATTTTAAAGATGTTTATGTTCATGGCTTCGTCTTACAAACACACACTGACACAGACACAGAGACAAACACACATTCACATTGTGTATATAGATAGCAAAGCCGGTGTACGGATTTAACAATTAAAGTTTTATGCGAAAAGTTTGTTTAATACGGCAAACGTTTCGAACTTTTGAATGTAACGCCCAGAGAAAGTTTACGAAGAGGGCTTGTCCCGTCTCGTGTTGTTGAATGTAAGAGGAATATAAAAAAAAGAATGTTTGCTTGAAGTGAGGAACGACGTAACGCGGTGCCTGAATGAGTGAAAAGACGAAGAATAAACTATATAAGAAAGACAACGTTGAAAACGTTAAATTTATACTACTTTCGTAACACTTTTGCTCCACAATGACGGACCATAAAATTATACAAAAGAATTGTTAGATTTCTAACTTTGCAATCACATTCTGATGTGGCGAGATGTTATATTATTTAACGAAAGCTAATGCTCAATTTTTATCATATATGTCACAAATTTTTATTATCTTAGAATATTTTAACTAAAGTTTTAAAAAACGTTACATTTAAAAATGTAGTAAAAACAATTTCTACTGTATTATTGAAGCAAGATAGAAAATTGAACTCATAAAAATCATTTGCTCCTATTGATAAAGCAAACAATGCACATTGGAATACACAAAGTAATACAATGTAGCAGATGGAGAAACAGTTGGAAAATTATTCTCGCTTGAACTTGATGCTGTAACCAATCAGATAAAGTAGTACGGCCACGCCGCCTCGAAGTATTGGAAACATCAGAAGAAGACAATTTCCTTGCTGCCTGCAACATACAAAGACGGCTAACAGATGCCATCCGAGGAACGATTTAAAGAAAGAAAAAAAGAAGTAATAGTTGTAGAGAGTAGCTATTGCGAAATTGTTCCTTCTACAACAGTATGCGTTTATAGCCAGAGAGTCAAAATACGAAATATAGACAAGGTTAGTAACATATCTAGATTATGGAACATAGATAATGAAGACTCCTCATGTAAAATAAAAATGAATTATTATAACATAGTAAAAAATCTTTTAGGACTCATTATATTAAAATAAAACGACTTTAGGTTGTAGTTCTTTATTAATATTTATTAATAATCTATCTAATCTTTTGCGTGAACGAAAGTTTCCAAGTAGTAGGAATAAAAGAGCATGTATGAGAGGAATTATGAATGTGGATGAAGCGAAAGTTACTTGTTTGGATAGGAATGTTTGGAGGCGACTGATTTCGGGATGATGAAAAGAGTTTGTGCCACACCCATTTGGGTACATGGCGTGATTGTGTATGTATATAATAATCTACGTAGTCAACGTACTCAACGTACATCTTTATCATAAAACAGGTCATATTATTGACATAGTAAAAAATCTTTCAGAACTCATTATATAAAATGAAACTGTTTTAGGTTCAAGTTCTGTATTGAAATTTATTTATAATCAACGTCTCGATGAAACTCATCTCAATCAGGAAAACTGATGATATATAAAATACAGTAATACCTCTGCTAACAAATTTAATTTAGAATAAAACGGCTTTAGGTTCTAGCTCAGTAATAATTTATTAATAAATCACTGTTTCGACTGTAATATGTACGTTTCACATACATAATGTTTATAATAGTTCTGATATTATGTATTTTTTAAACAATTATATTAAAATTACAGCAGTTGAGTAATTATACCTAGAAATACTAGGCATCATATTGTCTCATGGTTTATAGGTAAACTTACATATTTTTTTTTTAAGAGTGTACTATATAATCTAGTTATCATAGGTTATCTATTATGTATTTTTTTAAACAATTATATTAAAATTACAGCAGTTGAGTAATTATACCTAGAAATACTGGGCATCATATTGTCTCATGGTTTGTAGGTAAACTTACATAATTTTTTTTTAAGAGTGTACTATATAATCTAGTTATTATAGGTTATCTATGGTAGGCAAGCAAGTTGAGTGAATTGGCCCAAAGCGAGTGAGAAATAGGAGATCAGTGGGCGCATGAAGGATAAAAGAAAACGGGTAGGAAAAACTTCATTTCCGTTCGTAAGAGGACGTCCCGTGTAACGTAGTTAGGAAAAGTTGCTTGCTTTCCTTACCTCTGCCTACATTCGCCGACTAAAGACGCGCATCCAAAAACGACATTTTATTAAAATATCGAACGTCGACGCTTGATAATCCTGTACGGAAGTACCAGATAACTCTTGACTTGCAAAATTGTACTAGGAAATTGTATTGCTATTTATAACTGCAAATTTTTAGTTGACAATCAATATTTCAAGTATAGTTTTGTTTCGTATCTCGATGTCTTAATCAAATAAGGGAACGCTTTACAATTTTTGTTTATAATAATATTAGAAATATTAAATTAATTAACTTAATAACTTATAATTATATAATTACAATTAATTAAATTAATTAATTAGGTTAAAGTTACAGTTAAACAAAAATCTTACCTGTGATCCAAAGTACTTTGGATCACAGGTAAGATTTTTGTAGATTTTATTTGCTACTGAAGATGGAAGCTTAGCTTCCGAAATACGTATTTAGCTTTATTTTAATTTAAGTGTGGTTTTGAGATTTTTTATAATATTATTTTTATTTAAATTTCGCCACAGTAGATCATTTTCTAATCTTTTATCGTATACCATCAAAATCATTCTAATAAATCTTTTTAACCAAACGTTCATTAGACATTCGCTCAACATGTCCGAACCATCTTAACTGACTAACACCAACTTTTGTTACAACATTATTTTAATTTCACGCTCATCATACACTAATTTATTTCGTACCCGATCTCTTCTATTTACACCACATACCCCACGTAAAAATCTCATTTCCACAGCAGTCATTTTCCGTTTATGCTTTTGCAACCAAACCCAACATTCACTACGCTATACATCAACGTAGGCACCAAAACTGCATTGTATATACTCAAACGGGCTTCTCTAGAAACATTTACATTTTTAGCAAAAGTTCCTAAAGCACCCAAAACCTTGCAACCGGCATTTACTCTCTTTTCAATTTCACGATCGAAACGGCCATCTCTAGACAACAAACTACCCAAATACACAAATATAAATTTCTAGAATATAATTAAAAGTAATCGAATATAATACTATAGTCCATTTTGCAAGAAAAACTTTAAAAGTTTTTTACATTTTTTCTGACATTAATTAATTATACTGCGTTTTATAAATTATATATTACATTTTGTTGTTTATTTATCTGGATATATACACGTAATTCTATTTCATGTAAAATTTTATAAAACAAAACTGCGAATAGAAAAAGATATTAATTTAATTTAATTAATTTTATGAGTGGATATTTCAGAAATATTACAAGTGTTTACTGAAAACATTTCAATGGTACTTTATTAAATTATTTACAGAGAAATGATTTTAAATTTCCATCTTCCTCTTCTACGAAAACAGAATACTGTATTTTGCCAGCTAATTATTTCTTATTAACTTATTTTTGTAATTTATAATTAATTACTTTAGCGTTTCTTTGCCAAATAATATTGTTATTACAAAGAATAATACATTGCAAATATACTTTTAAAAATATAAATAAAACTTTTATATTTATTTCATTAGAAATAAAATGTTTTAAAATCATTTATTAAAATATTATAATTGCATTTTGTTTTTATTTTTCAGCAAGAAAAAAAATATGACTAATATTATAAAATAGTATATTTTGTTACGAGTAGAAAGCAATGATTATTGTGTTGGGCTCAGATATTTGAGGCCGATGCTAAACAATCTGGACGAAACATAAAAAGAGCTTTTTATTTCGAGTAATATATTCGATTTTTGCTAAACGCGTTCTAAACGAAACTGAATTAAAATAAAAGAAAATATTTGCCAAGTAACTTTTACCAGTTACTAACAGTAATAGAATAGTATATGTATGTATAAATTATTTATATTTATTACGTGATTTATGATCACCAGTTACTAACAGTTATGGAATAGTATATGATATGTGATTTGTGAGAATTAATCTTTCTTTTATTCGAATATACAATTTTTTTTCAAACATTTTCAATAATCAAATTTAAATTCAGGCGAAAATTAACAATGCAATTGTCAATTAACTTAACTTGACTTAATAATTTTTAATATAGCTTGTCGGACACTGACCCTGATGTAGGCAAATCTATTGTTTACATACATGTGTGTATTGCGGTATTGCATAAACTACTCATTATATTTTTTCAAATTTTTTCTAATACTTCAAGTTGTAGAATAGTATGTGTATGTATATATTATTTATATTTGTTTGGTGATTTGTGAGAATTAATTTTTCGTTGGTCGAATATACAATTTCTGAACATATTTTGTGTTATAATACTAATATTCATTCATTTCAAAATACATCCTACATATACATCCTACATAAACAAATTTTACCTATTTATGGCAAAGTTACTGAAGTTTTGTAAATTTACTAAAACTTTACTAAAAACATGTGATATTACATACATATGTTAATTTCTATCACATTACATAATATTGGTAATAGTTCTGATATTATGTATTTTTAAACAATTATGTTAAAATTGGAGCAGTTGAATAATTGATGATGTCTCATGATTTGTAGGTAAAATTACATATTTTTTTTTAGAATGTATATACAGTCTAACAATAACAATGTGTAGGTATATTTTTTATTACAAATAACTAAACATATATCTTCAACATCATTTTATTTAACAAAGACAAACCAATCCCCAATTTTGCAAGCGGAACATACAAGACAAAGTTTACTCTCTCTGGCTCATAACCAAGTTAGTTGGGGTAACGCCATGAAGTATATGCAAGCATCCGGCTTTTGCGTTCTCACCAAATATATTCCCAACATACATAACACTCACATACACATATATGTTAGACGAAGTACTAGTTGGCGCGATAGTAACCGACTCGCTGTAGATTTACTTTACGCGATGTAAAGTATATATGTATGTACGTAGTAGCTTGTACACTAGCGTGACGATGGTGGCGCCACGTGCCATCTTGGGTACAATCAACGAAATATGGTGGCAGGAACATTTTGCTAGCCGGTAATCTGCTCTAACATTTATTTGCGATTTACAGTTACGGGTATAAGTCACTGATCCAACGATGCAGGATTATTGTAACGTGTTTTGGTTAGTTTTTCTTTTTCTTTGTGTGAGTGTGTGGGTTGTTGGCGGGAAATCGATTTGATGTTGAACTTAAATGGATTGGGAAGAAATATTTAAGAATTCGATAGGAATTTTTTCGAGCTAAAAGAGGATAAATATATTTTGATAAATATACAGTGTGTAAAGTGATGAGGTTTCCTATAGGGAAAAAAATTTTAATATGAGTTTTATGAGAAAAACTTATTCTTTATAAGAAATTTTGTTTCTATCAAAACCCCTTATAGTCAAAAAAAATCCGTAATCACTTAAGATAAGATCAAAAACTTGATATTATGGCGAGTTGTTAATTTTAAGTCCGAATGTTACATCAGTATCGTGTTACCCATGGATTACTTGTTAATAATAATAATAATAATAATTATTATATTTTGGCAAATTAATAATAATAATTAAAAAGTAAGTCTCTTGTATGACAAATATTTTTAACATTTTTCACACGATACTGATGTAACATTCGGACTTAGTCATATTTAACATCAACAACTCGACATAATATCAAGTTTTTGATCTTATCTTAAGTGATTACGGATTTTTTTTGACTATCAGGGGTTTTGATAGAAGCAAAATTTTTTATTAAGAATAAGTTTCTCTTCTAAAACTCATATTAAAATTTTTTTTCCCTATAGGAAACCTCATCACTTTACACACTGTATATATAAAAAAAAATTGGAAAAAATATAAAATTTATTAAGTATTACTTTTATCGCATACAAAGTACAATAAAATCTGTTTTATCCGGCATTGTATTAAGTGACAATAATTAAACAGAATCTAATCCTAAAACAGTTCTTATTTAATACAATGAGTTTATAAAACTATTTTATTAATGTTGTAAATATATAATTTATTGATAAATTTACAGAAACATATACAGGTCATAGATATAACATATCATATATTTTTTTTAACATTAATATATAAATATCATCGACTTTGACCTAGTTGTTATGACACTGTCAGATTTATGACTGTTTTCATGTAGATATTTTAAATTTGCTGAAAATGAAATGCGGGTATAATATATGTTGTTTTCAGTGGCACACAACTTTTAAGAAAACAAGAATAAAATAAATAATATATAGGAATCTATAACATTTACATGAATAACACTCAAATACTATTTTACTTTGTTTATTAATTCAATTTTTTTTATTATTAGAATATTCAAAATACATTTAATTTTGAAATATGTATGTATATGAATATTTTACAACTCCATTATTATTTCATAACGTTTGTATTAAAAGGGAGAATTTGAATTTTCTTTAAAACACGAAAATGACTTGAATCAAATCACTTCTATAAATATTTGATGTTATTTATACAGAAATTACTTGTAATTTAGGTTACAAAACAGAAAAATTACATGTCAAAATATATATCGTGTCAGAATATAATCTATACAATAATTTCGTGTAACAAAATAGCATTCAACTGAACTGGTTCAGTAACATATCGAATAATTTCGTGACAGAAAATCGTTGAAAAATTCTGTTTTACGTACTTTTCCAATGACCATTACGTATGTACTAATAATTTAAATTAAACGTAGATACTATGTCGTTATAGGTAAGATTGTATCTAATAGTCAGTCTAGATAGTACGTCAATTATTAATAAATATTAATACAGAACTAGAACTTAAAGCTGTTTTATTTTATTATGAAAGTAGATGACAAATTCGTTAACAGAAATATTAAATTCATCTTTTTAAAATATTTATATTTTCATTTTTCAATAAATAAAAGTACTAAATTGATATTTATTTACTGAACCCAATAAATAAAATTCTATGTCAATACTTGTCTGACTTGCTGTATTTTTATTTCATTTTTAAGAAACTTGTTAAATTTTGTCTGTGTGTAACAACAATTTAAAACAAATGAAATATTAGCCAATCAGAGATGAGTATCAGATTGATACAAGTTAGTTTATGTTTCCAACAAAATTTAGTTGCAAAGAATGCGTGTACTCGGTCGCAGTTAGTGACAATTTTGTGTGTTTTTCATAAAAAATATTGTGCGAAATTTCGTGTATTAGTATTAAATGACTATGTTTAATAAATATAAGTGTATTTTATTTATAAGAAATGAAACAAATATCTAATTGACACTACTATAGAATTTTATTTGATAAAAGTTAACAGACTGTATTGAATTTGGCAGTTTTGTATATGTGAGTATTGTATATTCTTATTTATATATATATTTGTTAGTGGTTTAAATATGTATAATTACTTATCAACAGATATAAAAATGCTGATTTATTGATATATTTCAAACGAAAGTTGAAAAAAATCTTGTAAATAATTTGTATTAATTCTGTAATACCATTATTAGCATATGCTAAATAAATAAAATTATTATTATAAATAATAAATAATAGATGTAATACAGTCAGTTATATATTTTTATTTTCTTCTATGCCAACGTTTCCACAATTACTATTACCTTCTTCAGGGCTAGCAGAATATATTTAGTTCATGTTACATGTATGGAACATAATTAGCATTTAATTATTTTCAGATAGTGAATTAATATTTTTGAATAATACTGTTTGCTTGATAAAGCGCTTTATATACTTGATTAACTGTTGCTTAGCTTAACTTTTGATAGTAATTTTTTTAATAGTAAGATCAAATTTTAATTTATTGTAATTGGAAAGGAACACCAGCAGTCTATATTATAATTATTACAAAATAATAATGCATAATAAAATAACATATAAAAATTAAACAAAATTTTACACTACAAATTATAATATAATTTCGAAAAATTAATTATAATTTTTTAAATCACTGTCAGTTCTATTGCTGTTTAGCAGAACAAGCATTTCTGCATATATATTTACTTCAAGCTTTAATATTGTTTCATCTGTAAGAGGAATGTGGCGTCGTTGCACGGTGAACAAAGACCGACGTTCATCGCGTTGCATACTTGAGCTTTATGGCGTCTAATTAGTGTCGCGTCAGCGACTAGGTGGCCATCTGCCATAATAATCATTAACCCTTTGTTGCCCCCTCATATATTAATCCATATACAAGCTTTTCTCTTTTCTTGATTTTATGATAGACATAGAAAGTAAAATAGTAAGTTTGTTTATTTAAAAAAATAAAACAAAACTGTTATTTCTTGCACTAGATTATTATTAATATTTCTTGCAGAATTAAATATTGAAGATGATTTTGTCATCTATGTCTGTAAACTAAAGCTCAAATTTTAAAAATACGTATATTCATCTGTAAATTACTAAAGAAAAAAATTTCAATATTACATTAGAACATGATTTGCAAAACAAACATGGCTAATAAAATTTCCAGAGAATTAAAGAACCCTTTGTTTTTCAATTACGCGGAGCAACCCTCCTACGCATATGTGTGCGTTCACTGCTGTCCATTCAGTAACAAAAACATCTCGAGAGAACCATAGTTGATCGGGAATGGGGGGAACGCATAAACACAAGCTGTTGAAAATTTAATATCTCCCCCCCTTTGCCGAAACGTTGACGACTTGTTATAAAAACGCAACTCACCACTTGCGTATCCAACATTGAAGTTGATATAAAAACATTCACGACACGAGGGGCAATACACACTCACATTACAAATTCTTTCGCCGGAATATTCTGGAATTTGGCTGCAGAACTATTTCAGGTTTTTACCTCTCGCTCGAAATGAAATAACGATGGGGTGTATTTGGTTTAGCTGGGGAGAAACAAAACGTAATTGTGATGGTTGCTATAAAATCCGGATATTGCTATGTTCGGTGCTCATTAAACCGAGTATTGGACAAAAAGTTGGATAGTTACCTTTTGCTTATTTGTATTTGGAGTTGAAATTGGAGAAATAAAATTTGTTTTGTGTGCAAGGTTATATATAGTGTTTAGTAAAAGGTTTATATATTTTTTAAATGCTAATTGTGTTATCATTTGCTTTATAAATTTATATGTGAAGGTACTGATTTAAATAAAATTTGACTTCTTTTAATTAAAAATTTATAAATTTTTTGATCTAGTTACTTATTTTGTTACGTATTTAATGACTTCTTTCTATGTCTAAATCTTAAAATTTATTTTTAAAAAAATCTAAACTCTACTATCTTATGTAGCGTTTTTTTATCTATCGAAAAGTATTCTACATAATTTTTGCTGAAACTTATAATTTCAGGGATATTGTGTTCTTATTGCCATGATTTTTGATTCTGTTTATTTACTGTAAATCTCATTTTTTCTTGATGAAACGTCGATAATTAATAAATATTAATACAGAACTACTACCTAGAGCTGTTTTATTTTACAAAACTATAACTTTATTTTTTAATTGAAAATATATCTAAATTTAATATCATTAAATAGGAAATTCGTGTGAGATTATCTTAACTAAGATTTATGATAAAATAAAGGATCTCTTTTTTTTAATATCAAGTTTAGGTTAATTTATTTATTCATTAGATTTATAAAATATTTAGTTTTTGATATACAAGTTGCAGTAATACTATGCTTCCTGTATTTTGAAATTGAATAATATAAACGGATCATATTATATTATTTATCCTATGATACTACTCCTATATAATATTTTCATGATGTACGGTACATATATATACAATATATTGTTCTTTCTTATGCGCTAGAAATTGGATTTTTTCAATGTTTTTATTATAATGCAGGAAAGATGTCGTCCTGGCTTGTCTTGAGTTTCCTCTATCGCTTCAACTGTGGCGTGAACGTAGCGACGTGGTTTTGGGTTTGGTGGTATATACAATGCGCTTTGGTGTTTTATTGAAATTCATAACACGAACGAAAACTTGGCCAAATTGATATATATGTGTTGAATTTTAAATAGTTGCGCCATCGCCGACAAAATGCACGGCTTTTATTTGACTTTAAATATAAGTACACTCAAAGGATTTTACAAAATGGTTTACGTTCCTTCTTTCGCTTTCGGATTCAGGTTTTCCGATTTCAAATTTAATTAAAAATAAGAAAATTACTAATTACTTATGCAGAGTTATTTTATAAAATTTAACTAATGCTGCAATTTTTTTACCTATATTCTGTCTATTTACTGTAAATGTCATTTGTATCATTTTTCCTGACGTTTTATTTTAATATAGTGAGTTGTAAAAGATTTTTTACTATGTATTACCAAGCAAAAAAATAAGATAAACATATGTTAAAAAAATCTAAGCAAGTGTTTACGTAGTAAAAAATCTTTCAGAACTCATTATATTAAAATAAAAAAGCTTTAGAGTTTAGTTCTGTGTTAATTTTTATTAATAATCGACGTTTCGATGTACTCTACGTATATTTTCATCAGGAAAAATGATGAAAATGACATTTATAGTGAATGAACAGAATATGAAATAAAATATGAAAATTTTACTAATAATTTTACCTACTAAAAATTTTATATTTAAGTTAACAAGCAATTCATTACATTAATGAAATTATAACGATACAATTTTTTTGTAGGGTACTATAAAAAATAGCATTGATATGAAAAATTGTCATTGAATGATGACAGAAGTATTCCAATAGAAATTTACATTTTTTTTTCTAGAACTCATTATGTTAAATAAAACTATTATAGGTTATAGTTCTATATTAATATTTATTAATAATTGACGTTTCGACGAACTCAACGTTTATCTTCATCAGAAGAAATGGTACAATTGTCATTTAAATAAACAGAACATAGAAAGAAGTTATAAAAAACAACGAAATAAGTATCTAGATCAGAGGTTCCCAAACTTTTTTTCCCCGTAGACCACTTTCAAAAATTTACTGGTTTCGGTGGACCCCCTGCTGCTACATTTCTACCATATTCCCAAAACTCGTCAAAAAATGTGAAGATTAGATCTAACGATGGATATATGCGTCGCGGCTGAGTTCCAACTCTAAATTCGGAGTGGTAAAAATAAAAAGAAGAATAGTATATTTTCATTATTCATTAAAATTTTTTATTAAAATAATATGATTAGACTTAATAGACTTAAAATTAAACATTAATAACGTAACTTCAACAATTAAAAAAAATAGTCATTTTTAATGGGAGGGATGCACTTGATGAATTGATAGCAAGTTATCAATATTTGGCTTCAGTTTTGTCAGGAATAACCGCAAATCTCCCCGTTCTGTGATATTCAATCTGCTCCTTTTTTTTGTTAATAGGTTTGTCACCACACTAAAACTTTTTTCGACAAGGTATGACGAGGGAAACGCTATCAAAAGTTTTCTCGCAATTTCCCACAGTCCAGGATATTTTTCGGCAATTTCTGCTTGCAGCCAAAATGTTTGATAGCCTTTTTTAAATTTCACCTTCAGCTCCTCATTGGTGGTAAGCTCGAGTAGCTCCTCTTGCAATACCACATTCGCCACTTCCGTTTCATCAAATGGATTTATGATCCATGGTGGTATTTCCATCGTCAGAATATCTTCAAATCTATTTTTGAAGTCATCATGCAAGGCATTTAAATGTTGAACGTATGTCTGAATATCCTCATCAAGACATTCTGCCTGTGACAAGTTTGGAAACTGTGCGAATTCGCGCCGACTAATATTTTGCTTCATAAATTTCAATTTTCCAAGAAAAGCCGAAATTACACCCTTTGTTTTTATTAAATTTAGGCTGTCCCCTTGCAACTGCAAGTTAATGTCATTAAATTTTTTGTACAAATCTGTCAAATACGCGATGTCTGCTTTCAATTTGATCAGATTTTCTTTTAAATCTGGATCTTTACTTTCCAAAAACTCTAAAACTGATTCAAAAAGTGAGTAAAATCTTGTTAAACATGCACCTTTCGACAACCAGCGTACTTCAGTATGTAAGAGTAATCGTTGGAAGTCTTCATCATTTTCGTCGCACAATTGTGCAAATAAACGGGTATTTAACGCGTTGCTTCTTATTTTGTTAACTGCTTTAATCACAAATTGAAGCGATTGGTGCAATCTATCACTCAAATTTTTCGCTACCAGGTGTTGTCGGTGTATGACACAGTGAATTGCAGTTACTCCTGGTATAATTCTTTGAAGATGGCTTATAAACCCACGATATCGCCCGAACATGGCAGGAGCTCCATCTGCTGCCACCGAAGTAATGTTTGTAAATGGAATCGATTTTTCCTTAAGAAAATCGCTCAGGACATTAAATATTGATTCTCCTTTTGTGTCCGTCTTCAAAGTTTTCGCGAATAGTAGCTCTTCATGGATTTCTTCGTCCATAACAAATCGAACATATGCCAATAATAAGGCTTCATTGCCAGGTAATGTTGATTCATCCAATTGAATAGAAAAATGAGTTGTTTGCAGATAATTGCACAAGAAGCTTTCAACATCAGAGCTCATTTCATCAATACGCCTTTGTACAGTGTTGTTACTCAAAGAAATTTTTTTAAGTACGTCAAATGGAGGTTTGTGCAGAACAGTTTTTAAAACCTCTTCAACAGCGGGTAAAATTAACTGTTCACCGATGGTGTGCGGTTTTCCAGATTTCGCGATAAGCAATGAGATATTGTAGGATGCCCGCAAGCCATCATCGTTACTTTGAGACGTTGAAGCGAACATACTTTGCACGGTGGGTCTTCTTTCATATTTTTCCTTCAATGTTTGAAAATATTTTAAATCTTTGCCTATTTTATCAGGATGACACCTTCTTAGATGATCTTCGAGCTTCGATGGTTTCATCGAGTCATTGCTCAAAACTTTGTTGCACAAAAGGCATATGGGCAATCGTTTGTCGGCCGTTGATGGAACAAAACCAAATTTCAAATATTGAACACTGTATTGTCGACATTTCTTCTTAGATTCAGCCATGTTTCGTATCAGTTACCTACGTGTAAAGAAAAAAAAAAGTTTGTTTTAGTAATCATAAGGTGATTTTAACAGGATATGGCTATTTGAACAGAATTGAATGGGAATAATTAGTTAATTATTGCAATGAAAAAACCAAAATGCCGGCGGCAAAACTGATTTTAATTATTAAAAGCAATAAGCCGCTAAGATTGAATCTATTTTAATGTAATGCAAAACATTTTTTGATTAATTATATTTTGATACATTTCTGTAAATTCGAGAGAAAATACTTTTAAAGAATATTTTGACGTCAAAACACCGCGATTTTAATGTTTTATTTATTACGTTGATACATTACTATACGAGTGGTACATTTTATGAAAATATTTTTAGTCATTTAGCATTAGCAACTACGAGGGCACTGAAATATGTACAAACATGCAGGTCAATTATAATAACTCTCTTTTAGTGAATCACCACAGTCGGGTAAATAAATAATTTTATAATAAAAAGTACTAAAAGTTCAATCTTTCTCGGCTTTCTGTTCTTTTATAGAAGTATCGAATAATGGCCCTGTTCAGTATTTAATTTTTATTACGTACCTACTACACGCAAACATAACAAATAATATAATATTACTACAATATAAAATAAAAGTATGTATAACAAATAGGCAGGTATACTTACTTTTTCCGGCACTGGCAAACACTGACATCGATTCACTCACACGTTTCTTTTCAAAATTCCCGAAACAAATGAGCACAGCAAATGAGTAAAGCAAATGAGTAACGTTTGTTCTTGGCATTCGTATTTATATTGGTGAAGAATCAAACAAGTTCATGCAAGATTGCAAGCACAGTACAAGTCGTATTTCGTCCCTATGCACGTCTTAACTAGCGTTGCTGGCTGGCTAGCGGGCGGCGCTTTGCAAGTCTCGATACGCGTTGTACTCAAAATATCGAATATGCAAGTTTTTACAAGTTAACAGTCGCTGACTTTCTTAAAATACACTACTCAAAAAAATTAACGGAGGTTTAAAAAAAAGGAAATTAATACTAAATAAACAGGCTATCAGATCCATATGCCGGCCTAACTGAAAAAAAATTTTCACACCCGTGGACAAAAAAAAAACAAGCAAAAAATTTGCAATATTATTTTTTTGCGCTATCTGTTAGTATTGCATGAGAACCGTAACTCCTAAAATATTTTAGCAAAAATCTGAAAATTTGAATCATAAAGCTTCAAAATGCTTTTTTTAAAGTCTCAATACGACCATTTTGCACCGAAATAAAGCCTGTCAAAAATCACCGAAAAATTTGGAATTTTTTTTAGTACCTAGTGTATTATCTGCCTACAATGTAGGCCCTACATTGATAGGTACAGCCAAGCCAACATTTTAGTTCTTTACGATCGAAACCAGATAAATTTTCGTGGACCCCCACTTACAACCAGTGAACCCCCATTTTTTTTTCTCGCCATCGTAGACCCCCGTCGAGTCTTCCGTGGACCCCTGGGGGTCCACCTGGACCACTTTGGGAATCACTGATCTAGATCATAAAATTTGCAAATTGTAATTAAAGGAAGCCAGGTTTTATTAATATAACAACAGATTGATAAGAGAAACAATTAAAATTTATAAAAAAAATAGATAACATCAATTACTGTGAAAGCATTGAGTTAAATAAAATATAGATTATTCAACAATCTAATCTCGAGATAGTGTGAGAGTAATTTTGTTATATAATTTTAAAAATTCACATATTAATTTTTATGTTATTTCAAGTGTAATAAAATTTATAATTCTGTGTTAGTTAACCTCCAAGATATATAATTACCTACTAAACCAATTATTGTTATCTTTTAAATTCAACTTATAATAATATAATGCATATATTTACATAATTATACAAAATGCTACAACATAAAAAAGTAAAAAAATATACAATTCTCTTGCGATTTTTATTTCTCGCTTGTCAAGTGACAAGCCCCAGGGGTGCCAAGCAATAGAAACAAAAGCAATTATCAACAACGAAAACATTTGTTTCTTTTTGTGCGTCGCGTCTTTGTTAGCCAGCGAATACGATATACAGAAAAGCAAGAGGGAAAAAAAAGAGTACGCGCGCCACCATTAATGGATTAAAAGACTGAAAATTTTTGTGTTCAGGTTTTAAAGTTTTATTTTTAAATGCGCTCAATAGAGACACCAGTCAAGCTGTTTTCTTCGGTTTTTTCTTTTGCTGCCCCGCTTTTATATCATTTTGTCTTATTTTACACGAACAAAAAAAAAATTGCAAGAAAATTCTTATGTATTTCCGGGAAGGGATTGGCTAGGAATTAGGTTGACAATTTGTAAATGGAAATAAAGTTTTGTTTGAATTTTTTTTTTCAATTGATATAAGAAAATATATTTTTTAAACTATGTCTAATACATTTTTATATCGTCTATAATTTCTGAAACTAATAGTATATTATGTTACGGGGAGCATTAAGTGATGATTATTGAAAGAAAGCTTTCTATTTCTAGTTCTAAACGAATAATTAGTTACTAACAGTTGTAGAATAGTATGTATATGGATAAATTATTTATATTTGTTAAGTGCTTTGTAAGAATCAATCTTTCTTTGGTCGAATATACAATTTCTACAAATTCTAACAAATTCAAATTCAAGCAAAAATAAACAATGCATTTATCAATTAAATTAATTTCGCTTAATAATTTTTAACACAATCGTAAGAGATGTCAAATTAAATACACTTGACCGTGTTTTTTTGGTCGAATATACAGTTTCTGACCACTTTGGACAGTGCACATAATTAATTAATTAAATTAAAAGCTAAATAAGCTAAAACAAACAATTCAATTGACAATTAACTTAACGTAACTTAACTTGACGTAATAGTGCTTTTAATATGACCGCCAAAAATGTCAGATTAAATACTCTTGACATTGACAATGTTGTATATAGTAGCTAACTGCTATACGGTAATGCTATTATTATACTAGTAACATAATGACTGGGTTTTTCTAGACTCAACACAATAATCTTTTATCTACTTATTATTATATTTATATTACATTTTTTTTACTTTATTTTATATCTATTAAAAGTTTTTTTTACAATTTTTGTTTTTAATACATGTTTTTTAACACAATGAAAAAAATAGAAAAAAAAAACTATTTATTGTGCAGCTTGTATATGGATCGAGAGAGGAAAAAAAACAATTGATGGTTGCCTGTATCTGTTTTACATGCATTGAAAACAACAAACTCTGTAACTGTAATAATGAATCTAGTATTTCCATGGCCGGCACACACACAAAAAAAAAAGTTGAAAAACGCATTCAGCTCAACCATTCAAATGTCAAACAAGCACTCCATCGAAAACAATTTTTTTTCCCATTCGCGTTGATCTATTTCTACCTCCCCCTCTGTTCCCGGTTCGCGTTGTGTTTGTCATTTACAGGAAAGTGTGAATTTGTCACAGCGCAAAATGGTTTTTGACGTATTCTAAATAATGGTACGGACTGTTATTGTGTTGCCGGGCGATAATTCATCGCTGGAATAGTTTTCTATTGTGATATAAAACTATTTGTCAAAAATTTTCTAGATAGACTCTCAACTGTCTCGTGGGCGCTGTGTTCCGTATAGAAAGCGTTGCGCTTTTGTTATTTTGCTCTAGATAACAGTGCGCTTTTAAAAAGGAAACTTTTAAAGCTCCTAGATGCTTCGGTAGTCAGTTTATTATGCGAGCTTTTGTTATATTTTTAACTTTCGCTAGGTAGTTGCTTTTATGATTAAAAAAAAAGATTATTTTAATATGTTATTATAAATTTAAATTATTTAAATCTATCTGACATATTATTATTTTTAACAAATACTTTTTTGACAACCATTCAGATAAATCTGCTATTGTTCAACATGCGTTAGAATATCTTCATGATATAAAATTTGAAGATACTGTAATAATTCTCAGATCCATCAATATAAACAGTAAATTGATAAGAGAAGGAATAGAAATTTATAAAAAATAATATGTGAAGGCACTGATATAAATAAAATTTGGCTTGCTTTAATTAAAAAAATTCATAATTACTTATTTATTACCTAGTAACTTGTTTCTATGTTCTGTTTATTTACTGTATATGTCATTTGTATCAATTTTCCTGATGAATACGTACGTCTAGTTTGTCGAAACGTCAATTATTAATAAATATTAATACAGAACTAAAACCAAAATATGTTTTATTTAAAAAAAGAAAAACATAAGTAATTTATTATACATATAAATATAAAACTATACATAAGTTTGGAGTATTCTGATAGCTATAATTTTCGATTTACTAATAATTTTTTGTTTATATTTTATACAAAGTAATTTATAATGAGTGTACCAAATTTCTACAGTTTGTTAAAGAGGTCATTTTGAATGAAAAAGTCATATGAATATAGATCCTATTCTGGTAGCATAATAAAATTACAAGTTCTATAAGAAATTGCCGTAGAAACACAAAATACCTGTGTTGATAATTAGAAAAATTATTTATATTTGAACGTAAAAATAATAAGAGTTATATTTCAAAATAAATACTATGCAACAGTAAAATTATCTGTGATACGCATCACATATTTCAAATAATTAATATATATATATATATATATATATATATATATATATATATATATATATGAATCAATTATATTTTTCTGTGAAACGAATAATAATGAGAAATAATTACAATAGTTATTTTTAGATAACAAATGAATAGGTTATAAAAACGATACAGTGAAATAAATATTACAATAATTTAATGAATTTGCATTAATTGATATTTACATGTTATTCATACCTATATCAATTACATTATTTAAATTTCGATATTAATTTTACTGCAATAATATGCAAAAAAAAAATGTAGATATATATATATATATATATATATATATATATATATGTTATTTCAAATTAATTGCAAAATACGATTGAATATAATTAAATAACATGCTATTGTAAATATATGTTATACTAGAATATATTATGTAGTTTTAAGCTCATTTGCAATTTGACGGCATTGTTATATAAGTTTTGATTTTGCAATCGAGTCAGATTTTATATTTAATTTTAAGACTACATTGTGTATATTAAACTTTAATTACAGTAGAATTATCTGAAGTATTATTTGAACAATATCATTATGAAGTAATATGTTTGAATAGTTTTCTGAGAATTTTTGTCGCTATTTTGCACACCACATTTAATTTTACAGATCTTTAGCTTAAATGAGATATTATTTTTTGTAGCTCTATTAAATAAATATAATGAATTGCGAAAGATTTTTTACCATGTTATTTTTACATAACATGAAGCTATAAAAAATTGAATATAGCTATTCTATTATTATTTAAATATTCTAGATTATACGTTTGTTGATAAATACTTTTGAGGAAATTTATATGAAAATCAATATTTTCCTCTTCAGCCAAGGCAGGGGGAGAAGCAAGGTTAGAGGGGAATGTTGAATTATGATTGACCAGTCAGAAGTGCAATTCATCTTACGGCTATAAAAACACTTAAATCGGGCTGTTGAATTATGCACGATGCTTGCTGAGCGAGATTCATTCAACCAATTTTCAGGATTATCGGAAAACGATAAATATACTGTAAATTTTCTTCCCTGCTTACGTACTACGGTTTTCGTCTCAGACTTGGCACAGATAACCGAGTTGGGCCCCGGGTTGTGTTGTGTGTGCACGTTATGTACATTGCACATAAATATGCAATCGACTTACGTTTTTCTTTCATATATTTTTGCTTAATTCGGACGGAACATCTAATAAATATTTTGATATTTTCTTGTTTTTTTTTACAAAATGAAACAAAAACTAATAATAATAATAATAATAAAAGATTTCACTTGATTTTCCACTTTATTTATTTAATTGTTATATATGTTTCGACTTTTCAGTCATCATCAGACGTGTGACTGAAAAGTCGAAACATATATAACAATTAAATAAATAAAGTGGAAAATCAAGTGAAATCTTTTATTATTATTATTAAAATGAAATTCCATCAAGAACCGACTACACACTCTCTTTTAATTATTAAAAACTAATAATATGCTAAAGGAAAGTTATTGTTTTTACCATCAGCATGAGTTAATATGATAGTAGTTTCACTTTTATATTAAATTTTTTTCAATTTTCGACAGTAAAAATATCTACTGAATTTAGTGTTAGAAAATAATACTATAATACCACTAACATAGTAAAACATCTTTTAGAACTCATTATATTAAAATAAAAAAGCTTTAGAATTAAGTTCTGTTTATATTTTTATACAAAAATCGACGTGTCGACGTACTCGACGTACATAGTACAGCGTGAAAACCATTACTGCGAAACAAACAGTCCAGAATCGCGTAACGGCACCTGTAAAAGACAGTGGGAGGTATATATACAGAGCAGAAACTGTCATTCAGTGACCAAGCACTCAGGATGCCATCTACGATGTATGATAAAACGTCTGCAACGAGAATAGATCGACAACGGCATACAAGCCTGGAAAAATTTATAAATTAAGTTGTATTTAAAAACGTACATAGTTAAAAATGTATTATTTAATTTATTTTTTTATCCGAAAACTGTTTTTATATTAATACAATGAGTTCTGAAAAATATTTTACCATGTTACATAACACAATTTTAATTATGTTCAAATAATCTTACATTTTTCTCTGTAAATAGCACGCAATACATTTAAAAACGAGAAAACTAAACTAGAAGTATTCCCTAAGGCTCTATCGTAGCAATAAGACGTACATTGTTTTTTTTTTCGCGCACATGCGGCAATATCTCATTGTTTGTAACAGTCGAGCGTAAATCTCTCACTTAACTCAGCCATTTCAGGCATCACTCTAAGCTATAGAAGAAAGAAAAAAAAAACCCGACTAAAGAACGACCACTTAGATCTAGAAATAGTGCTAGATTTCTTTACGTTCCATATCCAGTGAAGAAAGCCCATGCTTTGGCTCATTGGGTATGAGTGTAAATTACCCTATTTCGCTATAGTACCATTCATACGAAGAAAAAAAAACAGCAATCAACATAATGTACAAAAATTTGAACAATTGTTTATCTAATTTTGATATTTTTCATGAAAATTTATATTCACTAATTAATAGCTTGAATAATTAAGTTAAAATCATAATAATATATTTGTATATGTATTATTATTATTATTAAGAAATTTACCTGGCTAATTTACTTTTAACAATAAAAATAATTTTTTCAATATTTGTATTTGTTTTCCCACCACATTTTGTACAGTATTTATATATGAATAATTGTAAGATTTTTTGTATCTCCTGACGATAACCGAAAGGTCGAAACGATCGTAGAGTAAATAAATAATTTGTGAAACTAACCAATAAATATAATAATAAATATAACTTTATCGTTATTTTATTTCTTAATAATTTTTTTAAAAATGTTTCATCAAGAGCCAACCACAGAAAGTGTTAATATAATATTATTATTATATATTAACTGATTTGTCATTTATATATAATAGAAAATTCACGACTAGAATGTATTATAATATATAAAATTTTGAAGGAAGGTAGTCAAAAGGTTAAGTGTTCAAATCAAACTCTCATTAAAGATTCTTTGTCACGCTTTCGATGGTATTTTTCAACCTTCTTCAGGACCTGAAATTTAGTAATGAACTAACTATGCAGTGAAAATAATTACAATAAAATAATATTAAAAAATTATTATAACTTACATGTTTATTTTAGAAAATTCAGAAACATAAATGGTACCTAAATATTTAGATAATAATTATTTATATTATTTAATGATATCAAATAACTTATATTATAGGGTCTATGGACGTCCAGTTTAGATAATTGTAAAACGAATTTATTTCTAAAATTTGGAAATAGGTTATATTCTAATATTATATGCTCCAAAGATTCTACAAAAATATTATTGCATTGACAATAGGGAGTGTGTAAGATTTTTATTTTTATTCAAATGGTGAGAAAATTTGTTATGTCCATGTAGGCCTGTACTTTTAAGTATAATCCGAAAACAAAAAACATCAAAAACTTGTCAAAAGTTAAGAAAAACAAAACTTATAACTCATTAGCGTGTTTATATTTACTTAGAATCAGTATCTACTCTCAATAATCACGTGATATATTTTTTTTTCTCTAGAATGAACTGTAGTAAATAGCAGCGCGTGGTACGCGGCGATAATATATATATATATATATATATATATATATATATATATATATATATATATATATATATGTCTGTGTGAGTGAATCCCCGCTGGGAATTTGTAATGAGGGAATACGGAACCATTCAATAATTTCAGGCGCTTCCGAAACTTTTGCTTCGGTATGCAAAAACTTGTACCGCCTCCACTCGCGAATTACTCCACGCTCGCTCTAGGATACTATATATTGATCTTGATGATGAACAGTGCTGTACGTGACTGAAATACCGGGGGCACTATACCCATTTTTTTTTATTTTATTAGCGAAATATTTTTGCGAACCACCGGCCTTCATTTAATTACGATACTTAAATATTTGAGGAAATCTTTGTTTTCCAGTGGTTGGATTGGTTAATGCTTAAAATATGTTTTTGATGATAATTGGAATATGTTTGTAATACATATAACTAACACACAAGCGTAGCTTAAAATGGCTGATTTATTATATTAAAAGAGTTTCGTGTTATTGATTTTATGACTTGTTTTTTTGCTAGCGAAATCAGTATTATGGTTTTAGCGCAGATCTAGTGGTTCTGAACCAAACTACATATAAGCTTATGGGGACACATACAGCACATGCACGGTTTTAATTTTATAAGCAAATTTTGTCATCAGGAAACTGAAACTATATTTTATTATTTTATTTAAATCATTTTTCAATTTCTATCAAGAGACGCATAAAAATTATTTCATGTAATTTATATTTGTACTAAAAACATTTTTGGCAAAATCAAGCAATAAATTTTATTTGCTGGCATATTTGAAAATAAATTGAAATTTATATTTTCGATTTTTTAATTTAAATATTTTTAATTAAAAATATTTTATGCTTTATATAAAAACGCAGTTATTTTTTACAATATGTATAATATATTGTATTTTTATTTAATTAAGATTATGGAATATAAAATAAAATAAAATTTATATTTTATGTTTTTAATTATATTTATAATTATTTATATGTTATAAAACTCAAAGCAACAGAAACGTAGAAAGTAATAAATATTTTTTTATTTAAATTTATAATTACCTTATTTTTAAATATACTGAATTATTTTATATTATTTTTTTTTAATTTGTTTTATTTATTTAAATACGATTAAATTTGAACAACGAAGAATATTATATCAGTAAAAATCTTTCAGAACTCATCATATAAAATAAAACGGCTTTAGGTTTAAGTTCTGTATTAATATTTATTAATAATCGACGTTTTGACGAACTCAAAGTCCGTCTTTATCAGGAAAACTGATACAAATGACATTTACAATAAATAACAGAACATAGAAACAAGTTACTAGGTAACTTCATAAAAATTTTATAACTAAAATTTCGGTAAATTAATTATTTTACTTAAAATTACAAATTTATATTAGTTTTACAGAAAATTTATATAAACCATTATATATATATTTTGCATAAAAATGACAAAAACAGAAATTTAATTTTTGTTGGGCATCCGTATCGAAATTACATTTAATTAAAACATCCAAAATTAAAAAAAAAAAAAACAAATAAAGCCTTCTGTAGTATCTTTTATTTTAGAAAATTTATATCTCGGTGAACTTTGACTTTGTGACTTTTAGCAAATAAATTATAAATCATTGATCTCTCAATTTTAGTTTTGCAAGTTTACTAGCTCGCTCAACGACGTTCCCTTCTTTGATATTACATGACTGCACACAAAGCATCTGGATCGTTCAGCTGTAACGATTTAACCAGGTTGAAAATTTCCAGTCGCTACGCCACTGATGCGAACAGTCGAACATCGCGGTAATATCCAGTCGAAGTTAAATTATTTTCTTTTATATAATTTCATGTAGAGGGACGTGCAATTTGGCTGTACATTTTCTTTTTTATTCTGTTTTCAATGAGTAGTAGTTTATCTTTATTAATTCCACAACAATTTTAAACTATTTGGTTACTTGGGAAATGTTTTCCTTAAATATTTAGTCATTATCGGTTTGAGGTTTATCGAAAATTTACAGTATTACCCTTCACCAATTTATTTTTATTATTCAATTATGTTAGATTTGATTTTGAGAGAATTTTTTTATACAGAGTGTTTACGGTCTTCCCTGTATCCTTTTAGGAGGGCGATAGTACATCTCAAAAGGAGTCTAAAAACCTTAAAACTCCTTAGTAAAAGTCATTTCATAAACGAGATAATAATTCTTCTAATTTTAACATTTATATTTACGTTTTTATTGTAAATTTCCATAAAACCCGAGGCAATTAATTTTCACCAGTTTAATATGTAAATTTACAGACATCACTGGAATTTTTTACATAATATGAATATAAAATACGTAAGTATATTTTATGTAAGTTTACGTATTTTTTCGATAAAAAGAAAACATATAAAATATAGTAAATTAATTATTATACTTAAAATTACAGACTTATATTATTTTTACAGAAAATAAAATGTAGTTTTTTTTACTATGGTTTTTATGTTAAATGGCAACTTTTTTTAACAGTGTAGTTTGAAAATGTAACCACGAAAATTACGATAAAAAACGAATTTTGTGGCTATTTTTTGACAGGCAATTTATTAAATATAAAATTACGCTCGTAAATCAATATATCTCTGATATTAATTTCTATTTTAAGCGGATTTCACAAAATTAATAATGATTCATTCAAATAGATAATATTGGTAAAATATATAGTTGTATTAAAACATGAAATGAGATTTAACAGGAAAAAAATGATAGTATTACAAATATTATATACACTGTAAAAAAAAATTTTATTTTACATAAAAACTATAGCAAAAAATTACGTATTATTTCAACAAAACGATAAATTTTTTGTAAAAATAATATTATTTTGTAATTTTAAGTAAAATAATTAATTTACCATATTACATATGTTTGTTTTAGCGAAAGAGTAAATAAATTGACCTAAAATATACGTATTTTATATGTATATAATGTACAAATTTTCCCTTGGCGTCTGTAAATTTATATACCAAATAATTATTTAGTTCTTACTTATTTCATATTTAATTATACATTAGTGATATTGTTTTTAAGTTACAACTTAGTTATTTGAAAATCCTTATTTTTATCTGTGGTAAATTATTAAAATTTCAACTAAAATACTGTTTGGTACAATTTTATCATCGACTACATGAAGTCTATGTTCTGTAAAATATTTTATAATTGCTGTACCATTTTTTTGATGTTTTGTTTTTCAATTTTCCAACAGAGCATGTCCGAAATAAGGTGGAACATACCATCGAAAGCTTGAAATAGAATCTTAAATGAACATCTAACCCTATATTACATTTTAGTTTTGATTTATTATTTATATATATATATATATATATATATATATATATATATGTATATAGGTATATATCGTACGCACATTCTGCATTACATGCTCTACCTATTCATGGTAGATTTAATAATGCTCTACATATTTTATAAATAAAATATGTAAAATACGTATACATGGAAAATAATTAAAATGTAATGTAATGGTTACGTTCTTCTGTTTTGATAAACAAGGTAGATTTTCTTTCTTTTGTTTTTTCTTTTTACATTTCCAGGAAAACGTCAACTAGATGAAATAATAGAGTCTGTTTGAAAATATCAACCGAGAAAGATCTATTTTTGATGTTTTAAAAATAGTTAAACTAGATTGAACTACATACAGAAAGTGTCCGGCACTAGTCCAAATTACTTCCTCATCTGAATATAGTGTCATTTTCAATTCGGACATATGTTATCGTATTAATTTTATCTCTAATTTTAAACTGATGAGAAATTAATTACATTTTTCACATAGCATTCAAAATTAACATATATTTGCAGATACATTTATATTAATTTATTTTATATATTTTGGCTACACATAAATGTTAAAAAGAATTTCTTATATTAGGAATATTTTAAATGATGCTTTTGCAAAAAAAATATACTGTGAATACAGTAATTCCTAATATCGATTTTTTTAAATAAAATATATACAGAACTTACAGCCAGTTTCATCTTAAATACTTTAACTAAAGTCGACTTTAAGCTTTCAGAGAGACAAAAAAGCATAGTTTTATTGACAATAATAATTATTATTATAGTATAGGTTTAAAGTTAATCTTAAATATTTTGTTTTTTTAATTTTAAATAAATGCATGTTATTATAATTTTATCAACTATTATTAATGGTTGAAATTCTTTTCTAGAAATTTAGTTTTCATAACTTCTAATATCTTTATCTACGTATAATAAAACTTGATTGATCTTCTCAAGTAGTAATAAAAATAAAAATGATATGTAATAAATTGGTTATTATAAAAAAGTAGATAGATATTCTCGAAAAATATTACATTTCTCAGAACATACAGAATATTTGCTAATGCATTTTTCCATCTCACTTTTAATTCATCAATGTAGAAATTGAAAATTCGTACGATTTGTATCCGACAATAGACGCGTGATCTGGTAGCATTAGGAAAATGGCAAACGATACGTTATGAAACCTTTCCGCGGAAATGTGTGATTTCTCGGGTAGGTTGGTGCGTGTTCCGCCGTTGCGTTTGAAAAATGCCTTTGCGTAAAATACGTTACGATGATTTTAATAATTTGACGTGCTTTATGAATCGGAAAAGAATAATTTCATCGCGAGAAAATTCGCATCAATTTTACAGCAATCTGCCAAATAATAACCCCGCGCCCCCGTTCAATGGATAGAATATTATCCGCAAGGGGTTCTGTTCGACAAAAGGAAAATACGAATTTTATGTTTATTTTTGCTCGAATGATAAATTATTCATTTTTAAAGTTTTCTGCTTCAATCACTTTGCAAATTTTTTTATGAGTTTGTCGCAAGTAGTTAGATTAAGTGTGACTAAAAATAGTTCCGTTGTTTTATTGTTTTCTTCAGAACGCCATTAGTGTTTGTTTTCGTTTAAGTTAAGTGTAGTGATAGTTGGACGAACTTGGCAGTGGTCACTAGATACTTTTTTTTATGACTTTGTTTTACTTTATTTTTAATTCTTTTTGTTTATGTAATACATATTATATTAAAATAAAACGACTTTAGGTTGTAGTTTTGTATTAATATTTATTAATTATCGACGAACTTCTACGTAGTCAATGTACATCTTCATCAGGAAAAATGATACAAATGACATTTACAGTAAATAAACAGAATATAGAAATAAGTTACTAGGTAACAAAATAAGTAACTAGATTAAAATAAAATGTCTTTAGGTTGTATTAATATTTATTAATGAACAATACAAATAATATTTACAGTAAATAAACAGGACATACAAACAAGTTACTACACTATAAAATATTGTGAATATTAATATTACGTTAATTATCACAGTAAAATTACAAAATGTTATTATATTTTTACTGTTAAATCTATGTAAAATTATATAAATTTAAGATTTATTTTTTTATAGTGTAGGTAACAAAATAAGTAACTAGATTATAAAATTTATAAATTCTCATAATGTGTTTTTATTAACTTAACAATGTTTCTACAAGTACCGACAACCGTTTATATCAAAGTTTAATATTCATATAAGATTTTTTTCTTATTATAAGAAATAAATAGTTATCATACAATCAAATTATATAAGCTAATAAATGTTTTATCATAATTGAATAAAATTGAAATCCATCACAAACAATAATATAGTTTTTGATATGGCTTTGTATATATATATATATATATATATATATATATATATATATATATATATATATATATATAGATTATGTATGTTATGGAGATTGAAAATATGTGGCATTTTAAATAATTCATCTTGCAACAAACATATACGTACGTCTCCCAGTTTTCCTGTTTATTTACGGAATATTGGTACGTTATATACAATATCAATATAATCGCAAGTTCACAAGAACAAATAGAAGATACAAAACATTTCTTATTTACTGTGACGGACATGTGCTGGCCCTTCTTAGATCGCCATTGTATGATACTCGCTTTGCGCGTTCTTTTTCATCTCTACCAGGGTTCCCCAATCTTTCGAAATTGTCTGTATGTAATAATGTAATGTAATATGTCTGTAATTTGGATCAATATCAAACATTTATAACTGGTAAGGATCATTTACAAACTATGTAATTTTAATTTTTAAAGCGGGAATTATACGGGAAATTTATTTCAACTTTCCGTTATACACCCTGATATGGTAAATTAATTATTTTATTTAAAATTACAAAATTATATTATTTTTACAGAAAATTTATCGTTTTGCTGAAATAATATGTAAATTTGTACTATGGTTTTCACTGAAAGTGACATTTTTTACTATATACTTATTGAAACAAAAATCTTTATTTTATTTTCTTAAATTTCTTAAGTTCTAATGTAATTCTAGAAGTTTATTTGAAAATTGAAACAAAGACTATTATAGTTTATAAATTTGAGATCTATCAATACTTAATGGAGCATATCGTTTGAGAAATGCTGATCTAACCTATCTAATGTTGGATACATATCCAAACGCATCACATAATGTTGAAACATCTTTGTGATCGATTCTATTTTAGTTGTCATTCTGTCTTGGCGAACGAACGCGACGAGGAAAAAAAGAGGAGAAACACAAAGACCGCGCGCACGAAACAAACGGATATTGGTGAAAATATATATTTACTTTCTTTTCTTTTTTTTTTCCTTCTTTCCTTGCCTGTTGTTGTTACCGTTTCTCCGTTACTGTTTTGTTTTATGTTTTCTTTCTTTTTTCAGTTTGTTTCTTTGTTTCTGTTCGGTTGTATTGTTTTAGCTGAGTTTGTTTGCCAAGGTATAGATGTCTGGTTTGGAAAGTAATCTAGAACTGAAATAGATTTTCAATTTGACAATTAAGTTACAAGTTTCCGGGAAACTATGTATGTAGTGACATTACGCTTCGATTGCTTTCAGAGACGATTTTCTATTGATAGATAAGTTCAAATTATTTCACGTATTCATTGAAAAGTAATTAAAACACCGTTTCACTTATTTATTGATTGTTATTTAAATTTGGAAAAAAAGAATATCAAAAATATCTTATATTACGGAAGTTACTTATTAATTATCAAAAAATTTGACGTATTGTACTGACCAGAACACGTCTTCTTCATATAAGATTTACAAAAATATATATAATAATAAATACGGAAGATTAAAAGTGCTTACATTTCATATAAAATTATAATAAAATAAAATGGCTTTAGGTTGTAGTTCTGTATTAATATTTACTAATAAGCGACGTACTCTACAAACTCAACGTACATCTTCATCAGGCAAAAATGATACAAATGACATGTACAGTAATATAAAAACAAGTTACTAGGTAACACAATAAATCAGTGGCGTGCGGTACCATATTGAAAATTATTGTAAATTTTAGGAAACATTTTAGAATTTTCAATAATTTTTCCTGCCAAACCAGATGAGCTAGAAAAAAAAGTTACTTAGCTATTATGTAGCAAATTTTTTTCTCTATTTTACTGAATTTTTTCAGATTTTTTTGAGCAAATTTTTAAAAAAAATCTAATTTTGAAAAAAATGAGAAATTTTCAAAATTTAATTTTTTAATTTTTTTTACTAAACGATGCAACCTAGAATAATGGTTTCTTCACTCAATTATAGTACTCAATGTTCCGCATTTTTTCCATACCATGCTTATTTTCCTACACCTCATAGTTTTTGAGAAAAAAAATAAAAACCAAAAATTAAAAATAAAAATAAAAATTCTAGCGTCCAAACGGCACATGCTAGCAAATTAAAACTAAAACCAAATTATAGAACTTTTTTTGCTCTATCGAAAAGTATTGTAAGTATTACTCCGAATTTAACTCGAAAAAGAATTATATCGCAAATTATCGAAATTGCACGTTAAACGCCCATACGAACATCCGGTATATATATATATATATATGAAAGAACAAAAAAGTAATTAAAAAATCACGCCCTGATTATAAACAGCCCGACGCGAACGCGCGCAACACAAAAAGCAATTCGAAAAACAAAAAAAAAACGGAATGAAACATGATCAAAGCGAGCACACGTTCAATTACCCTTTCGTCAATAGATTTACCTCCCTTACGTCTCATTATCCTCTCCGCATTGCTAATGCTTTCACAACAATTTGCCATCATTTCGCACAATTGTGCTACTGTTGCGTTTTTGTTTTTAATTCCTGCCGCCATGAAACGAATAGTCATGCAATTTGCACATATCCCCGACTCATTTGCGAATAATATTTCTATGATTACAATAACGTATATAGTCGCGATCGTACGATGCATTACTGACATCTATCTGACTGACGAATAAAACAATTTGTTTTTGATGTAAATAGAATTGAATGAAAGAAATAAAATTGTATAATATTTAATATAATACTATAAATACAATTTGCTTCGTCACACATAGTATACATATTTGTAATAATTATAATAAATTTAATACAGATGAAATATATACGTAAAGCGATATATGCCATTTTATCTAAATATTGCTAAAACTTGTGTCTGATGTAATTTTTCTTTTAACAAAATACAAAGGAACAATACGTAAATAGTGTGTCAAATAAATAATAAAGAACAATCAAAACGATATGTAATTAAGTTTCAAATTAAAATGGTGATGTAGTTTTAAATTGATAACGAAAAAATGAACATTTGAAAAATATTTAATGGTGCAGAAACGAAAACATGCTTTTTATAGCAAAGATTACTTCATTATTATAAGAGGTAAATTATTGAAATTTTGCATAATGCTTAACAAAGGATAATGTTAAGTATGTATATAGTCCTTTTTATAAAACTTTCACAAATAAGTGAATAGTATGTATTTAAACATTAACAATTTTTTTAAAATTTGCAAACTTTGGGCTAATTCTGAGGCTCTGATTTTTAACCAATTTTGTTGAAATTTTGTACACACATATCTAAAGACTCCTATTGAACGAAATTTTTAATTATATGTTTTTATATTTTATATTAAAACATATATCATATGTTTTTATCATCGATATTAGATAAATCAATTAGCTATTTAATGAATCCGGTCACTCTTAAAAATGCGCAGCTCGATCTTTCTGATATTCACAACTTAATCACGTTGTTAAATACCAATGTAATTAACAATGTTTTATGTAACTGGTTTATAATAACCCTTTATTTAAATAACGATATTATGGAAGCAAAATAGAATCTACAAATAAAATATCATCCTTTTTTGAAATATATTCCTCTCCTTCCAGCGTAACTGACCAGTTTCCGGCTAACCTACAGGGAGCACTTCATCATCACGAACAGCGGCACCCACGGGTGGGTACCGCTTCACACTCCCTCTCCTACCAACTTATGTCCAGTCTAAATTACCCCATACATCACGCGACCAACCGGATAGAGGATGCGCCTAGCCATCGTTTTGCACTCGGCCGGGTACTTATGGATGGAGACCGCCCTGTGTTCGCGCTTTTACAACACCACCACGCGGGCAAGATTTAATATTTTTTCTCAGAGTCGGTCACTTTTCGTTAGGTTAGGTTTGGACGAGAAGATAGAGGGGTGGGGGGATGCAGTTTGAACATTTTAAGTGAATTGGGTTGAGTGGTTGGAATGGTTCAAGCAGCAAAGTTGGAAGTTGCAAAATGATAGAGGGTGGTTTTATTTAATTTATTTTTTGAAGGGTGATGATATAGTAGAAAGTTCGAAATTAATGTATGGGGGTGTTCAAGTTGAAATCGATACAATTAAAAAGTTGAAAAGATATTTCGAATAAAATTGTGAATGATGTTTTCAATGATGAAATTATATTTTATTTAGGGCATGGAATCGGTAAAAAAACGTAATTTTAACCGATATTTTTAAAAAGATTTAATTTCAGAATAAAATAACACCGATTTTTTTGAAACAAACCGAAATGTTAAATTATATGGTATTTTTTTTAAACGAAATTTATGAATTTTAAACTTTGTTATCAAAAATTAAATTAAATTTTTATCATTATTTCTAAAATAAGAAAAGAATAATAATCTTCAGATTTTCACGGCCGCTATTCATTGAATTTATAGAATATTCTCAAAGTTATATATATATATATATATACAATATCTCTCAAGAATTTTATATATAATATGTTTTTATATATATAAATGTGCAATGTGTTTCAGAAACGAAAGTACTTAGCTTTTAGCTATATACATATAATATGTCTAAAGAATTTTATATATACACTGTGTTTAATAAATTATATATGCAATGAGTCTCAAAAATTATATATACAATTTAAGATCCAGATATCGGATCCGAATTTTAGGTCTGGATATGGGATTCAGATCTCAAATTGTTCGAAAATCCGATATCCGGATTCAATTTTTTAAAATATTGACAGCATTACTAATTATGTTACTATAACTTCGCTTAAAAACACAATCTTCTAAATAAATTTTCTTCCAAAATCAATACTTTAATATTCAGTAAAAAAATCCAAAGGAATTCAATCAATGTATCTAAGCATTTAGCTTTTATATTCCAAACAAAATCAACGTTGCCACAGAACAAAAAATATTTTGTAATACCAATACAACAATATACATCAAAAACTAAACTAAAACTTTGAAATAGCTGCAATCAATTCTTGAGCGTAAGCATCGCAGCCGCAAGCCGACGGGCATCAACTAAAAATACGTGGCTGCCGTCGTAAAAACTTTGACGATAAAAAGTAAAAGCAAACCGGTATTTGTAGTTCGGTTTTGGTTCGAAAACGGTTAAAACGGAACGAAACGAATCGGGTTGCCAGATGCAGATTGTTTTCCCGTTTTACGGTGCAAAAGTTTCGTTCGGGCGCAGCGCGAAATACAAATTTGCATCATTTGTAAACCGAACACGAGTATAGATTTTTTGAGAAGTTATTGTTGTGGGAAGAGTTGGAAGTATTTATCATTTATAGCTGGATGGGAAAGCAGAAAAAGAAACTAAAAGTATTGTGGCTGTGACCGATGCGTTGATGTCAAATCGGTTTTTGTTTTGTTTAAGAATTTTTTTTACTCAAGTCTGCCCGAGAACTTTTAAAAGTTTCCGAGTTGAATTGTTAGTGTCAATTTGTGTGAATAAATTTAAGCAGTTTTTGTTGTTAAATAACCATTTCATAAAAATTTATGTTTTTCTTATTTTTCTGTTGTAATATTTATATACAGGGTGTAACAGAATAACTATTCCTAATTTTCAGAAATGATAAAGTGCACTTAGAGAAACATTTTTTATTAATAAACTAGTGTCCGGAAATTTCTCGGTGCCAAGATACACTAGATATCGTTAAAAACAATCTTAATCAAAACATCAAAGAGTAGTTAAGTTAAGGAACATTTTATTAGAAATAATAGCGCATTAAAATTTATAAAAATTGTTTGAAGTTACGACCACCATTTTCGATATACAAGTTGTAACGATGTACAATCGATAGCCGAAAAAAAAAAAAATTTCGGACACTAGTTTATTAATAAAAAATGTTTCTTTATGTGCCCTTTATCATTTCTGAAAATTAGGAATAGTTATTTTGTTACAGCCTGTATAACATTTTTCTACAAAATTGTTATTACCAAAAAAAAAAAAAAAAAAATAGATAAAACTATTGCACATTTTACAACATAATTTAAACAAAAAAAAATGTACAAATTTTTTAACTACAACATAAAAATAACCATAATCTACATTGTACAAAAATGTTAATTTCCAACAGTCTCAAATAAAAAACAATACGTGCGGTCAAGCATAACATTAAACAAGAACTTTTGTTTTCGTATTTACTACTCAGTTTACCATTACCAAAAAAAAAAGAAAATTCAAACAAAAAACGCGCATTTAGCTTCTAGTCTAATTCGAGTCGACATTATTCGCTTTGAACTTGTTAGTACCCATCGGGGAGCATATGTGTACCGCGCATAGCCCCCCTCTCGCCTTTCCTTTTCTCTACGCCACTGGTATGTCTCTATCGGTTCATTGTTACCCGAAAATGTCGCATTGCTGTGTGTTTAGCATGTATCTTATACGCTCTAATTAAGACAGTGTTTGCCCAAACTCCGCAAACACTACGTGACTTGAAATACAGCCGTGTTGAACTGGTTACCTAATCATACTGCATTATAATATGGGGGGGAAGGAGTTATGGAGCCGAGGGGGGAGATACGTTGCACTTTTGGTGGCAGCGCCCCCGGAGCGGTGGTCAGCGGTGGCGCTTTAATGAACTGTATGCAGTTTGCTTTGCGATTGTTTCAGTTTGCAATGTAAGTTATGGTGTTTAAGATACGAGGTAATTAATGAACTGATCTATTTATTGTAGTTTGTCGTGATTTATTGGTAAAACGTTTTAGCTGAGAAAGTAAGAAATGAAAATTAATTATTATTATCTTTGTATTTCACATAAGAAACTATTATCTATGACTTATTCAAAAATATTTTATATATAACCTGTGTAATTTATATTTATATTTAGTGTATATTTTTCTTGAATTAAAAATTAACTAATGATTTAATTAGTTTAAATATTAAACTAAACTACTTTTAGACGTTTTCGTATTTAAATAAACAATTAAAGGAAAATAACAATTTGTTTTCAGGTGCAACGGAAGCCGTAACAGCAACGTTTGACCTGTTTGATTCATCTAGCGGGCACGATCTAACGTTATCGCCTCAAACTTTTACCAATTCGGCAGAAGCATTCATCAATGATAACTCAAATAGTCTTGGAGTGCCAACTGACGCTGATACCGGTAAGTTACTTATTTTTACATCTATTTTTTTTATATACTTCTACTGTATACGTAGATCTTGTTTTTTTCTCTCTTACAAAAAAAAAACCTAATGCAAAATTTAATATTAGAAAGTATAATAATAATCGAAATTATATTAGCTTAATTATTTTTGAAACTTTTTTATTAAAAAATATAATTAAACAATTTTTATTGTGGTGTTTACGAATTATTTAAATTCATATTTTATATTGTAGAACGTATTTTTGTACAGCAACTTAATTTTTAATTAATTACATATTTTCTGAAGAGGGCTATAATAAAAGACGAAAATTTTAAGAATATTTTAATAAATCTAATAGCCTCGATATTTTATTATGTTTGAAAACAGATATACTACTGAAACATAAACATATTATTATGAAAATATGCAGAAATTACAAACTTATATAATATTTATTGAAATTTGATTATACTTGTTATCTGATTATACAATATATAAAAAAAAAGCAAAAGTTTATCTTGTATCGTCAATTTCATTCGTTGCATAATTATTATATTAGATTTAAATAGACCAATAATTTATTACGATCCAACCGCCGAAAAAAGTTAATCTAATCAGCGTCAAAGACAGAAATCAGTTTCTCGTCTTAACCTCGAGAATCTAGACCGAAATTACCTCTTAGGATTTAGAAATCTCACTCAATTCGCGCACGAATTAATAGATAATAAATCACGGCTAAACCACAAGGACCACGATTACCTCCTTCTTCTCCTTCTTCTTCCTACTGTATCCTCCTACCCCCCCTTCTCCTGCCTATCCCACCCAGTTTAAGATCGGAATGTCAGAGTTTGGCTCAAGGCGCGACGCTCAATTTAATATTAATGTACCCATGCAGCAGCGCGGCAGACTTCTGACTCAATTCGTGCGACATACACAGAGAGAGAAAGAGAGAGAGAGAGAGAGAGAGCCCCCCAACCGCTTAGATATTTGAAATAGCTTGCTCTGTATTGCCTGGCCCCCCTGATGCAGCACGAGAATTCTATCAGATCGAAAATTAATAAAATGTCAATCAAATTCACAGCGCGATCGCTTAATATTAATATGATGGTATTTTGGTGGCAGCGGTAGGGATCAATAGGGTTTTTGCTGTCTGTTATATGTGGTTTGGTTTTTATCTGGGTTGGGGAAAATTTTAAGATGGGCCCTGGAGATTGATTCTTGAATTTTGAAGAGAAAATTGATTTATGCAGAGATTCTCTTCTATTTTTTAAATAAATTTATAAAATCTTTTTTTACATATAATTTATCTAGTT
This sequence comes from Clivina fossor, assembly GCA_963966155.1. Taxonomy (NCBI): domain Eukaryota; kingdom Metazoa; phylum Arthropoda; class Insecta; order Coleoptera; family Carabidae; genus Clivina; species Clivina fossor. The sequence continues at coordinate 3,698,342 of OZ014571.1, read as the reverse complement.
TTACATGTTTTGTTAATGTAATTTTTCATAAAAAATTTACTATTACGTAAATTATCATACTAACATTACAAAATATAGATATTTTTATTCTTAAAACTTATGTAAAATTACATAAATCTAAAATATATTTTTTTACAGTGCATATTAAAATGTTTTGAGAAGGACTAAGCACTAAGCAATGCTAAATACAGTAGCTAATAATATTGATTCACTTAAGTTTATGAAATGTGTGCGCGTAATTAAAATTATAATCATATATATCTTGTATAAATATAATATAAATAGATACACAGAAATGAAATAAGTATAAGCTTGTTTCAAAATAAGAAGAAAATAGGTTTATTTAAAACTTTTATAAAAATTTTAATTAAAAAATATTTTAATTAACAATAAAACATGATAAAATGTGAAAACAAAAAATACAAAATCTATTTTTCATTTCTTTATAACATTATAATTTAAAAAAAAAAATTATTTTGCTAAAAAAATATAACAATTTAAAATATTAAAATAATTAGATTATTAAAAAATATTTTGTATTTAATTCAAATATTAAGTAAAATATAATACAATTATTATTTAATTAGGCAAATATTAAGGTACTCTGTTAATTTTTAAAAATTATTTTCTTAAAATTACATTATCTCTATTCTAATTAAAATATTCATTCTAAAAGGATATTCCTTATAAAAAAAATGATAATTAAAGTTAATTAATATTTCAAAGTAATTGATATTCCAAAGCAATTTTAATTAAAAATGTATTTTATCCAACGTTCCAGTAAGCTAATCAAAAAATAGTTTATCTTTATGATATTATAATTATTAAATTTAATTTCGTTTTCATATTTCAATGAATATTTATTATGCTAAAACATGCAATCGAATGTTTGTCTAATTTTAAAACTAATTTAGATTTATTATCTGAAAATTTTATTAAACATAAATTTATTGAAAACTAAAACGCTAAAAACATTGATCCGTATTTAGAGTATTTTTAGATAAAAGTGTATGTATCTGAAAGTATTTATTTTTTAAAATATTATATTATTATGTTAAATGTATTAAAAAGTATTTTTTAATTTATAAAACTACACTTAAACAAAATGTCATTTTACATGAAAACATATTTTATATAATTACTTACTTTCTGGATAAAAACATATAAAATTATTAATAATACTACAAGTTACTAGGCAACAAATAAGTAACTAGATCATAAAAACTTTTTTATAAATTTTTAATTAATGGAAACCAAACTTTATTTAAATCACAGTAAAAGCACTGATTTAAATATAAACTTGGCTTCCAATAATTAAAAATTTATAAAAAATTTATTATCTAGTAAGATCATAAAATATGTAAATATTATAATATATGTATATGTTGGGCGCAAAACCCGAAAACGGCCAATGGTCGAATTTTTTGCTCAATCCTAGGATTGGACGTTTTAAAATGACCAAAGCCCGAAGTGCAGTTCAATTTCGGGCTTTGGTCGCCTCCAAACAGCCAAACCTAAGATTGTGCAATTAAGAAACAACCAAAGCTTAAAATAACGATTATTTCAGTTTGTTTGTAGACAAGACTGAACAGGAAACAGTCAAAACAAGGTTTTGTGAGATGTGGTTGTAAAAATAACTGCGGAAACAGGAGATGGAATTGTTTGAAAAGGGAGGTTAAATGCAACTCGAAATGTCATTCATCGTCAACTTGCAGAAATAAATAATTTATTATGAACATTCGCTTTGTTTCACACTTCATTCCGTTTTTGAGAATATTGTACTAAGCGACCTATTTCTTCAATCTTATATTGTTTAGTTACCATTTTGCTGCATTAGTAATAGGCACTGTGTATTTTGTTTTTTATATTGCGTTTCATACTTTGACATTTTTTTTCTAATCAAATTTTAAATAAGTTATTACATTTGGATATTATGGGTTTATAAAGAAGAGTAATTTTGTTTTGCAAGTCGTTTCATTTATTAGTTTTAAGTTTTTCGGAGGTAAGTTCCTATGTTTTTAGATAACAATAGATTCCACCTTACTATTGCAGTTTATTTTAATATTCCAACTGGTCATTAACAATGTTTGAATATATTTTCAACTTTGGTCGTATTATAATTGTACAATCCGAAGTTTGGCTGTTTGAAGATGGTCAAAGCCCGAAATAGAACTGAAAGTTGGGCTTTGGCCGTTTTAAAACATCCAATCCTAGGATTGAGCAAAAAATTCGACCATTGGTCGTTTTCGGGTTTTGCGCCCAACATATATAATTTTGAAAATGCATTAGTCATATAATAGGTTTGTTCAATTGCGTTTTCCTGCAAAACGCCGTTGTAAATGATACAGCGATTTGCCATTTACGTAACATATATAACTGCAAAATGAATAAAACAACAAATATTGACGCAGCAGTAAACAGTAGACGCAAGTGTGCGAATCGAATAGGACTAATATAAGTTTCAGTATTTTATTATCAACCTTTACAAAGCACGGCTTGTAGTAAGAGAACTTTTTATATTTACTGCCCCCGTGCACTATAAGCAAAAATATAAACTAAAAAAAAAAAAGAAAAAGTACGAGATGAAAATATATAAAATTCAATATAAAACTTGCAGAAAACATATTTATTATTATTTTTGAAATCTAGTTTGTATCTTTCTGGCACAACAGAATACAATAAAAGCAAACCAAAAAACTAACGGGAAAGAGATCTTCTAGTGCAGCGAATCTAGCAACAAACAACCGTGATCGTGTTGGCTATAAATTTGTACCCGTCAAGTAACAAATCAAATAAATAAAATGATTAAATTTGTACTGCTACGTCTATGATACGTGACTACGCACACGGAAACAGTCACCGAGCGCGCGGGACAGTAGTTCAGGAATTGCAGGAAAATTTAGCGAATGAAACTCTCAAAACACCAGTCACACTTGCTTGTCAGCATTTTGTCTTTATGGTTAGGGAATAGATGACACCATCGTGTAACTGTACCGATATTGTCACTAGAATACTGTTCTGATTACGTATGAATTACAGGTACATGAAATTGTATTATGTATGTACTTTATACAAAATGTCCAATGACAAGCATACGCTATTTTTGTTTTAAAAACTATTTAAAAAATAGAAATAGATTAGTGTATGATGAGTGTGAAATTGAAAAAAATGTTGTATCAAAAGTTGGTGTTAGTCAGTTAAGATGGTTTGGACATGTTGAGCGAATGTCTAATGAACGTCTGGTTAAAAAGATTTATTTGAATGATTTTGATGGTATACGTTTGCGTGGACGTCTGATGAGTAGTTGGAGTGGGGTATGATTAAGAGTGTTTTGCGTGAGCGAAAGTTTCCAAGTAGTAGGAATAAAAGAGCATGTATGAGAGGAATTATGAATGTGGATGAAGCGAAAGTTGCTTGTTTGGATAGGAATATTTGGAGGCGACTGATTTCGGAATGATGAAAAGAGTTTGTGCCACACCCTTTTGGGTACATGGAGTGATTGTGTATGTATGTATTTAAACGTCCATTATTAAACTGTTTAGCTGGATAAATAGATTTTAGTGCGGGACTGTTGTATGAGAGGTATTTTCTATCATTTTTGACATTCTGCAGAAGACAAAATCTAATATTTTTGCTTTAATTTGTAGTTCTGTATTAATATTTATTAATAATCGATGTTTGGACTTCCTCAACATACATCTTTATCAGATGTACGTTGAGGTACATTGAATACGTCAATTATACATATAAATATTAATACAGAAACTACAACCTAATGCCGTTTTATTTTAATACGAGTTCTAAAAGATTTTTTACTGTTGATTTTTAATTTCTTAAAAAAAAGATATTATTTTTTACTTTTTTAGTCAATTTTACCCTAAAAGTATATAATTAATTAAATACATTTCATATTGTAACTAAATTAAACAGATAATTTTAGAAAATATATACTATGTATTACAAACATCTGCAGCAACAGTTTAAGCAAACACTACGTATATTCAACAAATCTAGTAACATAATATAACTGAGTCTGTGTGGCAATAGCAATAATTTCGTTTCTCTACTCCTGACACCATCCTCTATTCCTAAATGTATATGTGCATCGTGATGATAATGAACATGTAAATGTTCAGCGAGAGGAGGTTGTCATGACGATGCTTCCAGTACGGTCAGTCGTCAGGCAATAAACGCCGTGCTTGACAACAAAACATGCTGGCAATGCGATAGGGATGATACGTACTCCTGATGGCTTCTATTCCATTGGAGGAAACCGTGCACTAGGTGTATATCGCACTGTAAAATTTTTATGTGATTTTCAGGGTTTTGAACCGAAACTGAACTGAAAACCGAAAAAGAAAACGTTATTTTTGCTAGAACAAAAACTGGAACTAAACTGAAAAAAAATATCGGTATTGAAACACGAGTTTAAGGCCATTTCAAGGCAAACAAAAGGCTATATTCAGACAGGTGGTGGGAACCTAAAAATGAATAATTTTACATTCGATTTATTTGTTTAATACTACATATTTATTGTAACTAATCATTAGAAAAATTAGCTAATTTATGTACAATTAATAATTTAATAACAATTTATATATATATACAGAATTAACATATAACAAAAATTAATCAAATATTTAATTGTGAATATTTTCTTTGTTTATTATTATTTTGATTTTCAAAAAATATATATGTTGTTAATTACAATAATTAAGAGAAAAAAAATATTTTTTATCATTTTCTTTGAAAAATGCGATTTTCTCTTATTTCACACATACAATTTATTTGAACAAAAATATGATTAATCTTTATTACAATTAACAACATATATATTTTTTGGAAATCGAAATGATAATAAACAAAGAAAATATTGACAATTAAATATTTGATTAATTTGTTTTATATGTTAATTCTGTAAATATATAAAAATTGTTATTAAATTATTAATTGCACATAAATTAGCTAATTTTTCTAATAATTAGTTACCATAAATATGTAGTATTAAACGAATAAATCGAATGTAAAATTATTCTTTTTTGTATTCCCACCACCTGTCTGAATATAGCCTTTTGTTTGCCGTGAAATGGCCTTTTTTTTAATTTTCGGAATCTCGTACCATAGTCGCAACTTGTCTTATGCGAAAGAGTATTTGGTTTGTTTGTTTTTTTCTGGATGAATACTCAGTTATTGAAATTGAAAATGAAACTAGGGATTACTTTGAGAAAGATGTATTTTTTGACAATAACTTTGCTTTTAATAAGCTTTAAATAATTTAAATAAAAATAGATTAGAAAATATTATAAAAATCAAAGTTAATTTTAATTTTTTCTAATTATAAATAAATAAAAATCTTTATACGAGAATTTGTTAAGTTAACATGTGCTATTTTATTATTATATAAGTTTCGTATAATAAATTATATTATTATCATATATATTATATACTTCTAATTATTATATCTTTAATTAATTAATAATAATTATTATTGTATCAGTTTACATAGTATTCTTATTATAAAATTAGGAATAAAATGTTCTAAATTATGGTAGAAAATAAGTTTTTAATACAAATAAATACATTGAAAAAAATTTATAAATTAATCACTCGGAATTGAACCGAAACGATATAAGTATAAGGCAACGTGTGTGTTTTATTAGTAACTCATATGCGAATTAGCGTGCAAAGTTTACCGTTCACGGTGAACAAGGTTACAGCTGTCAGTGACTTCCAATCGAATTGGACCTCTATGTTAAGAGTAGAGGATCAACCACATTTGATCTCGTAGTCAAATCGTATACGTATGTTGAGGAGTGATTTCTCTTCTGTTCTGTTTCTGTGTCTGTGTGTGCGTGTGTGCACTGTGTGCTATTTGTTGGTGGTTGAACTAAATCAATCGTGTACACACGAATTAACTTGGTGAGGGCATCGTACTTGCGAACGCATTGGGGGAATGGCTTGAGAACTATCGTTTAAATGTATACATGGATTGTGGGTGGAAACATTACCTGACAGTGAACACTCATGCATGATGGGCACAGGTTTAATTGATTTGTATGTTATGTGGGAGTAATTTCCAGGGGTTTATTAATGAGTTCCATAAAACGGTACGTGAATGTAAAACATTAGATTTAATATTTTTTAGACGCATTGTATATACGTTTTTAGACACATTATAATATATACAGGTTGATTCCTGTGAGTAATCTAAATAAAAAACTTCAAATAAACATATGTCCGTAAATGCTTTCTAACGGAACTGTAGCCGTTAGAAGTTTATTACATGTAACATCAATCGCGTTAGCCTTATTTATTATATCAGGAAAAAAAAACAAATCTATCTGTCACAATAATTTTCTCTGACATCAACATTAAATTAATTATGGATGAGTTCACAGTACATGAGTATGCTGATATAATTTTTACCACGCTTATATTAACTCACTCTGTTGTTGTCGCGGTCAGTCACGGTCAAATTTTGTAACCAATTTTTAGACCACTTCCTATCATTTGATCTAACTGAAATTTTGCATGTAGTTTCATTTCAGGCGATAATAAATAAGGCTAACGCGATTGATGAGACATGTAATAAACTTCTAACGGCTACAGTTCCGTTAGAAAGCATTTTCGGACATATGTTAATTTGAAGTTTTTTATTTAAATTACTCATAGGAATCATCCGGTTTAGTTTTTCCCCGACGTCATAAATCACCCTGTATATATGATTTGGAGACACAATGCATAAAGCTAAATACATTGCATATTCATATTATATGTTTTTATGCTGTTATATTTATTATTATATGTATATTTGTATGTATTATATGTATACATGTTTGTATTTATTGTAGAACCCTGAAGAAGGCAATAGTGATTGCCGAAACATTGGCTTAGTAGTTAATAAAAACATATAAAAGACTGAATTCCGTCTATTACTAATTATTTATTTATATTTGAACATAAAAAAAATAAATATTCAATTTTAATGCAGGCGAAATTTTTGAAAATTAATTAAACTTGTATTTGATTCCACAAAGTAATTAATAGTAAAAAATATCGGAAAAGCAGAAAAAAAATTCCGTCAGCAGCAGCAGAAATAATCCATTAGTCAATTTAATGCTCACCTAATTGTTATTAATGCCCTAAAATCTGCAGAGCTTCGAATCAAGCCAAAAACGAATTTAACCATAGAGCCTTCCGGTTCGCATTTCTATTACAGTAAAATGGCGGCGAGCGTGTCCGTTTCGCGGCGGACAAAGTTAAATTTGTAAAATAGTCCGATCCATTTTCGAAACAAAATTTTCATGTTAAAACTTAATATCGATATATAATTTTGCGCTTGCAACCCCTTCCGTAATTGGCTATTTGCGTTCCGTGAAATGAACATAACGATGTATAATTGGTCGAAATGGCGGGGTAAATTGTTCACGAAACGTCGACGAAAAGTATAAATGGCCGGCCATTTCGACGCGCAATGAACGCTCGTGACGGCCATTTTGGACGCTATTAACCACACGAGACACACACGCATATATATATATATATATATATATATATATATATATATATATATATATATATATATAGGGTGTTTCCGGTGTTTTAAGGGGAGGTAGTACATCTCAAAAAGAGTCAATAAATTTGTAAGCGAGATAATAATTTTTTTAATTTTTACATTAAACGATTAATTAATAAAATAATTAATAAATTAAAGAACATGATTAGCAACATATGGGTAAACCCAATTATATACCATTTTGGCATTATTACATAGATACTAAGAAATAGAAATAAAAATTTTTATATTTTTTTTTTCTCAAAAAGTTGGCAAAGTTGTTCAAAAATAAAATTACATAATTTTTGTAAGTACTAGAAGTATATTTTGTAAAAATTTAACAAATTTTGATTAAATAATGTAACCATAATTGATGTTTAGACAATTTCGTAACATTTTCTCGGATAAAATTATATAAATTTATTTTTCAGTAGTGTTGCCAACTTTATATGTAAACAATAAAATGTAAAAACTAAAAGAATTATTATCTCTCTTATGATACGACTTTTACTAAAGCGTTTTAAGGTTTATCGATTCCTTTTGAGATGTACTATCGCTCCCTTAAAAGGATACAGAGAAAAACCTGTATAATTTCTTGAAAAACAAGTTTTTACAGCTTTTGATATCATATGCAGAATATGTTATATGGAACACTACTAAAGAAGAAATCTTTGCGAAAGAACATCAATAAATATGTAAGAGTATGATTTATAACTACTGTAAACTATGGTTTGAAACTGTTGGCCTGTGTTTCTGTGCATCATAAAATAAAATTAAAAAAATCCACAAGATTAGGCATTAGTTAAACAGAATTGAATTAACCGTTTGTTAAAAAAAACATTAGTAGTTTAGATTACTATTCAGAATTCGTCGCTGTTCTAGGCGAATGCACGACTAGCAATTTCGAAAAGCTATCTAAATGAACGATCACGAAATAAGTATTACGATACTAGAGGACAAGGCTCAGTTTGGGCATGCCATTGAAGAGAACAATATACAATATATTTAATAATATAAAACTTTATATACGGATACATGCTTGTGTAATAAATTTATAAAATAGTATTCTTAAAGTTTATCTGTAATATCTATGAAACCAAATAATGCAAAACTATATTAGAATCGTTTCAAATCTTTGGCAAAAGTACATTATTAAAATAAAATTGTCGGTTGCAGCATTGCAATCATTTGGAAAGTATATAAAATCATTTTCTTCGAAGCTCACCAACTGTTCTTTGAAATGTGAAAAGTCCAAAAAGATTTTATGAAAGAAATGAAATAAAGAGAAAGGAGTCAGTAAAGAAGAAGAAGAAGAAAAAAAAAAGGAAAAGCACCCGACTGTCGATTCAACCAAGTTAATACAGGGTAGATAGTTATAAAGTCGACTCACAGAGGGCAACAGCTGTCATTATTCCGGTCAGGAAGTGACGTTTTATTTCCGGTGAAGGGGGGGGCGGGGGGGGGGGGTCAACGAGTCATTAGTGCACAGAAAGTTCTCGCTTCAAAATCGGACGACGCGTCGGCTCGCGATCATTATTGAAACGAAATAGGTTTCTATTGTATTGGCAGCGTTAGTGCTATTTTTGTTTGAAGCAATTTTACTGGTTGTATTTTTTGACGAACCGTAACGCCATTCGTGTGGAAAATACATCGAATCAGCTGTTTTGTTGACCACTGATCACAAATTCGTGTATATGCCCGCTTTTCTCTATTTCGCTTCGCCCTAATATAGCTTTGAATCAATCGCATATTGAAAGAATCGAATTTTGAAAGAAGGAAATAAATTTACACTGTAAAAAACTAGCGAAATTACAGAAAAATAATATTTTTAATAATTATTCTATAAAAACACTATAAACATAAATATTCGTGTATTTCTACCTCAAAATTCTGTAATTTTTACATAATTCATTATAATCACAAAAAATAAGTAAAAATAACCTAATAAGTTTGTAAAATTGTAAAATTAAAATTTAAAACTAATATTTTTAATAATTATTCTATAAAAACACTATAATTTAATTTTAACATAAATATTCGTGTATTTCTACCTCAAAATTCTGTAATTTTTACATAATTCATTATAATCACAAAAAATAAGTAAAAATAACCTAATAAGTTTGTAAAATTGTAAAATTAAAATTTAAAAATAATATTTTTAATAATTATTTTATAAAAACACTATAATTTAATTTTAACATAAATATTCGTGTATTTCTACCTCAAAATTTTGTAATTTTTACCTAATTTATTACAATCACAAAAAATAAGTAAAAATAACCTAATAAGTTTGTAAAATTGTAAAATTAAAATTTAAAAATAATATTTTTAATATTTATTCTATAAAAACAGTATAATTTAATTTTAACATAGATATTCGTGTATTTCTATCTCAAAATTCTGTAATTTTTACATAATTCATTATAATCACAAAAAATAAGTAAAAATAACCTAATAAGTTTGTAAAATTGCAGTCCTCAAAACACCCAAAAACCTTACAAACAACATGAACTTTTCTTTCGAGTTCACGATTAAATTGACCATCTTTAAATAATCAAACTACTCAAATACACAAATTCATCTACCTGCTCTAATTTTATCTCTTTAAATTTTATAATACATAAAATTTATATATATATATATATATATATATATATATATATATATATATATATATATATATATTTACCGAAAAACTTCGTTTAATTATAGACTTAATATATTCTATTCACGCGTATAATTTTTATGTACAGGGTATAAATGGTGTTAGTGCACGCGGTAAGGTTTCTTAAATTTTTAATTTACGAAAAGTCTACGTTGCTTCCAGCCAAACATTATTCTTTCTCTTGGCACCCAAACGTTGTATGCTGTCTCCTGTCTTACTTTTGCGAGAAGTCGGGATTTACTTCTTTCTCCCCCAGTACCATCGCAAATTAATTTTATAATTGATAGCGCTGTCTTCGCTTTTGACTTAGCATCATCATACAGTCGGTTTCATGAGAAGATACATTGATTTTCGCAATAAAATCAATACGCCAAAAAAATTTGCATTATATGGAAAAAGATTTACTATTTAAAATAAATCACTTTAGGTTATAGTTCTGTATTAATATTTAAATTGTTTAAATGTCATTTATAGTAAAGAGTTACTCGATAACAAAATAAGTAACTTATTTCCATGTTTTGTTTATTTACTACAAATATCATTTGTATTTTTTTTTGAAGACGTACGTTGAAGTACGTGGAGTAAGTCGATTATTATTACATACATACATACACAATCACGCCATGTACCCAAAGGGGTGTGGCACAAACTCTTTTTATTATCTCGAAATCAGTCGCCTCCAAACATTCCTATCCAAACAAGCAACTTTCGCTTCATCTACATTCATAATTCCTCTCATACATGCTTTTTTATTCTTCTTTTTCTTTATTATTAATAAATATTAATACAGAACTATAACGTAAAACCGTTTTAATTTAAATTATGTAATATTTCACACAAACTTACATATAATATACAAAATAAAATATGTTTTATTTTATAAATAGCTTTTATCACATAATACTTATACTATTTCCACATAAATATTTTCATTTGAAACTTTGAACCTTAATATAATTTTCACAGTTTCGTCTTTTCCGTAAAGATACATGGGGCACGAGCCCAGGGCTTCCGGTTCGATGGGGGCCCTAAAATGGCGACGTCGTTGTTTATACCGAAAAAGAGGAGCTCAATTTTTTTAGTGTATTTTACGAAGAATTGCCGTTAAAATTTCTAAATTTGAATGTAAATCGGAAACTTGATGAGATTTCTAAATATTTTTTAAACAGTTAACAAAATTTTACTAAATCTGAAAAAATTTCAGAAAAATGCATAGCGTAAAATTTTAATAATAACCAATAAAGTCACTAAATAAAAGTACATACTGATGTTTTCATTAATTTTTTTTTTTTTTTACTTTCTAAAAGGGTCCCAAACCTTGTAAGATTGCCCTGAATATTCACAACAGCTACCATTAAATTGAAATTACCTGTACGTCTTTTCTAGAATCTTTTAATATGATTATATAATTGCGCAATATACGTTTTTAATGAAACATTCTATATATTTATTTCTATGTGTTCATTTTTAGATTTGAATAGAATGAAATGCCTTCAACCAACCGCCATGCATATTCATTTAAATATGCATAAAACTGCTAGACTGCGAAAGCAGCACTTTTTTTTACTTGTTTTTTATTTCGTGCTGGTCTATTCATAAAGTTTAATTAATTAGCTGTTATGTTTTTTCCTAAACTGAAAATTAAAAGAAAATAACATATGTACGTAGGATGGATAAGGGTAGTAGCTGCGTTGCTTAGCAACGCAACTGTGGAAACGTTTTCGTCCGTATAAAAGAACTTTGGCGGAATATTAATATGACTTAATTGTAAAGTTAATTTCTTTTCTCTTTTAATTTTCTCACCACTTTATTATCTCCACGGAGAAAACTTCTTATATTTAATATTCCACTGTGTGTACTTTTTGTATTTTTGCGTCTTCCACTTTTATTTTTAGAAATTATATTCGTAATTTGTTTCTTAAAATTTTTATGAAAGGAAAAAGACTTATGAGAAAGCAGTCCTTATATATATATATATATATATATATATATATATATATATATATATATATACATCAAAGTTTCATTTCATTAATAGTATATTATATTACAAGCAGTAGAAAGTGACGATTATTGTGTTGAGTCCAGATATTTGTGGCCGAAGTCAAGCAATCTAGATGAAACACAAAAAGAGACATATATGATTTTTTCTTGAAGCGTTCTAGATGAAACTAAACTAAAAATAAATAAAAATACATGCCAAAGCAACTTTAACCAGTTACTAACAGTTATAGAATAATATGTATTTATATTTGTTACGCGATTTGTGGGAATTAATATTTCTGTGGTCGAATATACAATTTCTGACCATCCTGAATGGTACACATTGCATTTCTTGCACTTTTTCACAGATTTTCAATAATCAAGTTGAAATCCAAGCAAAAATAAACAATGCAATTGTCAATTAACTTAACTTAATAATTTTTAATATAGTGTCAAATGAAATACAGTTTATAATGTTTTTTTGGTCGAATATACAGTTTTTAACCACCCTGAACGATGCATGTGGTCGCCGAAGATGTCAAATTAAATACACTTATCGTTTTAGTTATGTTTGGTGCTGCCACCAGTAGTGTATATAGTAACTAATTGCTGTAGAATAATATTATTATCGTACTAGAAATATAATGACCTCTTTCTCTACAGGCAATATGGTAACGTAACACTTGCAAAAAAATTTTATTATTATCTTCCTAGAAAATATACAATATATTTCTTGTAGTAAAAATCAATAATATCATTTTATATTTTATACAGATTTTTACTGAGACTGCAGCAAATATCAGGAAAACTTTATTTTGTTGTAACATGGCATATCAATTATGTTTCTGCATATAGTTTCTTGCTTAAAACAATCAAATATTCATAAACAATTGAACAATCCGAGCCAGTCAATTCGCTATACATATTGCAATTTAAAATTCACTAGAAATCAACGTACAGAATTCCATACAAAACAGTTCCTCTAGAACATTTCTGTTTTTTCGATCTTCTGCTTGAAGGTATCACGAACACATACAGAGAACGTATAAAAAGAACTAGTTCTATAATACATTGTATTCTGTACGCGTTCGTTGGATATAGTTTTTTTTTCTTTTTCTTTTTTTATTTCTTATTTTGTGTGCTATAGCTAGGCGAGTTCGCGTGCAGCCAATATTATAGTGGCAGTAACAGAAAATGGTTCCGATTTTATAAATTTTGTTCAATTTCTCTTGATTCTTTATTAATTTGTCTTGTTTTCTTAGCTAGCTAGTTTATTATTTTGAGATTTAGTTACCGAACGAAAGATATTTTTCTTTATCATGCTATAATATGTTATTTCGATATTATTTTTTTGGTCAATATTGTATTGGGAACTGGTGTTATCGATTTTGGTAAATCTGAACTGAATACTGTTTTGTTTTTTATTAAAGTAATATTATTATATTTTAAAATGGAATAAAAATAAAAATCCGACAAAAAATAACTCATCATCATTTTTAAAAGTGACTTGTGTCGAAATTACTTTTGACGTTTACTTAAAATTACTACTTGTTAAGCAATTTTAATTAAAATTAACATAGAACTATATTTTAACTAACTATAAAAAGTAACTAAATTATAAAATTATAAATTTTTAATTAATTGCTTCTCTTATCAATCTACTGTTAATATTAAGAGTAGTAATTTATTTCTATGTTCTGTTTATTTATTGTACTTATATATGTCATTTGCATCATTTTTCCTGATGTTGATATACGTAAAGTACGTGAAAACGTCGATTTTTAATTAAAATTAAGTCAGAACTATATCGTAAAAGCCTTATTATTATTATATTTTTTTATTTTAGTTCATTATGAATTATTAAAAATAATAGTTTCAAAGTTAACAAAATCCAATGAAATTAATTTTGTGTACTGATTTTTTACATAGTTTTGTAAAATTTAGAGTGACTTAATTATAATACAATCGGGTTTATTTTTTCTAGTCAATTTTTCAGATAAACTTATTACTATTCCGTAAGCATAATTTCAAAAAAAATTTAAATAATCAAAGTTTTAAATAAAACGGCTTGAGTTCGTCGAAACGTTGATTATTAATAAATATTAATACAGAACTTAAACCTAAAGCTGTTTTATTTTATATAATGAGTTCTGAAATATTTTTTATCATATTAATAAAAGTTTATTAAAAAAAAATGTTTGACAGTTGCCACATATAAAGCAACTTTTTACCCAAAAGAACAACTTTTCAAATCCGTAAAACCGGTAATAATTTTGAGTTTTGTTGAAAATTGGCTTGCTCACTACAGTGTAAAACGCTAATCTGATTAACTCATCATACGCTTTTATAGTTTCCCCAGTTCGTTGCAGAAACGAAACCCATTCCGTTTCGCCATTATAGTGTTCACCAGGGGCCGTGTAAAGTCTTTCAAACCATCGCCGACGGCACTGCGAAAACGGTGCTAAAAATAAAAACTCGAGTTATGAGATGATGTCCGCGCCCCGTCTGACGCAAAATTCCCCGTGGAAATAAAGTTTGTTTGTGTTGTGTGCTAACTCTAACCCACTCGTATTACAACAACGTCAACAACGGGCAAAGAACGGACATATGTCAATACCTCTGAGACGATACGATGCATTCGCAAAAACAATCGCGAGTATGTCGGAGCTTAGTCGTAGCGTTTATTAACTTTTCCAGAATAGTGAAGCATTTTTGTATGCCATAATATTAAGTAGCATCTATTATTTATAATAGACTTTGTATCGTTATTGTATTAAAACGGTTTAGTCTGTTTTATTTGAATAATTTTTAAAACTATACTATAAAGTCGTGCACCTGGTGTAAAGAGCCATGAATTTTATTTAATATTTAACTACAATCTACGATCTTAAGGGGGGCAGAGGAAATACATGTAAATACCAAAGAATAATAATAATAATAGTTTATTAAATAGCTTACGCTAGTAAATACAATACAAAGAAATATTACACTTACAGATATTAATCAACATTAACACAATTAATAATTTGCTTTTACCTTTTCATAGTAATATTTTTTTATTTCCAATTTAAATGTTTTTAAATTGTTAGTTGCTTTAATGTATGTGGGCAAGTTGTTATAATGTATTAACCATTTATGAAATAAATTATTCGTGGCACTAACTTTAGTCTTCTTGGAAATATAAAAATTATTAGCATCTCTGATATAATTATGTATGCTACTATTAATCTGTAAATTATCAATCAAATATTTTGGAAGTAAACCACGTTGCATTTTAAATATAAAAATTATTGCCGACATTTCTAAAAAAAATTTAACATTTAACCGATTTAGTGTTATCAACATATTGCTAATGGATTCATATCTATTACAACGCAGTATTATTCTCATCACTCTATTTTGAAGTAACTGACCAATATATAATATTGTTGCATAGTATGTGAAATGGGGTAAAATTATAGTATTATATATTAAAGTTTATTAGAGATTATATTAGAGTCCAAATTGAAACAAAACTTTTAAATCTTTGCAAGAAATTAATTTTCTTAACAATTTTTTTGCATATAAAATTTATATGAACATCAAATTTTAATCTTAATAAAATTGTAGAAAATAAAACTATTTGTTTCTTGTAATTAGATATATTTTTAGCTATAAATGCGATTTTTTTTGAAGTGTCAAAGTCAACTGAATTTTGATAGAAGTACCGATTGAGAAACGCTGACTTAGCAAGACGAGTTATTTTGTGCAACAAAGAGTAAGTAAATAAGAAAAACCGGTTGTGTTTTCAGGAAGCAGGAAAAACTCGTTAAAAAAGTATTTTAGGTTTGTGAGTTTTTTGTAAATGTACCGACTTGATAAATTCCTCTTTCGCTGCCTCCTTACTACTTCGCCTTTAGAGGGAGACGATCGTTGCTATTTTATTTTGTAATGGACCTGAGGATTTTGAATTTATTTGATAAACAAGCTTCAATGAGGATGTAATTTTTTATTTCCACGATTTTATACGTGAATTTTATTTGATTTTATTAGTGAAAAAAAAATGCAATTAAATTAGAAACTAATGAATTTGTTTTTATAAAGTTAATTGTTTTGTATACCTACCAATGCATAAGAAAAGCTACACAATAAATATAGTTAAACAACAGCTACTATATAAGCTACTGTAAAAGTAGCCATCAAATCTACTTGTATGATATTTATTAAGCTATTTTTTTTATTATAACTTTTAGCTACTATATATATTGTCTCTTCTTATTTTGAAATATTTTAACATCTTGGGCTACTAATATGTAGTGCCCTTGTGAGATATTCCTGTTATTCAAAAAATGCATTGCCAGATTTATGAAATATACATAAAAATACTCGTATTTAATGTTGCACTAAAAAATAAAATATTTTTATTTTCTTATATTATATTTATAGATTAACAATTTTAAAATGATACTTGTTTGCTAATTTAAATAGGAAATTTTCATGTAAAATTCTACGTTAGGAAAAGTAGTTATTAAGTATAGAAAAGTGGCTATTAACTAGTAAACGTTACTAAATTACTATTTGGTATTTAAAATAGAGTGTAAAATAATATTACCTAGTTTTAAAAAAATAATGTCAATCATATAAATTTTGTCTCTTCTAGCTGCCCCATTTTATATAATATTTATTCTTCGGTTAAGTATTCGACATTTTATTTGTGAAAATAACGGACTTATATGAACTATTAGAGTATTTTAAACATTGTCGAAACATAATCTATAATTGTTGTAATTATGTTTGCGTAAGTAATTGGACGGATATAAATCCATAGCCATGCATTCATACGTTCACACAGGAAATAGAGATTATTTGAAAATAAATAATGGAAACATATAAAGCTTTGCACATTTCAAACTTATTACTGCAACAGTTCAGATTTTAATCCCTATATACATTGAGTGAATACCGGCTCCATTTTGTCACTGTCATTTAAAACAACCAAAAAATAAAAATACGAGAAAACAAAAAAATCAACGCCAATTCGGCAAAGAGCAAAACAGTGCGAACGCTGAAACAACAACGGGGGAATTGTGTTGTAACCTGTCAAATACCGTGGCGAATAATCTGCAAAAATTACAAATTTGCAAGCGCGCGCCATTTTCGGTCATTTTAAATGCAAAAGCAACGGAAACGGGGAGCTAGCTAGAAAAGCGCAGGAAAGCCTGTTCTGTTTATGTTTGTGGAACATTCAAATTTGCAACCATTTCCGCTTTGGTGCACCTGCACTTAACGGTTTTCAAAAGGTTTTGCTGCATACACGGGTAAACTGTGCTTGTGACAGTTGAATTCTGATACTGACGCCAGACATTACCACGGCTTGCCGGCCTTCTGATTACATATTTTTTATTTAGGTTTTTTGATACTAATGCCATATTTAATTCTAATACAAAAATTTATATTATTTTTTGTTTTTTCAGGATTTCTTCTTAATTTCAGAAACTAGGATTAAACATATTGGCTTAACTATACTATACTATAAAAAAACTGAAACTAATCCTACACTATAAAAAATATTTAACTTAAATTTATGTAATTTTACATCGGTTTTAACAGTAAAAATAACAACATTTTGTAATTTTATTATGATAATTTACGTAATATTATATTTTTATGAAAAATTACATTCACAAAACATTTAAAATTAAAAAGCCTGGCGCAGACTATGCCGAGCCGCATCGCATAGCAATTATCCGCCCGGATAGTTTTTATTTATTTTATATGAACTATCGCATGAACTAATATGCGTTGGTTCATTGAAAACGAACCGGGCGAATAATTGCAATGCAATGCGGCTCGGTATAGTCTGCGCCACGCCTTAATATACATTTATTACATATCAATTTTATACTGTTATTAAAAATGTACATCGTTCTATTGTATCCGAATATTTATTCAGTTGATTCTACCAATAAAAAAAGGTACATCTTTAATACAATACAACATTACAACAGATTTCAATATTAACGCTTAAAATTACAATAAATTTTTACTTTACTAATAGAAAAATAGTTAATCTTACTCGATGAAATAACATTTTTTACCAAATTTCTTGTATATTTTTTTTATTTAGCTGATAATATCGGATAATATAAGTGTTTTTCAATTACAATACAAGTAGTTTGGTTAAATAATACGTGTGGATTTGCTAGCTCGAAATCAAGGTAGCAAAATCAGTAATATTTTTTTAAATAATTATAAACAATTAATGAAGATGTGTCAAACCGATAGCAATTAAATAGCAAATAATTCCACTTGACATTGTATCCTCATTGGTGACGAAATATTTGTAGTTTTGCCAGCTTGACGTCAACCTGACAAAATCAATTATATTTTTTAAAAATAAATAGCAATTAATTAGCAATTGGGGTAATAAAATAGCAATTATAGAGCAAAAAAATGTCAATTCTTTTTAGTGGGTTTTGCTAAAATGGTTTATATATATATATATATATAAACTTGTAGCTTATTGTAAAAAAAAATTCTAAGATAGATAATTCACTTTGTAATTCAGGTTGGTCAAAAATTCTAAATAAAAATTTGTTTCTACACATAAAATAAAAAGTATAACTCATTAGGAAAACTAAACTACATCGTTTTAAACTACACAATAACTTTATTATAATGATAATTTACATGCAAAAATTGATAAGGGTAAAAGTAATTTACTTAAAAAACTTGTCATTAGTTTGTAACAAATATTAAATCTCCAATGATGACGTCGACACGATTCGATTTTGTTTCAATTGCTTTTGATGGGTAAACTACAGACAAAAAAAAACGAAGTAAAAAAAAAAACTTTTCTTTTGTCGTGGTGAATTGTTTGACGAGCATTTTTCATTTAATGTCTGTTAGTCCTGCCATGACAAAGTAGTGGCTTTGGTCTAGATTGTTTAGTGGCGTCTCTGTCGTGACTTTGTCAAAGCTTCGGGTTCTTGTCAATTATTAACAAGCCTTGTGGCGAACCATCGTATGTTTTCCACGAATATTTAGCACAACTAAACATTGTACGATATATCTACTGTCTCATGTTACCTTATATTATGAATGTGTTGCATGTACCGATATTTACATTATTTCCTAGAATTTGACGTTTAAATTGAAATAAGTTCTTTGGAAATATTTATTATTAATTTCAGAAGTTTAATGTTCTATGATCATAGTTACCTACGATAGCTTTTTTTTACTGGCACAGTATGACGAATGCATGTTAATATATTAGATAATTTACCGTTAGTTTTATATATCATTAACAATTAAAATTAAAGTGGTTATTTAATATTTTAAAAATAAATTCATGTAGTCCAGTATATGACACATTTGAAATATTTTTTGCCGTTGAAATCATATAAAAATTATGTAATTTCATTTTCTAATGAAATAAAAATAAGGTGTAACATGAGCCCGGAAAACTAGGATAAAATAACGACAAAATAGGTTATTTACACGACAATTAAATAAGAAGGGCCGACAATAAAATACATTACAGTTGTTAAAAATCTTTCAGAACTCATTATATTAAAATAAAACGGCGTTAGGTTGTAGTTCTGTATTAATATTTTAAGTTTAAATTATCCTATTCAATTTGCAAAAAATTCAAATTAATAACTGCACATTTTTATTCCAGTATTTAATTAATTAGAAAAGTTTTTCACTGGTGAATAAATTTTCCACTAACTAACAATTTTCATTTGTATATTTTTTTCGGATGATGATATTTGTAGAGTTCGTCGAAACGTCGATTTTATTATTAAAATTTATACAGAACTTAATCCTAAAGCTTTTTTATTTTAATATAATGAGTTCTAAAAGATTTGTATACTATGTTATTGTAAAACATATCAAAATTATGTTTACATTATTTGATAATATATTAAATATAATATATATAATTATGTAATTTAAAATTAATATTCATTGACATTTTTCGGAACAATACAATTTTTATTATAATGTATTTGTTTTCAATCGCATATTATATTCTGATTTTTAGTGTATATATTTATAAATAATAAATTAACAATTGTAATATCGAAATATTAAATCAAATTCAGATATTAATAAATTATGCTTGGGTATATGATTATTTTAGTAATAGTATTATTTTGCAATATATTATAGATTTAGTTGCAATTGCATTGTTTTAATTTCAAATAAATAAATTTTATTGAATATTATGTATTTATTGATGGATATAATGTAAATTTAAAATTTTTATTAAATACTAAAAATTTAAATACTTTTGTTAATTTCCTAGAAATATTTTTGCTCGTATCGCTTACAGTTATATCAAATATAACAGTTCTATAACTTTCATTACATTATATTAATATGTAAACTAGTATATTATGTTACGAGGAGTAGAAAGTGATGATTTGCGTCCACGCAAACGTATACCATCAGTATCATTCAAATAAATCTTTTTAACCAAACGTTCATTAGACATTCGCTCAACATGTCCGAACCGTCTTGACTGACTACTCGATCTCTCCTATTTACACCACATACCCGACGTAAAAATCTAATTTCCACAGCAGTCATTTTCCGTTTATGCTTTTGCAACCAAACCAAACATTCACTACCATACGTCAACGTAGGCACCAAAACTACATTGTATATACGGGCTTTTTTGGAAACATTTACATAATAATAATTAATTATTAATTTACATATTAATATAATATTAATATTATGGTACGCTCGAAGAAAAAATTATCTCGAGTAAAATGTCTAGATTTTTATGTAAGTATAGGACCATATATATCTTAACAAAAAAAATAGGAAGACAAATGCTTTTAGAGAAGAAAATCCGAAAACCTGAACAGCTAATGTAACATTAATCTGGAGAGGCATGACAATAACATGGTCCAATTGTGTTATAAATGAAAGGTTTTGTAAGTTTCAACGAGAAAAGTATAATTTGTAGTGTAGTTTTGTGTGAGTGTGTGTGTGTTTGGACCGTTAGCAATAGGATTTGTCTCTGAAGTACGTATACGTCGCGCTGTCTCTTCTTTACGTTTTAGAAAACGTAACATTAGAGGAGTTGAAACAGTTTTCCTCTTGTACGCGTTTTGTGCTATATACTGGCTGCTACACCGCTGCTTTCAACTGTCCAAAAGTTACAAACGATGCGAAGTTAGCAACAAACGCGTCTCATCGCGGTAGGGGACTGATTTACCAGCTAGTTTCACATGAATGACGGCTAAACGACAATCTAATTCTTCAAAACAATTTGTTGTGTGTATTTTGTTTAACAAACGATTTTAATCGAATATTAAATTGTTTGTCTCTAACATTAATAGAGCTACTAACGGATGACCTTCAATAGCATATAAATTTATTCTCATTGTAGTATTATTTCGAAATTACCAGCACGTTTGGTTAAAAAAATATATGTGGACGTCCGATGAGTAGATGGGGAGGTACGATTGAGAGTATTTTGCCTGAGCGAATGTTTCCAAGTGGTTAACCATCTTATTACCAATCAATAAAGTAGTTTGAAGACAGTTGACAATCTTGTTGTCTAGTTAACTCATTGATTAAGTTAATCATGCCATAGTTTTAATTTATAATATAATCTTTCTTTTCTGCTTCTCTATCTGTGACCTCTTGATCTAATATTTTTTTCTCTGACCATTCTTTTATTGTTTAGATAAAGATGTATACAAGAATTACAAATTTTTGTTCTAATTTAACATCTAATAATTATACCATTAGTTTCTTGCTTTTAATTTGTTTGAAAACGTACAAATAAACTTTTTAATAATTTGGAAAAAATGCGTTATTGAACTATATAAATTAGTGGCACCCAAACTGTGCGCCTCGACGCTTTGGAAAACCTTCGTTTTTTCACAAGGACGCCGCGAAATATTACATAATAGATTTACAAAAATAGATAACTTCTGTTAAATAATATATTTTCTTGAATGCAGAATTAATAAATATGTATTTAATTTTTAAATTATTAATTATATTTAGATATTCAATTTTAATAATTCTACTTTGTCAATAAATAGTATTTCAATCACAAATATTTTTGAGAAGAATTCAGTTCTTTTATTTATAAAATTCTAAACAATTCATATTGTAATTACATTTGGTGTAAATACAAGCTTCTAATGTTATTCTTTTAATTGATTTTTTATTTATCCAAAAACTGTCTAATTTTTTTATTATCTCTGATAAAACTGAAATAAAAAGCATAAAAATTAATTATTTAAACGCCGATTTATAGAAATAAAGGACAGAATTAAGTTTTTATGACCAAATAAATCTAAAGGAGAGTGCAAATAAAGAACTGTCCTTTACAATAAAGGACATATGGTCACCGCAGCCAGAAACTTATCTTGTTTTTAGTGACAGTTAATGCTATTAATGTATTAATTACTCACACCGGTGAGTTTTTGAATTATTACTCAATATCTTTTATTAATGAATATGTATTTTTACTGGATTATTACATAATTAAAAAAAATGCATAATTTTGCTCGAATTGTTCAAGAATAACATACCTCCGATTCAGTCCTCTTACGGTATAGTACGATAATGATTTGTATACGCATATAGCAAAATGTCTGCATACCGGAGAGAGAGAGAGACAGAGAAAGAGTGACTAGCTGAAGAGAAACACCATCTAATAATTATTCACCAAATTTACTCCGCCTTGTTCGTGCTTGGCTGTCTAGGTTTTAGGATATCTGTAAGCACGCTAGCTCGCTTTAAACTCCTGACGCTATATCCTATATCCTTCCATGCCTTGTACTGTGTATGTGATCTGTCTCGGGTTTTGGTTTGGCTTGACTCAATTCGGCGTCGTCTTCAACTATGATATATGATAATAGTTTTGTATTGTGTATATCTATATATGTACGTATGTACGTGTTACTGTCCTCTAGAATTGTTTGACAAACTCAAATAAATCATCATCATTCTCGCGCGCGAGTCATCAATTTTCTAGCATTTCCAGTTGTTTGATATTTGGTTAGCATTTGAAGAACAGATGTGCTGGATATTAAAGAGACATTTATTTTACTCCTAAGTATATAATACTTATATTTCATTTCTAATTCCTACACTATAATATTATAATAGTATAGTAAAAAATCTTTCAAAACTCATTATATTAATATGCAACAGCAAATGGATCTTAAATAAGGCTAACGCGATTGATGTTACATGTAATAAACTTCTGACGGCTACAGTTCCATTAAAAAGCATTTTCGGACATATGTTTATTTGAAGTTTTTTATTTAGATTACTCATAGGAATCATTTGGTATAGTTTTTTCTTTACGTCATAAATCACCCTGTATAGATGATGAAAACTGTTTTTACGGGTCTTTGAACTTTTGCAAAACATTAATAAATTTTCAAGTATTTATATTTTGCTATTCGGTATATTTTAGTAATTAAATTAGTAGATATAGTATATCATTCATTTTTCTTTTACAACTTTTTTGTAAATAAGTTTTCAGACGAGATATTTCATATCGCTACCTATTAATTTTATGTCGTTAAAAATACTGCAATTTTGCTGCAAGTCATAGATACGAGTTTCGTCAGAAAATGCATTCGCTAACAAAAAAAAATGCTTACTGATGAAAATTCTTTATGAAAATTGCTTCCAGCTAAATATTGTTAGTTAGTGGAAAATTTATTCACCAATGAAAAACTTTTCTAGTTAATTAAATACCGGAATAAAAATGTGCAGTTATTAATTTGAATTTTTTGCAAACTGAATATGAGAATATTCGCACTTTTCTATTATAATTTGAACTTAGGGAACTATTTTCTAGACTATAAATTTACATAATATTTATTATAAAAAAAAATCAATACAGAACTATAATCTAAAGTCGTTCTATTTTTATATACATAAACTTTGATAAATTTATGGCAAAAAATCGTACGTTTTTCAAATTTCCGCTGTTTAAAAGCAACATGACGAACAAAAAAAAACAGTTTTAAAATTAAAAACTGACTTCTAGAATTAATTAATCACATGAAGTCAACTGCAAATATTAAAATTATTAATTAATTCGCTTAGTTTCGTAATATTGCTGACTCCGCTTGACTTGGGAGTTTTAAAAATTGATTTTGCTTGGATATTAAATTTTAGTTTTTGCAACGGTTCGTAATTTCTCTTGTTCTCTTTTGTTTCAGTGCTCGTTACAGATGAACAAAAGAAGAACGGAAATGGATCATCCGATGTTGTCAAATTGACTGTCAAACGAGCACGACCTAAAGCAACCTCACCAAATCGCCAAGGACCTCAACAGTGTCAGGTTTGTTCACAAAAATATAGTCTTTCTTTTTTTTTCGTTTGTTTGTTTGTTCCTTAAGGAAAAACATTTTTATATTATTGGTTTTATTTCTGTTTTTTTTTTTTATTAAATAGTAATAAATTAAAATGGTTTGTTCGGAAAAATACTCGCCTTTTTTTTTTCAGATAAAAACGATTTTATGTTATTGGTTTTATTTTCATATTTTTTTCCTTTTTCATTTTTAAAATTACATTTGTGTTTATTTATTAAAATATAAATAAATTATAAATGTAATTTTAGAATACGTATATTATATAAAGTATTTATAAACTTGTTTATTTTATAAATTTATAAATAATATTGAATTATACATAACATTTTTTTTCATATTGATTTTGTAAAAGTATACAAAAAATATTGTATATAGAAGAACTAACGACATATTTCGCTTAATTTTAATCACTCGTTGTTTAATTCAGCTACGATTATCTCGCTATTAAAAAAAATATATAATTGAAAACTGTCATAACGAATATTCAATGTATAAAAATTACGAATGTGTATATTTATTTAAATTTAAAATTTAAATATTATTCTGTAACTAAATTAACATTTTGCTTTCATATAAAAACAGAACATAGAAGCAAGTTATTAGTACCTAGATCATGAAATTTATAAATTTTTAATTAATGGAAGCAAAATTTTATTTAAATCAGTGCTTTCACAGTGATTGATGTTATCTATTTCTTTATAAATGTTTATTACTTTTCTTATCAATCTACTGTTAATATTGCTGAGATATAAGAGAAGCATTAGAAATCTATAAAGAAAAAGATAAGAACAATCAATATGATTAGTAACTGATTTAAAATAAATTTGGCTTTCTTTAATTAAAACTTTATAAATTTCTTGTTTTAGTTACTTATTTTGTTTCTATGTTCTGTTTATTTACCTTATTTCCCGTTGATAATCTACGTTGAGTACGTAGAATACGTCAATTATTAATAATTTTATTTTAATCCGAACATTTAACAATTTTCAATAAAATTTCATTATTGAATAATCCGACTATATTTTTATCTATTATGACAAGGAAATTATAAATAGACGATAAAAATATATATAAATAGAATTTTTTGAAAATTAAACATAGCGATATAAATATATGAAAAAAAAAATGGCAAAGCTTTCGAAGCTCGTTGAATCTGTCAGTATTTTTTTTTTTTGTCGCGAATAAATTTTAGCGGCATTCGAATGAAAACAATTTTGAATAAAATCCATTGATTGGCAGACGTGAATTTAAAACAGACAATGAAATTTTTAATCGCTCTCCTGTGAGATTTCCCAAAACCTGTATGTCAAATAAATAGGTTTGACTACATTTCGCAATGCGTGTGCTATTTTGCTGCATTTTGATGTGTCATGCGTTTTGCGGATAACTATTTTTAACAGAACGAATAAAACTCTACTAGCTTTGAATTTTATTTAATTTGCATTTTTAACTACGTATTTTCAGTTACACCTATTATCATTTAAATATTGGATCTTTTATTTGTTTTTATAAATTTTTATATCGATCATTTGTTTTTAAAGAGGCATCATTTATTTGACTTTTGTTTTAATTTAATAGCTAGTATGTATTATTAAATTGTTAGTTTGTAAATTTTCAAAGCTAATTTCTACAGTTTTATGCAAGTATATATATATATATATATATTGTATAAAATTTTGATGATAAGGTAGTCAAAGGTTAGGTATTTGAATCAAACTTTTATTAAAGATTCCGTGTCAATCATGAAGTTGATAAATAATTAAAAGTAACAGATCAATTTTGTTAATAAGAATCAATATAACAAAAATTGTAGTCAAATACTATTATCTATTGCATGTGCTTCACATTTTTCGTTTTAAATCTTACAAGTATTGTCATAGCTATTACAAATTCACAATCACAAATTTTCAGGATAATCTGTATGGGGTTATAAATCTGTATGTAGCTAGAATAAATTATATTTTAAACTTCTCTGTTTTAAAAACGTGGTATATTAAATTTGTTTTTATCTAAATATTTTTAAAAGTGTTTGCCCAAAATACCACTTTTTACAATCATTTAAAAAAAATCATATAAGAAAATCAAACCACAACTAACCGCATTAAATTCGTGTCCATACATTTATTAATCAATACCATTCGAAATTGACTCGACAAACACAGCAAACAATATTTCAGCTTCGAATCTAAATTCTGATGGCCACACACCCAATATAGCCACAGTGTGTGTGTGTGTGTATGTGTATGAGTACACATTGCGTTTTTGTCCATTTATCAGATTTACATTGAACTGGGTTGAAAAATCATTTGAATTCGAATTCAGATTCCAACCAGCTACGCTCAGGTTTGCCTACACTCTAAAAAAAAATATGTAATTTTTACTTATAAACCATGACTTATAATGCCCAGTATTTCTAGGTATAATTACTCAACTGCTGTAATTTAATACGTAATTCTTTAAAAATACATAATATCAGAACTATTACAAATGATATATTATCTCTTTTAGTAAATTTACAGAACTTCAGTAAATTTGTTTTCAGGAATTTTCTATACATAGGTAAAATTTGTTTAGTTCTATAATATTATATACATTCATAAAGGATTGTATTTTGAAATGAATGAATTACACTTAAAATATTTTATTAGTATTATTACACAAAATATGTACCAAGTCTGATTATTTTGATGAATTATTACAAAGATTAATATGCAAGCTGTAATTTTACATAATTTAAGACGTTATACCAATAATACGTAATTCTACATTAAGTATGTCATGCAATTTGCAGAAAGTAAGCAATTTTACATACTTATTAGATTATTTTTACTTATTTTATGTGATTATTATGAATTATATTAAAAATTACAGAATTTTGAGGTAGTAATGCAGAATATTTATAGTAAAATAAAATTTTCCTTCTATTTTTTTGTAATTTTGCTATCTTTTTTGTAACAGTGTACGCTACAAAGTGTGCAAACGAAACAAAAACAAAAGCACAACGTCTGTTTCTCTTTTTCTCACACGCAAACGCACATTCAATACATTCGTATAGGTAATCTAAAACGTAAACACAGGTTGACATTTCCAAAATCAGATTATATTACTGAATGATAAAAGTCCCCGGTTCGATTCGTGATAGGCTCGGGTATATCGGACAACGATATCGAAACATACGAATTCGGCAAAAAAAATAAAAAAACTGCTGAGTATCTTAATTCCAACTTATGGTTCAATTCTGTTTATATTTGTAAACTTATAGAGTTACAGAATATTTAGTTTTTTTTTTCTGTTTACATGAAAAATTTTATTAATTACAAAAATTTTAAAAATTTATATATTTACTCGCTTTCTTGTCAGTCTGTTCGGTACAAATTTTGCAGTCGATTTTAAACTAACTTTCTGATAAGCTAGAGATTTGAAACTTCAAACATAGCTCAGCTAACTGGATGACAATGTAATATTAATTAATTTATTAATAATATTAGAAATATTAATTTTTATCTTGTGACATATTCACGAATTTCGTACATACTTAATTTAGCAATTTTTTTTAATTTTTTTTAAATACAGAAAATACAAAACACACACACACAAGACTAAAAAGCAGAAAATAAATATTTAACTTAAAAAAAAATTAATATACCACGTTTTTAAAACTGACTAATTATTTTATACTTTTTAGTCCGCTTTAAAAACATATTTTTTTTAATTTAAATAATTATTTAGATTATAAGATAAAACTGCCGTATTCGATATTTTCCAAAACGATATATCTCTTTTCGATTTTTCTGTATTTTTCCTACACTGTTTCGTAAATATGATTACTGGTGTACGCGGGGTAAAAACAAATGAGTTTAGTCGATACCAATTGTTTTGGTGAATTTCAAACGTTTGGGCCAGATTAGGTTTCGGCGTAAAGGTAGTGGTGCCTGGTCATACGCCAGATATAACTATAGATTTGAAATGAAACACATATTCATGATTACGCAATGATTTTTTGTTTTCGTTTTTTGTAATGTCGTTACGTTTGTTATGTACAGACTGATCGAATTACCGGTTGCATTGTTTAGTTGGATTTAAATGTTGATTGCAACAGACAAAAACCAACAAAAATTTGAAAGGATAAACGAATGAATACGAACTGAACTATATCGTCTGTGTATTGTTTGTTCTAATCGCTTGTAATCAGACCATAAATTTAGTTTTGGTTTGAAACTATCTAAAATTTCACTAGCGGTTATTCGATAGTCTAATTTTGTAGTTGTTTGATTTAAACTTTGTGAAAAAACATGTTGAGATTTGTGTCAATTTGTATAACTTCAAAAAAAAAAACAAAATAAATATTTGAAAATAAAACGTCTTTTAGCCAAAGTTTATAAATTTTATGATTTAGTTACTTATTTCTATATTTTGTGTATTTACTGTAAATGTTATTTGTATCATTTTTCCAGATGAAGACGTACGTTAAGTACGTTGACTATTAATAAATATTAATACAGAACTACAATCTAAAGCCGTTTTATTTGATTATAATGAGTTCTGAAAGATTTTTTACGGGTGAATTAACGCCAGAATAAGACAATGTAATAACCATTAATAGAAATATTAATGTCAAAAGATAAACTTTTATTCCTAGGTCCTGAACCTGCGTTATGATTAATTATAATGTTATTATAACTCTTTACTCGAGCCACAACACCGACCAAACTCAGAAAATCTGAAGATGACTGAAAAGTCGAAACGCGTCATTGCTAAAAACAATAATGAACCTGACAGAAATTCACAACCGTTATTTGATATGCACATTAAAATAGCATAATAAACATCAATTTATAAAATGAAACAATCTAACAAAAGTAACCTAACTTAACCTAATCTAACCTAATATTAATAGGTTATCTATTCTGATGTTTCCTTGTACTGACGTATATTTATTACATTTGGCGTTAATTTGCTTAATCTGAAGTGCAAGTAGTCTAAATTGCAATTTTTATGATCTGGCATACATCGACATATTTAAATGTTCATTTATATATAATCCATTTTCTAATAATATTACTGTATTTCATTATATATTTAGGTATCTGCAGGTTTATTCGTTATTTTTTAACATTCTTTTTCTTGTGCCCATACATCTAACACTTCCGTAATACTCTCCATGAAAACTAACCTAACTCCCGGAGCAACACGCACACACGGAGCATGGCCAACGCAAAGTTAACCGGATTAAGTCCGGAACGGACGAAACAGAAACCTTTTGTGCTGGCTGCTTAACGTGGTTGCGTGCCACGTAGAATTCTCAGTCATGTATTCACCATACGTTCTAGTCAACTTTCGTGCAACTTTCCACCGTTCGTGGCGTTGCCGGTCGTTACAATTAAAACTTTGCAATCTGCTGGTGATGTGGTTTATATTTGTAACTAGTTCGCTTCTATAGCTTACTCTTACCAAGAATAGTTGATTTATCAATGAGCTATTTTCGATGTTCAATGATTGAAAGACTATATTTAATATGAATGATAATTTAAATTTTGTTAAATAGATTTTTGTTGCTGGAATTTTATTTTGTATACATTTTTGTTTTAATAGATATAAATAACGTAGTAAAAAAACTTTCAGAATTCATTATATTAAAATAAAACGGCTTTAGGTTTGTAGTGCTGTATTAATATTTATTAATAGTCGACGTACTGTAAAAGATACAAATGACATTTACAGTAAAACAAGTTACTAGGTAACAAAATAAGTAACTAGATTTTAAAATTTATGAAATTTAAATTAAAAGAAGTCAAATTTTATTTAAATCAGTTACTTGATGTTATCTTTTTCTTTATAAATTTCTATTGCTTCTCTTATCAATCTGTTGTTAATATTGATAGGTCTTGCAATTATTACAGTATCTTCGAATCATCATAAAGATTTTCTAACGCATGTTGTGCAATAGCAGATTTATTTATATAGACAATAGTCCAATAAAATGATACAAACATAAGACTTATAAAATATAATAGATAAATTTATCTAAAAAACATTAAGTGTGTACAATGTGTAAATATCTATAGTTAATTGTAACTTATTAAATGAGTGACACATATTGTAAATATTATTATTATTATCACGCCATGTACCCAAAAGAGTGTGACACAAACTTTGTCCACTCTGTCGAAATCAGTTTCGTCCAAACATCCATATCCAAACAAGCAACTTTAGCTTCATCCACATTCGTATTGACACTTTGTCCAACTACTCCACCGGCAAACGTATATCTTCAAAATCATTCATCTAAATTCTTTTAACCAAACGTTCATGACATTTTAGTCAAGCTAACCGAATTGCATCTTAACTAACTAAACCAACTTTTATTATTATTATTTAATTAGATGTTTTCTATAACATTAGTTCTTTTATTCACATTATTTAAAAAGTATTTTAAATGTTTGTTGTGTAAATATTTGTTACAGGTGTGTGCCAAAGTGTTTGGGAATGCATCGGCTCTAGCGAAGCACAAATTAACGCACAGTGATGAACGCAAATACGTTTGTACGATGTGTGGGAAGGCGTTCAAGAGGCAGGACCATTTGTAAGTTACATTTCATTTACAACCTCAAATACAATTAATTTTTTTTAAAAGAAACTGCTTTACTATCAACACATTCAGCGTTGAAAACATTTATAATATCCGACTAATATTTGTGCAGTTTGATATTAAAAAAATTGTTTCCAAAAAAAATATTATTTCATTTGCAGAGATCATTACTGAAATTTTTATAAAAGTAAAACTTAAAATGATAACTTGTTACAACATTTATTTATTTTTTTGTTAAAATATGTACACTGTAAAAAAAATTTGTTAATTTTACATAAAAACCTGGGCCAACTGATTTACATTAATTTAATATGTAAATTCACAGACGTCACAGGAAAATTCTTACTTTATATAAATATATAATACGTATATTTTTCGGTAGAAAAACAATTATATTATTTTTTCAGGAAATTTATCGTTTTGTTGAAATAATATGTAATTTTTTTTAGTATGATTTTATTATAAAATGGCAACTTTGTTACAGTATTTATTATTATTATTTTCATTAAATTTGATAGAGTGAGGAATTTATTCGAAATGTATATATTTATTTCAGAAGTTTGTCGTAAAATTAGTCTTAGTATGTGCAAAATTTCTAATCCTATTGTACATATATTGTGCTAATATACTAATTACGTCACTACAAAATACATTATCAAAATTATAATTACGATGTTAGATTTACAAAGGATTCATTATCGCAGCAATCAAATTCATAACTAAACTCATCTTAAGTAGCCTCGAGTATTATGAAATTTAATTATAAGATTATGTTTATATTGAACCACATATATACACAGAGTTGATAATTGTTCATCAATGTAATTACTAATAGCTGATTTGTCGAATAGTAAACAGTTATATTAGAAATCGGTGCGGTTCTATGAACATAGAACAACAGATAGATACCATTAGACTATTTAGGTCATAGATTGTTTTCCATTAAGGAATTAAATAGTTTTCTGGGATAAAATATTGCTAAAAGGATCGGTGAATATATTTATTAAATGTTTATTAGTTATAAAAATAATTAAATAATATACGAGTATTGTTTTACTATAATTAAAGTTTGATAAAAAAATAATTGAAAATAGAATGTATAAAAGATGGATTACAGCCCGCGATAGTAACACTTCTTTAGAAAATTTTAATGATTTTTTTGTTATCTCTAATAACATTCGTATAATCTTAAAATTACTTTAATTAGACTGTCAGTTTAACTGATAAGTGTAGGGCTTCCTGATTGAAGTCAGTAATGACAGTCAGACTATCATTCCTAATTGATCATGTAAGGCATGCTTAAACACAAGATAGAAAGATTGACAATTTGACTTTTGTTTACGATTTAAGTCACGTGTTTTGTAATGCTTTAATATTTTCAATCTTAATTAAAATACAAAATATTAACGAATAAATCGTTCTGTTTTTACCACTTTGACTGCAAGGAAAAGTGGTATAGCGTTTGGTACGGTGTCTGTAACATTTTCAAAAAAAAAAAATTGTGTATATAAATCCTTCATATAGTCCCTAGATGACGAATCTGAACTTAGTTTATGTGGGTGAATGTGTGTTCGTCGTCAGCTCGCTCGGTCGTAAGTCAAAATTTTGTGGCCGCAATTCCTCCTAGACGGTTTAACCGATTTTAATGAAATTTTCAGGATAAATTTGTCTATTACCCAAGATGGTCATGTGGTTTTATTTTTTTCTAGTGATGCCAACTTTCCGAGAAAAAAATTACTAAAGTTTTTAAAAATTTATTGTGGCTACATTATTTATCCGATTTTGATCAAATTTTCAGGAAAGATTCCCCTAGAGCCCATATAAATTACGTAATTTTAATATAATACAGTGTTGCCAACTTTCCGAGAAAAAAATTACTAAAGTTTTTAAAAATTTATTGTGGCTACATTATTTATCCGATTTTGATCAAATTTTTACAGAAGATACCCTTAGCGCCTATAATATTATATATTAGCAAAATACAATGTTGCCAACTTTTGATTTTTATTCCTATTTCTTATCATTTATGTCAAAGTGGTCTATATATGAGTTTACCCGTATACTTCTAATTTTGTTGTTTCTTTGTTTGTTTACAGGAACGGCCACATGTTAACCCACCGCAACAAGAAACCCTACGAATGCAAGGCGGAAGGCTGCGGCAAATCGTACTGTGACGCGCGCTCGTTACGCCGCCATACGGAGAACCATCACAGTGCATCGGCGGCGAATAGTGCGGCGACCGCAACAGCGGTGAGTGCAACGACGGTGAGCGCCGCGACGAGTATGTCGCCGGCGCAAGGTGCCGCTACCGGCGATGCGGCGTCACCGCACGGCGCCTCCTGCATACAGTACGCACCGCCACCGACCACCGCGGGCACGGTTAGCACGACGACAACCAGTACCACGACTGCGAATGGCGGCAAGAGTCAGTTGCAGCAGCTGCTTGCAACTGAACCTGTCAAGGTAAATTTTGTTTTTGTTTTGTTTCGAAAATGTTGGGATGACATATAGGGATTATGGCTCGGTTTTCAACTGATAATTATTATATTTTTGAAATAAACTAGTAAATTATATTTATTAAGATAGGAGAAGAGGATATAAAAATAATATATTTTTTTACATACATACATACACACACAAACTATTTTCATCATCCCGAAATCAGTCGCCTCCAAACATTCCTATCCAAACAAGCAACTTTCGTTTTATCGACATTTATAATTCCTCTCATACATGCTCTTTTATTCCTACTACTTGGAAACTTTCGTTCACGCAAGTAACTTTCTCAATCATACCACTTCAACTACTCATCGGACGTCCACGCAAACGTATACTATCAAAATCATTCAAATAAATCTTTTTAACCAAACGTTTATTAGACATTCGCTCAACATGTCCGAACCATCTTAACTGACTCTAACACGGCAACTTTTGCTACAACATTTTTTTCAATTTCACACTCATCATACACTAATCTATTTCGTACCCGATCTCTCCTATTTACACCACATACCCCACGTAAAAATCTCATTTCCACAGCAGTCATTTTTCGTTTATGCTTTTGCAATCAAACCCAACATTTTGATTTTGATGGTATACGTTTGCGTGGACGTCCGATGAGTAGTTGAAGTGGTGTATAATTGAGAGAGTGGCTTGCGTGAGCGAAAGTTTCCAAGTAGTAGGAATAAAAGAGCATGTATGAGAGGAATTATGAATGTGGATGAAGCGAAAGTTGCTTGTTTGGATAGGAATCTTTGGAGGCGACTGATTTCGGGATGATGAAAAGAGTTTGTGCCACACCCTTTTGGGTACATGGCGTGATTGTGTATATATGTATGTATGTAAATTAACCCATCATAATAAATGAGGATTACATTTAAAAAATAAACACTTTATTTTACAAATACATGCAAAAATAAATTGTATCCATAAAATATATTGAATATATCAGCACACCGCATACATATTTATTATCGTATTAAGACACGTTGGTTTTTCGTCGATCTGGAATAATTTCTCGCTGCACAAAAAAAATAAAACCCCACAATAATGCAAAACCCACAGCACATGCCAGCTAACTCAGGTGCGTCTCATTTAAACAATAAATCGATGATAAACGTGGAGCAATAAATTAGTGTGGTGCGACTCGAGGCGGCCATGTTCCGTTTCGCAAAACATTCAGAAGGTAAAATTTGTAATTTGTTTTACTTAGCAAAACGGTTTTGAGGATGTGTGAGGAGTAGGAAGGGGGGGGGTGTCACGTGGGACCTCAATTCCACAGTAATCCTGATAATAATGTCTCGGTTGAGGTTGTAATAAATCAGCTGGTACTGCTTCCCTACGAGCGGCCATCTTAATAAACTGTCAAATATAATGTATGATCCGTGTGAACGATCGTGGCGTCGTACGATGGCGAGATGGCGAATTAAGCAAGACTATAGAACCCGCACACTAGGTTCCGATAACAACAAAACCCCGTCAAGTTTTTTTATTCTTTATTTTATTGTAGATATAGCCGTCGCGACGTTGGTTAAATGAAAACGGTAATTTATATTAATTATTCTAATTTATTTTACGTAAATTTAATCTGATTTGCTGTCAGTGTTATTTAATTTCACGTGTCTGTTCAGTCGTCAACTTCTTTCTTTTTTTTGTTCTCTGCTAGGGTTTCACAATTCTGATTTGATTTTCTGCGAAATATATAATATAAATATATTTTTACAAGATATACTAATAGCTCTATGAATATTTTGCAAAAGAATTTTATTTCGTATATTTAATGTTATAAAATTATTTTCTATTTTCTAAATTGATTTAAAATTTTTAATTTTAGTTAATTTACTTCAAACATTTTTTATTCTGGAAAAAAAATCTGTTATAGATTTTATACAGACATTCCATTTTTATAATCAAAATTTAAAATAAAATTAATTATAATGTTATTAAATTCCCTATCAGGTTCGTTATTGTTTTTAACAATGACGCGTTTCGACTTTTCAGTCATCTTCAGATTATTCTGATCTTGGTCCGTGTTGTGGTTCAAGTGAAGTAAAATAAAATGGTGGAGGTGCATGTACACTTAAGCATTTTTTGGCGGCAGCGCCTTTGGAAATTAAGATTTTTGTTTCACTTTATGTAGAAATTGAGTAATATTTATAATTCAAATTTTTTTTTTTTTGACACCACATGACATTATAATGAATGAATAAATAATTTTTTCTTCCTAATATTACGTTGCCATATTGTCTATGTAGGAAAAGGTCATAATGTACCTCAGTGGCGTAGCCAGGAGGGTGTTAGGTGGGATTAACTCCCCCCCCCCCAAGAACCTGAACTACTAAAAACATACGTATGTGAAATATGAAATATGTTATTTTACTTTAATTTTTATAAAAATAATTTTTATTGCTCTTTATTTTTTATACAAATTATAGTATTACCTTTATTGATTAATATTATATCATTTTTTTAGTAACCCCCCACCCCATGACAAGTTTCTGGCTACACCAGTGATGTTACTAGTACAATAATGACATTATTATACAGCAGTTAGTTATTATATACACCACTGTTAGCAGCAAAAAACATAAGACTATAACTTCAAGTGAAACTATTACGTCAAGTTAATTTAAGTTAATTGACAATTGTATTGTTTATTTTCACTTGCATTTGACTATTGAAAATGTGTGAAAAAGTGCAAGGAATGCAATATATATCATCTAGGGTGGTCAGAAACTGCATATTCGACCAAAGAAACACGATGGCCCGTATTTTCACCTCATTTATAAAAGTGATTTTTATCAAAAGTACTTTTGACGTTTACTTAAACTTATTTATTAAGCAATTTATAATAGTTTATTTAAATTTTATAATACCAAATATAATAAAAATAATCAAAAATAGAAGAACTATTTATATTTGATGAAAAACAGAAGCAAAAAGTTATTTTAATATTAATGATAAAAGCACTTTTTCACGAAAAATTGAGGTGGGAATACGAGCCAATGTATTTAATTTGACATTTCCGACGGCTATATTAAAAATTATTTTCTAACGAGTGTATAATGAGTTCTAAAACATATGTTATTATGTTAAATTTAATTAAATTTTAAAAATATTGTTAATATTTCAGAGTGGGACGGGAGGTAACAATGATGGCCTCACGAAACAACAACTTGACTTGATACATCAAATTATGGAGCAGACGCAAAGGCAGTCACAACCTGTTAGTAAATCACCTACGAAAACGGCCGCTAAACCATCGGTTAAACAGCCTGCTAAAGTTCAACGAGTTTGGTCAACATCGGTAAGTTATTTCTTTTTTATTTGATTTAAATATAATGGTAAATATGCAATATAAATTAGTTATCGAGTTTTATTGCAAAAAAGAAATCTATTATTGTTATCAATTTTATTAATAAAAATATTAAGCATACATACAAATTATGTATACAATACAATATTTTCTAAGTTATTACTTCAGTAAGCCTTAAAAATGAAAATTTTTAACATTGATTGCCAAATATTATAAAAAGCAGTGGCGCAACCAAAGGGGGGGGGGGGGGGCTAGCAGAATTAGCACAGAATTAGAATTTATTCGTCTAGTCATATGTCTAGTCACTTTTAACGCTACAATTATTTACCTCAAAATATTCATTCATTATTTTAAACTATTAATTATTCAATTCATGTAAAATAAAGTGGAAATCTGGCTCCATTATAACGTTCAGAATGTAATTACAATTAAAACGGCACTTCAAATGTGAAACACAGTAGAAAAATAGTAAAATGTTTTGTAATGTTCAGTTATTATTAAAATAAATTTATATCCTGAGAAGTTTTTCATATCTAAATTTAGAGATAGATTGCCTAAATCGTACCTTTTTGATCAAATACTGTTTATATGAAATATTCGTACAAATTGCCCCTTTCCCAATAAAATTACAGTTTGAAAACAGTACTATTGCTTCAAGGTAATGATCTTTTTGCTTTTTTTTTTACTTCTCCAAGATGAAATCCTTGGCCCCTCCTAAGATAAAATCCTGGTTGCGCCACTGATAAAAAGTAATGACTTTATATCAACTTGTTAAAAAATTATAGAAAGAACATTATAAGCAATATTTTTATCTTTTTATTAGTTCAATTTTATTACATATGTAATTTTCTTTAAGAACCATTATTGCATAATGATTTCATTTTTATTACATTATCAAAGTTTGAAAGCATCACATAGAATAGAAGTAGCACACAGAGCTACTTATTATAACGCTAGAAATATCAAAAGACTGAAATTGTATAGAATTTAACTCAATTTAAAAACTCGTTTTATAGCGAAATATAATTTTATCGTAAAGGAAATTAATTACATGACAGACTAACGTAAAGTAAAATAAAACAAAAAAAAATACACATAAAAAAGAGAATCCCTCCTTATTATTCTATTTCGGGAGAACGGTAAAGGTCGCAATATCTGTGTTGTAAATTAACAGACGAATTCTGGACGTTCGGCGATAGCGGTTGTACAATTTTACTAATTGGGACTTGCGGTAGGATTAAAATTTTGCTCTCACTTCGGGGCTGCCACCGTCAGAGCGCAGGCAAAGTACATGTAGGATTGCGCATGCGTCCCTGATTAAAACTCGGTGGTCAAGTCTTATTAGAACCTCTGCTACTAATTACAATCTGAAACCTTCTTAACGTTGATTCATTTTAAGCCGCATTAATTAAAAGTTGTTTTTTTTTTTGAAGTATTTTTATTCGATTTTCAGCATTTCCTCACTGTGAAAAATTACAAACCATAGTTTTTTTTTTTTTTTGTAAAACGTATATATTTAATAATACATTGCAACGAGTTTGATTTAGATTAAAAAGAAAACAGTTATGTATTTAAAACATAATTTTGTTAAGAAAATAGATATAAAAATTACTAGTACATCTAATAAATATCTATTTTTATGCCGATTAATCCAACATTCACCACCATACATCAACGTAGGCACCAAAACTGCATTGTATATACTCAAACGGGCTTCTTTGTAAACATTTACATTCCTAGCAAAAGTTCCCAAAGCACCCAAAACCTTACAACCAGCATTTACTCTCCTTCCAATTTCACGATCAAAACGGCCATGTCTAGACAACAAACTACCCAAATACACAAATTCATCGAAGAACAATAATTAGCATTATAGGAAAAATGCTTTTATCTGCAATAAAATAAACCATATTTGAAATGCACAAACCGTAAAATTACAATGGTTTGTAATCAAAAGAGCAAAACGCGCCGTATTTTTACGCATTCAGCACACATTTCAATTTGAACTAACTAGTAGGATATTCCTGTTCAATAAGAGATATCCGACGAAATGCTTGTGTTGTATTTGTTCAGCAGTCCAAATGATATGCTTGTTGAATTAAATCGATATATAATTCCGTGTTTCGGCAATTTAGAATTTTGACGGACGCGAGATTCTCTTTGATCATATCAATTTAATTACGCATGCAAATCAAGGGGGTGACCAATTCCGTATACCGATCACCCCCCATTTCCCAATCCATGTGTAAGCTGACCGTTGTTTAGCTTACCGGACCAAGATTGGTAACATAGGTTTCAAATATCTTTCTAATTATCTGGTACGAACCACTTTTCTATTTAGTTAAAATTGTTTAAGCAAACCTTTTATTGGTGATTGGTGTTCGATTTTTTTTGCTAAATAATTGAATAGCTTTAAAATCAATATCAATATTGATCATTATTATCAATAAATCTAACGTGCAATTTGCACTTGCAAAAACGTTAAAAATACCGATAGCAATTTCCCAAGAAAATTATATAATATAAATTTAAGAACTAAGTTAGTGGGTCAATAAATTAGAATTAATAAAATATAAGGTCGGTAATACGAATTTTAGAATCTAATAAATATTTCAAATTGTTTTAATCTAACTTATTAGAAAATTTAACGTAGATATTTCATTTAGATCTGGAACGGTTATGAATATAAATGAGGTCCGAATTAATTCAATTTAGATTAAAATTTTATTAGTTACATTCATCTAATTCACGAGATCAAATGAAAAACTAAAATATAGATAGAAGTTAGTTTTAATTTTCTTTTAGGTCTTACAAATAATTTTCCAAATCTTCTATACGAAGTACTTACAATAAATAATTATAAATTAGAAAAAATTACTAAAATTTTTCAAATTGAATTTTGACTTTACTATTTATCCAGTTTTAAATAAATATGTATGCTTGAAAGAATTAAACAATTATTCAAAATTTATTTTAAGTATAAGGTTTAAAATAAATTTTTAGGATAGATTCTTTTTTATGCATAATTATTACAAAAACAATGTTGCCAAAATTTTTATTCTTTTTTTTTTTTAGTATTTACATATGTGATAATGTTAAAATGGTCTATATATGGGTTTATCCATATACTTCTAATCTTATTTACAGGTGAATCATTATTTTCCCTCAAATATAAAATTGGAGTTAATAAGTTTTACCTTTAGTTATATAATTATTGAACTTAATTTTGTTTTTGATTATATATAGAAACTTAAAAATCTGTATAATAATTAAAATTAAATATTGATATACTTTACATAATATAGTAAAAAAATCTTTCAGATTTTTTTATATTACAATAAAACGGCTTTACGTTGTAGTTCTGTATTGATATTTATTAATAATAATCATCATCATCATCAGGAAAAAATGATACAAATGACATTTACAGTAAATAAACAGTTTATAGATACAAGTTACTAGATAATAAAATACTAGCTAGATTATTAATACAGAACTACAACCTAAATCTGTTTTATTTTACTTTACTTATGTTTAAAATTAATAAATTATTTAAACAACTTCTAAATTCATATGATAGATTATTAACAATTTTAACAATAGAATTAAATTTGTTCGAAGATAAAAAGCACTCTCTTTAGAAAACGATAAATTTTACAATTACAGTATTGATTTGACAGCCGAGCGATAAAATTTCGTTTTTCACTAGCGTTTAATCGTCCTTAATCAGCAAGGATACTACCGAGCCATTATTTCTAAAATAAAAAAAAGCACATAAAATCCCTTCACTTACGATTTGCCGGACAAAAATACAATGAACGGAGCGCGATCGTATAATGATCGAATAAAAACTCCCGTTTTTATTGCGCATTTTTTTTTTAGTATTATTTTCGAAAAATAATTTTTTAAAGGTCAGTTATATTTTGCACCCTTTCTCTGTCGCTGTGCGTCTCTCTCTTTCGCTTCAAACATTAATCACAACCCCTAGTCGTTCATTTGTCAATGAACATTTTTTGGCGCCGAGCACTTTACAATTGTGCCGGTCCCCTCCCCCAAAAAAATCATCCATGTAACGGTATGTTCACCCCGCGAACGAGATACATGCTGGAATTTTTGAGTTTTTCAATCAGTGAACTCAAACATTTTCAGTTTGAGTACCGCGCTCTGACAAAGACATTGGTACAAGCCATAAAAATATTAAAATAAAATAATATTAATTGCCGTACTAAACGAAATTAACGTACGTCTTTATCAGGAAAATCGATACAAATGACATTTACAGTAAATAAATAAAACATAGAAACAAGTTACTAGGTAACAAAATGAGTAACTAGATCATTAAAATTTATAAATTTTTAATTTGGCTTTGTTTAATTAAAGATTTATAAATTTCATTTTATTATCTAGTAATTTCTTTCTATGTTCTGTTTATTTACTGTAAATATCATTTGTATCAGTTTTTCTGATGAAGGTGTAAGTTGAGTAAGTGAATTATTAATAAATATAAATACAAAACTTAAACCTAAAGCCGTTGTATTTTAATGTAATGAGTCCTGAAAGATATTTTACTCTGTAAAAATATTTACTATATAATGTATGAAATCATAATTCATGATTTTCAACCAAACTTTAACTATATACAACTATACTTAGCACCGGTTTTATAGAAATTTCTGGGCTGGTATGTCGTCATCGATCTGTCCTTGTCGCAAACGTTTCGCCATACATTGTAGATGGCATCCTCAGTGCTTGATCACCAAACTAAATTTTTCATTGTCATATTCTAGCCAAGGTACCTAGCAATAAATTAAATATTATGTAATATGCAAATCAATACAATAAAACAGATCTTAATATATATCTATAATTACATTATCATTATTTAAAAATACATTTGTATGTAATCATTTATTATATAATGCCCTATTAATTCTATTTTAATTAACTGCTTAATTACTAATAATTAATTACATAATTACCTAATTAAAATCATTAGCGTAATAATATATAATCATCAATAATACTTATAATCACATCATGAGCATTTTTTATTAATTACATATACAATATTTCTATAGTTTATTTTGACAATGGTTGCCATCACCGTAGGGACAAAAATCCGAGAGTTAAAAGTTTGAGATCTGCTAATATGTGAAGTATTTTATAAGCGTGTGTGTATATGTGTGTGCATGTATGTATAAAGCATAGGGGTGGGGTAAGATCCTAAGATCGTTTAGAATGACCGGGGTTCTGGCCACTGTCCACCGTCACCGGAGGTCAGAGGTCAGACGGTTCTCACAGGCGCACATACACACACACAGCATTCCCCGTACAGCGGATCTTCTTAAATGATTGCCTTCGTATATGGACCATCTTCTTGCTCTATAATGTATAAATATGGTGTTTGTATGTCCGAGATGGGGCAACTCCTTCAACTAGTTTTAATACCATAAATAAAAGATCATATGGTTTCCATCTGTTGAAAATTCGAAACCTTTTTTTTTAGGTTTGTAATGTTTAAATTTGCAAATTTCTTTTTTTGTTTAACGGCCAGTTTTATTTTATAAAATAAAACTGCTTTAGGTTAAAGTTCTGTATTAATATTTATTAATAATCGATCTTTCAACGAACTCAACGTCTGTCTTCATCAGGAAAACTGTATCAGTTTTTTTTGTTTTTCAGTTTTACCTATTACTGTACCTAGACTTGAGCAACTGAAGCACTTGTCCCGGCCCTCACGTTTGTAAGAGCCTTGCGTAATTAGAAATTTATTAAGATAAACAATTCATTTGTTTTGAAATAAATTGATAATTGATTTTGTATATAATTACATATTTTGTTACCTAGTAACTTGTTTTTATGTTCTGTAATATACTGTAAATGTCATTTGTATCATTTTTCCTGATAAAGTCGGACGTTGAGTAGTCGAAACTTTGATTATTAATAAATATTAATACAGAACTATAACTTAAAGTCGTTTTATTTTAATATAATGAGTTCTGAAAGATTTTTTTACTATGTTAATAATTTTGTACAGAAAGATTTAAAAAATATAAATTCACAATTAATATTTTTAGATTGTCGCTTGTTTTAATCCTGCGATTTGAGTTCTGTTTTCGTAAATCTATAAAAGTTATATAAACGTAATACTGTTTTTTGTTTTTAACAAAAATGATTCAGTTTTTTTTTATTCATTTATAGAAACAAAGTTATGTGTAATATGTTAAATGTTTCAGTCAAACTGGTTTTTTAAATCAGTTTACAAACCATTCTAATTTATTTTTTTTTTGTGTTAAACCGAAGCAAAAATCGAGCCAACAAAATAACGAAAACCGCAAAACCAAACTGGTTCAAATTTTTTAGCTGTTTTCAGCTTTGTTTTTCACATTAATTATAAATTAATTAAAATGAATATCCATTTAGTTTTAATTTTATCTTTTGCAAATATTCGTGTACATTACAAAATATATCGTATCAATTTTAATTAATATATAAATATATTAAAATACAAATATTTTTCATGGAA
Organism: Clivina fossor; assembly: GCA_963966155.1. Lineage (NCBI taxonomy): Eukaryota > Metazoa > Arthropoda > Insecta > Coleoptera > Carabidae > Clivina > Clivina fossor. The sequence goes on along the minus strand of OZ014571.1, from coordinate 3,654,862 downwards.
TTACAAATATTCATTAAATTTACAAAATTTATTATTGTCTGCATCAATATATATATATATATATATATATATATATATATATATATATATATATATAGGTACTCATATTTAACGAAAATGAATATTGAATAAATAATCATTTCCTGAAATTTATTATAATTAAAAATAGTAAATATTTATTAATACAATGAATATTTGCAAAACAAATATTCATATTCAAATAAATTATATATATATATATATATATATATATATATATATATATATAAAATTTAAATTGATAATTAATATTTACATTAGTTTCATAAATAATGCTTGGCATTATATAAATAGTTTAATAAATATTCATATTAGTAACTAATATTATTAAATAACATTAGTAAAAAATCTTTCAGAACTCATTATATAAAATAAAATGGCTTTAGATTTAAGTTCTGTATTAATATTTATTAATAGTCGACGTTTTGACGAACTCAACGACCGTCTTTATCAGATAACTGATAAACAAAAGACATTTACAGTAAATAAACAGAACATAGAAACAAGTTACTAGGTAACAAAATAAGTAACTAGATCATCAAATTTATAATTTTTTAATTAAAGGAATCCATATTTTATTTAAATAAAATTTGGCTACCTAGTAACTTGTTTCTACGTTCTGTTTATTTACTGCAAATATCATTTTATTATTGTTCCTGTCATTTACACTAAATAATCAGAACATAGAGATAATTTACTAGGTAACAAAATAAGTAATTTATAAATTTTTAATTAAAGTAACTTGTTGCTACGTTCTGTTTATTTACTGTATCAGTTTTGCTAATGAAGATATACATTGAGTTCGTCGAAACGTCGATTATTAATACAGAACTACAACCTAAAGCCGTTTTATTTTAATATAATGACTTCTGAAAGATTTTTTTACTATATTAATAACAACAATATTTGATGATAGCCAATGCATTCCGGTAGTTATTTAATTCTAGAGAAACTAACCCTATGTTACCCCTTCCTATATAAATTTAAAAAGAAACTACCCTGGCAGCAAAACATTTACCATCTGACAATCCGGTTATAAAGTTTTTTAAAGCTGGACCAAAAATCACTTGTGTCGATCTAGTTTTTCTTCATTTATTTGGTTATGAAACAACCGTGTAGTTCGGATATTTATCTTATTGCTAGTGAATCTTTGCGAAGAAAACTTAAGTTTGTTTTGTTATTTGAAATGAGAAGAAATCATTGTAACTATGGATCATTGGATACCACATTATTTTGGCTTTTACCAGGTATATCTTTATTACTATTTCTTCTTCATTTCACAGTACGATTGATTTGAATAGTCATGTAGAAAACTTTTTTGACAATTTTTTCCAAACTATTGAAGTAAAACCAATTTTACTTTTGTTGTATTTAAGAATATATCGTATCCACACTTTTTTTATTAAAAATTTAATTCCAAATACTAATTGAAAGTTAATTGTATGTACAAAAATTGAAGTCAATTATTATTTTTTCTCTAAATGCACAAAAGATTCAATGCATATTATTAAACACAAACTAATCAAAAGATATTGAAATAATTGTCAATCACAATACAGACAAATAACAATCAAATATTTTCAATTACAATAACATTGTAAGGCAATATAATTTTATATTATAAATGCAAAAATTACGACAAATAATAAAAATAAATTATCAATTAAACACTATAATAACGTATATAATCATTTAATGTGAAATTACGTTAAAATTTTAATGTGACAATGAATTATTTTATAACTCAGTAATATTAAATGACAGGGCATATATATCAAGCTATAAAATATATGTTTTGATATAAGAATAATTATAACCATAAATTTCAATAATTATTATTGTATATTTATCTCTAATATTAAATATACAATAATCGTTTATAATTACTAATATTTTGTTATTTAAAATAAGAAAGGAAATGAAAAATATTTATTATGTAAAATATTTTATTATACGTATTTGTATTTTTCTATCATAGTCTAAATTTAATTATCAATTTTAAAAGCTTTAAAATTTGATTTTTATTAAATTATTACAACTAAAACTTTGTAATTTGTTCTGGTTATTATATATTATATATATATATATATATATATATATATATATATATATATATATATATATTTATATTAGGTACTAAACAAAATAATGGTTTATGAAGAAAAATCTGAAATTTTATTTATATTTATATACAATATACAAAACATAGAAATAAGTTATTAGGTAACAAAAAAATGTATAAATTTTATAAAGTTACTTATTTTGTTACCTAGTAACTTGTTTCTATGTTCTGTTTATTTACTATTTATGTCATTTGTATCATTTTTCTTGATGAACCACAAAACATTGATTATTAATAAAAATTAATACAGAACTACAACTTAAAGCCGTTTACGTGTGTCATATTAAAACGTATTCTTGTATCATAGACTATATTAGTACTTTTGTATTCCGATAATTACAAGTGTATTTAAATAAGTTGCATCAAATTACTAACTGCTACTGTTTAAACGTCATAATTGTCATAAAATCAATGCAAAATGTTCAGTAATTAAGTAATGTCTAACGAGTAAAAAAATCACAAGGTAGCTTTAAAAATAATTTCGAATTATTAATGAAATTTCATTTGATAAATATGATCGCGGAATCATTTATTTTCTTTTAAATAAAGAGTTGACACTGCACGATATATAAATCAAAGTGACCTCTGTTATACTATTTATAGGCGAAAGTGAATTATTTAGAACAATCGATTTTTCCATAAAACTACTATTAAAATGCAATCTAAAAACCATTTGTATTGAAAAGTTGCAGGATAGAGAAATAGCCCTTAAACCAACCAATGTTATATAAATATTCATGTGTTTCTTATGTTTACATGTCGCATGTGTGTATCGTATATATTTAGAGCTTAATCATGAAAAAAAAAACAACGTATATCGTGACAAAATAATAGAAATTTGTGAAACATAAGTGGTACATGAGATATATATAAATTATAGATATTATTAAGTACTTAGTTCAACTGATATATGTACATTTATTATTATTTTGACAATTAATTAACAATTTATTTTTACAAAAACTAAAAAATAACAAGAGAATGAGTGGAAGAAAAAATTTAATAGAGCTGAATCTATTTGTCATAAAAACAAACTTCAAGATGAACATAGAATGCTTGAATGGTTGTGATAAATATTTTATCAAGAAAGCAATACAAGCGAGAAGACCTAGAGTTGTTGAAGTTTTGCTTGATAATGAAAATATAAGTTATGCTTCTCTGCTTTTTGTGCAAAATATTACTAATAAAATAGGAAGAATTTTAGTAAGAAAGAATATTAAAGTTTCCTATTGTCCACCCATGAAATTGCAACGCATGTTGAAGAGTGTAAAAGATATTATTCCTCATCAATCTTCGGGTATATATAGAACTCTGTGCGAACGCGGTAAAGTTTATATTAGACAGACAGGTACTAGATTGACAGAATATAAGTGGTCAATACGTCTAAACCATCCAAATAAATCTGCTATTGCTCAACATGCGTTAGAAAATTTTTATGATGTAAAATTCGAAGATACAAATTGATTGATAAGAAAATCAAGAAAAAGATAACAAAATGCCAGTCAGGCACGGATTTGAATAAAATTCGTCTTCCTTTAATTAAAATTTATAAATTTTATAATCTAGTTACTTATTTTGTTAGTTAGTAATTTGTTTCTATGTTCTGTTTATTTACTATAAATATAATTGCTATATTTTTTCCTGATGAAGACGCACGTTCTGTTCGTCGAAACGTTGATTTATTAATAAATTATGACAGAACTAGAACTTATAGCAGTTTTATTTTGATATAAGTAACATTTACAGTAAATAAACAAAACAAAGAAACAAGTTATTAGGTAACAAAAGAAGTAACTTAACTAGTAGCAAGTTACTTGTATTTTGTTATTTTACTGTCATTTGTATAATTTTTCCGTTGAATACGTCGGTTATTAATAAAAATTAAAACAGAACAATATCCAATAACCAAAAAGTTTATCGACAAATTCGACCCAATAAAAATGTTTATATAAAATTTTCTTTGTTCTAGACGCAACAAACGTCAACATCGAAGACCTCAACAAATAGCGGCAGTACATCTACGCAGGTGAAAACCACGAGTAATTCTGGTAGCAATGGCAATAGCAATACGGCAACCATGGCAACAACAACAACGCAAGCGACGGCTGCGACATCTACAACTGCAACCGGAACTGTCACAACCGTTGCCAAACCAGAACTGAAACCCGTCGAATGTAATCTGTGTCATCGGAAATTTAAAAACATACCCGCACTCAATGGACATATGCGACTGCATGGTGGCTATTTTAAAAAGGTGCGCTAAATAAGTACCTAGTATTTTAGGAATTTTGATAAAAACGATGATTAAATATATATTTCTAAAATAAAATTGAAAAATAAGACTTAAAACACAACGGCTTCAGGTTTAAGTTCTGTATTAATATTCGAGAAGACGGACGTTGAGTTTATCGAAACGTCGATTATTAATAAATATTAATACAGAACTGAAACCGAAAGCCTTTTTATTTTATATAATGAGTTCTGAAAGATTTTTTACTATGATAAAGTGAAACTTGTTTCCATTTTCACACAGTTGAGAATTTACATAATTAATTTGACTGCGAAATTAAAAAAATAAACGAATTTTGTTATATTTTAAATGAAAATATAATTAATATAATTTACTTGTAATTGGTTGATAATTGATAAAAATAAATAATTTTTATATTTTAATTAAATATTGAACTCATAGTGCATAAATGTATTTATTTACATATTTTGATTCAGTTTTTCCACTTGGTTTAAAATTAAAAATTAATGATTCAATGCTAAATTTTAGGTTCACAGACATTAAACAATTTTTTAAATTAAATCGAGCTGCAGTAATCATATTCTTAATAATGAGGAAACGTGTAAGTGTTTATTAAAACTAATAAAAGCCGAAACTACACTGTTCACCGGGAGACTACAAGAAAACAATTGGATACAATATAGTCTTCCGGTTCGATCAGATGATGAAAATTAAATATTAGATATTATTCGGAACAGGTTTGATTTTTATTGGTTTTTATTAAACCCTTATACGTTTCTTCTTCATAAATCAACTACACAATATTGTCTGTAATAAAATGTAATTATACGTATGTGTTTAGGATGCAGAAAATAAAAAGTGCGAAAAGAAAGAAAGTACTGGTCCGCCACTGCAAACAGCAAGTGTTAGCGTTCGAGCGCTAATAGAAGAAAAAATAATTAGTAAAAGAACAACGAATCCCGCTAGTCAACAACAACATCAGCAACAACATCAGCAACAACAGCAACAACATCAGCAACAACAGCAACAGCAAACGCAACAACAGTCAGCAATAAGCACAACATCTTCTAGTACACCATCGACGCCAACGGCAACAACACCATCTACGGCGACAACAGCCGATAACGCATCGAGTAGAACTGGTGCCCCGCCGGCACCACCTCTCTATCCATTAACATTGCATTCCACGGCCGATGCGGACGCGAAAGTGACGTCGTTCGTGGTGCCCGCTCCACCAGCCACCGCCGTCGCTACCGTCACCGCTACTGTAGAAAAGGCGCGCAGACATTCCGATGCCGAAACGTTTACCGTACCCAGAGCACCCACCACAACCACCACCGTCTCTACATCAACCGGAACAACAGTACAAAATACCGATGCGGAAACGCTAGCCGATCTAATCTTGAAACGAGGAGGAAAAGTCTCTGTGAAACGTACGACCTCCGATCCCGGACGTTCGACGCAACAAATCCAATTACAGTTTCAACCGGGAGATGCTTTTGCTCTTGCTGGAGTCACTTACCAATCAGAGGACGGTGGATATTTCTCTCCTAGCTTACAGGATGATGTCTTCCATCAAGTGCAAGATACAATGCTGCTGCATGGCGTTGATGCTCAACAACTAGCATCTATTCAATTTCAAGCTGCTTCATTACTGCAAGAACAAGATGAGCAGCTGCAAGATATTGCGTCACTAGAAGATTATGCAACAGTAACCGCTAGTCTGCAAGAGACAGTAGTCGATTCTGCAACGTATCAAGCCCGACATGCTGTAAACCAAGAATTGCAAGCCGTACTAGACTCGCCACTTCCCGAAAGTTTAGCGGAATTTAGTACATTTCATGCCAGCAACTTGGATATGCCATCGCCCTCCTATCAAACACAATCACCTGCCCAACAATTTACCAATTCGCCTCATACATCACTGGCAACGCAATCACCTTTACAATCGCCTTTAATAAGGCACGATTCGCCAGGTTTCGCATATCCAACACCGCCTGCCAGTCATGAAGGACAAAGTCCGTCATTTGTTCAAACTTCTTTGTTACCGATGATATCGCCACAACAAACTACAGATTTTGTACAAATAAAACGGGATCCAGAAGAACCGCCACAAGCTTCTTCGCCATTATCGGCTGCATTTTTTACGTCAACAATGTCTAGTGCAGCAGCAGTTGAAGAAGCGCTCGAAGAAGTTCTTCCCGGCGAAAGTATTTCACCCGATGACATATATCCATCTTTGTCAAACTCCCCACCACCACAATCTCCCATATCTATTGCAATGACACCAGTACCATCACCTTTATCAAGTATACCCACGTCAACAACTTCCGTTTCATCACCGCGACCTCCCGTATCTTTCACACCCGTTTCAACAAATATTACCTTTCCAATGTCACCTCATTACACATTACAATCGCAAATGATGCCCAACTCGGATGATCCGTTACTATCTAGTAGTCCCAAAGATTTCTCAACGAGAAAACGATTTGAATTCAGTAATCTTCAATCAGTAAAAATCGTAGGAAATGGATACATCGATTTTACGAATCCTAATCTAGCTGGTATACTTGTTGACAATAATGGCGAGTTAAAATTCATACAGACATCGGGAAATCCGATTCAAGCAAAGAATATCATCGTCACAGGATCAAATATTACCATTCCTCAAACAGCAACAATTAAAGAGGAAGTTAAAAATGTTCCCGTGCAAAAATTTCAAAAAATTAGTAAAACAACGCAATGTACAATACCTGTCAATAAAACTATGATAGTTCAAAGGCCTAAATTGCATGTAGCAGTAGATAATATTAAACAAGAACTAGTTGATAATATCAAACAGGAGGAACATGACGACGTATTTCTCAGTCCTACAACGTAAGTAATTCTTCAAATTTTATAACTATTCTTATTAATTTCTTTAATTTGAATAGCATTCCCGCTAGTCCTAATAGAATATCAAGAAAACGGCCTCGAACAGAGCCGCTACATCTACCGATTGTGCATCAATCTAGATTAAGAGCAACGAGAAGTCGACCACCAGGTGTCTTACCTTATACACCTTCGCCGATACTAAACCCTTCTCGGCACGGTCCAGGATTGTACTGGAATGCCAAATTAAAAACAACAGTAGCCAATAGCCATAGTAATTATTACTGTGTAATTGAATTTTAACTGATTTTAATGTTGTAATTATTTGTAATTGTAGATAATCATGATGATAGTTCTATATCATCTACGTACGATTCAGCCCCAGAAAGTGATTCATCACCTCATATTAATATTGGTTCGCAATATCAATGCAGAATACCGCCATGCAAGATTGGTCGAGATAAAGAAGATAGAGAACCTAATTATGAACATTTATTATGGGACCCTAGTATAAACAATCACTGTACAGACAATGAAAGTAAGTTCGTTTTTATTATCAATATTATATCCGTACACTTTTAATAATTACATAATATCATAATGCATCAAATACTAAAAAATTGTATATTCTTAATTACACATGACGGTATTATAGATTATAGTATTTTGTTTTTACTTAAATCACCATTAATTTATTTTAATGAATTAATTAAATTATTTAAAAAATGATTTAAGTAAAAACAAAATACTATTACATAAAATTTTATTCGTTGTATTTATCATGCACAACAATGTGTAATATTTATAATATTTGTTAAAAGTTAAAAACAAAATATTTTATGTAAATTAATACTAAAAATGTTTGTATAGTTGATATGTATTTGGACTTCGCGTGCTGTGCGGCAGTTCCTGGTGGAGGTCGCAACAAAGAATATGCATTACATCTGCTTCATATGTGTGGTGGAAATATACATGTAAGCTTCATTTTTTAAGATTATAATTTCACAAGTTAGCTTAATGGCGATTTTGGTTCCAATTAAATAATTTATTTCTAGATAATAATTTTAATTTGGAAGGTTTCAAGGCGATAATGGATCATTTAATAAACATATAATTTATTTATTTGGACTACTAAGGAGGTGTCTTTGTGCTCAATCGATTTCAAAGCAATGACCACCGCCGTAGTCATTGCTTTGAATCACTTTTGAACACAGTGGCACCTATATTTATAAGCTTTGGCGAACGCGGCGCGAAATACGAACGCTTTCATTGGCTGGTTCGTTGGCGAGACTGTAGCCAATAGGAGCGCACGAGCGCACTTGACGAGCTTATAAAAGCTGGGACTTTAGTGCCGAGCTCAGTTGTGTATTAGATGTTGTTGAGTTGATTTGTTTTTGCACTGTCTTGTTTAATAAGCTCAAGGGCGCATAGTGAGTGAGAAACATTAAATGATTCATTATTGGCTTGAAACCTTCCAAATTTATTTATTTCTGTTATTACTATGAATGATCTAATTTATAGGAAGCAATGTTAAAACTAATGCAACCAGTACCAACCTTACCCCCGGATCATCCTCTGTTACATTACCATTATTCAGAAAGTGATCAATGGACGGTATCAGAAACGGAAGCTTATCATCAAGCAATTCAGAGACACGATAAAGATTTCTTTAGCATCGCACAAGAAGTAAGTAATATTTTCATTTTTTATTTCTTTCAATTTGAATTAACCACTTCTTTAAATTTTAGCTCGGAATCTTTAGATTTAATGCACTTTTACATAAATTATATTTTTTTTTTAATATAAAATAAAATTCAGTTCAAATTTTTATGTTTATTATAAATCCGAGTTAAACCTGATGTGAAACATAGTCAACCTAGTTGAATTTATAATATATGATGATTCTTTATGTAGATTGGTACGAAAACGGTAAAACAATGTATTCAATTCTACTACGTTTGGAAGAAAGTATGTGTGGACGAATATAGACGATTAAGATCGTGTAGAGAGCAAAAAGGACACGGGAATGGAAAATCTAGTGTTGATCTTGACTTCGATGAGAAACCTTGTCTGGATAAATTATTAGGAGTAAGTTTTTATTTATTTAGGTTTGTTATATTTATAAATGGTAATTGTATTATTTTCTGCTAGATTGCAGATACAGAATCTCCAATATCTGTTACCACTGATCACAGACATTTTATATGCGAATACCCTGATTGTTCTGCAGTAAGTAATTACTGTCTCTTTTCAATGTTCAATTAAAAATTTATTTAATTCTATAGTTTATTCTGCAGAATATTAATTTTTCATTTTTCAATAATAAAAACACAATAATATTTTTTTATTTATATTATATATTTTTTTTGTAATAAATATTTTCTTTTATTCAGACATATTAACTTATACAGAACTTAATATATTCAGAAATTGATTATTATTTTAATTTAACCAAATTTCACTTTTATTATAGTACCTAGTTATTTTTTATTTAAGACTATATTAAAATCTAATTTTAATCTCACTTCCATTTAAAATAAATAATATAATATTTATAACACAATGAAACTAAAATTTACATATAATATATAAAGTACATAATTTTTAATTCAAAATAAAGTAAATATAGTCTGTATTAATATAATAAAATTAACAATATTTTATTTATTATTTGTTTCTATTCTATATCTTTTTTATAATATATTTTTAGTTCATTCTGGTTAAAAATAATCAAACAATCATTTTCTGAAGTTCTTTGGTTTACAGTTCGACAATAATTTGCCATTTGACATCTATTTTTTTAAATTTTTATTGTATAAAGCTTATAATACACGATCCATTTTCTGTACAGAAACTCATGAATATTTCTATACAGTTTTGAAAACCTATAAGATACGATGCAGTTTTTCATGCAGTGTTTTTCATCGTGTATTATAGGCTTTATTCGTATCGAACTTTAAACCCGAATCACTCTGTACTGTAAATTGATGAACCAACCGAAAACTATTATTATTTATTTTATGTTTTGCATTTGTTTCTTTAGAGTTTCAATTCGCGTGCAGCCTTAAATAGCCACATACGGATTCATGGTGGTACGATACGTCGTTCGCCGACACCCACCTCCCACCTGGAACGACGACTGAACGCCATAACGCCGACACCGTCGTCCACAACTAATAGCAGCGCCGACCTAGTGGACGAGTATCCGTGTAAAATATGCGGGAAGTAAGTGTGCCTGTTCCTACTCTACCACAATCTTCCAAAAAAAAAAAAAAAAAACCAAAAACGTCTAAGGTAAATCGCCCCTATAGTGTTCAGAATTTTTGGCCGATCATATTGCTTCTTTCTCATGGTTTCAAAACACATACAAACCACACACACACCTTGACTGTTACTGACTTTGTTTTCTCGTCATGGTTTTGATTTTTATTTTATTTCAATTTTGTTTGATGAAACATCCAGTGAGCGGACTCAAAGAGGTATTATTCTTCTCCTCTATTTATTGGTTAAGTTTTCTTATTAATACTGTTGTCATATTTTATTCCAATAAATATATTATTATTATTTACGACTATTTAGTGCTGCTCAGAACAAAAAAGCACTTCTTCGTAACAATATATATATTTTAATTAATTGATTTCAAATTTTATGCATGTTTGTTATAATATATCACTTTAGTGTAACTCTTTAAATAAATTTATTAAGAATGTATCAATTATTTTATTTTTAAGGAAATTAGGAAATTGACAAGTTTTTATTGATTGTTCTGTTTTCCAAAAGAAGAAATTCAATTAAATTGGCCAAAAACAATGAATTTTTATATTCGAGAAATATACCTTTACAATAATTAAAGTTTATTTCAAAGCAAACGATTATTACATAATTTTAATAAAAATGTATGATTAGCTTAGTAAAAAATCTTTGAGTACTCATTATATTAAAATTTAAAAAGAAAACTAGGATTAAATTTATACGGAACTTAATCCTAATGCTTTTTTATTTTATATTTATCTGATTACAATCTAATTTATATATATATATATATATATATATATATATATATATATTATTTATATTAATATCAAAAGATAAACTTTTGTTCCTGGGTCCTGAACCTGCATTATGATTAATTCTAATTGTTATGAAATTCCCTATCAGGTTCGTCATTGTTTTCAGCAATGACGCGTTTCGACTTTTCAGTCATTTTCAGATTTTCTGAGATTGGTCCATGTTTGTGAGTCGAGTGAACCACAAACTCAGAAAATCTGAAGATAACTGAAAACTCGAAACGCGTCATTGCTAAAAACAATAACGAACCTGATAGGGAATTTAATAACAATTAGAATTAAATACAAATTTGTTTAATTCATTCAAAATTAACGCAATAACTACATAATACCATTTTTAGAATTATCTTTGCTAATTTTTTTTATAAATAAAATTAAAGTATGGCATTAAAGAAAGTTGATGACATTAAATTTTTTTGATTTAAATCATTAGAAAATCATAGTAAATGTGTCTATATATTTTTTTGTTATTAATATATGAAAAATGGTATATAATTAATTTATGTTTACAAGTTAAAAGTAATTATCTATTAATATATTACGTAAGTCAAAATTAATTGAATAACTATCCAATTAACTTTAATGTAATTAGTTGTTGAAATAAATGAATAAAATGTATTGTATTTCTTATTTACAGAGTATTTAGCAAGATAAAAAGTAGAAGCGCACACATGAAGTCACATCGGCCTCCTGACGTTGAACAGAAAAAGAAAAATAGTGATTTTCTGCCTAGTTTAGTTCCTGATACGACCATATCAAGTCCAGCTATGCATGTGCTCGCGCATGCACCATGAAATCCGCCACGAACCTACAAGGTCGGTACTAACATTACTAAAAATTTCAAAATGAACAAAATTAAAACTACCTAAAGCAGCAAACATCGAACTAGCTGTCGTTTCGTTGTAACCAAGATCGTTGACGGCAAAATAAAACAAACGTATTTTTATTTGTATTTTAAAAAGAAATAATGTCAATTATTTGCACACAGTGCAAGTAAATCTAGTGAAAAAAAAGCAAAAAAAGTTTGTTTTATAACAACAAAACAATAGCTCGACGGTTCTATGCGCAGGGGGTACGTTTTTCTCTTTCATTAAATCAAAGATTTTATTTTCAAAATCAAAATATTTGCGAAAACTCTCTCTCTCTCTATCTGAATCTCAATCAAATTGAAATAATAAATATATAAAGATGAAATACTCATTGTAGTTACCAAAAGCTCAAAACTTTAAAAAAAAACCAGTAATCAAACACAGTATTATTTAAATACAATATTTATGTGCATTAGTGCCTGGATATTATCTTAGTATTTTATGGATAAACAGTACAAGTCATTTGTAAAATCAGTATTTTAATAAAAAGATGAAAAAATGAAATGAAAAAATAATCAAATATGTATGCGAAATGACAGACCAGAAATAATAATTATTAATTAAATAATTTTCTATCGATTAGATTTTATTTTTGCCGAATATTTTTATATTACTATTTTTTTACGATATATTTTTTAATCTGCAATAGATTTTATAAAATAGAATTGTTTAGAATTGGTTTTTAATATATTTTTTCTTTTTGATTTTATATTGATTTGTACTGCCATTGTAGGGTTTGTGAGTGTATGTAAACTTTATAAGAAGTGCCTTTAAATTGTCGAGTGAGACAAAAAAAAACAAAATTAGGTACACCTCTTTGTTTCCGTTCAAAAAAAAACGACGAATAATAAACGATTGGTATATACATAATTCCAAACAAAAATATATATATAAGATTATTATATAATATATAGTTATATATAGTAGAGATTAGAACGTAAACAAAGAGCTGTAGTTCATTTTTCATATTTAAAAAAAAAATAGAAGAAAAATAAATTTAAATTTAAAACAGGTTAGATAAAAATAAAAACTGCTCAGTGATCGATTACTATTTGAACGATAAGAGGAAATAATTTCGATAGTAATACGATGTTGTATTATCTTACGAGCAATATAGATAATGAATTAATCAAATATCAAGTAACGGCCATAAATTCTAGGAATATACATACGTACAGCGTGTTATCGGACACGCTACATTATATAGTTAAAAAGCCATATGGCGCCGCCTCCAAAAGAAAAACGCGGTCTGTACTGTTTAACTCTGTGTTGTGATCTTTTTAAAAGTCTATTACTATGAATCTATCTATATATTATTATATTAATATAATATCTATATTATTATTATTATTATTACTAATTAATTGAATACATCTTAAAATTCGATATTTCATACACATGTTATGTATGTACCGATAGTAGGGACAGAAATTTTAATATGAAAGGGGGGAGTGGAACAAAATTTAACTAATTCTTATCGCATGATCAGAGGAATCTTTGCATTATAATTTTAATTTTTCCAGAAAAAAAAAATCAAATGACAATCCTAATTAATTTATTAGTGGATTTATGTATCGGTGTAATTTTATAAAAATAAGTGTCTCAAAATAGACATTAAATTTAGATGTTAAGAATTGCTAATGTTATATCATGTTAATTGTTGAATGTTAACAATGTTTTTGTATATCTTGTATCTCTCTATCTCTCTATTCTTCCCTTTTTTCCCCAACAATGAGGCTGGTTGTATCTTTTAAAGTAATACGGCTCATGCGTTCTTAGGTTTAATCAATTATTAATATATTTATTCATTATCAATATGATGTATTTGTAATAATTGAGGTCACATACACACACACATATATTTATATAATAAAACATTTTAACACGCATATGATGTTTCAGAATTTAGGGACTTGTTATTATTAAATAACTATTTTAGTGAAAATTTTATTTTAGATATTCCATTATGTAAATATTATAGATTTGTTTTATCGTATTTAATTATTTTAATGATTAGTTTTATTAGAAAATGTTATTGTTTTTTTTTTGTATAAAATTAGCAAAAGGTTTGTGATTAATTTTTAGACTAGGAAATGATATTTATTTTAATTACAATAAATTGAAAATGTACCAAACAAAATTTGCTTTAAAACAACAACAGTGACTGCAATATTTCATCAATTGAATCAGGTATATGTCAACGATAACTTAATTTCATTTATATTTTTGCTAAAATATTTATTTAAATAGTTTATTGACGTTATTTTCTTGAAACACTCACCAGATTTAACAAACAAAAAGTGCTGAGATTCCTCTGCTATAATTCTTCTGATAATTAGAAGAAGAAATGGTCGCTTATGCAATTTGTATTACATACTCGTAATATATATTGCATAGATGACGGGTGCCAGTTGCTCATCAAATTTATCAATTAATTATTAATTATATGATTACTTATTATTGTTAAAATATATATGAGAATTAAAAGGCAAACTGTGTGTACCTCTCTCGCTACGTGAGCTGGCGGCCACGAGCAATTTTGGGCCTCAGTATGTTCTTCAACGATTTTTTGTACATAGAACTCTTTATAATCGATTCAAAAATTATTTTATAATTATTTGGTGATGTAGTCATGTGTATTGATTTTTCTCTAAGTAACCTAATTATTTCTAATATCTCATTAGTTTAATTTTTAATTCGTATTCCATAAAGAACTGTTCTTGTTTTAAAATTTCAAGTAGACTACATTACCGATTTTTTATCAAATAAATTTCAAATGGATTATAAAAAAATAGGAAGAAAAAAAATTCTCTCTTAAGTGTTACGTACAAATTGAATTTAGGGATGAATTTACAAAAAGTCTGTGTTCCCGTAAACAATGTGATATGACTAGATGCTATTTAAAAACTAGTGAAATATTTAAGATTGGTTTTTAGTACGTACTTTTGTAAGTACAGATGGTAGTGTGTACATAAAGACAGACAGATACACGATGCAATGAGAGGAAAAAATTGAACGAAAAGTATTGCGACATAAATAATTAGTGTATTTGAAAATAGTTGTGGCCGCCAAATCATACTTTATTAAACATTATGATTACCTACCATAAATTATGTTACTTATATGTATATGTAAATTTATGATAGTAATATTTTTAAGTGTGATTTGAATCTGAGAACAATCATTCTTGTAAGATATAATGATGAATAATCTATTATTATTATTATAATGTTGCTGTGGTCTTTCAAACAAAACGAAAAAAAAAGTATGAAAAAAATCTAAACACATACCTGAATGTCCAAATCCGTTTTGAATACTCAAAATATAAGAGGAAAAAAAAGTGTCACACCTTTCATTTTGTTAATATAAATATCAGTCTTCATATGCGAGGTGTACCGACATTGAGATCGTTGTAAATGTGTGCCTGTACTGTTTCATTTGTGCCAACATTCAAAATATCAAATCTTTTAAAGATAGCAGCTGTTTGTACCATGAAGCTGAGCTTAGAAAGTGTGTAATATATTTTAGAAAATAATAGCTTGTATATTTGTACATAATTGCCTGAGATGTTACCCCAATTCTTTAAGCACTGTCGTCGAACTGATCATTTTTGAGTTGGAATTATTGAACTTTTTCAAACTTAGAAGAAAAAAATAAATTAATTATAGCCCTACTTATACATATATATATATATATATATAGTGATATAACGTACACTTTTTAAATGAAAAAGAAATTATTATTTTTTGAGCCAGTTTTGTGTTTATAGAGAACGACTCATGTGCCAGCATTATTCATTGTCATTAGAAAAACTTGTGTGCTTTATAAAATGTTGCTCTATCATTTTTCGATTTTATAAAAAAAAAAATTTGATTTTTCCAAATACTATAAATAATTAAATAAATTAGTCTGAACCAATGTGTTACTGTTAATATCCGGAATAAAATAAACGAATTGTAAATTTAATCAGCGAAATGTAAAAAGCAAAGTAAACTATGAAAAAATAAAGAAAAAACAGCGAAATAAAAATTAATAAATATAATATATATTTTCTCATACGTATAAATACATAAAGTTTCAGATTTCGACTCGGAAATATTCATTTTGATGAACTGTGATTTGTAAATGTTTAAATTTTTAATTAATTATAATTAGTAGGAACTATTTTGCCAAAATTATTTGACCCTGCCATAAGCGTGAATTTGTAGGGTACGTGTAGTATGCAATAAGCTATACATAATAGTGAAAATATAACCCCTAACCCTTTTCAGTGTTGAGGCGAAAAAATAAAAGCAACAACACGACCACCATAAGTTATGTCTCATTTTGCAATCCGAAAAACAAATCTCATTTTCAAAACTATCGAATCGACATTGCTATAACTTATTCCTAATCGCTTTGTTAATATCATACGTGATTTTTTTTTATTATTTTTGTTAACAAATGTTATTGCTAATTTTTGTGTGTTCAATTTTTTTTTTAATTATTTCACTGCAAGTAAACCGTGACTATATTATCTAATACCCTTTAGACACCCTTGTACCTGAGCATAATTACTGTTACCTGTCAAGGTAATATTTGTAGTGTTTTTTACCTTTCATTAATTGGTTATGTGTTGTTAATAAATAAATAATTAAATAAATGAAATAAAAAAAAAATAAAAATCCCACATTTGGTTCCATATTTGTCGAACGACTACTTTCATTTCATAGTTATCACAAAATTTTCGTCAATTTAAATAATTCAATTTCAATAAGACAATAAACACGTAAATTACATAAAATGCTTCCACTTGTATTGGAATGAAAAACCCCTTTTATTGAATTAATTTCTAGGCCTATATCGCTGACAATGAACGTACATTTTTATAAATAACGTGTTGTAAAACGAAAATTATATATATAAAAGTAAAATTAAAATACGCGCTATGCTGCAGGGACGGCAGGCGCGTCTACGTTTTTAATCAAATATGAAACCAAATTGTGTTTGGGTTGTTTGTGTATGAGAGAATGCTTCACAAGAATATATTATATAAATAGTAATTTCTTCATGTGCTCATTTTTGTATCAAACAAGTAATTGTCTTTAATCAAATGTCAATACATTTTAAAACAAAACAAAAAAAAAGTAACAAAAAACACTAGCTCAAAATGTTTCTATATTTTTTTGACTTGATAATATAATATGTAGGACTATAGCCGTATTGCCGTTTTGGCTCGTGTGTTCATAACTAGCGCGATTGAAGGTTTGTTCATCATAAACAGAATTTCGTTTTTAATTATTCGACAAAAATCAAATCAATCAACTAATCAATCAAAACTCAATCAAAATATATATATTCATCTGATGTACATTGACCTCTCTCGCGAAATTATCTTATTTTGGACAAGCCTTCCTGTGCTACATAAAATAATAATTTTTACTCTTTTACATACTTTTGTGATTCGTAATCAAATATCTTTCACAGTGTATTTTAATAATACATTCATTAATTATATTATTCTATTTTTGTTTGTTTTTTCTAAACAATATTTGTTGTTGAATTCTGTCCAAAGATTTCCAAACTTATTATATAAATATGATTAAAATGAAGTGTATATGTATATACTTGTATTATTGTATTGTATGCACAATAAAATATGAAGTTGTACTTATATTTAATAATGTCTTTCGTGTTATTTCTATGATATATCTTGCCATTTAAACTGATTGATTTGATATTTATATATTATTTATACATTTATTTCATTTCATATTACACTACAAACATATCTTTAGATATCTAACTATTAAATAGTATAGCACACATTTATGTATGTCCATAACATTTACAAGTGAAAATGAATATTATTTCGATTGTGATTATATTGCAAATTGTTGTAAAATTTCTCGAAGCAAGATATTCTAAATTATTAGTGAAAAACCTATTTAATGGTAATATTATTATTATCTGTATATTGTTATAATTATTGAATTTACAGAATTTTTATATCATCCCAGAAAATTCTATAAATTCAAAAAAATACCGGCCGTAAAAGCCGGAAGATTACTACTTATAATTATTTTGAGATTTTTTTTTTGAGATCAAGATATGAAAGATTTATTTATGGGCAATATATCAAAAGCATTGATTGATATAATTAAAGCAATACCCGCAAATCAATTGAATTTGGTTTTTGATAATCATACAGGTAAAATAAAATATACTCGTATACCCAATACAGTGAAATTTCAATTCGTCATTTTGAATTTATTGTATTTTTTAAAAGAAATTATATTTTTAATGCCATATAAGTTTGAAATTCAGTCTTTGATTTTTATTATTAATTGTGTTGTTACTTATATTGATTACATTATTTTATTAAATGGACTACGAATAATAAATTATGCGAGAATAATGAATCGAGGTTTTACTATGCATTGTAAAGCACGTATAAATATAATACTTTGAAGAAAAAAGATATATCTTTTCTCTATAAAAGTATTATACACCGTGTCAAACGAGCTTACGTAAATAAATAATTCTAATTAACTACATCTGTTTTAGATTCGACTTTTGTCAATACTTTTCAGAAACATCTACAAGCAGAAGAAATTCAAACTAGAATCTTTAATATTACAGAACCACACAATCAAGATAAGGTGTTATTAAGTGACACGGTCTTAATTTTAAAATTACTAATTTTCTATTTTATAGTTTTTTAATTCACTGCTAGTAATAATGGAACGATATGATTATGCTTATTCTTTGTTTTTTTGTTCACATAGATTTTACGAACATATTCTTATAGAGGTATTTTATGGACGCATTTAAATTTTCAATATAAAAGTGCAATTTTTCAAATTTTAGTTAACGGAGAATAGTATAATACATAGAAATTTGTTATTTATATTTTATTGGGGCCGAGATCCATTTAACAGATATTTTGTACGATCATTACATGAATCAATTAGTACTATTGTTGTTACAAATCCTCGTAATAATACGTAAGTATTTAATAAATTAAGTTGAGGGGCAAATCATTTCAATATTAGTTGTAAAAACGTGTGAAACTAATTTTCATCACCTAGAGAATTAATAAACGCAAAAATTTTAACGAGTGTTTGAAGAATTGGATAAAATGAGAATTGTAAATAACCGGAAATATCCGATTTACGTGCTACATTACATTGTACAGATCACGCTATTAAAACTTTACTTAAAACTGAAACTTTATTTAAAACTTTAAACACGCAAGAGGTCTAAATAATAAATAAGTTTTTGTGGCTTTTCCTTATCAAAATATGAGTGACGTCTTTGCGGACCGAACGATACTATGACAGTTCAATAATCTGTTAGTAAAATTACGTATTTTTATGCCCCCTACGCCTCCTGAAATTTAAGATATAGAGATCATAAAAACGCAACTTGCGCTTTTAACAGTATAACTCTATAGAGTTGTTTAAACCGATTTTTATTACTTAATAATATTGATTACTTCATGTTATTAATAAAAATAAAACAATTTACAATATCAATTAAAATTGTTCATTTTTTAAATGAAAGTTTTATACATACTACTGACATGTTTCTTGAAAACTATTTCTCCATTTTTAAAAATAATTTTATTATATTTTAATAGCTTTGTTACTTTTGGTTTTAGTTATCACTGCTCATAATCTACGAATAATATTTTATGATATTGCGTTTTTCTTTTTCTATAGCTGTAAATTAATTGTATTGAATTTTCCCCTAAGAAATTGAAAACTTTTTATTTCACTTTTTAAAAGTAGATATATTATTTAGAGCTAAACATAAAATTTCATATACTTACTAAATATAGAAAAGATAACAAAATTGAAATAAATTTTTATTTATATTCTCTAGATTATATCATCATTTAACTTAATCCTTTAATCCAGAAGTGATTGATAAATACAAATTAAAGATCTTGTCGTAATCTTTGATATTCCGATACATAATTTTGTTTAATTTGTTAATACAAATAACAGAACATAGAAACAAATTACTAAGTAACAAATAAGTAACTAGATCATATATTTTTTAATGAAAGTCAAATTTTATTTGATTCAGTGTTTTCACAATGATTGATGTTATCTTTTTCTTTATAAATTTCTATTGCTTCTCTTATCAATCTGCTGTTAATATTGATAGGTCTTGCAATTATTTCAGTATCTTCGAACAATAGCAGATTTATTTGGATGATTTAGACGTATTATGTCTATGAATAATTTTTAATTTTTAGTTATCGTTTGTATTATAATCAAGCAACTTCACATAGAAAGCATCATTTGTCTTTAGTAAATTGGTGGTCCGAAACTGGAGGTTTGTTTCGAAGACCAACTTTACCAAGAGCCAGAGATATTTACAAAGATTTTAAAGGAAAAATATTCTATATTCCTGTCGTTCATGTAACACATTCAAATAACTTTAATGAAACTTAAATTCTAAATGATTTTCTTATAGAAACCACCATGGCTTTTTGTCAAAGTAACAAACGAAAGCGTTCAAGTATATGGTGGTCGCGATGAAAAATTATTAAAACTTATTGCTAAAACTTTAAATTTTCGATACGAATTTGTTGATCCTGTTGATCAAGGCATCGTGGCTTCCAATAATTCGTTTCAAAATTCCTTAATTTTGATTTGGAAAAGAGTAAGTAAAATAATAGATATATTTTACTTTCAATGTTCTGAGATTTATTTTATTTAGGAAGCAGACATATTTCTGGGAGATGTAACATTAACTTTGGAAAGACAAACTTTAGTTGAATTTTCATTTTTAACTTTAGCTGATAGTGGTGCTTTTATAACACATTCCCCAAGTATGTTAAGTGAGGCTTTAGTTTTAATTAGACCGTTTAATTGGCGTGTAAGTATTGATATTCTATTAATAAATAAAACTGCTTTAGGTTCAAGTTCTTTTATTGCAATTTATACAAAATTTTGAATCAGTTTTCCTGATGAAGACGAGCGTTGAGTTTCGTTGAAACGTTGATTATAATTAAATTTCATTACAGAACTTGAGCCTAAAGCAGTTTTATTTTCTATAATGAGTTCTGAAAGATTTTTTACTATGTTAATTTTTTTAAATATTTATTCAATATTTGTATTTCGTAATTAATGTTTTCGGTAATACTTACAATTTGTTAATCTCCGAGTTAGTCTTAATTATTAAATTGAAGAATTTTGAGTTTTTTTTTATTAACAAATAATTGTTTTTTTGTATAGTTATGGCCACCAGTCGCATTAGTAGTAATATTTTCAGGACCATTTTTATATCTTTTAATTGCTTTGCCAGACAAATGGAGGCACAAAAGTGGTATTAAAAATCATTCAAAATTGTTTTCCGATTGTAATTGGTTTACAATTTGTTTGTTCTTAAAACAAAGTATGTTTGTAATTGAAGATAAAATATTTTTTAACTTACTGGATAATTAATAACATATATTTTTTTCATTATAATTAGGTATTTATAAGATATTTGAAACGAGCTATCAAAAAAATATTTTGTCTTCAAAATGCTACAAATTATTTGGTTTAGATGTTACATAAATTATGTTTTAGTGGGTAAGGATCCAAGCAAAACGGATAAAGCTAGATTTTTTATAATATTAATTAATATATGTGGAACTTATGTAATTGGTAACATGTACTCTTCAAATCTTACTTCCTTATTAGCCAGACCAGCTAGAGGTATTTTAAATCTTCTCTTCTAAAGTCGTTAAATTTATTTACTTATTATTTAAAATAAAACGGCTTTAGGTTAAAGTTTTTTATTAATCGTTTTTTAAAATATTATACAAATGACATTTACAGTAATATTAATACAGAACTTTAACTTAAAACCGATTTATTTTAATATAATAAGTTCTGAAAGATTTTTTTACTAAGTTATTTATTATTTATTTACTTAGAAAAGCCAATTGAATCTCTATCTGATCTAGAATATGCAATGCAGTTCAGAGAATACAAATTGTATGTTGAAGAACATAGTTCATATTATGACCTTTTACAAGTAATAATTATATTTAGTTTAATTATTTGATATTTTTAATAAATGTTTGTATTTGTCAATAGAATGGTACTGGCATTTATGGAAAATTATGGAATTTAATGAAAAAACAAAAGGAAAATGTTATTGAATCGGTAGAAAATGGTGTCAAACTGGTGAAAAATTCTAGAAATATTGCTGTTATTGCAGGAAGAGAAACTCTATATTTCGATAAACAACGTTTTGGTAGATTTATTAAAATTAGTGATTGTTATAGTAATAAAACAAGTATTCAATATTCAGTTTTAAATTGACCAAAATATTTTTAAATCATTTTGTCATTAATTTTAACAGTATTATATTAAAATATAACGGCTTTATTAATACAGAACTATAACCTAAAGCCGTTTTATTTTAATATAATGAATTCTAAAAGATTTGCATTTACTATTAAATATTATTTTAGGAGAAATACATTTTCACTTAAGCGAGAAATTAAATACAGCATATTCTGCAATAGCTCTTCAATTAGGATGCCCATATTTGGATAATATGAATTTTGTGTATGTGAAATTAAAGTATTTGATTTATTTGGAAACTAATTTTGCGATGTTTTTAAAATAGTTTAATGAGTATATTCGAAGCAGGAATTTTAACGAAAATGACAAACGATGAATATGAATTATTAGGTAAGACTCAATCCACCGAGAAATTGGGAACAACAACTCAAGAGGATCCTGAAGTAGGTAAATCAGCAGTTAAAGCTAATGAAGATAACGGTGGAATTCGCCCTCTTAATATAAAAATGGTTCAAGGGGCTTTCATTGTAGTTTTAATGGGTCACTTTAGTGCAGGTAAAATATTATTACTAAATTAACTTTAGAAAAATATTTTGCAATATGAAATTTTTGAAAATATGATAAAATAAATGAGAGAATATTGTTAACATTTTGGATTAAATTTTGAGATAAATAAACAATCTCTAAATCATAAAATGAATTAAAAATAACAAGATTAAATACATACATATTTTGTAAGCTAAACTTATCGTCAGTAACTTTACGTTATATTTTGATGTAATTTTAAGGTTTAATACTTTTGGGAGAAATTAAAATACACAGTTATCTGAAAACAAAGCCAGATGGAAAATTTTCGTTTTTATGGTGGAAGAAATTAAAATTTAGAATTCATGTTCTAAAGAAACGGTCCACAATGTGGCTAAAACGAACATACGATAGAATCAAAGAAGAAATACATTTCATACTTCTAGATTATATCGATTAAAAACAAATTATGTAAATTATTCTACTTTCGTACAAGTATAATACTCGAAATAAAATAAAAATTGCACAATGCTTATAAGATTAAAAATGTGTATCTTATCTGATAAATAAGATTATTAAAGTAATTTATTTTTTAATATAATACGTATCAATGTAGGTTTAGATAAATACTTATTTATTAATAGTAAGTAGAAAAATGTAGAATTTTCTTCTTTATTTTTAACTAAAATTTACATTAAATATGGAAGAAAGAATAGCTAGACGTAGAACTACTATATTTCAAAAAATTCAAGTAGAATTAACTCATGGAACAATTATTCGTGAACGTATATCACCTGGAAAATTTCCAGTATCCAGTGTGGGAATTGTAAAAATTATTGCTGTGGTAAGTTTTCCATATTTTATGTTATACAAATTTTAAATCACAATTTAGTACTATTACACTATTTATTTATCACTAAATTTAATGTTTTCGAAATTTTGATCTTGTTATCAATATTAGAAATAAATATTATTAAAATAAAACGGCTTTAAGTTATAGTTCCGTATTAATAATCGACGTTTTAACAAACTCAACGTTTGTATTCATCAGGAAAAATGATAAAATAAATATTATTGTTTTGTAAACTTTAAAAATAAATAATTTTTATTATAGTTACTTTTAGTGAGTGCAGTAGTAAGTTTTTTAGCAGTAGAAAAATGTCCGAAGACTCCAGATTGGTATACGTGGTTATTTACTGTTGCAAATACTTCGGGAGCTGCTGTATCTGTGATATTTTACGCCGTATTTACTCTGGGTTTCGCTTTGAAACATCCCGGATTCTGGTTTATTTCTGTAATAATTTTATTTATATGCATAATTTTACTATATTAATATAGTTTATTTTATATTTTAGGATATTAGTAGCTGTTTAGTATTAGCTATATTTATTATATCTGTATCTATTGTTACAATTACGCAATGTGAATCGTCGAAAACTATATATAAAATTCCTGGAGTAAGTTAAAAATAATGTCTATTAGTTTTTATTATATATATATATATATATATATATATATATATATATATATATATATATATATATATATATATATATATAAGTAAAAGAGTCTTTTTTTTATTATTTATTCAAGGTACGATAATATTTTAATATTTTGCAGCCGCTTGGTATTTGTGGAGCAGTTTTGCTTTTAATTACAAGTGCAGGATTATATATTATGTATAAACATAAGGAATCTACCGAAAATACAATACCGAAACCTCCACCTGTTAAGGGTAGAAAGTCAATATTCGGTAGTGTTGAAGTGTAATCCAAATTAAATATAATTAAATGTAAATGTATGTAAAAAAATACAAATTTTAATATTATTTGTTATTGGTTTATTGGTATTAAACATAGTTGTTAATGTTGTTATAGAAATATGTTTGTCTGGTGTTTTTCTTTTAAAAAATTCTCATTAGAATCATAATCATTGTTAATCATATAAAAAAAATATTAAAAATAATTGTTTGAGAATCTCTGAAATTGGTAAGTATGCGTCGATGACTAAAGTGCGCGTGACCGAGTCATCGCGGGCCAATCACAAAACTCCACATCTGAGTTTTGACGTTTAGTTCAATACGATGCAGTCTTGCATCAGAATTTTTCACTTTTATAAAGCATGTAGTAGAAATTTGTGACTGTTTTGATCTAACACTTGCTGTGTGCGCGTAATTGTTTATTATTAAATGACAACGAAGTAAAGAAAATATTTATACAAGATGAGTACAACACCGATAATAATAACATTGCCCAAATACGTGTCAACTGCTAATTCCAACAACGGATCAACTTTTAAAGATTTTGTCGACGCTAATAAAATGAATTATGAAACTGCATTAAAAGGACGAAAACGACGCTTAGATCATTTAACATGGGAGGAGAAACTACAACGCAAGTATGTATTAATTAATTAATTGTGTTAGTATCTGTTGCTTATCGACCGCTTATCGGAATGTTCTAGAAAATTGAAAAACCGGGTCGCGGCGCAAACATCGCGCGACCGAAAGAAACAGAAAATGGAAGAAATGGACGGCGCACTCAAAGAATTGATGGATAAGAACGAAGAACTAATGGCTGAATGTATAAAACTTCGATCCACAAACAAGAAACTAATGTCGGAGAATGTCGAATTGAAGAGGCAATCTTCATCGTCGACCGGTTGTTGTCAGTGCAGGTCGGTCCAGAACAGTTCCTCTGTCAATTGCAGTCTTTCCAACGGATCAGCAGCATCCGAATTGCACCCTCTGCCGCAGGGACAAAGACTTCAATTGGCAGCTGTTCTGGACCGCCGCCAGACGACAATGGTCATCTTGAAGATTGTACTGGCCTACCTCCTATGCCAGACATCCTCGCCGATCTCGACACAGAACTTGACATTGACAAATTGGAAGAATTCGCTCAAAGCCTTCTCCAAGATATCACCGCTGACATGGAAGCGGCTGCTGCAGAAGGACAGGTAATTTATATATATACACTCGATAGAAATATTTATTATATTTAGGCATTTAAAATTTGAAAAAATATATTTTTATATATATATATTGAAAACAATTTCACCGGTAAGGTTTTCGAAATAAGAAAAGGGAAAAAATTTGTTTGGCAAATTCACAAAATTACAAACAAATTTATTTGCAGTGCAACTTTTTTTCTTTTCTCTCATTATGTATTATAAACAATTTGTTTACTAAATTATAATTAATGAGAAATAAAAACCTTGATGACGTCATTTGCGAAATTACGCAATTTTAATTTTAAGATTCTTTCCTTGTTATTTATCAATGTTTATATTCAAAACATGGAAAATACCTATTCATATCGTTTTTTATTTTTTAATTCTTTTGAAGAAACACTAATTATTTTTTAATTTTTACATTTTCTATCTATAAATAGAAAAGTTATAACATTTTTATCGCTTTTTATCTATAGTTGCACTGATTAAAATTTGAATAGATTTGCCAAGGTTAAATTTTAATAAAATAATTGCATATTGTTGTATAAGTTTCTAAATTGCAAAAATGAAATTTTAGTTTTATTTAAAAAAATTTATACTTACAAAAGTTACAATAATTTCATTCAATTTTTTAAAGTTGATACTGACAAAAAAATTTGCAGTGTAAATTATGTAGTACGTTATACATTAATTTGTGAACAAAATAATAAATTCAATTATCTCTGTATTAATGAAACGAATTGTTAAAACAAATGTTAGGGTAATTTATCGCACGCATTTCCAAAATTTGTTATTTAACGATCAATTTTATTTAATGAAATGATTTATAAATATGAAAAAACTTAAATTAATTTTTTTTATACTGATTTAAGTAGTCGACTTATTTTAAAAATTATTATTTTTTTATAAATTTAACAATTTCTAACGTTTAGTGTCTCCAGATTAGAACAAGTGATCTCCAACAAAATAACGCAAGACAAATGGTGGGGCAGACATCAGAACACATGGAATCCAGTCGAAATGAAAGCCTAACACCGATTCTAACTGATCATCAATACCACCAGACAAACGTTTTTTCTGATCAGCAGCAGCAACAACTGCACATGACAAAATCCACCTCAATATCTACAAAAACAAAAACACCAACACCCAAACCAATATCACCTAAAAGAAAAATTGATAATCACCAATCGAAAGACACGTTTTACGCAACATTAAACGATACAGATAATTGCGTTACGATCGTTGTATCAGACGATAGCGTTGTTCCGATTAGTGAAGCTGTCACGGAAGTTGTGACATCGGAACCGGAAAGCAAAAATCTAGCACAATTTGTGTCCACCTACACGGTTGATGATGAAGATTTATGCGATGGATACTTGAAGCCAGAACGTGCACTCTCTGATTGCGGCTACGAATCTCTCGGATCACCACACAGTGAATCCAGCGATGTTGAAATGTCCGAACTTTGGAATCAAAGCTTTACCGAGCTTTTTCCAAATTTGATGTAGTTATTTATTTTATTTTATTTTCCGGTAGTTTGACAAAGCCTAAAGAACTGACATTTTTGTAGCTGCATTAGTATTATTTTTTATTTGTTTTTGTATATAAGAAGTATAAAATATGAATGTTTAATATATTAAATGTTAATATTAAGAATTTTAGATATATGGATTATATAATATATATAATATTTATTTATAATAAATATGCTGGTCAGAATCATGTGTGCTTTATTTTATATATATATACTATATGGAATTTTTATTAGAATATGTAAAATATAGCAAAAATCATATTTGATTAAAAATATAATTTATATAACTTTTATTTTTAATATACAATCAAATAAAAAATAAATCAATTACAAGTTTCATATGCAGTAAACCGTTACTGTTTTCATAGAGGTCGTACGCGCTGCTAACCATCTGCTAACTTCATACAAGTTAGACAGAAAATGTCTCCTCCATTTACTGTCAGAATTATTTAATATAGCTTTAAATATGTAATTGATTTCAGTTGTGAATGATAGTTTTTTGTGTAATATTAAATATATAATCATGGCCTCATTAGTAACTACAGTTTCAAACGGCCAAATCGTCGGTGGTAAATATCGAATATTTCGTAAAATCGGTAGTGGATCGTTTGGAGATGTATATTTAGCGAAAAATATTAAAACGGGAGAGGTATTTATCATTTAATATATCTATTAAACATTCAGCATAAATAAAATATCGTATAAACAATTTACGAAGTATTATAGGTTATAATGCTAATTAGTCAACAAAGAAATAACAAAGAGCGTATACTATTCAATTATTTTATTATTTACATTTTAATTATTATTAGGTAATGTTTACATCATTTAATATGTAAATTTAAAAATATATTGATACATAAATGTCTTTTTGTTAATAAATGAATTTATTATTTGCATATTTTCAATTTCATTAGAAACTAATTAAATACAGAATTTACTATTTACTATTTTGAGATTTTTATATTAAAATGATTTTTAGGAAGTGGCGGTTAAAATGGAACCAGTAGACACAAGACATCCCCAATTATTGTACGAAAGTAAAATATACAGAACTTTACGGGGTGGAAAATGTGTTCCGGAAATAAGGTATTTTATTTTTTCTTACTTCTATTCTATTTTTATACATGGAAGTTTAAATTATGATCAGTATTGTTTGACAAATACTTTCATATAATTATATTTTAAACATTAAAATACATTTATATATACTATTATTTTATCATTACAATTCTAAGATTCCTCTTCTATGCATTCTAAGAATGGAAAAAGTAACTAAAGATGAGTTATGATAAATATTTGCTGACTTTACAAACATGGGCAAAGGGAAAAGAGGGGGTTGTACTAACCAGGTGACTTCTTATTTCAAGTAGCAGACCAAAGGTCGTTCAACTTTTAAAAGATCTTGTTACATATATATCAATCAAGTTTACATTTATTCTAGTGTTTATTTTACTTGCTCTTAAGCTAATTTTACATTTTTATGTTGATTTTTTGTTTAATTGCATAAATAAAATGATTTTGGAAACGAAACAATATTTTTATTTTCAATATTGCGGAAATTCAATTACATTACCAGATTTTTTTTTGTTATAGTAGTTAATAATAGAAAAAAATATATATAATACGATAAATATGTATACATAACTGTATTTTTGTGAAATTTTATTGTATATTTTAATATATAGCATAATACATATGTGTGATAACGTTGTCATTGATAAATTTGCATATTACAATATATTCAGAATAAATATGATACTTTCTGACTTTGGCCTTCATAATCTTGAATATTTATTAAATAAGTGGTTTGTAATAAAATACCAATAAGATTATAATAAAACTACTAATATCAATGCATTTTAATTACTATATGTATTAAATAAAGTTTTTCTTTTTAAGTTAGATTAGATCTTGCAATTAAAGGAAACATAAGATTGAATAAAAATGTATAAGGAATTTAAAAAATTTACTTTCTAATAAATACGTGTTTTATGCTTTATTTTTATTTTTTTTAATATAAAAATTCTTTCTTAGTTTTTTCATAGATCAATAGATATATGAAAAATAAATTTTCCGAAATTTGATGTGTCTTTATTACTATTATATTTAATTGTAGATAATTTCGAGTAAAACTTTCTTTAAGTTGCAAAAACGTTAATGTTTATCTACTTATAGACACAAAACTGATTTTGGTATAGTTATAGAACAGCCTCCCGTTTTTGCGGTAGGTACGCGAGTTGAAAAACCAGTGACTGTCAAACTATTCGACAAGACAAAATATGATTTTAAATGTGTTTTAACGGTTTTTAAACAACAAACTCCTACCTGAAACCTACCTACCTAACCTACCCTAACCTACCGGATTTCTTAACATAACATAACATAAGGAACAATCACACTTCCTAACATGATATAAGTTTTAACGGACAAAATTGTCAAAATTACTAATGAAACTATTTGAGATTCACTGGTTTTTACACATGGGGCATGCGCATTCCGATGTTCACGCATGCGCAAATTTGGCTTTTTTAAAATTTGTGAAACGGGAGGCTATGGTAAAGTTCAGCCCTGATTTTTGTACAAACTATTTAAAATTTATTAATTCGAAATAACTACTTCAGGGTTAAAATAATCCTGCGTTAGTTTTAAATTGTTATTACATGAGAGATCAGTGCTTATGGAAGCTAAATATTTTTAATTTGATCAGCCTTTACTTCGTGATACACATTAAATAATAAAACACAATTACTTTGTAAAAATATCACAATGTTGAGCTAAATATTTTATTACTCTACGTAAATTTGCATTGATCATTCTGATAATTTTACTATATTTTTCATTGTAATTTTTATAAATTTACCAAAATATACAATTACCATATAAAAATCTATTATAGTTATCAATGTAAATTTACATTGATTTTTTACAGTGTTGTGTTTACATTTAGCTTCCACAAGTGTAGATTTCTTTTGTGAAAATGATTTAAAACTATTGCAAACTCTGAAATAATTATTACAAATTAATAAATGTTATGTTTGCATTTTGTAATTATTTATTTCTGCTCGTATATTAATTACAGTTATTACGGCACCGAGGGAAATTACAATATCTTAGTAATGGAACTACTTGGTCCATCTTTGGAAGACCTCTTTACGTATTGCAACCGACGTTTTTCGATAAAAACCGTATTAATGCTTGCTGATCAAATGATCGATCGTATCGAATACATTCACAACAAACTCTTTATTCATCGCGACATTAAACCGGACAATTTTCTAATGGGCCGCGGACGATTTTGCAATAAGCTGTTTCTCATTGATTTCGGCTTGGCGAAGCGTTACCGTGACCGACGCACCAAACAGCATATATTTTATCGGAAAGATAAGAATTTAACGGGAACGGCACGATATGCATCGATGAATGCGCATCTTGGTATTGAGCAATCACGTCGAGACGATATGGAAAGTATCGGTTACGTTCTGATGTATTTTAATCGTGGTTCGTTGCCGTGGCAGGGGTTAAAAGCAGCGACGAAGAAACAGAAATATGAACGAATTAGCGAGAAGAAAATGTCGTCGCCGATAGAAGTGCTCTGCAAGGTAAGAGAATTTATTTATCTGAATGAAGCAAAAGCTTGGATTATATTATACTTTTTTCTTCTATTCTAATACTAGAATTTCTCATTCAACTTTTATTAAGTAATTTTTTACCACACAAAAATAATAATAATATAGGTATACATTTTGTTTATTTTTCTAAAAATATTTAGTAATTTTCAATATAGTTTTTAATATGTCATTAACATATTAAAAAAATCTTTCAGAACTCATTAGTGATCTTTGACAAGTGCTTAAGTATTTATGTACTTCGGATCAAGTAAGAATTTTTGTAAATTTTATTTAGCTACTGAAGATGGAAGCTTAGCTTCCGAAATACTCGTATTTAGCTTTATTTTAATTTAAGTGCGGTTTTGGGATTTTTTATAATATCATTTTTATTTAGAACTCATTATATTAAAATAAAACAGATTTAGGTTATAGTTCTCAGCGTTCGTCTCTTTATCAAGAACAAAGATATAAATGTCATTTAAAATAAATAAACAGAACATGGAAACAAGTTACTAGGTAACAAAATAAGTAACTGGACCATAAAAATTTATAAATTATTAATTAAAGGAAGCCAAATTTCATTTAAATGTCATTCTAAAAATATATGCGAAAAATTGTAACGGCAACCGTAATTTTTAAACGAGTTGTAAAAAAAAATATTTCTCTTAAATTTTGTGTCACTATAAAAATCAATATTTGTTAGTTTAATTTTTTATTCCATTGTAGTTCTTGTGATAATTAGTATGTGTTTTAAATTTTTAATTAAACTTAAAAATACACTTTTTACTTTTACTGAAAACTAGGTTATGTTTAAAACTTTTAAAACTAAAAATGGAACAAAGTCATAATAAATTAAATTACTTATTCCTTTTTATAATATTTATATTACATTATTTATATTACATTGACACTATGATATTAGATATTATTTTTCATATGTTTTAGAAGATGATTTCAAATAAATCGAAAGCAAGTCTATTAAACTTGAATGAGTTTGATTTAACATAGTGTTTATTATAAATTTAAGCACATCTCTCGGTTTTATGTTTATGTTTAGCGCTTGTAGTTTGCCAATGTATTTTTGTTAGTTTTAATTTGTATTTGTTTAGGGTTTTCCAACCGAATTTTCGATGTATTTGAACTATTGTCGTGGAATGCGTTTTGAAGATACGCCCGATTACATGTATCTCCGTCAATTGTTTCGTATTCTATTTCGTACATTGGATCATAATTTCGATTATACATTCGATTGGACAATACTACGTCGAAAAGAAGCGGCCGAAATTGGTAGCGGAACGAATCAAAATAATACGAAAATCGATGCCACTAAACAGTCGATTTCCGAACAATTGGGTAAGGAATATTAATTTGAAATAATATTATATTAAACGGAATAGCTATATGCATGAGATGTAAAAGTTGCAATATGGTTTAATATACTCTACATTTTATACGATCTTTTTTTTTTCTCTGTGAATAAAGCTTACATATTTGTAAAGGATATTTGGAAAGGATATTAAATCAAACTTAGTCAAACTTTCGTTGTATTTTAAATCTTCTTCCAAGGCCTCTAAAACATATGTAAAACAAAAGAAACAGAAAACAAAGACCAAACACATGTTTTAGAGGTCTTGGAAGAAGATTTAAAATAAACCGAAAGCTTGCCTATTAAACTTGAATGAGTTTGATTTAACTAGTCACTAGCTATTTCTTTCTATAACCCTCTCAATTATGTTATCAGTTACAGATAATTTTTTCTTCTTCTGCTAATTGAAAATTAGTTTACATTAGTTTGTGAATTTTTTAAGTACGACATAAATAATATAATTTGACTATTTGTTTTGCTTCAGCTTCCCGAGAGTCTGACAAAGGAAAGATTGCGAAAAAGATCTCAATTGCTCGACAAACGAACTGCATGTCACCCAGTGATTTTTCGAAAGTCAAATAGTTCCTATTTTCTTTTCATGCTTCAAGCGTGCGCGTACTTATTTTAAAAGGCGTGATCTTCAACATATTGTTACTGTGTTCACATTGGCTAGGTATGCGAGAAAATAATTATTTGTTTAATCCAATTCATGAAATAAGCTTAGTAAACAAATCTTTCAGAACTCATTATATTAAAACAAACCGGCTTTAGGTTTCAGAATAATATTTCCATTTATTAAATGTAAATGTCAGAAGAGATAATTTTCAATTATATTTTTTTTGGTTTAAGAAAAACGCTGGCATCTGTGATACTCTTAATGAATTATCAAACTGTATATATAAAATTGTATATACGCGTTTCCCGCTCTGCCCTGCTCCGCGCTGCAATCAATAACACGGAAATATGAAGAAAATTTCGACTGACGAATTATATATGTATATTATAATTATCTTGAGATCTCAATGATACATTTACACACGATGTCAAAATGTTTATCTAATTTAGCCATTGGAAGTACAATAAAATGCAGGTATTTAATATTACAAATTATTACTACGTAATTATAAAAATGATGCGATTTTTATATTAAAATTTTGTTGACAAATATTTGTCAACAATGATAATAAACAACGTTCTAAAATTATTCAATTTCGTGTAGAAATTTTAGAATTTCTAAACAGTGACGTGAATATTCCTTCTAGTTAAATTATTTTACAAAAAATATTAAGTACAAAATATTGCTCATTCATATTTTTTCTGGACAAGATTGTAATATTTTTTATATTTTAATAATATTTTTGTGATACTGTTTATAATATTCTTCACGTTACTGAATTATCAATAAAATAATACTGGCCTATTAATAAATATAAAATAATAATTAGAAATTAAAAAATTTATATCGTTAGATTTTTAAACAGTTTGTTCGAAATTGCAAACTGAAAAACATATTAAAATTATCAAAGAAAAACATTTAGTGCAATTTTAAGCTCAAACTTGTTTTAGAATATTATTTTAAATTATGTTTCAGTCTAAATTTCTGTTTGAATATTTTTTTATTCATAACAATAAGTTTTACATTAGCTGTGTTTTTTTTTTACATTCCACTCAGATTAGTAAATCTTGTAAATGAGTTGAGCTGAGCTGAGTTTTGCTGAGTGAGTTGTATTGATAAATAAAACAGTTTATTTGAAAGTGACGTTTAAAATCGTAAGTTCCACATATGATATAACCTAAAATATTAGATGTATTTGGATTGTTTGCGATGATAATATTTATTGCAACTCGCCTGATATCTATTGTTTGACTTCAAAATAAAATATTTAAATAGAAATGTCAACCAGTATCAAACTCATTATCAAATCTTAAACTCAGTATCGGTAACGGGTGGAAGCAATTCACTCACTTCGAACTCAGTTACGAGACGATAAATAAAACAGCTATTATTTCAACGGTTACTGATATCTGCTGATCTGAGCTGAGTTTTTCGGTCAAAAAACACAGCTATTATTATATATATATTTTTTTAATATTTATTTTTATTACAAGCTAAGCTTCGAATATATATATAGTTTTAACCATCGAATAAAAAGACAGGCGAAGGAACATATGAATGAAAAACAATGCGACTAAAAATTTAGTGCATTAAATTGGCGAACTTTGTTGACGTAAAACCTAATACAATAAACTTCCAAGCTATTGAATAGAATGATCCTCAAGCAGACATGGTGCTTCGGAAAGCTCTTAATTTAATTTGAACCTATCAGGACCTATATATTTGGTGCTTCAAAATAGTCGATGTCTTTTTATTCAATGGTTTTTGACTGCAATTTTCGGAAACATAGATTATAGTTACATAATTTTGTTTCTAATAATTTCATATTTAAGTTTCTTATTCTAATTAATGAGTAAAATACATAATTACTCATTTTAAAAAGGCCTTTTACTATAATTAGAGTCCAAATAAAAATGTTTGTTATATGATACTAAATTATTAAAATAATTTAGTGTTATCTGAAAAAATGAATAGGTATTATATACTTCTTTTTTTTTTGGGTTGATGCAATGATAATTTTTAATTTTATATTTTCAAAAATGTTCTAATTTTTATAGGAGCAAAATTAGAAAAATGCTCATGATTGAATTTTTTGTAAATATATAAATGTGTGTGTTATATGTAAAAATATTTCACCGTTCCAATAACAACAACAAAAAAATGTAAACGTTATCGAAAAGATGCAATATTTTTCATTAAATTAAGCCTAATGTAATCTCCTATTAAAATTAAGTATTTAGTTTTATATATATATTTGCTTTATAATTTACCTGATTGAAAATTTGTGATATATCTTTTATTTTTGTTCTAATTGCTTATATTTTTAATAACTATGGCAGCTTAGAAATATTGACTCGTCTTCATAGCTCCTTTTGACGTTTATTTCAAATTGTATTTTTGTCATTTATTTGGTTTTTGAAGCTCAATTTGAAGTAACTTTTCAGGTAAAAAATACCTATAAAGGAGACTATAAATACGGGATGTCGAATTTTATTTTTTAACTTTATTAAAACTATTTTTATAAATAGCAAATTTTAGTAATTCGTTATTTTTATTATATTTTAATAAAACTGCAAATCACTAAAAAATATGGAACCTGTTTTCAATATTTTGTCGGTTTAGTTTTCGTTTCGGTTTTAATAAATAAAACGTTGAAAAGATTTGTAAACTGATCTATAAATTCTGTTCGAACAGTTCTGCATTGTAATATACAAATTTTGCAAAAGAATTGTAAGAAAATTAACATATATTTCGGTTTGCAGTCTTAATTTAGAAAAAAAATCTTGCCATTTCAAAATATTTTGATCTCAGTCAATTACAAAATTGTAAAAACAATTGTTGATAAATCTAAGTTAAATTTAAAAAGTTTTCCAGTGCGATTTTAATTTTATACGAAGGTTTATTGAAAAAGTTCAATCTATTTTTAGTTAATTAACTGATTATGTTTGAGCTGATGTATAAATATTACTTTGACAATTGCCTTATATTTTTTTAACAAAACGGATATTATTTATCGATAAACCGTCGTATAATTTATCTATTTATTTGTATGAATTTGATTTATATTTAAGAATTAAGATATGATAGATGTGTTCGAAATTACATTACATGAAATGTAAATTGTTATGTAAGTGTCCAATTTAAAGACGAATAATATTTATAAAAATGTTCATAATGTAACTATTACATGTATTTTTATGTTAAGTTGTATAAATAAAAAAATACAAGTTTAGCTAATATATGTTCTATAATTAATTTTTACTAGCGTACTAGTATTATTGAATGAGCGCGCCGTTATTTTTTAATATTTGAGGAACTGGGGAAAAATCAGTTATTTGTTTAAGGACTTTATAGAACAATAGAAAAATACATTTATTAGAAAATAAATAAAATACGTATAAAATTTGAATATATATATATATATATATATATATATATATATATATATATATATGTATATATCTGTACATAAACAAAAATTCCTATTACACCCTAGTTATTTATCTTTTTTTATGTTGGCAGCTTTGACCTTTTTGTCTCCAACCTAACCTGACTTCTATCTTGCTTATCTGACTTCTTGAATATGATTGATGTTGTTGGTTAATTTCAGTGAAAAATGAATTACAAGTGACGGTGTGAATAAAGATTGTACGGAGATGAAACTTCGGAGGCTACTGATAATGAAAAACAAAATGAAAATATATCTAAAGAAAAACGGATGAAAGATGCCAATTACAAAAATGTAAGTGTTTGTAACCTAGCTTTCCGCGTAACACTTAAGCACTTGTCAAAGGTCACAGTGACCTTTGACAAGTGCTTAAGTGTTCATGTACTAGGATCACAGGTAAGATTTTTGTAAATTTATTTGCTACTGAAGATGGAAGCTTAGCTCCCGAAATACGTATTTAGCTTTATTTTAATTTAAGTGTGGTTTTGGGATTTTTATAATATTAATTTTATAATATTATTTTTATTTATTATTTTCTATTAATTAAATTGATTGTGAAAGCATTTTCTAGTATTTAGAGTTATTTTATCAAAATGCAATATCGTATTTCTTTTGTTACTGGGTAAATAAAGTTTGTCATGAGATGGGTAGATGGTACCTACCATCTAATAATCTTATTATAGTAGTAGATTATTTCGAATTTAAATTTTGCGAGATAACTACTATTTATTTATTATTAATATATACATATTTATTTATTATTAATATATACATATTTATTTAATATCGACAACCAAATACCACTTCATAGGTTAAATTTTGTAACTGTCAACTTAATTCATAACATGTATTGTGTCTGGTTTTTAATCCATTTTAATTATAATATTTAATATATATTTAATATATTTAACAATTAAAATAATAATAATAAATAAATTTATATTTAATATAACAGGATTTATTAGATACGTAACTTTTTAATAATATTTAGTTTATAAATAATAGTTCGCACGTTGGCGCTAGTGTTGTCGGCCATCTTGGGGACAACAAAACCAATTTAAAAAGTCCTGACTTACTTAGTATATCTTATGTCTATGGGTCTCGCTAGTTCAAAGCATATCTAAGAGATGGCTCCACATGTAATATAAATATTATAATATATTTTCATACAATACTCGTCCTTATGTTAATATACATTAAGGGTTATTTTGGCTTGTAACTTTCTACATATTTCTTTATATTTATTATATTTTTAATCCATACACCCCCCCCCCCCTCCCTATTAATTATAAATCATGTTTTTATCGCGTTTTTCGCATTTATATACATTTTTCTCGAGTTTTATTACCAAATAAAATAATTATATTAAATTTATTATTGTCATATATTTAACATAGCTGATAGACCAAGATGGCTGTCAGTTGCAAATCGAATGCGGCGATATTTTTTGTGTATTTTATAGCATTTTATTACAAATTATGACAAGAAATATTTAATGAAATAACGAAAATATACATTTATCTACGTATTTTTATTGGTAAGTTTGCTAGAAATTGCTTTTAAGATATATAATCGCGTTAAATAAAAGTGTGTTGTCATTCAAGTCACAATGTAAACAATCAAATATATTCCGTGTTTTATGTTTTATCGGTATATATTCAGTTTTATTTGCACATTTATCAACTCCTAGTTTATAGTTTTTACCTATTCTATTACACAAATGAACGAAAAAACGCTATAAAGATAGATTTTAATATGTTAGATGATTCATGATGATCCATCTGTGACCCACCCCTTCCTAGTGAAACTATAATAATATTTATTCAATTAATAATTAATTTGTGTGTTATTACAGTGTGAACTACTACTACGCAAGATACGAAACAGTGTCTCAGCCCTAATATCGATGTCGGATGGACAGGCGATTGACACCAATGTGTTTTTCTCCGGATGTGTGGGTAAGTGTATCTATATCATACATTTATATATAATATATATATATATATATACATACATATATACATATATATACATACATATACATATTCATGTACATAATTTACTGTAATATCTACCTACCAATTATTAAATATAGATTTATTGATTTGCAGTTTTACATCGAGACTGAGGTGTCTAGATTTCTAC
This sequence comes from Clivina fossor, assembly GCA_963966155.1. Lineage (NCBI taxonomy): Eukaryota > Metazoa > Arthropoda > Insecta > Coleoptera > Carabidae > Clivina > Clivina fossor. The sequence continues at coordinate 3,616,151 of OZ014571.1, read as the reverse complement.
TACAAGATGTGTTATCCATCCCCCAGGGCTAAACTGTGATTTACAGAAATGGATTGAAGAATAATGGACAATTTTTCTCTTATTTTTCTCACTTTTTCTTTTTACTTAACTGTTGAAATTTTTCTATTTTATTCTATGTTCTTTTAAAAATCTCTATCTCGTCCCCGTTCTGACAACACAAATTATAATTTATTTTTCAAACTAAATATACTAAACTTCATACTTTCATTTCTTACATTTAAGGAGAGGGTGCTCATTAGGAAAGAATAATGAAAGATGTACTTGTGAGGATAGTTCAACTGGGAATTAATGAAATATTCCGAAAAATATTGAATGATAAGGTGAGATATTTAATTTTTTTATTTTTAAGTAAATATAATAATTTCATTTTAATATTTATTTGTTATAGAGATTATTGATTAATGTGATTTTTTCTCTTTTGTTACAGAATTGGGAAATGAAGTAAAATAATGAAAAAAGAGAAGAAATTTGGTTTGGAGATAATTGTAACGGAGGAAAAGAGAACATTAGTAATTAAATGGCTCATAAAGTATTTGTCCGTCGATATATATTTATATTTTTTTGAAATATAACAGTAGCATAGGTGGTACTGGCAGTTAACTGGCCCGGCAGTTCTGTTTCAGCCACCTCGGTTCTTACTAGCTTTTTGTTTTCCACCCTCGTGGTTTCGGGTTTGTTAAGTCCATCCCATTTTTTCATCAGCTCACAAGTGTGTTGTTGTTTCGTATGATGTGGTGTGGGGTTATTCCCGTATGGGGTGGGGGCAAAGGCTTACATTTCTGTACTTCGTATCCAGTCAGGGCCTCTCTGATTACTTTTGATTTTGCGTTTTGATGTCCGACGAAGAACTGTTCGGCTCAATGGCGCGGTCTCAAGGAATCGCGGGCGTGTACTGGTTCGTTGTGCCAGACGTGTTAAGTCTTGGGTGACACAGCCAGGACTATTCAGACAGGACGCGTTCTCGTGCCTTCGTGCAGTCTGAGCTTCTCTGGTTATCTTTGATTTTTGTGCAGCCAAGCTGTGCAGGTCTAAGAGAATCGCGAGCTCTGTAGTTACTGTTCTGTCGGGACTTGAATTTGCTCCTGTGGTCTTGGTCTGTCTTTCGTCGAGAGTGTGATTGAGAAAGGGGCATCTGTTGTCTGACAGTGTCAGCTACTCTTTGGGGGCTTTTAGCAACAGGCGAATTGTGCTCCAGGGAGGGTGGCCTGTCTAATACATGGTGTACTCAGGGGTTGCGAACTGATTCATTTTCCGTATTGGAGTGGAAAATGAGAATGATTGTTGCGTGGTCCGAGCATTTAAAATATTAAAGTACGCGAATTGCGCTGGCTCTCAGCGCACACAAATGTTGCCGAAGATTGTGTCCTTTTAATTACACGCGTGCGTTGCATATTTAGATGAAGAATTAGCTCACTAAATATATTAAAGTCGTCGTCGTTTATTCGTTGGGTGATTGGGCAGACACATGGTTCGTTGAAACCCACGGGTAAGGTATTCGGTTCGATGCATTTCATTTCGTTAACATTGTTACGACAGTGCCATGGCAGTGTCGTAGCAATGCTAATTAATGCGATGATTTTCGAAAATTGGCCTGCGCAATCAAAGGTCCCCGGGTATCTTATTCAACTTGGTTACACGTCTACTACGCGGTCTATGTGCGTCATTCGGGTCGTACTCCTCTGAGGCACTTGACTTACTGCAGTCTCGAGCCGAAGCGAGTTAATTCCCGATTGACGGTAGCTTAGAACCGTTTAGTTTTCTTGTGCCCATAAGGGTGGTCAATTTCAACGGAATTTGCGTCAATGCACCTGCCATTTGTTCTCCTTGTCCGCGTTCAAATCAGTAACATATCTTAGGGATGAGCCCGATATTTAGTTATCTAGTGTTAATATATAATATAAATGGATGCATTTCTCTTAACATTTATCTCCAATCAAGAAGAAAGAAGTTTCTACACGCGGCGCAGTATTAGGTAACTTATAAAGTGTTTATTCGCCGAATTTGTTTTTGCTGGATTAGACTGATATACGGATAGAGTTTCCGAGGCTCTCTATTTTGTATATGTCCGCGTTTCTTACTGTAACTGCTGTGTCCACCCTCGCGGTTTCGGTTTTGTTTTGTTTTTTTATCTCCTCCGTGATAGCATCTTTTCCTGCTCCATTTTTTTTAAGTGTATGTATGCAGCCAAGTATGGATCCGAATGGGAATTAACAACGAAAAACTTAGCTGGGGTGGAGCTTGGGACTCATGCATTGGAAGTATCCTCGTAACTTCGTCTAGCCACCGCACGTGCTACTCTGTCGGAACTTGGATTAACTAGAAGATGCATGAGTGAGATAGGGACAGAGACAGAAAACCAAAATGACACTGCGTTCCTGTGCCTTCGTACAATCTGCCGCGTTTACGCGCGCGCGCAATTGCTCTGTTGGGACTTGAATTTGCAGCAATGTGTCTTGGTTTCTCTTGTTCTCGCCGTCGTCGTGCATGAATGAGAAAAGGGCTTCAGGTTGTATGGCTGATCACTACCTTTTGGAGGCATTAGTTGATGTGCTCCAGGGGGGCGATTAGTTCTAAAACTTGCGTCCTGGGAGTGCGAAATGATTCGATCCCCTATTGGGTGGGGGATGGAGTATGGGCAAAGGCTTTTTGGGCGTGCGAATCTTTGTTATATCCCGGGCAGGACAAGTGCTCTATTTTTCTAAATTAAGTCGTGCTGCTTCTCAGTACGCACAAAACACATATTAACGAGATGTCCCCGTTCAGTTCAATAAAAAACTATCGCGCGCAACTCATTCGTCGTTCCGTCATCGTTGTCTAGGTGTTTGGGTAAGCCCAGTTGGAGTACTACGAATGGCGCATGAGGCCGCGTCTCTTCTCCTACATTGTACAGTGCCATGGAACCGTGCAATGTAGGGGGCCGGAGCAAAGCGTATATTGTCCGCATTGCACGATTCAATTCGGTGCCGAGGTGTTCTGAGCGGCCTAAGTGCGTTTTCCGAACCGTGCTTCTCTGCGGCGCTTGATCTCGCCACGATCTCGTGCCAAAGCGAGCCAGTTTTCGGTCTTCGTTAGCTTAGTGTTTCCGGCTGGAATTGCCTCGTATCTGTAAGGGTAGCCACTCCAATTGGAAACTCATGCCAATCACCTCACTTTTGCAAAACCCACGATCGCGATGCGATTAATAGTAGCATATTTTGAGGGTTAAGTTACCGACGTACTTGGAAGATATCAGAAGACCAGATACCACCAAATACTTACAACAGAATTTTTCAAGGTAAAACTTCAACTTGAATCGTCGAATGTGTTAATATATATTTAATAATAATTTAAAAAAAAAAACACACACACACTCACCACAATTCTCTCTCTTTTCTCTGTCTTTACTCTAAACTTTTTTCTTCTTTGTCCTGAAACAACCGAATGATACATCATGTGTTCTTAATGAAGAGATGGAAAACCTATAAATGCGAGCAGAATCCAGCCTCGATGGAAGCGATAACATCGCGCCACAGTATTATTTGTAATATTTATTATATTGTATAATTTTTATCAAGCTATTTGAAAATGTTTTCTGTAATTTAAATTTATTAAATTGTAACTTATAATGTGAATGTAAATGAAATCATTATGAGTTTTACACACATACTTGTTTTAAAATAAAAAATCTTTTTCTATTTATTTATGAAAATTGTGTTAAATATTTTTCACATATCTGATTACATTTACACGTGTATATTTGAATTTGTTTGTAAACATATATCACACATAAGTATGAAAAGTGATACATAAATGTCAGATTTTCCAATTATATATATATATATATATATATATATATATATATATATTTAGTCATTTTAATTTTCTTTATATGTATATATTGATTTTATTTATAAAAATATTTATCAGATGAATTTACAAACTTGGTAAGAGATTGTATTGTATTTAAAAATGTGTAAATTTCAATAAAAGCTTTTCCACATATGTTACACATTTTGGAGGGAAAAAAATGTTAATATTATTTTTTTATATTTATACTTTCGAAAGTATTAAAATATTAAAAAAAATAACAATTTTGTAAAATATTAATTCTTTTTTTAGCACGCTTATATTAGCTCACAGTGTTGTTGTCCCGGTCAGTCATATCTTGTAACCAATTTTTAGACCATTTCCTATTATCTGATCTCACTGAAATTTTGTTAAATATATACTAAAAACAAATATTAATTAATAATAATTATTAATTAATTAAATAATTTATATAAATTGAAGATTTTCAAATTGTGAAAAAGCTTATATTGAAATTTATATATTGTATATATATATATATATATATATATATATATATATATATATATATATATATATATATATATATATATATATATGTATATGTTAATAAGTGTATTTTCGATAATTTAATCACATAGTTAACAATGTGATTAAGTTAGTAAATTTGTTATATATTATATTTTTATGAAATTTTTACATTGTTAATTATGTAATTATTAAAGTGTGTTTTGATAAACTAAATTACATTGCTAAGTTAACAAGATAATTAAGTGTGTTTTAACAATGTAATCACATAGTTAAACACGCGATTAAGTAATTAATTATACAATTATTAAATAGAATAAATTATTAATAGAAAAAGAATTTATTTTAAAACAAGTGTGTTTTTAGATTATCTCAAAAAAAAATAATATTGCGTAATTAATTAAAACACGTGTTTAACTATGTGATTAAGTTGTCAAAGTACACACACACATAATTAATGTTGAAGGAAATATTTTGAAATTTTGGTGAAATGTATTTTTTCTTATTGTTGAATAAAGTTCGTTAAAAACAGATGCTGTGTTGTATTTATTTTTTTCCCAATTTCATCCCTTAAAATTAGTTAAAATCTTTAATCGCAAATATCTCGAAAACGGCTGGGAATTTCGCAAAAATAACAAAATTTTGCCACCCCCATACGAACACTTGAGATAAACCAGGTACGTACTACAACATATCCAAAAATCAACCCCCTAGGACACCCCCTTATTAATTAAGCCAACACCTAAAACTGTGATAAAAATATAAGAAAAATTTCAATTTTTTTCGTTTTCCTAATAAAATTTCGTTAAAAAAATGCTTGATGTAAAACTAGTTGCAAATTTCGCAAAAATAACGAAATCTGCTATATTGATACATTAATACATTTTGATACATTAATACATTTTGTACATTAATACATTTTGATACATTGATACATTTTATACAAACGGCTGGGAATTTCGCAAAAATAAGAAAATTTGCCGTCCCCTTACGAACCCCTACGATAAACCAGGTACGTACTACAACATATCCAAAAATCAATCCCCTAGGACACCCCCTTATTAAGTCAACCCCCCAACAAAACTGATGAAAATATTGAAATTGAAATTTTGGTGAAATGTATTTTTTCTTATTGTTGAATAAAGTTCGTTAAAAACAGATATTGTGTTGTATTTATGTTTTTCCCAATTTCATCCCTTAAAATTAGTTAAAATCTTTAATCGCAAATATCTCGAAAACGGCTGGGAATTTCGCAAAAATAAGAAAATTTGCCGTCCCCTTACGAAGCCCTACTATAAGCCAGGTACGTACTACAACATATCCAAAAATCAATCCCCTAGGACACCCCCTTATTAAGTCAACCCCCCAACAAAACTGATGAAAATATTGAAATTGAAATTTTGGTGAAATGTATTTTTTCTTATTGTTGAATAAAGTTCGTTAAAAACAGATATTGTGTTGTATTTATGTTTTTCCCAATTTCGTCCCTTAAAATTAGTTAAAATCTTTAATCGCAAATATCTCGAAAACGGCTGGGAATTTCGCAAAAATAAGAAAATTTGCCGTCCCCTTACGAATCCCTAAGATAAACCAGGTACGTACTACAACATATCCAAAAATCGACCCTCTAGGACACACCCTTATTAATTAAGCGAACCCCCAAAACTGTGATAAAAATATGAAAAAAATTTCAATTTTTCTCCAAATGTTTGAATCAAAAATAGTATCAGGAGAACATGGTCGTTTGCAAACATAACTTATTTTCTCCAAATGTTTCATTTCTTGCGAAAAAATCAAAAGTTGTATCAGGAGAACAGCGTTGTTTGCTTTTTTTAACACTTACCTATAGGCAACCAGTTTTACATTATGCATTGCGGAACTGTATAAAATAAGGGGTTTCAACGAAATTTGTATCAGGAAAGCGTAAAATGCAAGATTTGTATCAGGAAAGCGTAAAATGAAACATTTTAACGAAATTTTATCACAGTTGTATCAGAATGTATTAAAATGTATCAATGCATCAAAATGTATCAAATTGGGAATTTCGCAAAAATAACAAAATTTGCACCCGCCCTAACTGAACAACACCCCTATAACTAGGTACGTACTACAACATATCCAACAATCAACCCCCTAGGACACCCCCTTATTAATTAAGCCAACCCCCAAAACTGTGATCAAAATATAAGAAAAATTTCAATTTTTGTTTGCAATGCATTCCGGGTTGCATGAACTATTTTGCATATCATATATTTTGCATATTTTGTGCTTCATTTAGGAGGAAAATTTACCCAATAAATGATTTATTTAATAACAAATTTGGTTTTGTAACAGTTTTTTCAAAGAATAAGAAACAAATTTGACAATTTTGAGAGATTTACTTAAATTTAATAAAGCGCGCTGTTATTTTTTTTTGATATTTGAAGAACTGGGGAAAAATCAAAAATATACACAGTTATTTGTTTAAGGACTTTATTGAACAATAGAAAAAAATACATTTATTAGAAAATAAATAAGATTTGTATATAATATATCTGTATATAAACAAAAATTCCTATTACAAACTAGTTATTTATCTCTTTCTTTATGTTGGCAGCTTTGACCTTTTTGTCTCCAACCTAACTTCTGTAATCTATTAGAAGGTATTCAGTTATCTAACACCTTTTTGAAGAATTTATTTATTAATTATTGAAAAATGGCTGTGAGTTTTGTTCAGAGACGTTTCGCAAGCACAGCAATTAGAAAATGGGCATACAATTTGTCTGGTTTCAACAAATTGGGACTTATGCGAGATGATTGTCTGTACGAAGATGAAGATGTCAAAGAAGCTTTACGTCGTTTACCATCAGAAATTAAAGATGAGCGCAATTACCGGCTTATTCGTGCTATTCAGTTAAATTTAACTCACTCAATCCTTCCGAAAGAACAGTGGACAAAATACGAGGAAGACGTAACCTATTTGCAGCCGTATCTGAAGGAGGTTGTTGCCGAACGTAAAGAAAGAGAAGATTGGAATAAATTATATTAGATTAGTGTGTGTTGCTGTTGTAGTCAATTTTTAAAATAATATGTGTAATATATTCTTCAAAAATACAGAAAATTTGTTGAAATGTGTTTCATTTATTGTATCGAATATACCTAAGAAAATACTTGTATACAACAAAATATATTTAAAAACCAGAGCTGGGTTAAGTACTTCTAAAAAGTACTTAAGTATTAAGTACCAGTACTTTTATAAAATGTACTTAAAGTATTAAGTACAAGTACTACTTTAAGTACTCTAAATACTTTATAAAAAGTACTTAGAGTACTTTCTGCGAACAAAAAAAAAGGTTTAAATTTAGTGATAAAAATTGATATATAGCAACAAAATTTTATTCAAAACAACTTTTTCTAATAACTTTTTTCATATTTTAACAAATAATGTTAAAATAACAAATTTTTTGCAACAAATCCTAAATTTTTCATGTCTGTGGAATGGGATAAATCAACACAACAATTTATAATTATAATTTAAAATTTTTATAGATTAATATTGTGATAATACATATACCACAAAGCTATAAAGAAATATATAGTATTAAAGTTAAATTTTTAGTTAAGTTTTAAGTAATTTTAACATAAATAAAATGTAATTTTCTAATTTATTTTTTCCAAATATTTTTTTTAATTAAGCGGCTTGAAAACTTTTAAAATTATATTTTGCTGTTTGCTTTCAAAACAACTAATTTTTCGAAATTTAAGTTACTCATCGTTTGACAATGAGGGGCATTGATTATTCCAACAATGAAGATGGCAGAGGCGTATTAAATTTTATAAATAATTTTAAAATATTTGGATATTCTTGCAAAATATTCATCTGTTTTTTTAGTAATCCAAATATTTAAAATAATAATTATTAAAAATTAAAACAATATTGCACAAAAATTGTACGTTTCTAAGTCTTTTAAAAATTTTGAAACAAAAAAATTGTTGTTTTTAATGTTTAAATGAAGAGTGGTCTGAATTAAATTACTTCGCATATTTTACAAATGAAATTCTAACAAAATACACAATTAATTTGCTCTAATAATTGTTTATTTAAACATGCAATTAATTTTTTCCTTAATGTATGTTTTATTCGATCTAAACATAACATATAGCTATGAAGTAAATAAAACAACAAATATTGATGCGGCATTAAACAGTAGACGCAAGTGCGTCAATCAAAACAATGTATAATATTTTACGTAAAAATACTCACTTGTTTTATCCGATATTTTTAGAAAAATAATGCAGAATTTATCTGTCAATAAATATAAGTTCAGAAATATTACACACATTTGCAAAAATATTTGAAATGAATATTCAGAATCAGTATTTTTTAAATACTCTAAGTACTTACATGTACTTTAAGTATTTTTATGTACTTTAAGTATTTGCATGTACTTTAAGTATTTTTATGTACTTTAAGTACTTTTATGTACTTTAAGTACTTTTATGTACTTTAAGTACCACAAAATTACTTAAGTATTAAGTACTTATAAAAAAGCCTTAAGTACAAGTATTAAGTATCACATTTGAAAAGTACTTAAAGTAAAGTACTCTAAGTACTAAATACTTAAAGTACGTACTTAGAGTACTTTTACTTTAAGTATTACCCAGCTCTGTTAAAAACTTAGTTAATTAACAATATAAGCAGAAAACGTTTTCACCTAAAAGGGCAAAACAATTTACAAATTGAATTTTATACAATATTGCAAATTAGGAAAAAAAAGTAATAGTAATTTTATATAGTTTATTATAATTACAATGTTAAAGGGTTGTTTGTCCCTTTCATATGTACAAAATTGTAACGATGGTATTGTTCTTGTCACAAATATATTTCTTCATGATTATTTTATTTAAATATAGAAAATAAAAATAATTGTCGATTAGCGGCCACATTTAAAACAGTTAACGGCAACAATACATGTAGATACACAAGTACATGATTAAAGATTTTGTTCCATAACAAAAACAAATTATTATACGACATCATCCTTGTTACTCATGTACAAATTTTATACAATTAGTAAAAACTAAAATATGTAAAAACAATAAAAGCCTTTGCTCTCCTTTACTAAATGTACAACATACTTTTTTCTTTAATTATCAATATATTACAAAAATATTCTTGATTGTTACGAAGTATTTTTTTTTGGACATTTTGTTTTGTTCGTATAGTCTGTATGACAAAAATGACTGCGTTTTTATATACATTTATTAGATATTTGGCACTTTTAATCAAAACGAATTATTAAACAATTATTAATGCAATTTGTTTTAACGAAAAAATTAAATATCCTAAAAAATCAATAAAAACGCAGTGTATATATAACAGATTTTATTTGATAAACATTTTCATTTAAATAAATTTTGTTAACTTGTAGTAAATTTATTAAAAATATATATATATAAAAAAAAATTGAAATATATTTGTAAATTAGTATATTAAAAAAAAATGTTCATCAAATGATTCTTCTAGATTTCTTAAACATTATATGAACATTTATACATTGAAACATGACATATCAGTTTCCAAATAGAAAATATCGCTGCCAAAAATTGAATTATCATTCCCTTAATTATCAAATATGTTTTGATTGAAATGGCACAACTCACAGCAAAGTAAAAATTAATTAATAGAAACTGAAATTAATAAAAATAAAATCACAATATCTTAAAAATCAATCGTTGTTATTTATAAAACCTAGGAAAATAGCTGATGTTTCGCAATAAGAAAATTCATAATTCATAAAAAATATTTTCTATACGTATTCGATTAAAAATATAAAAAAATATACTAATTATTTTGAATTAATTATTGGGAAACATCGGCATTTAATTGAACTATATACAAATTACGAAAGCAAATTCAATGTTAAAACATAAGTTTTGACTCTTTTTTTTTTCGTGTATTGTGAAAGGTATGAAAAATACAAGAAAAATTAAAATATATAAATAACAGTAATTATGACTTACTCACAGTTGAAACAATAAAAATATAATGATACAGATATGTGTTAAATTTGATTTGAGTGGTCTTGCATACAGATCCCTTCTTCATTTATTCGAGTACTAAATAAAACACACTCAAGAAGTTCGAAACTTTCAAACTCTACCCCAGACATACATAATAATAATAATAATATAAGAGTATATATTTTTGGCAAGATTCTCGTATAAGGTTAAAAATTAATTAATAATAAAATCGGGGCCGTTTTTTTCCGGATTTTTTTCTGACATTTATATTTGTAACTCCCCTACTATATATTCACAACCAATTTGCCATCATCTTATATAACAAAGGCAGGATTTTATAAAATTATTTACAATTCATCGGAGCCGGTAGGTGGTGCTTCTTCGTTTGTATGTTCCAACAAAACGGCTTTCTCTTCATTTCTACTACTGTTTCCACCAACGGTGTTGCTGTTGTACATTGTATCGTAGACGGGATTTGCAAAATTATTACTCTAGGAAATAAAATATTGTTAAGTTGAAATTCATCAACGTTCTAATAAAAACTAATAAATGAAAAAGTTTCAGATTTGTATATTTATTTTATTTGAAACGTTAAAAACAAACCAACCTTGTCTGGATCAAGTGTAAAACTCCGTTCCAGCGGATCTGCATCGTCTTCGACTTCTCCATTCATATACATTGGATTAGAAATTTCGAGATTATTATCATCTAATCGTTGATGCGTAAACGATTTAGCGCGCTGTCGTCGTTTCATCGTAATATAACCAATACATAAGCCGGCTAATAAAAGTGCCAATAGACTGAAGAATATTAATAAACCGGTTAAAATACTACCGGAACCAGCTTCGCTTGATGCTTCGGCACCTTCTACTGTCACTTTCTCGCAACGATTGCCTTCGAAATCAGTTGGACATCTAACAATAACAAAACAGTTTTGTTTGAATTGAAAAGAAAATTCACTTTTAATAATTGATCATAGTGTTATATTTGCTATATGTAAAATGTTTTTTTTTTACAATTTTCAATAAATTTTCTTGCTAAACCAGTATGAATTAGAGAAAAAGTTACTTAGCTATTATGTAGCTAATTTTTTTTCTCTATTTTACTGAATTTTTTCAGATTTTTTTGAGCAAATTTTGAAAATAAGTTATTTTGAAAAAAAAAATCCAATTTTCAAAATTTTTTTAATTTTTTTCTACTAAACGATGCATTCTAGAATAATGGTTTCTTCACTCAATCATAGTACTCATTATTCCGTATTTTTCCATAACATGCTTATTTTCCTACACATCATAGTTTTTGAGAAAAAAATTCTAGCGCTCAAACTGTACATGCTAGCAAATTAAAACTAAAACCAAATTATAGAACTTTTTATGCCCTATCGAAAAGTATTCTAAGTATTTTTCCGAATTTAACTCGAGAATAAAATATTTCATAAATTATCGAAACTGCATGTTACCCGGTATATATATTTCTTTATTGAATGATTCATTTATGCCTTACAATCTTTTAAATTCAAATATTTCCGAGGATCAATATAACATTAAATACATTTTGTACAAATCGTCATAATTTATTATAAAGCCAAAAAAAAAAAACTTACGTGCAATATGCAATATTGTCACTAATCGAACAAGTTCCACCATTTTGGCATCGATTAATACAGGCGACTTTCGTATTACACTGTTCGCCAGCCCAATCGCCCGTGCACAGACAATGTGGCTGTGCGGCCGGACTCATAATTTGGCAAATGCCACCATTTTGACAATGATTATTACACGGGCTATCGTGTCCGATATACACATCGCATTTATTACCGCCCCATGGTTCGATACATTTACAAATGTCTTTGCCGTTGATTAGAACACACTGTCCGCCATTTTTGCATGCGTTTACTGCACAAGCTGCATGACATTCGTTCGGTTTCGGTTCTTCTTTGCATAGATCAATTTCGCAACGTCTACCGCTGAATAATGGCGGGCAATCGCATTCTACTTGCTTTGCATTTCGTCGACAAGTTCCTAGATTTAATTTCATATTTATAATCTGTACTTTTATCAATATTATATGATTGCTAAATTACCTCCATTTTGACATGTTTCAGAACAAATATCTTGTTCGCATTTTTTGCCAGTGAAACCAGTTGGACATGTACAGACTGGGCCTGTTGATTGTAATGTACATGTTCCCTGTAGCACAAAAGTAATAATAAAAAAAAACATTGTTTATGTGAAGGTTTACTTATATTTCACAATATGATAGAAAATTTTATTTGATTTAGAAAAATATTCTAAAAATAGTCTAGACAGAATAAAAAATTCTACTTTTTGCTTATCGCATCGATTTAAATTTAAACAATAAAACAAAGTAATTACAAATATATTTTACAAATGTTTCTTCCGATATTTGTAGTAATAAATAAACTAAAAATACGAAATATGTTTTTGAGTAGTACCTTATTGTTACAATAACCATCACATTCTGACAATTGGCAATTCTTTCCGCTATATCCAGTTGGACATTGACATGATTCGCTACCAGAACTATCTTTTCTACAAATTCCACCATTTTGACAGCTTAAGTTCAAACAATTTTCACAACGGGCACCTATAAATATAAATGATTTAGTTTTACTATTTTTGACATACATATATAGAACATTTTACAAAAGATCCGTAAACACATTCCTAAGTTAATTTAATAGTGAGATTCTATGGTCTGTAATCTCACCTTAGTTTTAAAAGTAATTTTTGTCAAAATTACTTTTACGTTGTTTACTTTATTCAATTAATTGAACTTTTTACAAAGACCGTAAATTAAAAAGTATCACTCATTTGATGCAATTTTAATATAGATCTATGTGACTAAGAAAATTCGCAGAATTTTAGCATTAAGTTGGGAAATGTATTAGGGCACTTACCAGTAAATCCTGGCTGACAGTTACATTGCGGTATTCCAGGTTGTGGTGTAACGCAAGTACCACTATTATGACAAAGTTTGTCGCATACATGAACAGGTACTTCACATTTTTCACCTGTCCATTGCGGTGGACAATTACACTAAAAATAAAATCAAATAATTACATTAGAATTGATGAATATAAAATATTCGAAACTGGTTATCAAAGATTATTTTGTACAGTGTAGTTTTTGGCTATTATTGGTTTTAAATAAACCCTTTTCACTTTTCTTCATAATTAACTAAACTACACTTGGGCTATTTCAACTTAATTACATTATAATTACTTAAAGAAACTATACAGTAAATATTCATATAACTTAACTAAATATCATTTTCAATTAAAATCTTTAGTAATTTTTTTCTCGGATTTAAAATTAAAATTACATAATTTATATGGACAGTAGAATAATCTTCTAATCTTTGTGATTATAAAATTTTGACTGACGACGCACAAACATAAACTAAGTTCGGATTCATCATATGAAGGATTTCTATATAATTTTTAAAAATGCTACACGACCTTGAAATTGGTCAAATATTTTTTTAAGTTTCTGTGAATTTATTATTTACAAAAACAATTTCATAGAAATAAAATTTAGATATTACACGTCTGAAAAATCAATCTTGTCATTCATTTATTTTAGAATAATTATTGCTTTTTTTATACGAATATTATAATTGCAACTATTAATATAATTAAATATCACCTTCAGAACATTATATTTACATCAAGATAAGAAATATTTCGAGTTGAAGTAAATGAATTGATATTAGTTTGTATTAAAAAAACGAAAATCTTTCCAACTTACTCGAAGTTGATGATGAATTAAATCAACGTAACACATTCCCTTATTGCGGCAGAACTGGGAGCAGCGATAATGTTCACAATGTCGTCCCGAATATAGCGGTGGACATGCACATTGCGGTCCTGTAGGTGTTATGTGACATGTACCACTGTTACAATGTAATAGACATGGTGTTGGTGTTGTTGTTGTCGTATCTTGGGTACAATGAGTCTATAAACAATATGTTTTATGTTACGAGATGAAAGCGATGATGATTGTTGTTGAGTTCAGATATTTGGAGCCGGGGACGAAACACAAAAAAAAAAAACTTTGGCTCGTATTGTTTATGAAGAAGTGCTTTTATTTTTTACTGTAAAATAAATTTTGACTTCTACCTCTTATCAAATATGAATAGTATTTCTATTTTTGATATTTGCTGATCTGAGCTGAGTTTTTCGGTAAAAAAACACAGCTATTGTATAGCATTTTCGAGCTAAATATTACTGATAAAATATCATTTTTCTTTTCTTTGTCATTAAAAACATATTAATCTAAATATTTTTAAACAGAAAACTAAAAATACACACCTTAATAACAAAGTATATTACAATCAATGCACACACCAATTCATATTGTTTCATCTTCATCGAAAACGCGAACACTCAAACTGCCAGTAGAAATCATTCTTCCACAACTAATTGCCCGATTAAACAACAGTCAACAATTTGTACAAACCGAGTTGTTTCACTATTTCATCGTAATGACGACCTTGAAAGGCTGGAATAACCGAACCGATACACTGACATTCAAATACACAAACACACACGCACGCAACAAATATACATATTTAACGGGTATTCCATGTGTTTTATTAATACAGGTAGTGTATAATAAAATTGTTGCATTAGAGCCACTCACCTCATTCGTTGCGTTTGAAGCGACGTAACCTTTCGGACATTTGCAAGTTCGACCAGTTGCGCTTAGTAAACAGAGTGCAGATTCATGGCATGGCGAACTTTTGCATGGATTAAGAACTGTAATAGAAACAAAATAATAAAAATATAAAAGGCAAAAAAATAATTATAAACTGATACAAATGACAAACAGAACATAAAAACAAGTTACTAGAAAACAAATAAGTAACTAATTTGTTTTTTATATAATAAGTTCGGAAAGATATTTTACTATGTTAATATTTTTTAAATCTAAATTTTCTAGTGTTTTTATATTCATTGAATTCGTGTAAATTTTAAAAATAAATATGTGAATCTTTAATTAAATTAATAATTATTTTATAGAATGTATTATATGTAAATAAAATGCAGTAATATTTTAAAAATAATTTTAACTTCCTAAATTTAGCATAAAATGTATATAAACGAAAAACTAGTTTCATATTTGAAAGCATAATTATTACAAGTAGTTTTCAATGTCAATGGCAACTTTCTAAAACAAATGAAGATTTAATGTTATGTAATTTTGTATCAGTAACTGTAACTGTATCAGTATTTGGTAACTAATTACAAAGAAACATCGCTGATTTAAATTAGCTTTGGTATTCAAGTTGAACACTAAAAACTAAGCGACTTGTATTTTTTTAAAATCAGATTATATCAAAGTAGATGACCCTTTAAAACAATAAATAATTAAAAAAAATTAAAAACACGTTAATTTTATTTGTAATTGGATTAACAGAATGTTAAAAAAATTACATAAAAAATATGAAGTCAGGGGGTGTAAAAAGGCAACTTTACAAATTGTATTAAAAAAACTAATACCACTGGTGGATGGCTCTCAAAAAAAAATAAGATATTTGTACATTTAAACTTTTATTCTAGGATGCATAGTTTTTGAGGGGAAAAATAAAATAAAAATATATTTTACACTAAACTTTGGGGTGATTTTTACCATGTAAACCTTGATGATTGCCAAATAAACCTCGATATGGTTGCTTGTTAGTAAACTTGTAGAGTAAGTTTAAATAATAATAATAATAATAATAATAATAATAAAAAAAAACAATATTTGTAAGTAAGTATAGAATTTGTTATGATAGTATGACTCACTGGTTTTATCCTGTTTATTCTCTTGAACGATGAGAATATCAGCCAATCTGGGAAGTCCTTGTACAAGGTAAGTACTGTTCTTTTTTCCAAATTTATCCACTCGCATTATATTATGCGTTAGATATGTTGATACATATAAAGTATCTTCGAATACCTCCAGTTTGAATGGTTTATCGTCTGTAAATACCATTAAATATATAATACACGGAAAATAAAAAAATATTTATATCTTAAAAAATTATTTCAGTTTCAATAATTAATTTTTATTGCCCAGTTTTTATGACATAATATAAATGTTTGAACATGCAATTATATATAATCAAACAATTATATGTGTTGTTCATTTTTTGTTCTTTTAAATAATAAAATAAAAACTATTGCCAGTATTGACACAATATTGATATTTTGTAAAGATATAGAAAACATTAAACATTGTTCTTATTTTCAATTTCTATTACTATTAATTTTCAAGGTTAATCAAGTTATTTTTTATATTATTATAGTTTTCAATTAATTATATTAATATAATGATTTCTGAAAGATTTTAATTAATTATAAATTATTATCAATTCATTGTTCAAGATTTTTAATATCAAGCAGTTTTGTAAAATTAACAAAATTTGAATTTATAGAATTTTCTGGGCTGGTATGTTATGGTCGATCTAGCCTCGTCGCAGACGTTTTACCATACATCGAAGGTAGTATCCTTAGTGCTTGGTGACAGGATGCTATCGAAGATTTATGACAAAATGTCTGCGACGAAGATAGACCAAGCTCGGCATACCAGCTCAGAAAATTCTGAAGATTACTGGTAACAAAAATAACAATTCTGCGGCATAAAAATAAACAAGTTCTTACCTGTGAACCTCTTAACCAAATTCCTATCTTTGCCATTCAACATGATGCTTTCAATAACATGCAATTTCGGATCAGCCCAATATAATCTACCGACTGGATGATCTATCGTCAATCCAGTCGGCCATTGTATACTTGATTCAACTAACAGACGTCGTTCGGTACCATCCATGTGTGCGCTTTCAATACGCGCATTCGGTCCCCAATCGGTCCAAACGACAATTGTCGTCGCTGGATCAACAGCGATATCGTGCGGCTGTTGCATGTCCTTATCGAATAGGACAATCTGTGATTTGCCATCGAATGTCGTTACGATTAACGATTGAGCACCCGTATCGATTATATAGAGTTTACGTGTGATCCAATCAACTGCGATACCACGTGGTTCCGTTAAACCTTCCAGCTATTATAGGAATTTGAAACAAACAAAATGAAAATCATCGCAATAGTTTTATTTCATTTTATACAAAATAATATTATTTTAACACGTTTTTATTAACTCGCTTAGAAGGAAAACTGGAACTAAATCGAAAAAAAAAATCGGATTTGATACATGTTATCACAATCTTACTTTTCACGTCAGTTTGCGTTTTTTTTTTTCATTTTCGGAGTCTTGTAGCGTAGTTTAATTATAAATAAATAAAAATCCTGTATACAAGAATTTGTTACATTAACATATGTTATCTAATTATTATTATTATATAATTAAAACATATATACAAATTATATAAGTTTCGAATAATAAATTATATTATTATATACTTCTAATTATTATACCTTTAATTAATTAATAATTATTATTGATATTATACAGGGTGATTTATGACATCGGGAAAAAACTACACCGGATGATTCCTATGAGTAATCTAAATAAAAAAAACTTCATGTCCAAAAATACTTTCTAACGGAACTGTAGCCGTTAGAAGTTTATTATTATTTATTATATCAGGAAAAAAAAAACAAGTCATAAACTTCTGAATAATTGTAAAATTACTGATTAATTTTTTAACATTTTGTTTAAACACTAGTAAACCAATTTATTAGTTATGACTTACTGCGTCCCTACAAAATTTGTCTTCGATTTTAAATTATTGTAAATTGTTTATTAAATATTTATTTATGTGTGTACAAAAATTTATAAACTAGTAAATTAGTTTACTAGTTTATAAAAAGCCAAATATAAAAACTTACCACAGTGGTCATTGTCTCAGCATCTCTTGTATTTCTCGCACCATCACCATCGGTTATTTTCAGTTTAAATTTCTGTATTCTCGTATTGACATTATCGCACCAGAACGCGATAATACCTCTCGAATCCCAGAACACATCGACACTATCAACTTTATAGCCGGGCGCTGTTGCCAGCGGGCCCTTTTCCAATAACTGATTCGGACTGCTTGCGCCAACTTTGTACGGCGATAGCAGACGTAGTTCGGCATCAGCCGCGATCATTAGCGATGCCGAATGACCTTTCGCTTGACAGGTGGCGTTACGAGCATGCGTTTGCGTTGCGTAACCATTCGCACATTTACAGCTGTAGTTACCGTGTTTACGTTCGATGCAGAGATGGGAGCATGTGTCCCATTTGCAGGGCGATGTTGAGCAGTTTGTTTCATCACTATATAACCAAAGAAAAAAAATGAGCACTCTTAGAATCAGTTACATAAAAAAAAAAACAAGATTAGAAGTACATGGGTAAAGCCATATTTGACATTTCTCGGAAAGTTGGTAACACAATATTTTTATTAAAATTATAATTTATGTGGGCATTAGAAAAATAACAGTAAATCATTTTGAATTAGCTTATTTATAAAACATGCTACAAGAAGAAGAAAAAAGAAAGAAGGTGACAATACCTGTTATCTCCGCAATCATTAAATTTATTACATAAAAGTTTCGGATCAATACAATGTTCGTTCGCACATTTGAACTGGTGTGCCGTACAAATACCGAATGTTTTGCATGTGCTCGGTTCTTCATCGCTTCCATCACCGCATTGATCTTCACCATCGCACACGGCCAATTTCGGTATACATTTATGATTTCTGCATCGTAATCGACCGGGTGGACATGGCAATTTTGCGCACATCGATGGCACTTCATCAGAACCATCTTCGCAATCGTCCTGTCCATCACAGCGCCATTGTTCCGGTACACATTGGCCGGTCGCGCATTTGAAACGATTTTCGGGACATGTTTGTGTACAGTTTCTTTCGTCCGAGCCGTCAGCGCAGTCGTGATCTCCATCGCATTTCCATTCACTGTTCATTCAATTAATTCGTGTAATTAGTGTTTATTAAATGTAAATTATTAGCTGTGTTTTTTTTTTACATTCCACTCAGATCAGTAAATCTTGTAAATGAGCTGAGCTGAGCTGAGCTGAGCTGAGCTAAGCTAAGCTGAGTGAGTTGTATTGATAAATAAAACAGTTTATTTGAAAGTGACGTTTAAAACCTAAGTTCCACATATGATATAACCTAAAATATTAAATGTATTTGGATTGTTTGCGTTGATAATTTATTGCAATTCGCCGGATATCTATTGTTTGATTTCAAAATAAAATATTCAAATAGAAATATCAACCAGTATCGATAAGAGGGGAAGCAATTCACTCACTTCCAACTCAGTTACGAGACGATAAATAAAACAGCTATTATTTCGAGGTTACTGATATTTGCTGATCTGAGCTGAGTTTTTCGGTAAAAAAAAAACACAGCTAATATGTGAAATGTTAAAATATGATGTCAATAATTACTAAATTAAAAAGTAAACATTTTCAAATCGCAAGTGAGTTAAGTACATCATATTTCCAATACTCAAAATAATTTAAACATTTAATTTAATGAGAATATTTTTTTCGTTTTTGAATTTACAACAAATCGAATTTAAAAAACTAATATCCACGATTTTATAATTTAATTTAATTTTACGATTTGCAAAACTTACATAAAGATGCAATATTGTGGACTGGTGCATTGGAACTCATTGCTACCGCATGTATTATTCTCGCAATCATCTTCATCGGAATGATCGTCGCAATTATATTCACCGTCGCAATGATGCGTACCATGTACGCATCGTCCATCGTGACACCGAAATTCTGATTCGGAACATTCACGTGGTTGACAATCTCTTTCGTCGGAATTATCACCACAATCATTATCGTAGTCGCATCGCCATCTTCCAGGTATACATCTAGAAAAACATATATTGTAATTTTAAAATTTTCAAGTGTTGTTGAAAAATAAGTATATGTTGATTTTAATTTTATTTATTTTGTAAAAAAAATAGCAAAAACTACTGTTTAAAAAAACATGCGTACATATTTCTGTAATGCGTGAGAAGTCTGAGTTCAGGATATCCGAAAAGCTAATTATTCGGATTCGGTTTTCAGCACTAGTAGTTTGTAGTTAATTCAAGTAAGAAAGAAGGTGGCATTTTTGATTATATTCAAAGTTTGTTTCAAATTAATTTAACATATCCATTTTATAATAAATTTATAAATAAACTTACTTATTATTGTCGCATCGAAAGTAGGTTGGTTCGCAAGTATGATACTCAGGCGAACTACAACTTAATGGTTCGTCTTCATTTTCCGAACAATCTGGGTCGCCATCACATTTCCAAGAATTAGGAATACATCTACCTGACTTACATCTATAAACAGAAAAAAAAAACAAATTATTAATGTTAATAATTAATTTTTAAATCGTTACTCAATAATTTTTAATCAATCAAATTTTCTAAGTTTATTAATCTTAAGATTACTTTCTTTAGATTTAAGTTAACTAGAATAAAATGAAAATAAAAATAATATTACAAAAAATCCCAAAACCACACTTAAATTAAAATAAAGCTAAATACGTGTATTTCGGAAGCTAAGCTGCCATCTCCAGTAGCTAAATAAAATCTACAAAAATTCTTACCTGTGATCCGAAGTGATCTTTGACAAGTGCTTAAGTGTTTATGTACTTCTTCGGATTACAGGTAAGAATTTTTGTAAATTTTATTTAGCTACTGAAAATGGAAGCTTAACTTCCGAAATACGTATTTAGCTTTATTTTAATTTAAGTATGGCTTTGAGATTTTTTATAAAAATTATGGAACAAACTAATAACTATCGTTGAATAATATACTATTTCTCAATCAATCAAATTCTACCTGAAATGATCTGGCGCACAAGTTCTCCTCACACAATCCTGGATTTCATCTGAATTATCTCCACAATCATTGTCACCATCACACACCCAAACCGATGGTATACATTTTCCATTCTTACACAGATGCTGAGTGGGTGGACAAGTTGGTGGCGGACAATTATCTTCGTCTTCACCAAATGGACAATCCCTCTGTTCGTTACATCGTTTACTCGCAGGTATACATTTATCGGAAACGGTACCATTGCCCATGCATTTGAATTGCGTACTCAAACAGTTGTATTGATTGCAATCCAATTCATCGGATTTATCGCCGCAATCATCTTCGCCATTGCAAAGTTGCGATGGATGAATACATTGTTTATTCTTGCACTGATATTGTCCGGGCATACAGTTGAAGGCGGGACAGTGATCTGGTTCGTCCGAACCATCGCCGCAGTCATCCTAAATTATTGGTATTATTATATTATTATTATTAATGCATTTTTCTTCATTCAAAAATTGACTAATGATTTAATTAGTTCATCAAAATAAATTAATGGCGATTTAAGCAAAAAGCAAAATACTATAACTTCATAAAAACAAAATTTAAAGAATTTTTTTAACCTAAAAAAATCGACCAACTTTATGAATTTTTTTCTGCGAAACTATAAAAATATCCAACCCCGGTTTTCTGGAGGTGAAAGAATAGACTTTGAACTTCTTTCAGGAATTTTTATTTTTACTTTTTGTTTGGAAATCGTCCGCGTTCTAACCCTTTCTCCGAAGCTCTGTAAAACCAGACAATAATAACTCCTTCTGTTCATCTGATTTTTGACATATTTGTTTCCTCAAATATTCATTCGAGACAAAAAATCGGTCAAAAACCAAATAATGTATCATACTTCAACACTTCAAGGTTGCCTTTTGATTTTTGTTTCAGATGTTAAAGCATAGCCGTCCGATTTTGCAGAGCTTCAAAGAAACGGATAGAAGTAAAAATATAAATTCCTAAAAGAAAAAAAAAAAAAAACCCAGAAAACCGCGGTTTGATATCTATTATAGTTTCGCAGAAAAAAATGTATAAAGTTAGTCAATATTGAGTATTTACGAACCTGTGTATCGCATTTCCACCAAAACGGTATACACTTGTAAGTCTTAGCACAAACAAAATGCGCAGTCGTACAATTCGCAGTACAATTATAGCCATTCGGCGCTAAAACATAATTTTCAGGGCATCCGCATTTATAGCCGGGTCCATCGGGCGTCAATAGACACAGTGTCGAACAATTATGATTCGAGCATTTGTTTTCCGGAACGGGTAATTGTCTACTCGGATGATATATATGAATATCCATCGGTCGATGTACGGTTCTTGTAAGCGTCGAACAATTATCGCCACGATATTTATGACAACGTTCTACCGATTTAGTTTCCCAATCGGTCCAATAAATATAGTCTTCCCATACGGCCACGGCAAATACGTGATGTAGCTTCAAGTTTGGATTCTCAGCTGAAAATATTTTCGATATTTTTTTATACTTATTTAATACAAACTTGGTATAAAGAACTTGGTTAATTAATTAACTTAATTCATTGTAGTTAAATAATTTAAATAAAAACAAACAATTAATTTGTAAATATCACAATTTAATTAATAATTTTTGTTACTGCAGTTTCGACCGTACGGTTAAATTATTTATAATGTAACACAAAGTAAAGGCTGATCAAATTAAATAAATTAATTAATTAGGTTAAAGTTCAAGTTAAACAAGACTAAAAAGCAGAAAATAATTATTTATGATGTTCTGACGAGGATCGGAAAGTTGATGAATGGATGAAGAAATAATCTTTCAGCTTGATTTGAAAGTATTTATTTATTTTGAAGTATTGGCAAAAATGTTTGTAAAAGTATCAGCAAAAGGTGCCTTTTGCATAAAAAACACAGGCTCAATACACACTTATTTTTACTGACTTTTAATAAATTTACACAGATGATACAGATTTGTTTTTTACGATCATTTACATTACTTTTCTTTTTGACAGATATTTTAATTATGAAGATTGAGGTTGGTGTCGCATGTTTGCCAATCTTCAAATAATGAAATGAACTAGTTGGTGGAAAATAATTATCTCCAACAATTTAAATATAAAAAACATTTTTTAATATACCACGTATTTAACACAAATAATTTTTCCTAGCCCCATACAGATTTATAACCCCATAGAGAAAATCTGTATGGGGCTAGGAGATATTATTTTATACTTTTTTAGTCCATGTTAAAAACATGGTATATTAAAAATGTTTTTTCTTGTATTTAAATAATATTATTTTAAAATTAAAAATAAATGAAAAGAAGTAGAAAACTTACTTCTACTTGCGATAATCTTCATATTTTTCCCATCCAAATCGGCAACAGCGAGATAATCTTCTCTAGCATCAGCCCAGAACAGTTCGGATGTCTCATAAGAAATAGTAAGAGCATTTGGCCAGCCTAAAGTCTCGTTTACTATAACTCTCGGATTTGAACCATCCATTCCTGCTTTGCCAATGTGTACTTTATCGCCCCAATCACTCCAAAACATTACACTGCAACAAAAAAACCAAATACCAAATAAGATACTTTTCCCCTTATTCGGGAATTTCTCAACTTACCCCATAACTGGATGCAAAGCAATTGCTCTCGGCTCATCTAAACCATCATGAATAAGCACTTTACGAAATCGTCCATCCAATGTGGATACTTCAATCGTGTCTAAACCTTTATCGCACCAATACAGATTCCTTCCGACCCAATCGACAGCTAATCCATCCGGATTTTGTAATGTGGCCGAATGTAGTACTTGATACGAAGTATTATTCGTAATAGGACTATGTAAATTGCATACACGTTTAATTGAACTACCCAATGCAGTCACATCCGACCAATACAGACACTTTTCCTGCCAATCGAAATCCAAACCAACCGCATTTGCTAAATTATGTGCCAATAGATTCACATGCCCCGAAAAATCCAGCTCGCGAATATAGTAACGATTCGCGAAGATTAATTTCGGTTCGATTTCCGAATCAATTTTACAAGTATGTCCATCGGGTCGCAGTATATAACCGTCGATACAGGAACACGTGTACGAACCACGTGTATTACGACAGACTTGACTGCACGGTCGGTCCTCGCATTCATTGATATCGTCACAGATATGTTTGTCTTTCGCGCTGACTCTGAAACCTGGATTACATGTGCATTCGTAACCGATCGGTTTATCGATACATTTGTGAGCGCATATACTGAAAAATGAGGCACATTCGTTGATATCTAAAAATTAAAAAAACAATATATACATGAATGATTTTTTGAAGGTATCTATTAAAATAAATAGCAGTTTCATATTAGCAATTAATAAACGCAAAAATAAAATACGTACTGCATTTGCGTTCATCCGAATAATCGCCACAATCATTTACGCCATCGCATAATAATGTTTCATTTGTACAAGCACCATTTTCGCATTTGAATAAACCGGGACCATCGCAATAATCTTCATCTGGTTCTATCAAAGAAAAAGCATAAATATTAATAATAATAATTTCTTAATTCATCCATGTAATTTTATTTTTAGACGCATTCGAAAAATAACACCTCAAATACTATCGATTTAATTAGTAATTATAACTGATTAATTAAATATAAATAATCTGTCAGGAAAAATTAAATTTAATAGTGTGACTTTACTGGGCTGATTAATTTCAAAATCTGTCAATAAATATGATCAATAAAAATAAAATTTAACCTAACCTAATTATTTATATTTGTTTTGCAAAAGTGACATATCTCACAATCAAAAACAAAATACTTATAAATTGCAACAATAATTAGTACAATATTATACAAAGAAAAAACAAAAACATACTTAATGTTTCGCATAACGATTTCTCTTCATCCGAATTATCTCCGCAATCATCTTTTCCGTTACAACGTAGTATATTCAAAATACAGTTACCATTCTTGCAAGTAAATTCCGGTTCTAAACATTTGTTTGTTAAATGTGCACAGGTAACAGGTTCATCACTATTATCGCCACAATCGTCATCATGATCGCAATAAAAGTTCTGGAAAAATTAAGCATATATTTATTGTTCAATACTTAATAATTTAATAATTAATAATTACCTTAGCAATACACTGTCCATTATTACACTGAAATTGATCGGGGAAGCAAACAGGTTTCAACGAACAACCTGATTCGTGATTTTCATCTTGTGTATCATTACAATCGGATTCGCCATCGCATACCCAAGCCCATGGTATACAACGGCCAGTACTATTGCAACGGAACTCCCATGAATTGCATTGTCGATGTACTAGAAAGGCGAAAAAAACAAATTACAAACTATGTAATTCCTAGATCAAAGAAATATTATAGTACTTACGACAATGTTCGCTTTCATCAGAACCATCTACGCAGTCAGCTTGTCCGTCGCATTGCCAAGATAATGGTATACATTCGGAATTACCGCACATAAATTGATCGGAACGACATTGACGTTCTACAAAAATAATTAAAAAACAAGATTAGAAGTATATGGGTAAACCCATATATATATAATATATTTCCTTGCAGTCAAAGTGGTAAAAAAATATAATAAAAGCATAATAACTACATTAATTAAAATTATAAGAATATAAATTATTTACTTACTGCAATCTTTTTCATCTGAACTAATACCATCTGGTCCAGCATCCTTACAATCATCATCATGGTCACAACGCCATTCGGAGAGAATACAATTTCCATTTGCGCATCGGAATCTATTAGATGGACATTGGGCAACTTCTGTAGATGGTTCTAAAAAAAATAATTGTATTAGAATAATTTTTATCTATTTTAGTTGCAAATAAACAACAATTAAATGGTTAAAATAATTAATATAACATTTTAAATTATTCAAAATAAGTACTTGCCTGAAAGGAATAAACAAAGGTAGATCAATGTTAAAGATTATAAAAGAAAGTTATGACATAAAATAATTAACATTGTAAAAAACCTTTTATAACTCATTATATTAAAATAAAACGGCTTTAGGTTTTATATCTGTATTAATATTTATTAATAATTAACTTTTCGACAAACTCAATGTTCGTCTTCATCAGGAAAAAAAATATAAATAACATTTATAATAAATAAACAGAACATAATAAATATTCTTACAGAGGACTAGAACTTAAAGCCGTTTTATTTTTAATAAAATAATTACTAAAAGTTTTTAATCAATCGATTAAATAAAAATTATCCATCTATCCTGGACTGACAAACTATATTTATTGGAATCTATATACGGTCGATAGAGATAGAATTTTTTACCCTTCATTTGCAGTCAACGTATTAATTAACCAATTAACAAACAAGATAAACCAGTTTATAATTAAACATGGTAAGATTTGCTTACCGATTTTCTTGGTACAGTTCTGTTCATCGCTATTATCCCAACAATCATTTTCACCATCACAATACCAATCGGCATGAATACAGGCCGTCGTAAAAGGGCATTGATGCACGTCCATATAACCGACAATCGGTCCCTTTTGACAATCGCGCGGATCGCAGCCCATTTCATCGCTCGCATCCGAACAGTCCGGATCCTGATCGCAACGGAACGTTTTCAAAATACACTGACCATTCTTGCATTTGAAGTGTTTATCATCCTGACACGTGCAGTTAAATTCATCGCTGTAGTCACCACAATTATCAATATGATTGCAAGTTAGATTCGCTGGAATGCAACGTTTGTTCTGACATTGGAAGTAGAATAGTGGGCACTGGCGATATCCTAAAATTTTTACAAATTTAATTATTATTATACCAATAAATAATACATAGGCTTTGTATTTATACAAAATAAAGTATAAATATAAATAATATAGTCTATATACACTTGAACCGTTCATAAAATGAACAATTTCGGATCGCCTCGTCCAAATATACATATTTGGCTGTGTACATTTTATTTTGTAATTACTTTATAATTTAAAATTATTATTGAAATTAATTCAAATAGAAGTTAATAAATAAAAACCAATTTCAATTAAAACTACGACAATCATACTTAACCTAAAAAAATCAAGTTAAAATTAATCTACAAGGAATGCGTTCCAAAATTATACCTTAAGAGTACCGAGGAAATTATTGGATGATAATTGAAAATTTTGTTTAGTTTTTGAATGGCTCAGAGCATAATTTGACATTTAGTTTTTGAGAAGTTCCTTAGTTTCTAAAAATATAGGCTGTAATTTATATGTCATAATCTACACGTTATAATATCTTTATTTACCATCTTGTCAAATATATAGTAAATTAAAATCATTTATATTTATGTCTGTCATAAATGTGTTCGTTTTTATACGTTTTATAATAAAGTTATAAGTAGTTCTTAGTACAATTATTCACTTCACTCATACAGTTCATAATAAAAGTAATTTAAGTTAAAAATATCGTATCCTGCTATTTTATAAGGTACAAAGAGTATGCTCCTAGAGTTTACTCTCAGAATTAGAGTATCCTCTGTACCCTAGAGTATGGTTTTGAAACGCACCCAAGAAATCACAAGTAGTTAGTTACAGAAATTAAAACTACACCACAAACCGGATATTGTGAAACTAGTCACATATCTTACGAGAAAAATACAGAAAAGTAAATCAGAATGAACAAGATTCAGATACAAAATTTCAAACGCATGCTCTGAGAAAAACCACCACTTGTGATATCTGACCTGTAGCTTTGGATGTCTTACCACAGTAGCCTGGATCCTCGTCTGTACTATCTAGACAATGTGGGATACCATCACAAGTTAGTTGAAATGGTACACAACCGCCATCAGAACATCTGGATGAAATTAAAGAAAAACAAATTCGTAATTATTATTCATATTATAATTTATTTTGTTTACATTTTGCTGAACTTGCATATTCATGGTGTTTGTTATTTATTTTACGACGCGTTTCGATATCGCGATCATTTTCAAGTGTTCTGATCTGTAAGTTGTCTTGGCTATTTATAGTTTTAGGTGGGGGTAAAGATCGGTTGAAACAGCCAATCCAACTCAATCTTCTAACCAATCTTTACCCCCACCTAAAAGTATAAATACTCAGGACAACTTATAATCTAGAACACTTGAAAATGATCGCGTTGTAAAATAAATAATAAAAAAAAACTAAACTGCAAAAGAGAAATCTAAAACAAGAAACACCATATTATTCCTATATCTATGTATTTACGCCTGAACTTGCATATTCATGGTGTTTCTTTGTTTTAGATTTCCCTTTTGCAGTTTCGTTTTTTTATTATTTATTTTACGATGCGTTTCGATATCGCGATCAATTTCAAGTGTTCTATTCTGTAAGTTGTCTTGGCTATTTATAGTTTTAAGTAGGGTAAAGATCGGTTGAAACAGCCAATCCAACTCAATCTTCTAACCAATTTTTACCCCCACCTAAAAGTATAAATACTCAAGACAACTTACAAATTAGAACACTTGAAAATGATCGCAATATCGAAACGCGTCGTAAAATAAATAATAAAAAAACGAAACTGCAAAAGGAAAATCTAAAACAAGAAATTATTCATATATCTATTTACGATATACAGTATAGTTTTTTTTTTAATTATTGTTTGTGGTTTAAGGGAAATTATTTTATTAACTTTTCGTCACAGTAAGATCATATTTCAATTTAATACAAAGTTATCTAATAGATTGTGAATAATAAGTACATACCTGAATGAATCTGGCGAGCAATTCGATTTTTTAGACATACATCTTCGTTGGTCATCAGTATTCAGTGATCGCCCAGTATAGCAGCTACAGACAACTTTTCCAAAATGATCTAATGCGCATATGTCTTCACAGCCACCGTTCAAAATCAAGCAAGGATTCGAAAAACCTGTACATATCAAACAAAATATTAAGAAATCTTACAATTATAATTCGATTTGTTGCAACTTACAATCGTCCGTATCATTTGCAACTGCAATAATACCCATTGGTCTAGGTACATCTTTTCTTAACAAAACGAATTCTTCTCCAGTATATTTATTAACACGTACAACAGCATGAAGCACCCAATCGGTCCAATATAAATAATTACCATAGACAGCAATATCAAATGGATGTTGCGGAGTTACTTTTACAATTGGCTAAAATAAATATATAAGTATATAATATTATTAGAAGTACAAAGATATTTCGACAAATATTATGTTATTCGAATAATGATAAACAATGTAACATAATATAAATATTTAAATATTTTTAAAACAAAACAAAAAATAGGTGATTTATATAAATTTTTATAACATACCACACGATTACTGCCATCGTATTCGCAACGCTCAATTTTATCTAATCGTGCATCGCCCCAGTAGAGTTTTTGCGCTTTATGGTCCAAAGTTAACGCATTTGGCATTCGAATATCGGTTGTTATAATACTTTGTAAGCCGTAACCCGACATGTACGCGCGCTGAATTGACGGATGATGAGAGTTCCAATTCGTCCAATAAATTTGCCTAATTCAATAAATAAATATATTTTAATACTGAACAAAAACAAGTAGTAAGTACGTAATGTAATTTAACTTACATTTTGCAGCTATCGATCGAAATACCTCTTGGTTTACCATTTGGTTCCAATCGCACAACACTTTCAACAATACTAGCATTTGTTCCAATTTCGGTTAAATTGATTCGGTTAATTGTAGCATCATTATTACACGTCCAATATAATGCATTCAAAATTTGCTCATATGCTAAACCTTCCACAGAGCCTTGATCTGTAAATCAATCAATTCATTCCAATAGAATAATCTAACAAACAAAATTTATTTTTAAGAAGGTTTATAGGCAATAATGGATCATTAATTAATTATTTCTTTTTATTTGAACGTTTCGGCCGCTAAATCACGAACCATTTTCAGTTAATTTGTAAAAATATATCGTCATTATTTTTAATATAAGCTATTTTAAAAGCCAGATTGTCGCAGATCAGTTTATAAATTTTTGGAACCTAAGTTATATTATCATTGTTAACTTCGACGGTAATTAACATGATTTATAAACTGAGCTGTGATTATTGCCTAAAAACTTTCGAGAATTAAAATTTTTTAAATCTTAAAATACATTTTTGTCAACTTACGATCAACGATAACCGAATGATTAGTTCCGTTAAAGAATACCGTATTAATTGAACCACGTTGTATATCCGAGTAAAATATTCGGCTACGTTTATAATCATACGATAAACCAATAGCATTACGCATTAATTCCTTATTTTGTATGCTCGCGTAGGGCGCATTTTGTTCGGTCGCATCCCATAGATGAATTGAATCGAGTCGAACAACGCGCGAGTACATGATGAAGCCATCGTATTCCTCGCAGGATTTGCCGTCTGCGGCGACTTTTCCATGCGGACATGCGCACACTGGATGGGTACCATTGAATAGACATAACGCTTCACAACCGCCATTGTTTTTCGCGCAAGGATTCGTTCCGATTTGTTTTTGTTTCGAGAAGATTTGTATGTCTTTTAATGAATCGCCAGCATTTGATAGTATTGTTGTGAAATCAGACAGATTTGATACTGGACCTGCTTTGATGCTACCGCGATCATGAGTCCTACCAATACAAAATAATAAATTTAATTTTTTTTTCGGAAATGACAAATTAAGAATGAATTACACTTACGTATCGATCCAATATAAAATGTTTTTGTGAATAGCTAAAGCAACTGGATTTTCTAAAGAATGATTTAAAAGTAGCTGACGATCTGTCCCGTTATATGTCATCATTTCAATTGTGTTTGATGTTGCGTCACACCAATATATTATTTGATTCTAAACAAGAAATATATTAATTTTGTTTACTCGTATCTGATTTTAATTTGACTTACTTCATAGTCCAAAGTTATGTCTGTAATTGACACAGACTGATTAAGTAAAACAACTCGGTTACTACCATCTAAACGGGATCGTTCAATTCTTCCAACAACTGACCAGAATAAGTAACCTCCATTGGGATCCACACATATTCCTATAAAAATAATATTTTCAAGATATAATGAGCCACTACGTAAAAAAAAAAAACAATTATTTGTCTTTAAAAATGATTTTAAACTACTTAGCTCAGAACTGGATGACAATGCAATATTAACTAACTACTTAATAATATTAGAAATATTAAATTAAACATAATTAATTATAATTATATAATTATAATTAATAAATTAATTAATTAGGTTAAAGTTATTAAGACTGAAAACTACCTGATGGTTTTTCAACATCATTTGCAACTACAACGTAACGCGACGATCCGTTCAATCGGGCGACTTCAATCACATTACGTTTGGGATCAGACCAATACATGTTTCCTGCAGCCCAATCAACTGCCAAACCTAAAACAAAATAAGAATATTAAGGTAAATATGCGCGGTATTTCAAAACAATAATAATGGTTCGCTTAACCTGTCAGCCAATCTACGTGAATATTCTCCATTGATTCATATTGTTCGACAACAACTTTCCGTTCCGTTCCATCACGTTTGATTCGTGTTACGGTACCGTGATCACTATCAGCCCAATATAAGTAATCTTGTTCTAAAAAGAAATAGTGCACGTTTATAGCAGGTAGATGAATTTGTGTATTTGAGTAGTTTATTATCTAAGGATGAGCGCTTTGATCATGAGATCGAAATAATAGTTAATGTTGGTTGTAAGGTTTTGGGTATTTTTGCTAGAAACGTAAATGTATTAAAAGGGGCCTGTTTCGAGTATATACAATGCTGTTTTGGTGCCTACGTTGATGTATGGTTTGGCTGCAAAAGCAAAAAACGGAAAATGGCTGTTGTGGAAATGTGATGTAACTAGGAGAAATCGGGTACGAAATAGATTAGTGTATGATGAGTGTGAAATTCGAAAAAATGTTGTGGCCAAATGTTGCCAACTAAGATGGTTCGTTCAACTTGGGCGAATGTCTAATAAACTTTTGGTTAAAATAATTTTTATGAATGATTTTGAAGCTATACAATTGCCAATGGACGTTCGATGAGTAGTTGAAGTGGTATAATTGGGCGAGTGGCTTGCATGAGCGTAAGTTTCCAAGTAGTAGGAATAGACAGAGTATCAGTATGAATGTGGATGAAGCTAAAGTTGCTTATCTACATAGATTTCGGGATAGTGAAAAAAGTTTGTGCCACAACCCCTTTTGGGTACATGGCATGATTGTGTATGTATGTAAAATTAATGATTCAACATACCTGCATCAAAATCAATACTAGAAGCCATTGATACTCTAGAAATTGGTCCCAAAACTTGAGTTTCGTTATTTCCATCTAGGGAAAGTCCACGAATTTCCCAACTAATTGAGTAGAACAGAAATTCTTCGATTCCTGTTGAAAAAATAAATCATAATATTTCATAAAAACATAGTAAAAAATCTTTCAGAACTCATTATATAAAATAAAACGGCTTTAGGTTGTACATTTATCATCTAGTTATTTATTTGTTACCTAGTAACGTTGAGTTCGTCGAATATTAATACAGAACTACAACTTAAAGCCGTTTTATTTTATTATAAATAATATTACATACCAAGACATTTAGTAACATCATTCGGATCAATTGTATAACCGGTTGCGCATTTACATTTATGTTCAGTGGCCGAAATCGGTAAGCAAAGATGCTGACAGCCGCCTTTATTAACAGCGCACGAATTATTACCGGTTTGTATTGCTGGATCGTAAATTCTTAACGAAAGAACATTGCCTAAAAATTTACAAAGTTTATTGTTGAAAAAAAAAACGAAACAAAACAAAACCAAAGTAACCAAATAACGAACTTGTATTATTGCGTAGTACTGTATCGTTTTCGCCAGTAGTTTTATGACAAACATGTATCGCTTGATCATATTGATCAGCGTAGTAAAGTTGATTTTGATAGACAACTGCGGCAGTAGGTTGAGCATTTGCTGGTATATCGATTTTAGTAATAGCACGTGTTTTTAGATCGAAATATTGTATCATAAATTTATATGTATCGACCCAATATAGGCGCGATGATTCCAAATCGATCGAGAAACCTAAATAAAAACATATTTAATTATTGAAAATATCGTATTTACATTTTTTCATCAAATTTTTGTATGACATTGATTATTTTCTAATATTTGTTCATTTCTTCAGAATAATAATGTAATTGTTTTTATTTACTCAAAAAAGTAATCAGTCTCATACAAGAATTAATTTAATTATTGTAACTAAATTAGTAATTAACGTACTTATAACTCCATTATGATCGGATAATGTTCCGGATTGGACTAAAGTCTCTCTGTTTGTACCATCCATATGAGATTGTTCAATTGCAT
Source organism: Clivina fossor (assembly GCA_963966155.1). Classification (NCBI taxonomy): domain Eukaryota; kingdom Metazoa; phylum Arthropoda; class Insecta; order Coleoptera; family Carabidae; genus Clivina; species Clivina fossor. Next base: position 3,582,605 of record OZ014571.1, on the reverse strand, counting down.
AATATGAGTCAGTATTGGTCCCTTCTTCAGTTGCAGTTGTATGCGCCCAATATAATGTACCACTAAATTTTAATGTAATTTTAAATTAATTATATGTAAAAAATTAATATATCTATAAAATTTGTCGTTATAGCAACAAATGATAAATAATGGAAGAAAAAAGAGTATGTAAAATACACAATTTGAGAAATTTTAAACTAAAAAATCGTCTATTTATACTAAACTATTACGATATGAACTGTAGTATAATTTACCTGGTGGGGTCAACCGCTAAACTAGTAACTTTATTAAGTCTTTCTCCCGATAAAATAACTGTAGAATATTCGCCTTCTAAATTACATGCTGATATGTAGTTGTAAGTTGAGCCAGAAGATGATATGAACATAATTTGTGATACCCAATCTATTGCTAAACCTGTTGGTTGTTCTATACCTGAAATTGTTTTATATTTATATAATAACGATGAATAATGAAAACAAAAATCTACTATAGATAAAATCTATGTTATTAGCGATAAAAAACAACTAAATATATCAATACCTGTATCGATAATAGTTTGTGTAGGTCCCGAAGTGAGTCCTGTCCGTTTGACTTCATTAACTTGAACGTCAGTCCAATATAACATGCTAGCCTTAGCGACAAAGTCCAGCTGACTTGGCGCTAAAACTTGGGGTAAACTTATTGTTGGAATCGTGTGATAATAAGGTTGACCAAGATCGACGCCTCGTATCTCATTAGCGCGTGAGAAAAGTAATACGCGTTCATTCACTAAAAACAAAAACATGAAGGGATTTAATAACAAATGGATAAATAAAAGAAATATATTAATTTGTTTTATTTACCAACGCAAGTACGTTGATCAGCATCTAAACGCATCACATGTGGACAGTCGCATTTATATGAATCTTGTCCGTTAATCAGACACAAATGAGAACAACCTCCATTGTTGTCCCCGCAAGGATTGGTCACATCTAACAAGTAGATTTTTATTAATAAAAATTACAAAACTATATCCTATATTTATCATTTGTAATATTTGAAAAATTTCTCAATTCTTTGGTGGATTCGTAGCAGATTTAATCAAAACATTGAGAAATTGATGTAATAACAATAAAACTACGCATTTGTTATATTTTCCCTTCCAGTGTACCAATTATGTTAATTTAAATTTATATTAATAATATTTGTATTCCTAACTTAACATTTTTTTCCTATATCGTAAAATTTCTGTTAAAATGTTATTAATAGATAAATTATTAAATATTATTAGCATTATTAAGGGAATATTACCATGCGAACGGCCTTTTTTTAAAGAAATTTCGGGAATTTTTTTGAGGAAAATAAAACACTTAGGATCTTGCGGTTTGTTGCATCTTATTTACTCATATGTCGACTACAAACCAGGAGAAAAAAATTGGTTTCGAGAAAAATGCGTTTAAAATTTCGACATAAGCTTTTCGAAGCGCGGCAATGTCTACGTCAGCAAGCGAATAACTTCTTAAGAAAGCCGCGAATCGCAAAACGGCGTTAGGACATTAAACTACATACTACAAAGTATCAAATAATAATAGATTTTTTGAACCTCGGCATGGTAATACCCCCTTAAACACTAGTTATTTAATAATCGACATTTTTGTTAAATTATTGACATAAGGGATTATATTAGATTAGATCTATGCAGATTAAATGTTGCCAAAAATCTTCCTACACATATAGGGGCAAAGTTATTCAATAATTTACCTATCGAGATCAAAAATCTTACATATGGCAAATTCAAATTTATAATAAAAAAACTTTTTAATAAAACATTCATTTTACGAAGTAGAAGAATTTTCTAAAATTACAAATCAAATAACTACTGTGAAATATGTCATAGTATGTCATTCATGTATTTTTTCGACTTTAGCTCATTTTACAGCTTCAATAAAGTATTATTATTATTATAAGACTTACTCCTGGGTTGACGGCTCGGATGCAAAATCTGAATGTCAAACGGCTGCGTTAACGTCCGTTGTATTACAGAAATCTGCGCACCGTTCCACTTATTCGCTCTGATAACACTATTTGTTCGCCAATCGGTCCAATAAACGTAATTCTCAAATAGTGCAATAGCAAATGGATGCGATAGCATTTCGTGTCCGCGAATTACTTCATGATGATCTTCACCATCGTATGTTGTTGTATGCACCGAATCCGATCTGGCATCAATCCAATAAATTCGTTTCAGATCATAGTCTAAAGTCAATCCGTTTGGCCATGCACCATCGGTAAGATTGTCAACTCGGACAACAACCAAACGCGATTGTCCTGCCATACTGCAACGTTCTATACGAGGCGCGTTTGCATCCCAATCTGTCCAGAACAATAACCTGCAAAAAAATAACAATTACGTAGTGAATTGCTGGCTGTATGACTTTATTGCTTACTTAGTTACTAACGCATTAGATTTAAAGGTCTGTTAAATAGTAACTGTGTATCATAAAACAAATCTTCGTCTTAAATAGTTAAGTGACGATTTATTTATCCCACTGTTTCCACTTACGTCAGACATTTTAATTGCAACTAATTATATATAATAAACAAATAATTACAACTAATTATCGATATCAATCAATACAGTTCAAAAATATAATACAAAAGTCAGTATTAGAACCAAATTTAAATTTAATGTCAAGTAAATTTAAGTGACGTTTATAAAACCGAAATCTATAGTTAAATAAATTTAGTTAACTATATTTTATGATGTTTCTTCTTTTAAATTTCCTTTTTGCAGTTTCTTTTTTTTTATTATTATTTATTTTACGACGTGTTTTTGATCTTGCCATCATTTTCGAGCAAGTGTTCTGGTCCAGTAAGTTTAGGGTTACCGACTCGGCCCAGGCCGAAAAGAGTACATTTCTTAAACAAAAATCGTACACATACACACATATATGTATATATATATATATATATATATATATATATATATATAATTCATTAATCTGGTTAGTTGATAGATATATCATTTAAATACAGTTAATACTCAAATACAATCATAAAGGAATAATCTGAAAATGAAAAAATCTTATCGCCTCAATCTGGGATCGAACCAGGGTCCTTTCTCTTGATAGCTCAGTGGTAGAGCATTCGCCCGGCAAGCGAAAGGACCCTGGTTCGATCCCAGATTGAGGCGATAAGATTTTTTCATTTTCAGATTATTCCTTTATGATTGTATTTGAGTATATATATATATATATATATATATATATATATATATATATATATATATATATATATATATATTTGTTAAGATATGAGATACATGTATTTTAATATCAAAATGAACAATTTAAACAAAAATATACAATGTACTTTTTACCACATATTATACGACGAACACAACGTAACTTACAAACGAAAAGTTCGTAGAATACGAAATACTTGTAAATAGAAAATCAAAATAAACAATATTAACAAAAATACGATCAAACTAAGAGCGTTTGAGCCTTGAAAGTATGGATATTTACAACTTGTTTACATTTTTTTCAGTATTGTGGCATCAGTGTATTTTTTTTAAAAGAGTACATTTATAGTATTTTTTGAAAAAGTAAGAGTACATAATTTTCCTTGCTCAAAAAGAGTACATGTACTCTTAAAAGAGTACGCTTGGTCACCCTAAGTAAGTTGTCTTGACTATTTATACTTTTAGATGGGGGTAAAGATCGGTTGGAAGATTGTGTTTGATTGGCTGTTCTAACTGATCTTTACCCCCACCTAAAAGTATAAATAGCTAAGACAACTTACAAACCAGAACACTTGAAAATGATCGCGAGTTCAAAACGCGTCGTAAAATATATAATATATATAATATAAAAATAAATATAATGAATTCTGAAAGATTTTTTACTATGTTAACATCATAATTATTTAAAAAAGTTTGAAATGTAAGTATATTTTAATGAAATATAATTAAAATGTACTTTTTTCTAAAAAAAAGTTTTGATTTGATTCAATATAATATTGTGTAATGAATGGATGCTTACCCAAATCTAGGATCTAAAGCAATAGCTCTAGGTGATTCCATTTCTCCAGCAACTAAAGTTCGTCTATATGATCCATTTAATCTAGCCACCTCAATCTGATCTAAGTTGCTTTCAACCCAATAAAGATTTTCACCAATCCAATCTACTGCTAAACCTTCAGCTGTCGCTAATCCAGTTTGCACGACCACCTCAATATTTGACAGTGCTACAAAAATAAATCGGTAAAAAAATATAAATTATATTTCTAATATAATTTCGAACACTTACATCCACCAATGAGTGTACCACGATATATTTTATCGTCAATTACATCTGTCCAGAAAATCATATTGGTATTGCCTTTATGATAGAAATCTAATGCAATCGTGTTTTTCAAACTTGATATCAATGCTTTTACGTTAAATGTTTTTAAATCAACTCCCCGTAATTCATGTCGATTTGAAAATATTACGTAAGGTGTTGCGTCATCTGTAATAAACATTGATACAATTTAAATCTTTTTTAATTTAATATAATGAATTATGAAAGTTTTTTTTTTTTACTATATTAATACAATTTATTTATATCTATTCATATTATGATGATATTATTTCTGTAGACATAGTAAAAAAATTTTTTAGTACTCATATTAAAATAAAACGCGTTTTGATCTTGTGATCATTTTCAAGCAAGTGTTCTGGTCTGTAAGTTGTCTTGACTATTTATACTTTTAGGTGGAGGTAAAGATCGGTTGGAAGATTGTGTTTGATTGGTTGTTCTAACCGATCTTTATCCCCACCTAAAAGTATAAATAGCTAAGACAACTTACAAACCAGAACACTTGAAAATGATCGCGAGATCGAAATGTATCGTAAAATAAATAATAAAAAAAACGAAACACCATGAATAGGTTATAGTTTTGTATTAATATTTATTAATAACCGACGTACTCAGCGTCCGTCTTCATCAGGAAAAATGATACAAATGACATTTACAGTAAATAACAGAACATAGAAACAAGTTACTAGGTAACAAAATACAAGTAACTAGATCATAAAATTTCTAAATTTTTAATTAATGGAAACCAAATTTTATTTAAGTCAGTGACTGATGTTATCTTTAAAGATAACATCAATCATTGTGAAAGCATTGATTTAAATAAAATCTGGCTTTCATTAATTAAAAACTTATAAATTTCATGATCTAGTTACTTGTATTTTGTTACCTAGTAACTTGTTTCTATGTTCTGTTATTTACTGTAAATGTTTTTTCCTGATGAAGACGCACGCTGAGTACTTCGAAACGTCGGTAAAAAAATATTAATACTATAATCTAAAGACGTTTTATTTTAATTATTTATGTAATCTTTTTAGTCAATTGAATTGAATTATTGACTTTTATTGAAACGTCTCCTACATAAAAACAATCGTATAAATGATTAAAAATGAAAAAAAATAATCTTACCTGTACTTTTACACGTAAACTTATCTTCCTCAAGCTGATACCCTTCGAAACACTGACACTTATGCTTCTTATTTTTCCGTATGCATTTTTGCGAACAAGTACCCCAAACATCACACGGATGCACTTCTAAACAGGTCATCTTGTCCGGTTGCAAATGCAAGTGATCCGGGCAAGAACAAACAATGCCATCGGGAGCGTTGTGACAAATATGTGAGCATTCCAAACTGTGATCGCACAACTGTTCAGCGCAACGAAATCCTTCATCCGAACCATCTGTACAGTCCTGTTTCCCATCACAGAGCCAATCAACATTGATACATTTCGTACCGTTATCACAGGTTCGATTCGGATGATCGCATTCGAATGTCCAATTGCTGTTTGATGGTACAGTTGTTGTGTTTTTCATTGTTTTCGGATCGCAATCTTTTTCGTCTGAACCGTCTACACAATCGAGAAATCCATCGCAATGAAATTTCTAAAAAGAAAAAATGGTTACAGTATAACAATTGATAAATAAAATATATATATATATATATTTACATCTGGTATACAAAGCATATTAATGCATTTAAATTCGTGTTCCCCGCAGACAATATTGTGTTCTTGTATTTTATGTTTTGGTTTCTTCGGTTTCGAGTCGATACAATGAGCTTCATCAGCACCATCTGTACAATCTTTTTCTCCATCGCATTTTTTATTAATTGATATGCATGTTCCGTCCGTTGGACACAACATCTAGAATAATTTTTTTAATTGTATTATTATAATTTACAAATAATCCGAAAATTATGTTTATTGAGTTCACAGTTTTACTGTATTTTACTTTTTGCAGAAAAAACTTTCGTTGCAATTCAATGAACCTGTTAAATTAAACGAAATATATTTTTTAAAACTGCAATTAATTTAAGAGTATGTTGAATTCAGACACCCAAATTTTTATTATAAACCAAAGTGACTACGTTCCGGAAAAATCATTTCAAAATGTTATTGTTGCATTTTTTCGTTTCTTTTTTCGTAATAAATATTAGGTTAGAAAATGATCTACTGTGGCGAAATTTAAATAAAAATAAGATTATAAAAATTCCCAAAACCACACTTAAATTAAAATAAAGCTAAATACGTATTTCGGAAGCTAAGCTTCCTTCTTCAGTTTACAAAAAGTCTTACCTGTGATCCGAAGTACATAAACGCTTAAGCACTTCGGATCACAGGGGTAAGATTTTTTGTAAACTTTTTTTAGCTTCTGAAGATGGAAGCTTAGCTTCCGAAATACACGTATTTAGCTTTATTTTAATTTAAGTGTGGTTTTGGGATTTTTTCTAATATTATTTTTATAATAAATATTGTTTAAAAAACGTCCGATAATTTTGCACCAACCCTATAATAACAAATATCGTTTAAATGAAGAAATATTATACCTGAGTTTCAAAATCGCAGTCCACGCAATTTTTCTCATCCGAATTATCCATACAATCATTGTCACCATCACAAAAGTATTCAAACGGAATGCATCGTTTATTGCCGCATGTAAATTCAGAAGGTTTGCAAGCTCTTCCTTTTTCTATAAATTAGATTATTAACACGTTAGTTAGAAAAGAAAAATATATGTATTAATAGTTAAAAAAATAATATTCTCACCACAATTTTCATGTTCGTCACTAGTATCATTCTCACCGCAATCGAAATCCGAATCGCATGTCCATGCCATTGGAATACAACGACCAGTAATATTGCAAGTAAATTGACTCGACGGACAAGCTTTACGGCATTTGTCTGGATCTTCATCCGTACCATCTTCGCAATCTTTATCGCCGTCACACTCCCAATATTTCGTGATACATAAATGTCCATCGCATTTGAATTGATCGGGTGTACAAGAAATATTTTCTGTATTAATTGAAACACTAGCATTAATTACATTATTATCGATATTTAGTGAAACTCGGAACATAGTTATTCTAATCAATGATTATAGGGTTTGTTCGATTAATGCTCTTACGTTTTATTGCAAAATGCTGCTATAAATGAAAGTTACTTAGCTATTATGTAGCAAATTTTGAAAAAAGTCTTTTTCCGGAAGACATATTTCAAAAAACTCATACTGATTTAGCAGGAAAAATTATTGAAAATTCTAAAAAACATTTTAAAAAAAATTCTAGTACCCAAACGGTACATGCTAGTAAATTAAAGCTAAAACTAAATTATATAACTTTTTATTCCCTATCGAAAAGTATTCTAAGTATTTCTCCGAATTTTACTTCAGAAAGAAGTAATCTGCATATTATCGGTATCCTATGTTATTGCCCTATATCAACCTGGCGAACGAAAACCCTGTATATTATGTTTAATCATTTTTAATTATTTAAATTCTAAATTAAATATCTTTATAAACAGATACATATTGCCTCCAATTCTAAATTGCAAATTTACATATAAAACTACTGATGGTGGCATTGGGTAAAATTAAATTTATGTAATAGTTAACGCACGGCAAATTCTGTGACTAGAAGCTCGATTGTAATTAATACCGGTTTAAAAACAATACAATTGTCATGAATTAAAACACCCAATAGCCGAATTTGTAATTTTTTAATTACAATTTTCAGTTTGTAAGATTGATTATAAATTTTTCTTTACGTATAAAATATCAAAATCAATAATTTTAAATGTTGATAAAATAAATATAATTATATAAATGTATGAGTCGCCAAAAATTGTTAGATAAACAAACATAAATTTTAAATTTCTTACCACAAACTCCACCTTTACTTGCATCTTCATCAGAACCATCGCCACAATCATCATCTCCATCGCACACATATCTTTGTAAAATGCATCTACAATAAAATAATACAATATAAATTTGTGAAGAGTTTGACCGTGTTCGACAATAAACCTTACCGAATATTTTTCTTGCATTGGAAATTATTTGGTGGACAACGCGATGGAGCTGTATAGTTGCTTTGTTTGAGACAAGTACCATTCTCAAATTCAAAGCCTTCGCTACAAGCGCATATAGCTCCACCGGGCGTTGCTAGGCACAATTCGGGGCAGTTATTATTGTTCTTTGAGCATGCATTTAAACCGGTTTGAGCTTTACTATCGTACACTTTAATATCGATAACTGGTGGATTTTCAGTATTTAACACTTCCACCGATTTATTCGCGATGCGTAGTGCATTCACAGTGCCTTTTATTGCTTCGGTCCAATAAAGTGTTTGATTATAATAAGCGAGACTGTAAGGATGTTCCAATGTACCCTGAGAATAGATAATTTCACGATTTGTTCCGTCCAAGTTGATTCGTTCGATTTTATTTAAAAATGCGTCGCACCAGTACAGTTTTTTCTCGGTATAATCGATCGCCAAACCATTCGGCCACTGTACGTCATCTTTTATAAAAACGGTTCGGTTCGAACCATCCATCCATGCACTTTCGATTTTGCCTGTACTCGCCCAATCTGTCCAATACATCATTCTGGAAATATATTTCACAATTTTATCTCATTTCAAATACGACGCGACGATAATATAATAGAATCAATTTTGGTAGAATGTGCAACAAGTGTTAAAAAATTAATATACACAAAGAGCGTATGCTTTTTGTGATCCTTTTAAATTAATGTTCGATTTCACTAACAACAAATAATTTATTCAATACATAAAAATGATTAATTTTTGTTTTATTTATTGAATAAGTTATTTATTAGAATAAAACGGCTTTAGGTTCTAGTTCTGTAAAAATGTATTAATAAATCAACGTTTCGATGAACTGAACGTGCGTCTTTATTGGAAATTTATAAAGAAAAAATTAACATTAATCAATGTCAAGCCTCTGATTTAAATAAAATTTTGCTTTAACCAAAAATTTATATAGTTATTAATTTGTTAGCTAGCAACATGTTTTGTTTATGTCATTACTATCACTTTTTCTAATGAAAACGCACGTTCAGTTCGTCGAAACGTTGATTTATTAATAAATTATTACAGAACTAGAACCTAAAGCCGTTTTATTCTAACATAATACGTATGTTCTGAAAGACTTTTTACTGTGATATTTATTGTTAAGAAAATCGGATATTGAAAATTAACTTATTTTGAATAAACTATAGATTCATTATAATATAGATAAAATATTAATTTTTAAAATCTAATGCAAAAATAATTTAAAATGAACAAGGTAAAAAAGTACATATACACAATCACGCCATATACCCAAAGAGTATGGCACAAACTCTTTCCATTATCCTGAAATCAGTTTCCTCCAAACATTCCTATCCAAACAAGCAACTTTAGCTTCATCCACATTCATAATTCCTCTCATACATGCTCTTCTATTCCTACTAGGTAAAAAAAGCAAGTTTTGTAAATATAATTAAGAAAAATAATAGTTACCCTTTTTTCGGATCAAGAACAATCGATCTCGGATGGAACATAACGCCATGAATTAATATTTTCCGTTGTGTTGTATTGCTTAGTTTAGCAACATAGATGCGTGATAAACCTTCATCGGTCCAATAAACATTTCTTCCCATCCAATCAATCGCAATACCTTGACAATTATTTATATCGCCTTCTATAACAATTTCTCGTTTCGTTTCATTTAAAGCTCGTTTTTCTATTGCTAATCTAAACACAATAAAGATATCTTTATAAATTACTTTTCCTCTTCTGTAATCATAATTCGTTTGATGAATAATGGGGTTATATACCTTCCTAAATCTGAATAATAAATAGATTGTGTTTGGACATCGTAATCTAAAGCACCAGGTACGACATTTGTGATGGGTACCATCACTTCAAGTGGACGTTTTGAGTTTAAACTAATTCCTTTTATCATAGACATACCACGTTTACCATATACTAAAAATGTTGATTGACTAGTAACTGCAAACAAAAATATAAACCATTAGACAATCATTAATTTAATTTGTTATACGTATTCTTAAAACTTTAACTGCTATAGAAAAATAATTAAAAAATTCCAAACTAAATTGAATTAGACAAAGTCATAAACAACATATCTTAAATTAGTTCTACTTAATTTATTTGTATATTCTTGTATTACATTTCATCTTATGTAACTAGAATAATTATTAATTTCAAATTTTGTTGAAATTATAAGTTGTATATAATATAAAATTTATGTTTATTTTACATCAAATTATTAATCTATTTTTTCGCAAAAAAATATAGTCCTTTATTTATTTGTAAACCTTAAACTTTCCTACAAAATATTGGAAACAAAGTTTATAGTAGTATTACTTTTTTTTTACGTCAAATATATGTAATATTTCCATATGTAAATATTTTTAAAATGAAAGTTAAAGTAATTAATTCCTAACTTTTAAAATAAAGAATACGATTAAAAGTAAAACATGTAGCAATTGCGTTTTTGTTGTTAATTATATTAATAACAAAACGTACGTTGAGTACGTCGAAATGTCGATTATTAATAAATATTAATAACTATGTATTATTAAATAAAATTACCTCCACACTTCCCGTTCGATTTTAACCGGTAACCAGGTTTACATAAACATTGAACTACTGCAATATCTCTTTTCCACATTGGCACACAAATATGTTCACAGCCTCCATTTGCCTGTCTACAAGGGTGAGGAACTAAAAAAAATCAATACATTTTTAATATAAAAATCATTTATATCATTTTAATCATCTATAATATTTTCTGATAGAAAATTTCAACGTCTATGAAACAATGTGCATTTATTTATTATACTAATAATAAGTTTAAAAAATATTAACGAAACATTCTGGAACCGAAATATAAAGATGGAAACTGACACAATGAGGAGAAGAAAAGTGATTTTCTACGAACAGATTAAAAGACTGAATGAAGGAAGGATTGACAAAGAGAATATTTAACTACTTGAACAGAAACCCTAAGACCCAGGTGACATGGATTAAGGAAGTCAGAAAAGAGATGGAAATAGATGGAGAGAAGATTAAAGAAGACAGGATCAAAATGGACGGAAGAAAGAAGTAAACAACGTGGAGAAAGAATAAAAGAGTACTGGAAGAGAAGAAAGATGGGAAGATGAGAAGTTATTTCACGTGGTCCATAGTCGGCCAAAATCCAAGACAGAAGAAGTTTAAAAAGTTCAGTTTATTTAAAATATAAATTAGGGAAAACAGAACCAAATAAACTTTTAATATTTTATAATGCCTTACCATCCGGTTGCCGCTGTCTATGAAATACATGCACACTGAATGGTCTCGTAATATTTCCAATAATTTGTCGAGAATTCTCTAAATCATATTTGTGTAATCGTGTTATTGTATTATTGTGCCAAGATGAAACGAAAAGATTCGCTTCAAAGACGGATACACTGTATAAATTTTGGACCTAAAAAATAATTAAACAAAATTTAGTAATAGCTAAGTTATATGAAATAAATTTATTGTACTTACAGAAACACCTTTCCGGACTGTTCGTCGATTCGTGCCATCGTAATTAATTCGTTCCACGTAATCTAAATACGTGTCAACCCAATAAACATGCTGATTTGGATAATCAATAGTAACACCATAAGGATAAACGATTTTATGTGTTACTAACGATGTACGATTTAAACCATCCATTTGAGCACGCTCCAACATTGGTGCAGAATGGCCCCATTTCGTAAAAAACATAAACCTATCGATTGAAATTTTACTTTCTTAATTATATGTAAACTTCAATTTATATGGAAACATAATATATAGATAATTATAGATCTGTAGATTAATAAAAAATGCATCGAAATCTTAAGCATGTATTCTCACCTCATTTATAAAAGTTATTTTTGCCAAAAGTATTTTTGACGTTTACTTAAAATTATTTATTAAGCACTTTATAATAGTTTATTTAAATTTTATAATACCGGATATAATAAAAAAGATCAAAAATAGAAAAACTATTTATATTTGATGAAAAGCAGAAGCAAGAAATTATTTTGAAATTAATGATAAAAGCACTTTTTCACGAAAAAGTGAGGTGAGAATACGAGCCTTAGTTTTTTTAATAATAAAAATTCAATCATTATTTTTCTAATTTTAATATTTTAAGAACAATACTAAATTGAAATTACCATTCTAATATTTAAGAATTATCGAATATAAATTTTATATTAGCTACTTTCTTTATTAGAAAACTCAAATAAAAAAAAAAAAAAATGGAAAAGTTTTTAAATAAATTTTCTATAAATATCAAGTGTTTTTAAGAAATTTATGCTGTAAAAGGCACATATTTTTTTAAAAAAAAACTACATCTATTACATAAAATATCTATATAAAAATTTATATTAAAAATATTCTATAAAAACTATAAACTAACAGTTAAAGTAACTTTTTGATATTAAAAAAAAGCACTAGAATAAAAGTATAAAGCAAAAATTTAATGAAACAGAATTTCTTACCCTTTGGTAGGATCTAAAGCAATTCCTCTAGGTTTGCTAAGGCCAACTTCTAAGACAATAGTACAAGCAGACAATGTGCTGTTACATAGAAAAATAACTTCGCGTACATCATCAACAAAATACCAATTTCCCGAAATCCAATCAAGAGATAGTTGATGAATGGCTGCAATAATCAAAATAGAAAATACAAAATTTTAATAATATTCACGTTATTAAGGGCATATTTTATTTGTTAGATATGATATAGCTAAATTTCGGAATTTTTTTTTGATTCGATAAATAAAATTTAATATATATCATTCACAACAATTTAAATATTTAATTTAAAGGAAGCCAAATTTATAAATTTTATGATCTAGTTACTTATTTTGTTACTTGTTTCTATGTTCTGTTCTTTTTTCCTGATTATTAATAAATATTAATACACAACTACAACCTAATGCCGTTTTATTTTAAAATAAAATTACAAAAAGTCAACAATAATAAAAGAAAAAGTACAAAATTTTATTTGAAATAATATACTAATTTTCTTTAATCCTAATTATCGATAAAGATACCTAAAGTTAATTGTATCAGCCAATAAATAAAATATATAAATAAAAAATAAATATTTTCATTTTTAAGTTATAGCAGAAAAAACAAACTTACATTCCATGCTGGTAAGAAATTGTTGTGTCGGCATATACCATCTTTCATTAAAATTATCAATATTGGCGCACATGAATGAGGATAATGTAAAATTATTGTGTATGTAGCAGACGGTTCGGTTACGATGCGAAAATTCTAACGCGTGCGTATTTAGTAGTTTTAATGATGAATTTCCTTCTAATAGTTCACCCTGTAAAGATACCCGCCGAATATCGGATTGTGTGGAGAAAATTATGGACGGTTTTTCTGTTTCTGGCACTATACACATTCATTAAAAACAAAACATATTATAAATTAGACACTATAAAACAATATTGGAACAATATAGAAGAATTGAGTTACATACTCCTAATATTAACTACAATAAATAAATTTTTATACACTTTTCTCGACCTAAAAAAATCGACTAACTTTATGAATTTTTTTCTGCGAAACTATAAAAGATATTAAACCGTGTTTTTCTGGGGGTGGAAGAATAGACTTTGAACTTTTTTCAGGAATTTTTATTTTTAATGCTGTTGAAAATTGTCAGAGTTCTAACCCCTTAACACGTTGACTGCCAACTACGAGATAATTCGTAGTTTGCGTACTTGTCTAGGACGCCGTCTACGAGTTATCTCGTAGTTGTTTGACTTGCCATATTCGAGCAGCTACGAGTTATCTCGTAGTATATAAGCGTAACTTATGGATAGATGGTTTCTGGAAAAAGTATAAAAATCAAGAGGTACCTTAAACGAACAGAAAATTTATTAATAAATGAACAGAAAATAATAATAATATGATATGATATATGATAGTATAATTTTGAGGCCAGAATTCTAAAAATTACTGTGGCAGTCAACGTGTTAAAAAAATATTTTTAGCATAATAATAAACTCCTTTAAAATATTATTATCTAATACCAATGTTTAAATACACAAGTTGCTTATTTTAATAATATCCTATAATTGTAACGCGGATATATAAGTTCTGCCAAATGGGCGTGTTAATTTGTAAATGTAATTCAAATTTGTAATATTATTAATAAAAAATAATAGTAATAAACTTACCATTGATAGCAACGCAAGTTTTATTTTTTAGCACATAACCCGATACGCAGGAACATTTAAATGATCCAATTGTATTAGTACATAGTTGATCACAGGAGCCATCGATCAGGCACTCATTAGTATCTAAAAAAAAAAATCCAAATCAACAAAAACAAACACAAACCGAATTATTCATCTCATTTCATTCAATAAACAAACCAATACACACACATGAATATCTTCGCTAAAAATCATCAAAATTTCATATTTGATTTATATGCATACATACACTCACAGTATATAAATGTATGATATATAGATACACTTACCCACGCATTTATTTGCATCTGGTTGTTGACCAACCGGACAAAAACACGTTGGTCCATCGCCTGTCATCCGACATTGATGTTGACATTGCTTCGTATCGCATAGAGTTTTGTTCACTGTAATACCACACAAACATTGTCGCTAATTGAATAAATATTATTATAGTTTCACTGAGGGGGGGTTACAGATGAATAATTATGTTATGATATATGGTATAGATGCATATTTGATGAGGGGTCATCTCGCAAAATTTAAATTCGAATTTTTGTTATAAATTTAGAAAGTTAATCAATAATACATAACAAACTATTTCCATACATTTAAAATCAACCTATACCGTAAAAAAAATTGTAATATAAATTTATGTAATTCTACATAACTAATAACAGTAAAATAGCAGCGTTTTGTAATTTTACTATGATAATTTACGTAATATTATAATTTTTCTGAAAAAATACAGAAAAAAGTACAACATAAATAATTAAAACAATTTTATTAATTCAAACAAAAATCTACTAATTATGCTTACATCCCTTTTAATTATTTAATGAAACGAATGAATATTTTTTATCAACATATCATTTTCTAACAATATATTGGAAATTTCGTAGCAAGAAATATCCTTCATATTGAATTTTACGGTAAGTGGCATCTCTGAATACAGATATTAACAGATTAGTTTTAAAATATCGAAAAGGAGGACAGGAAGGAGGACACTTTTCGAGGAAGGACAGAACCTACAAAAGAAGGACTGTCCTCAATTTTTTACAGTGTATATATATATATATATATATATATATATATATATATATATATATATATATATATATATATATATATATATATATATATATATATATATATATATATATATATATGGGCTATCAGCCAATGATTTATAAATCACGTAATAAATTCGATTGCTAGAAAAAGTCAGTGACAGTGGGGGAAAAAAAGAGTGTAAATAAAAAATGTATTATTTATTAGATGAGAGATGTGCTGTGTTATACGCGTGTGAAATGTGATTGAATATAAATATAGAAGTGAGCTGAAATAGGGGGAAGGTGGCACAAAACAGGAATATACGTACAGCAAAAATCCCATTCATCACTGTTGTCCGGACAGTCCCCGTGTTTGTCGCAGAATTGCTGAATCGGTCGGCATTCCATCGTTTCACCGCATCGTGCTTGATTTGGACCACACTGGAAACTTTTGTGGCCTAAAAACAATATTTTTCAAAACGCAAATTATTTACTAATAAACATAACATTATATTAAACAAGATTAGAAGTATATGGGTAAACCCATATATAGACTACTTTGACATTTCTCGGAAAGTTTTACTGTATTTTAATAATATTATAATTTATGTGGGTACTAGGAGATACTTTTCTGAAAATTTGATCGAAATCGAATAAATAATGTAGCCACAATGAATTTTTAAAAAATTTTGTGATTTTTTTTTCTCGATAAGTTAGCAACACTGTATTTTGTTAAAATTGCATAATTTATTTAGGCACTAAAAAAAACTTTTATGAAAATTTGATTAAAATCGGTTAAATATAATGGTCATAATAAATATTTAAAAATTTTACAAATTTTTTTCTCGGAAAGTTGGCAACACTGTAATTTGTTAAAATTACATAAATTATAGGAATACTAGGAGAATCTTTTGTGAAAATTTGAGTAAAATCGGTTGAATAACATGGCCATAATAAAAATTTTAAAACTTTAGTAATTTTTTTCTCGGAAAGTTGGCAACACTGAATATTAATAAAATTATGTAATTAATGGGAGCATTAGGGAAATCTTTTCTGAAAATTTGATCAAAATCGGATAAATAATGAAGCCACAATGAATTTTTAAAAACTTTAGTAATTTTTTTCTCGGAAAGTTGGCATCACTGGAAAAAACCAAAACCACATGACCATCTTGGGCACTAGGCAAATTTATCCTGAAAATTTCATTATAATCGGTTGAACCGTCTAGGAGGAGTTGCGATCACAAAATTTTGTCTGACGACCGAGCGAGCGAGCTGACGACGCACATCCATACACCCACATAAACTAAGTTCAGATTCGTCATCTAGAGGCTATATGAAGGATTTCTATACATTTTTTTATTTTTTTTGAAAATGTTACAGACACCGTACCAAACGCTATACTACTTTTTCCTTGCAGTCAAAGTAGTAATAAAACGGCTTTAGATTTAAATTCCGTATTAATATTTATTAATAGTCAACGTACTCTACGAACATCTTCATCAGGAAAAATGATACAAATGAAATTTACAGTAAATACACAGTACATAGAAACAAGTTACTAGATAACAAAATAAGTAACTAGATCGTGAAAATTATATAAATTTTTAATTAATGGAAGCCAAATTTTATTTAAATCACTGCCTTCAAGTGATAGATGTTATCCATCCAGATAAATCTGCTATTGTTCAACATGCGTTAGAGTATCTTTATAATGTAAAATTCGAAGATACTGTAATAATTGCAAGACCAATCAATATTAATAGCAGATTGATAAGAGAAGCAACAGAAATTTATAAAGAAAAAGATAACATCAATCAGTGTGACATTTGTATTATTTTTTCCTGATGAAGACGGACTTAAACATAAAGCCGTTTAATTTGATATACTTATTATTTGTTTACAATTTAATAGACAATAAAAAAATGGAAAAGAAACACCCGGTATAAAAAAATTGAATAAAAAAAATAAATTTTAATCATTTATATACAATTCATTTTTATCTAAAAAAAAATTCAATAAATTTGAAACAAACTTTAATAAAAAAATTTAAATATAAAATTCATAATTTTTTTTTACATAATCTTCAAATAACATTAAAATTAAAACATTAATATTAGGTATTTATCGAATTTTGTATAATCCGATATTATATAAAAATTCATATAAAACATAAAGAATTCAAAAAATTTAATTATAAATCTTCCTTAAAATATTTCCTTGTTTGCTAGATAAAATATTTTGAGATAATAAAACTCAATAAAATTAGATTTTCGGAATTTTCTCGATAATTCCTTCAAGTGTACGTAGGTACCAATAAAAGTGACAGCAAAAATAAAATAAAATCCTAAAAAGTAAAGCAAACACAAACTGAACATGTTCACAAGTTAGATAAATGCCCGCTTAGAGGGTACACGCCCCCTTGGAAGCCGGCGTAACCATAGCAACGACGCCGTGCACGTTGCCAAGTTCAACTTGGCGCTGACGACGCTAGAGAGCGCGACAATCGCGAAAAGCGGATTCAGGAACGAACTTTGTTACACGACAGGTTCGTTCCTTTTTGCACTTGTCACATGTCAGAAATAAAAACAAGAGAGAGAAAAAAAATCTTCATTATATCAACACTGAAATACTTTCTTTACGGTTAGGTTATATGGGATCTGTTACAAGTCTGTTTTCAACAGTTCAATGTTTGTAAAAAGTAAAAGAAAATTTCACATGATTTTTTTTATACAAATGTGCTACTATTACTATATGGTTTTTAATTAAGTTAAGAGAGTTTGTAAATGTGCTAATGTAATTAGTAAAATTAAAAATAAAATGTGTTGATATGAATCAAGTTGGTCACACCTTGATAAAGCGAAAATATATTACACAATAGTTATAATAAGGCACGGTTTTAACTACTGCCGTCAATATTTGAAAAAATTGGATCCGATATCCGGATCTTAAATTGTATATATGATTTTTGAGATACATTGAATTATATGATTCTTTAAGCACTTTATATATAAAATTCTTTAGACACATTGATATAGCTGATCGTGAGTATTTTTATTTCTGAGACACATTGTATATAAAATTATATAAATATAAGTCTTTTAACTCTCTACAAAATGATTGCACAACTTAACATTTTTTTGGTAAGGTATTGTATTTTACCACTGTGCTAAAAGAATATTGAGTTTTGTGTTCGTTTGTAATTTCTAGATTCTAATATCAGCATTTCGTGTTTGATACGTATATGCATTTCCTGAAAGGTCTTTAATATTGTACTAGAAAAATGTATGTTTGTTGATATTTAAATAAAATATATACAGAACTTACTAAACTAAATTAAATTGATTTAAAAGAATAAATATTTGAAAGATTGAACGTCAGTTTTTATTTTGTTTGCGATAAAAATAGTTTTTTTTTTCTCTTTTACATAATATAAATAATTTAAAATATACGTTGTATCAGCGCGTGTTCAGTCTATATATATAATATGCGAATAAAATATAAAAGTTGTAATTCAGTAAAAAAAAAAAACTTACAGTGCTTAGGATCTTCGTCGGAAAGATCTGCACCATATTTCGGCGAAGATCCACAATCGTATTCTCCGTCGCATTTCCATCCAGTTGGAAGACATTTTCCAGTTAATGTACACTGGAACTGTCCCGTTTTACAGCCTTGCTTCAGCGCTAAACAAAACCAAAATATAGATACAATTCATACAATTTTACTACAAACACAATATCTGATATTACAAGCATTGTTTTTGTGTGTTTTAGTTCATTTGTTTAGTCCAACTCTTATGTCAGCCACGTTGTCTTAAAACCGATATTAGTTAAAACCAATTTTAAAACAGAGCTTGTAATACGGACCAATATTATTTATAAATATGGACTAATTTTCTTCTGTGTATTAAATTTCTTCTAGGAAACAAACATTTTTGTTAAACAAATATTATATAAAAATGTAGAAGCATATTACAAGCAATTATAACAAGAAAAAATTAATTCATATTATTAAAAATGTATAACAAAAAAAAAAAAATTTATAAATTTTATGATCTAGTTACTTATTTTGTTACCTAGTAACTTGTCTATTTGTTTATTTATTGTATGTCATTTGTATCTTTTTTCCTGATTATTAATAAATATTAATAGACAACTACAACCTAAAGCCGTTTTATTTTAAAATAAAATTGCAAAAAGTCAAGTATAAAAAATAGAATTTCCAGATAAATCTATTATTTCGTAACTTCAAATGTTATGTAATGAAATGACATAACATTTCCTGAATTTAGAACATTTCTTCAAAGGTACAATTTATTTTGGAAATAGTACGAATTTATTTATAAAAATGTAGTGTTATATGAAACGTATTAAAAAAAGGTTTCTTTTTTTAATATCTAGTACATAATTAGATGATTCAGTAAATTTCAAAAAAATGTACTGGCCTTGCCGGGATATAATATTATATGTTTGGAAACATAAAGAACATATTAATTTTTGGTGACTAAAATTTAGTCACTAAGCACTGAAGATGCTATCTACAATGTATGGCGAAACGTCTACGACGAAGATAGATCGACCATGGATATAAGTCCAAATTATTCTATAAATTCAATGGATACCGGCAGTGAAAGTCTGAAGATTACTACTACATGTGAACGGGTCACAATCTTTTCCCAATAAAACTGTCTCTGCTGTCTCCGTTCCTCCCAATGAATTACGACCATCATAATATTTAGATTGAATAATTTTGTTAATATTAAGTTTCTAGGATAATAGTTCAATATCATATTAAAAAATGATTAATGTACAGAGATGTATCAATTACAATTAATATCAAATAATTGATGTTCAAATTTGATCGTAATTAAAGATAATTGATGCATGTCTGAAAATGGCAGTACAAAACTAAATTTTTATTAGAATAATTCCAAGAAGTATTTGTCGTAATGTCATATTGAAATATTTATCTAGAAGCAATGAGTAATATCATTTTATTTAAAACTATTTCTCAGGAAATGATGATAGCTCGTTTATAAAGAATTATCAATATTAATGAAGGAAAAAATCTTTCAGAACTCATTTAAAATAAAAAGACTTTAGGATTAAGTTCTGTATACATTTTATTAATAAGCGACGTTTTGATATACCTTACGTACATCATCTTCAGCAAATAATTATACAACTAAAATAAGCAGTACATAAAACAAGTTACTAGGTAACAAAACAAGTAATTAGATTATAAAATTTTATAAATTATTAATTTAAGGAAGCCAAATTTTATTTAAATCATTGCCTATCGATGTTATTTTTTTTTTTTTAATAAATTTCTATTGCTTCTCTTATCAATCTATAGTTAATATTGTTGGGTCTTGCAATTATTCTATAGTTTCTTCAAATAATCATCATGCAAGCATCATGAAGAAATAGAATATTATTTTCCAAAATTGTTTAAAATGTTTATTTATGTTGAGATTTAAACTAAAAACAAAATACATTAACAGATATATAAAAATTAATTTATATTTAAATGAGTCTCCGTAGCAGAGCACAATAAAATCTAATAAAATATTTATAAACTCTGTAATACACTTGAGAATTATAGTATTTAGCGCAAGACCTTTTAAAAACAAACCCGCTAAGAAGCAGAATAAATTCATATTTAGCGTGGACAGCAAATAAACAAGAGAAAGAGAAAAGTGTCCGAAAATCAAATTATAAAAACGGAAGTGTCCATCAACTAGCATCAGTACTTGATGTCATAATGCGTCGCGTCGCGTTGCGAATTCAACAAAAAAAAGACTGGAAAAAGGACGAAAATATAAGAAGGAAAAAAAAAACAAAACCAGCAAAGCGAGAGATGGATGTAGTGCTCAAATGATTAAAGGATAAATGGGTTACAGCCACAGTTGGACAAATGGGAGTTTTATTTTTCGCCACGCCAAACTAGAAAAACGCACTCCACTCTTTCGTCCGAACAAAATACATAAAAAAAAGAGGATATAGACTTTCTCACGGCTTACTGACAAATCTCCCAGAAAATTACATATTTTCGCTGGAATTGACTGACCGACTTATAAAAGTTTATTTAACGACAGATGAAGAGGACATTTTTTTTTCTCGAGTACCCAATCAACGACGAAATGAATTAATCCAAACTATAGTATTTATAACATAATAAAAAATAAAACGGTCTTAGGTTCCAAGTTCTGTAATAATTTATTAATAAATCAACGTTTCGACGAACTGAACGTGCGTGTTCGTCAGGATAAAAAATAGAAATGACATATATATGTAATTTCTATCTTTTTTCCTGACGAAGACGTACGTTCAGTTCGTCGAAACGTCGATTTATTAATAAATTATTACAGAACTCAAACCTAAAGCCGTTTTATTCTAATATAATGAGTTCTGGAAGATTTTTTACTATGTTATAGTAAAAAATCTTTCAGAATTTATATTAAAATAAAGAATCAATAGAAATTTATAAAAAAAGATAACATTAATTAGTGTAAAGACACTGTTTTAAATAAAATTTAACTTTCGTTAATTACAAAATTTATAAATTTTTATAATCTAGTTACTTATTTTGTTATCTAGTAACCTGCTACTATGTTCTGTTTATTTACTGTATATGTTATTTGAATCATTTCACGTAGATTATTAATTAAATATTAATATAAAACTACAACCTAAATCGTTTTATTTTATACTTAGTATTCATATTGAAATTGGATATTTATTTTTCTTTAAATAATAAAAAAAAAACTATGTGGATGTCAATATCGGTATTACCGTTACTGGTTTGACCGGTAACCAGAGGAAAAAATGCCTTCGGTAATAACTGGTAAATTAAGAAAGATTTATCGGTAATTATGTTGGCAAAATTAGTAAAATAATATTCAATAAAAGGATTTCTTTTGGCGTGATTGAAAATGGTTAATAAAATATTTGAGAATAAAAGTGGCAATAATTTAAAAATTGAAAACTTACCACATTCAGGTGGTTCATCGCTGCCATCGTCACAGTCTCTATATGAATCACATTTCCAGTGTGCTGCTATACATGTACCATCATCGCATCTGAATTGGTTACTTTCGCACGAACCTATAACACAAACAAATTTATCGTTCATTTCAAATACTTAAAAATCATTAAAAACACAATTATTTATCATATTTTAATCATTACACTACGATTAATTCTTTTATCTAGTGCAGAAAAATAGAATAAGAATAAAATATTTAACTTGATTAGCCGTAACTTTGTGATACAGTTTTTAGTGATATAACAAAGTTATTTTTATTTATTTATCTTATTAGAATAAAAATAGTTTTAAATGCCATGTAACTTATGTAATAAATACTAAAGTAATGTAAAGTGAAAACTAAAGTAACAAAGTTTGTAATAAAGCTGAATTCAAATGTGTCAAAAACTATATTTTGTAATCTTCAGGTGTTCACAGCCGGTATCCATTGAATTTATAGAATATTCTGGCTGGTTACCAAGTACTGAGAATGCCATCTAGGATGTATGGCGAAACGTCTGCGTTGAGGATAGACCGAGCACGGTAAACCAGCCCAGAATATTCTATAAATTCAATTATATATTGATTTAAACTAAATACCACGCCGTCCCGGACTATAGACAGTATAACAAGGTAAAAAATACATTTAATTATAAGTCCATATTTTTCACAACGCTTCTTTAAAATTATTTTTCAAGTTAACAATTTGTAGTGTGATCATTTAGTAATGTAATGAATCCTCAATATATTCTTCATTTATTACAATATATAAAACATTTTAATGCTTAAGTCATCTTGATAAATATTGCCTAAAGCTTTTTTTCAGTCAAACATCACTGCTAAATCGGAGAATTTGTTATTTTGAAGAAAAAAAAACTTGTTTCTATGATCTGTTTATTTACTGTAAACGTCATTTGTATCTTTTTTCCTAATAAAGACGTACGTTGTGTACGTCGAAACGTCCATTATTAATAAAAAAATACAGAACTACAACCTAAAGTCGTTTTATTTTATCATCGATTATTAAAAAATATTAATACAAAACTATAACCTAACGTTGTCTTATTTTAAAATACTATAATTAAAATTTACAGTGTAATTAAGATATAAGAACGATTCTCGATTAAATTTACATAATGATACATGCATATTCGAGCAATATTCTATATCTATATTTATCTAGAAGTGTGTTATTCAAGGTTTATTTCTTTTGCATATAAAATTCTTATGGAGAAAACCTGACATGAATTCATATTATCTATACATATTTACTTATAAATAAACTGACTGTATCGTATTAAGTTTTATAATCCAACACAACACACACAAACACACATTATGTACGTGATATTGATCAAGCCATTTTTTTAAAACATATAATATCAGTATTCAACCAATTTAGTAATCATATATAGTAATAAATTTTAATTAAATACCATTGTATTATTGATCAAAATAGCGTAATACAAATATTTTTAATTTAATTACGCAAATTGGTTTTGCGAAAAATGAATAGGAAAAAAAATCACTATTTTTAGTTCGAAATTGTGTAAGCAAACAAGGTTTTTAAGCTGATTAAATTTTATTAAGTAAACTGTAATATTGTCTTTCAAATTTCAATCATAATTCTATTGCTAACTTAATGAAATGTATTAAAATTAATGAAAAGTATCTTTTTTTTACATACGTTAATTAATTAAAAGTGGAAATTATATTTATTTTTCTTTATTAATATTTATATAATCAAACGACAGCCAAAAGGTCTAAAATATTAAAATAAAACAGCTTTAAGTTAACGTTCTGTATTAACTATTAATACTTATTTATAATGACGTTTCGATGAACTCAACGTCCGTCTTCATAAGAAAAATGACATTTATAGTAAATAACAGAACATAGAAACAAGTTACTAGGTAATAAATAAGTAATTAGATTACAAAATTTGTAAATTTTTAATTAATGGAAGCCAAATTTTAATTAAATTAGTTACTAGTCACACTAACTGAAGTTATCTTCTTCTTTGTAAATTTCAATTGCTTGTCAATCTGCTGTTAATATTGATTAGTCTTGCAATTATTACAGTATCTTCGAATCATCATGTAGATATTCTAATGCGTGTTAAGCATAACAAATTTATCTGGATAAATATCTTCGTGATGTAAAATTCGAAGATACTGTAATAATTGCAAGACCAATCAATATTACCAGCAGATTGATAAGAGAAGCAATTGAAATTTATAAAGAAAAAGATAACATCAATGAGTGTGACTATAGATTTAGATAAAATCTGGCTTACTTTAATTAATAATTTATAAGTTTTATGATCTAGTTACTTATTTTGGTACCTAGTAATTGGTTTTTATGTGTAATTTTTTCCTGATAATGATGTACGTTGAGTACGTGGATTTTTAATAAATATTAATACAGAACTAGAATATAAAGCTGTTTTATTTTAAAATCGAATTACCTAAATAATTTCGCGTGAAGTAAATTAGAAGCGAAATAAATTTTAACCTAACCTAAAAAAAAAGAAGAATCGGCCAGATTGCCGTAGATAATGAAAGTGTACGGGGAAGTATTTAATAGAAGCTGAATATAGTCAGGGTAAAAAGTGAGTTTTTTTTCTGTCATTCTCTGTGTAGAGCGCAAAAGGAAGAAAAATCCGACCCCTCATTATATTTCTTTTATGTTCTCTTCTCTTCACAAGAGCACCGAGTGCTTCATCTCCTTTTCAAATTGCCAACTGAATAAAGAGAAATCTTAATTTGCTTGCTTATACTATGAATAAATACCGTAAATTAATGTTTACATATACAAGTGCTATTTGGTTGGTTTTCAGTTTCATATTGTACGTATTCTATTGTTATTTGGGTTTAGTAATTGTTCGTATTTGTAGAATAAAATATTTCAGACATTGTACACTAGCGTAGATGTACCCTAGCGTGTAGCGCCTCTGTAATTAATGTATATTGATACAAACTATTGCTGGGAACCAAATCCGGATAATTTAGTTTTCGGATATCTGGATCTCAGATTCGAATATTCGGTACGTATTTAAGCAAAATAACAATTAAAATAAAACGGCTTTAGATTGTAGTTCTGTATTAATATTTAATAATAATCGAATGACATTTACAGTATAAATAAACAGAACATAGACACAAGTTATTAGGTAGCAAAATAAGTAACTAGATCATACAAATTTTATAAATTTATTTCTTACCTACTAACTTCTTTCTATGTTCTGTTTATTTATTGTAAATGTCATTTGTATCATTTTCCCTGATGAAGACATACGTTGAGTAAGTCGATTATTAATAAATATTAATACAGAACTTAAACCTAAAGCCGTTTTATTTTAATATAATAAGCTCTGAAAGATTTTTACTATGTTAAAATAACAAATGAAATTTTACAACTAAAAAACCATAAATATAAATGACAAACAAAGAAACAGACGTCAATTAAAAGCGATAACAGAAAAACAATTAATCTATAAAATAACTTTATCTCATCCCTGCCTTAATCGAGAGTAAGCAGTAAAAAATTCCTTAATCTAGATGCAAAATGACATTCGAACAAATGATATACATTGATAATTTAATTAATTAATTATGTGAAATAGGATCGCTCACATCTGGCTTACAAAATTTCGTACACAGTGTAATTAATGACGCGTTATACAAGACCGCTGAACGTGGGCGTTACGCTGGTTGCCTGCCCACCAACCCGTTTTTCATGCCCATTCAATTATATATATATATATATATATATATATATATATATGCGATGGATACCGAAAGTCAGCGCATCAAATTCATTCCGTTTATTTCGATATATAACACGAGTCTATCTCGTTTAAAAAAAAAGAAAAAAATATATAACATATTGTGTGCGACTCTATGTTGAATAATTAAAATGACCTGAATTTCAATGTTTGATAATTAAATTTGGATGAACAAATATGCTAAATGTAAATATAGCTCTATTTGTTTTAATTATGTATAATATTTTTAATAAACATTCTACTGTAATACTCATTTATATAATATAGTTTTCAATTTTATGTAATTAAAATATTATACATTTAAAATGTATAGGCCCGTATTCTCACCTCACTTTTAAAAGTAATTTTTGTCAAAATTACTTTTGACGTTTACTTAAAATAAAATTAAAATTTTAATTAATTTATTTGAATTTAATAATACTAGATATAAAAAAATATACCAAAAATAGAAATACTATTCATACTTTATAAGAGGTATAGAAAGAAAAATTTATGTTAAAGCAAAAAATATAAAAACACTTTTTTATAAACAAAAGATGTGAAAATTCAACTCTGGCATTATCGGAACATAGCCCATTTTACTAACTAAAGTAAGTTGTTGAAATTCCTTAGAAAAATATACAAGAAAATGAAATAAAACAGACTGAAAAATATTGAAAAACATCACGCATATAATTTAGAAAACCAAGTACGTCGATTATTAATAAATATTAATACAGAACTAGAACCTAAAGCCGTTTTATTTTAATATAATGAGTTCTAAAAGACTTTTTACTATGTTTTACAGTGTGTTCTCGTGTGCTAATTGCTATATATGCCTTGGGATGGAACTAATTTAGGTCCGAAATCTAACCGCAAGATCGGGATCCCAAATAACATACATATGTATTTATAAAATTAGTGCAATTTATAACAACTTTTGCAATATTTTTATTTAAAGTTTGATAAACGCAAAATTTATGTCAAGTACTACCGTACGTATTGTAATTTAATCTAAAATCTAATAAATTATGAATCAGAGCTACAACTAAAATAAATTTACTCAATTAATAATGCGGTAGCTATAGCATGCGAAGATCAAAATGAAATTTAATTTAAGTTAATGTGTACTTATGTAAGTGCATATAGTTAATATGCATGATGCATATATATATATATATATATATATATATATATATATATATATATTATATATATATATATATATATACTACCTAGTTCAGTTTAGATAGATCAAATGCACTTTACACTGTTGGATATCATTTAAATTTCAAATTTTCTTCAACGTGTTGTTTTCCTCGTAAAATATTTGAATATTATGTTGTAGAGTTTATGTTGTTTCTATTACATTTATATATATATATAAAAAAAAAACAACGAAACATAATAAAATAACTGAACAGCTTCTTTTTATTATTACATTTACATTTTATGATACCTATGTATATATTAACATGTTTTTTTTATTGTATTTTTGACAATTTATAATATTTATGAGAAAATTTTAAAATTTTTTGTAGTACATACCCTATAATAATTTCCAAATATTATAATGCTCATTTTTTTGAGTTGTTGTATTTCTGACAATTTATAATAATTATGAGAAAATTATAAAATTTTGAATAGATATTTTTGTAATGCATATCTTATAATAATTTTCAAATATTATAATTGTCAATTTTCTTGAATAATACCACTAACCACTAAACCACTAAATTATTAAAGCAATGTTTTCTACGATGACACTAATGTCCGATTTAATAATAAATACTTTTAATTAAAGTTGACTTTAGATAGACAAAAAAGCATCGACATTAAATTCTACTAGTATTGCTGTCAATAAAATAAAGAAAATATAAAAAAGAGTTAAATAAAATTTGGCTTCCATTGCTTAAAATTCTATAATTCTTATAATCGAGTCACTTATATGTTACCTAGTAACTTGTTACTATATACTGTTATTTAATTCAATGTCATTGATAAAATTTCAACCTGATGAAGACGAGCGTTTAGTTTCGTCGAAACGTCGTTTTTATATAAATAATTAAACAGAATTTTATCCTAAAACAGTTTTTTTTTAATACAATAAGTTCTGAAAGATATTTTACTATGTTAATAAAATAAATATTCAACACTTTACATTCGGACAATTTTGGTGGAGGTGCCATTTAAGATTACCGTTTAGAAGAGCTTGTATGAGAGGAATTATGAATGTGGATGAAGCTGGGATAGGGATGTTTAGAAGAAAGTGATTTCGCAATAGTGGAAAAAGTTTGTGCCACACTCTTTTGGGTACATGTATGTTTATGTGTGTGTGGCCAAAAATAAATATATAAAATGTATTCTCAGAGTTTGATCAAATTGAGTTATTCACCTTCGAAGCTTCACACTATAAACAGTTGAATCGTGTTACTACATAAGCCTAATTTGGTATGATTACAATACCTCTCTTATCATATGTGTTATAAAGATCGGTTAAAAGCAAGTAATTTGCAATAAATAGATAATAAAAGTTATTTGATTTGAAATACTTGAAGTGAAACTATCTTGCAAGATCGTTAAAAAATTGAAATTGAATGGCAAATATGTATTTGATATTTGATTGTAGGCTATTAATAATGTCGTTGGAAAAAACCGTATAACGAAGGCATAAAAGGCGTGTTAAAAATATTTCGCATTTGTCTTGGAAGGAAATTTTTCAGTCAAGTGTTTTCCCCCTGAATGCCCGAATTTAAACAGGCAAATAGGTGCTTCGTTTAATGGTGGCAATTTGGGAAAATTTATTTCGTATCGTGGCAAAGCGAAAATTGTCCCGTTTCAAATGTGTCCTGATGTGTGACATGAATTGCTAATGAAACGAATAAAATATTATTTAGACGCTAAATAAATTGCCTGTTGAAGTAAAAATGAAATTCTACATCTGATAGTATTGTAATTCGTTGTAAAATGTTGCCATTTACATTGAAAAAAAGGTTTGCGTGTTTGGAACTACGATAATAGATATTTACATCAAAATAAAACGGCTCTAGGTTCTAGTTCTCTATAAATATTTATTAATAATCAACGTTTCGACGAACTCAACATCGATATTGAAATTCTGATATCATCGTCCAGTCCATGTACCATAAACAAATATTTTACGTACGAAAAATAATTAACTAAAGTACAGTTTTTTTAACAGTTGTAGAAAAAAGTATTTTTTTATTGCACGAAATATTTACGACAGGATTATTCGTGTAAACTTCTGTAATAGTATCATTAACTGAAATTCTATGTTCGTCAACTACTTGAGACAAATGAAATAATGTAATTAGATCTTCATTTGTTTTAATCATTATCAAGTAAATCAATAAAACCAATATTTATATTTTTTATTTCAAAAATACAAAAAAAAACAAATTGAAACACAATCTGTAACACAAATATTTATTCGCAAAAAAATTTATTAAAGCTACAAAAAGCAATTAGACAAACATTTCCATCATTTCAATTCGTTTAGTTGTTTTAGCAGTAAATTGAAATTTACTTTATTACCCCATAGTAACGGATAAAAACATCTAAAGAAAATAAATCGTATCGATAACTTTGTATCGCGTTCATTGAGCGTGTGTTTGTTGAGAAAAATCGCGTGTTGCAAAAAAAAAAAACCATTTACAGAGTTTTTTGAAAAGGTGAAAAAACTCAACGAAATAATAGCCGGCCGTTTATTTGTATATGTGTGTGTATAAGTGAACAAAAAACTTCAACTCACCCACGTGTATTTATCGGCTATATACACTCTATCACTACACAATGTCATTAATCTCCTAGCAAATAAACTGGACTATATAGTTTTGTTTATTTTTTATCGATGCTGAAGCACCATCTAACGGAAGCGTGTTCAAATGGTATTTATCCATTTTTTTTTGTGTGTTTTACACACGAAAATCTCCGGAGAATAGGTAAAAAGTTCATTGAAATTATTTTCAAGTTAAGAGATATCTTTGAGGTTAAAGAACTATAAACAGAAATTAAATATTTGTTTTTTCAAATCTTTTTTGTTTCGATTGTTTTTTGTTTGTTTATTTTCTAGAAAAACAATTACCAAAATATTGTTTCGTGAAAATATTTGTTGAAAAGAATTTAATGAAATTGTACTTTTAAATGCTTTTAATTAATTTTGAAACAAAATTTTCATTAGGAAAAAATAATACAAAATAATATAATATAATATAAAATATAGTAAATAAGCAGAACATATAAATAAGTTACAAGTAACTTGTATCTATGTTCTACTTATTTACTGTAAATGTTATTAATAAATATTAATACAGAATTAAAACCTAAAGCCGTTTTATTTTAATATAATGATTTCTACAAGATTTTTACTATGTTTAAGCAATTTATGTTTAAAGCATATCAGATTTTATTTCGCAAACAACAAAAGTTGAGCGATAAAAAATAGAATTCTTCTGAAATATTGTTCAAATTAGAGATACATTGAGGTTAAAAAACTAAAGAAAAATGAAATGTTTGTTTTTCGTTATCTCTCTCTTCCTATCTATATCTTCATCTTTGTCTTTGTGTGTTTTTTTTTTGTTTTTTGGTTTAATGGTAAGTTGTCGTGTGATATTCTGTATTCGGTGAAGTCTAACGATAGAGAAAACACGATAATTTAATACGTATTTAATTACAAATCTTACACGTTTCATGAACTCGGCTAAAGTGAAATTTAATATATCAAAAATTTGTTGCTTGATGACTGATTTCATTTGTCATTTTATTGTACTCTTAAATAATGTTATAAATCAGCTTTATTTTTCAAGAAATTGTATGTAATATACATTTTATTATATTTACGCTCGTACTAGAGAAATATGTGACATTTTTTTTATAAAACAAAAACATATATTTTCGCAAATGTAATTTTATACGTTATATGTATATTTCAGAATGTTTTAGTATCAAATATTATGTTATGTTGCATAACTGTGTGTTTGCAGTAATAATGTAGTCTAATGAGCGAAAGTCAAACATTTAACTTTTAAATTAAACTTTACGTTAAAATATTTAGCTATCGAATGATTATTTGAAAAAATTTACATATAATTATAAATAAATCGGCTAAAGTTGTTCATAGCTAGCGTAGCAGTACAAGAAATTAACACGGCCAGTTTGGATTTAGTATGTTTACTAATAATTGAAAAAATCTATAACAATAATGTGATACAACTTAATATAGTAACTTTTGCAACATAGGAAAAAATCTTTCAGAACTCATTATATTAAAATAAAACGGCTGTAGGTTAAAGTTCTGTATTAATATTTATTAATAATTGATCATCATTAAGAAAAATTACACAAATGAGTTTACAGTAAATAAACAGAACATAGAAACAAGTTACTAGATAACAAAATAAAGTAATTAGATTACAAAATTTTATAAAACGGCTTTAGGCTGTAGTTCTGTATTAATATTTATTAATGATCAAATTTTCGATGTACTAGACGTACATCATCATTAGAAAGAAATTATGCAATTATCTTATAATTTTTCCTTGATGATGTATACATTTAGTACGTTGAGTAAGTTGTTTATTAATAAAAAATAATAGAGAACTACAACCTAAAGCCGTTTTATTTGAACAAAAGAGTAAATTATATCTTTTGAAATAGGTACGTTTGTATTAATTCCAATATCAACGATTTAATGAAATACTGAACTACATATATATAGAGAGTTCGAGCTAGAGAGAGAGAGAGAAAATACAGAATATTATTTGGGATACTACAACATCTATTATAATCAATAATTGAAATTGAACCGTATTAATACATAAATATTAGTCGTCGTAATTCTATAGGTATTTGCGAGGTGGTATTGAATTTTCATATTGTATGTGTAAAGTCTGTGGTTTTACCTTAGTTCAACTGACTGCAATCAGATCGAAGCAAAATCCCAACCACGAGGCTAAAGTCAAACCACACAAAATACCACTGATTCCAGACGATCCAACCATCATCTTACCACAATTTGGAAAAAGGGGGTGGGAAAGAGGCGCACGCGTTCGTGGTTGCTATAGTTGCACAATATATCTAATTCTATGACTTTTGTTTCTTGCAAGGCAAATTAATGTTCTCCGAAATTACAAACACCGTATAATATTGGCAGCTTTATTTGTTACTACAATATCACATTCTAAAATAAAATAGTTCAAATTTTTTATTTTTTGCTCAATACCCTGTATCTTGGTAGCGCTGCATTGAAGGACCCCTGTTTATAGGAACTTTTCTTTTTATTTTGATGAGAGAAACACACCATATACAGGATGCCGTTTAATTTTGAATCATCCTGTATATAATATTAACACAAGTGCGATTTGAACCGACAAGTTTCTGTAAATAATAATATAAAGAATTTTATTTTTTAAATACTTGATAGTAAAATATATGCATGTATGTAATTATAACATGTAAGAGTGATCTTATGCAAATGAAAACGGTTGTAAATTCAAGTGAAATAAGATTAACCGATATGTAAAAAATGGCCGAGTAATATTTTCATATTTATATACATTATCGATATATCACTATAATTAATACGACCCAGTTACAATGTTTTCAGTAATTTTAGCATTATTTACAATAAATTATTACACATTTTACATACATTACTTAAAATTTATTATAATAAATAAATGTCTATTTTTTTGTACATTTTAAATGAACCATTATTATTAAAAAAAAAAATGTAAAACAAAACTAATTTTGGAAATATGTATAAGAAGGATGATATTTACTTGTAATTTATATAATATAGCATCATAATCTGATTAGTTGGTAAAGTAGAAAATTAGCTGATATTCTAATTAAGAAACGAACATAACATTAATTAGATTTATATTTTAGCTTATTAAGCACACCCAATATACAGTTAATTGCTTATGCTTTGGCTATTTAAATAGGATGAGTTATTAGTGTTCGGAATTGCTGCTGGATGAAATCTATTAAAAATTTGCATTGTTTTCATTTTATTGTTTCAGCTAATTACCTAGTTTAAATAATAGTTATATCAATTTATTCATCAATGCAGTTATGTTTTTTACCCATTTTCTTCTTGTAATATAAAACTAAAATGATTAAAATTGCTTAATAAATAATTTTAAATAAACGTTAAAAGTATTAAGACAAAAATCACTTTTAAAAGTGAGGTGAGAATACGGGCAAATATTATTAATTTGTAAAATATTTTCAATAATATTATGATATATTTAAGAAAGGAAAACATCAAAAACTATAGTTCCAAAAAATCGTTTTAAATCTAATTTTAAAACAATAAAGACTGATTCATTTTTATTAAAAATCGATTACCATTAACGTCAAAACCATGATTTTATTAGATTTTAAAGTAATTTTTAAGATTTTATTATGAAAATGGTCGGTAAAGTGCTGTTTATCGATTTTATGACAGAAACAATTTGATACCTTCTAAAATTTTGGAAAAATTTCATTAAATGTGTGTATTCTAAAATAAACAATTTTAGCACAAATATACATACACTGTAAAGAAATCAATATAAATTTACAATAATTTATATAAATTACAATGAAAAATATAGTTTAATTATTTATGTAAATTTACAGTGGTTTTTTTGAATGTACCTATATATCATATTTGTATTTTTAATCTAAATAAACACGAATAATAAAATAAAACTGCTTTAGGTTAAAGTTCTGTATTAATATTTATTAAAGACTGAAGTACTCAACGTACATCCTCATCAGGACATTTACAGTAAATAAACAGAACATAGAAACAAGTTACTAGGTAACAAATAAGTAACTAGATCATAAAATTTATAGATTTTTTAATTAATGGAAGAAAATTAACAATCTATAAAATTTTATGACCTAGTTACTTATTTCGTTACCTAGTAAGTTGTTCCTATGTTCTGTTATTTACTGTAAATGTCACTTGTATAATTTTTACTGATGAAGACGGGCGTTGAGCTCGTCGAAACGTCGATTATAGATAAATATTAATACAGAACTTTAACCTATAGCAGTTTTATTTTAGTATAAGGAGTTCTGAGAGATTTTCTACTATGTTAAACACGAATAAATTGAAAATAAAGTGTGTCAAATATTTTTTAAATATTAAAATAGGTATACTGTGCGATTTTTTTTTTTGTAATATGTGGAATTGTCAAAAGTTTTGAGGGGAAATACATCATTTTTATAAACTTATCAAAAATGACATTCAAAAAGCAGTGCTTTTTTCGACAAAAATATATTCAAGTCACGATACAATATGAGTGAAATAAAAATACGAATAAAATATATTTTTGATGTCACATTTTTTGAATGTAAAATATATTATTGATTTACCCATATAAGGCAATACTATAAAAAAAGTCAGATTTAATTTTATTATTTTACAAACTTTTCAATGGAATTTCTCCGTAAGTAAAAATCTCTTGTATTAATAGTATATTTTATAACAGTATCAGTTTTCTTGATGAAATAATTAAAAAAAGTTTGGAAAAAATATTATTTAATAAATATGCAAAAGATTGACATATACTTATTACATAGAACATTTTCATAAAAATTCTGCTTTAGGGATTCTCTTTGAATTAAACAATTCCCCTCACAATTCAACAATTTTATCTGACGATAAGGAACCGAAATACAAAATTTTATATGTTTTACGGAAATTTGTTTTTATAATATGCAAATTTATATACAAATTTTATTACGAAAATAATAAAAAATTTAAAAGCATATACAACTATATTTGCGAGATACAAAAATATTTTCCTTGATGATATATAATATAAAATGATAAAAGTATTTAATTTGATTTTTTTTTGTGACCGTAATATTGCTAACTTTTCTGACTAGTTTGTATTTTAAAAGTAATCTATATTAATTACCGTGATCGCAAAAAGTTTGCTTTTTTTAACTGAAATAATATGATTTACAATAAGATTTTTTTTCTTCAATATATTAATAACATTAATATTACGGTACCATATTGACTATAATGTTTAATAATCATTCAATCATTTTAGCTTTTTTCTGAGTCAGAAATTATATTTTTTTCAAATTCACACCACTCCGTTAATAATCATCGGAATGGCATGAATTTTAGACTACTAAAAAGCATATTTCATTAGCTTTTGGTGATTATTTTGAAATATTTTTAAAGTGAATACAATAAAAGTTATATCCCAAAATGTCTAAAAAGGCGATTTCCCCATTTAAGCTAAATGCAAATTTTGAGCCTTCAACAGGCACGGGTTAATATCATCTGACAGGTCTCTGACATTTTTTTTTTATTTATTTGGAGTAATTTTGGCGAGTGGGAGCAACAAATTTCCGACTTTGCCAAAATAAGGACCACCCTAATATATATATATATATATATATATATATATATATATATATATATATATATATATATTAGTAAAATTACATAAAATTATAATTAACTTTTATTACTGTAAATTTTTATTATTATAAATTTCAATAAAAATTTGAAAAATTACAGAAACATTATGTAATTTTATGTAGCATGTAAAAATAAGTAATATTATCTATAATAACTACAAAAATCCATGTTTTTTTTTTATGAAATATTGCATATTAGTAGTTTTATCACATATGTTTGTATGTATTTTTTTTCCCTGCAAATTTCTATAATTAATTGCAGTAAAGTCATTTTACTATAAAAATTTATAGTAAACTTACTAAACTTTTTACAGTGTATCGCTGAAATCAGAAACCAATTTCAATCTCATATAATCACAGCAAGGGAGCTTCATTACTCGCACCCAATAACTTAGTCTATCAGTGTAATAAACCGATAACGTAAGCAAACACAATCTCTTCCTTTTGCTAAAAGCAACGGTTGCGTTATCAATAACTACAAGGCGTTCCATCTATCCTTCGTCCTTAATTCACTTCGGCAAAGGAATCGCGCGGCGTCTCTGTCTGAAACAATATCGTATCGCATGCTGAGGACGATATTACACGGCCGACTGACGACGCTTACAACAGTGGAAGAGGGCGCCCCCAAAAAGGTCCAAAGAGGATATTTTAGTCGGATAGGAATTTACACGAGCCGTTTGAATTATGAGGCTAAGGTTAGAACATGTCTTTGATGTGGGGTGTATGGACTTGTTCTCTAACCAGCCCCCTCGAAATACGAAAGAGAACTATGTAACCATTGAAACCACTTCGCGCTGTCTTTAATACATCGTAGATGGGGTTGGGTGCTGATGGGTAATGGTGGACAAAATTTAATGGACCGGAAAACATATTTTTTCGCTTAGATTTTCTAGAAGATCTTTGTCGGATAGATTCATTATTAGTTCACTCGTAACTGTTATTCTGAGTATTTTAAATGTGTGTGTGTGTTAGTAATAATATTATAAAATACATATTACAAATTAAAAATCAGTTCACAACTATGCTAGGCACATATAAAATTAGCTTGTAATTTACCGTACTGCGCATGATTCATTACATTATCATTGTACTAGTAACATAATGATTTATTTCTACATAGGCAACATGGTAACGTAATATTAATATTATGATACGCTTGAAGAAAAATGATATTTTATTTAAATCTACGTTTAAAGACAGTGATAATATATATATATATATATATATATATATATATATATATATATATATATATATATATATATATATATATATATATATATATATATAGGACAATAACATGGGAAACTGATAATATGCAGAATACTTCTTTCTGAAGTAAAATTCGGAGAAATACTTAGAATACTTTTCGATAGAACATAAAAAGTTCTATAATTTGGTTTTAGTTTTAATTTGCTAGCATGTGCCGTTCGAGCGCTAGAATTTTTTTATTTTTTTTGTTTTTATTTTTTCTTTCAAAAACTATAAGCATGATATGGAAAAATGCGGAATAATGAGTACTATGATTGAGTGAAGAAGTCATTATTCTAAGATGCATCATTTAGCAGGAAAAAAATAAAAACTAATTTTTTGAAAATTTCTAAATAAGACTTTTTTCAAAATTTACTCAAAAAAATCTGAAAAAATTCAGAAAAAAATTGGCTACATATTAGCTAAGTTACTTTTTTCTCTAACTCATACTGATTTAGCAGGAAAAAAATATTGAAAATTCTAAAAAACATTTTAGAATAATATTTGTTTCCCATGTTATTGTCCTATATTTTTTAAATTCGATATTTATGTAAGCATAACTTAAAAGTAAAAAAATAAGCAATTATAAGTGAAATTTAATATCGTATCGTTAATTTTCAAAATTTGTAACAGTAGGTGAAAATAAGTTTGATGTAAATCTCGAAGCACAAAAGACACTCATCAAAGGAACATCATTAGAAGACTTACATTATTAATATATCCGGTTATAACTACCTATAATGGAAGCTTTTACTCAAAATATACTTTGCAAAATTAATTAAAATTTTAATACTAACAATAATGTAGTACGTACAGGTTATACGTATTTTGTTTAACAGTTTAAAGTAATAATTTAGTTATTCAATCATTTAAACACATACAGTATATTATTATTATTTAATGTAATAAAAAAAAAAACTGCTGTGACCACCACATAGCCGACTGTCATCGTATTAAATAAATTTATTGAATAAAAATATCTATAATAGTCATCATGGTAACTAAAAACTGTCTTGACATAAAAATATGAAAAAAATTTAAAATAAAAGTTGTTATTTATAATTTGTTTAGAAACTTTTGTTAAATAAATTTCTTTTGTGTTGCGTAAAATATTCGTAAAACATCTAAAAATGTCATAAGTAAATTACCACTTCCGATTAGCAGATCTTTACCAAAAGTTGATCAAATTGAAATATTCATCTCTGAAGCTTAAATATGAAATTTTATAATAATCCGTTCACTCGAATTTGCTCTACATGTGTCCACAAACAGATCGACAAACGGACATCACTATAATCATGTTACTATAATCTCAATATGTCAAATTTGGTATATTACAGTACTTCTCTTATCATATGTGATATGACTAATATAATATTTTCCCTTTAAATTTATCGTTTTAATCAAGATAAAATTTTGAATGTCTGAATGTTCTTGTAAAAGGACGATTTTAAATATCCAAAAAACATATATTTAAAAATTCAAATATATAAGCCACTATATAATATGTAACAATTATATAATTAAAATAAATACACCTATATTTAAAATACGTAACTTTGAATTAAAAATGAAAAAAAAAGTTGATATGCAAATGAATATATTTGGTATTTTGCAGCATATTGTTTGGGGGTGTTAGTACTATAATATCAGCAACATATGAATGCGTTTTTCAATATGTTGCCGAATAACCATTGTAAAACTAAACGTGTATATGTTTGTGGCCCAATATGTTCTCGTACATAACACAATGTTTTATGTAAATATATGTATGTATATCACAATAAATTTTAGTTTTTACCTACCCTATAAATAACATCATAAACAAATACCGAATTTACGATAAACTAAATTTAATCTATATTTTATAATCTATTTGTTTTCGTATTATTTATGGTACCTATTCCAAATATTTGTTGTTATTAGTATGGAATTTTCGATTGTAAAACATCAAATTAACTAATGCATAAACAAATAAAAAATTATAAAAATACTCGGGTTTTAAGTTTCACAATTTTATGAAAATTTTAATAAAATAAGTACATACTACTGACTTATTTTTAAGTTTTATAAAAAAGACTCTATACAGACTTAACATTATCCTTTGTTAAGAAAAATTATCCGAGTAGAAGGCCAAAAAGGTAGTTGAACTTTAGGCTTAAATTGAAGAAAAACTACTGAGCCAATTTGAATGGAATTTTGTTTATTAAAAAGGTCCATGTTTTGGCTATATTTCGTCCAGTGCGCAAACAATTTAAATAATTTTTAATTTATACCCCCCTTTTTTAATTTGTCAAACTAAATAAGCAAAGAAGAAAACTTTACGAGTAAACTTATACAATATCCACTAATTATATTAGTAAAAGTAAAAAAAAGTAGTGCATAAAAAGTGAGAAAATAAGAACGTAGCAAAAATATGTTCATTTTTATAGAATGTGCAAAGTTTTCTGAAGCAGGCGACTAAACTTTCAGTAAATGTAAAGTTTTCTCTTGTACTGAAACTAAACGAAGGGAAGTTAACAATTTTTTTTGCGAGAGAACTTTCTTTTACATTACTTCACTACCTTCCTCCGCCACTGTTTGGACACAAAAACTTTAATAAGAACTAGTTTTACAATTCTCTTCTTAAATTTTTACTAACACTTTCTATATATGGAACGTATATATATGATATGAATTTTTCATTTTCAGATTATTCCTTTATGATTATATTTGAGTATATATATATATATATATATGAATTATTTCAAATAAAAGTTTGGTATAGATAAATATAGAGTATTCCGTTCGTAAACTGAATATTTTAGTAAATTTATTTTCGCTGTACGATAAATTTTAGAAATATAAAATAAGTCAGTTATTGTAAGTACTACTTCTTTTCATACGCTAAATATTTTTTATAGTTTTTAAAATAAAACAGCTTTAGGTTATAGTTCTGTATTAACATTTATTAATAACCGACGTATTCTACGTATGTCTTCATCAGGAAAATTAATACAAATAGTTTTTTCTTTTTTTTTGACATTTGTATTTCTGTCAGTTTAAAAATTTTTTATACATTGTTTATTGGCAATGCTTTCAATTCATATGAATTTATATATATATATATATATATATATATATATATATATATATATAATTTGTATTCAATAAATATTTTATTTTGTCTATTTTTAGCGAATTCATATTATTGATTTTGTCGAATTATTTAAATGAAACATATAAATACATACATCATTCAAATAAAATAAATATATATATATAATATATAAAAATAGTTCTCTTTACTTGATTTACAAATTATAATATATTATTATATACTATAATATTTATATTATATTATTATATTATAATTTAAAAAAAAAATTCTTTCAGAAAACAATACTATTTTAAAATAAAAAGGTTTCAAGATTTAGTTCTGTATTAAATTAATTTTAAAAAACGACGTTTCGACGTACTTCATCATTAGAAAAAATGATTCAAACTATACCTAGAAATACTAGGTATCATAGTTCATGGTATGTAGGTAAAATTGCATAATTTTTTTTAGAGTGTCTATACTAGACCTAAAAAAGCTGTATTTCGAAAAACAATGCAATATACCACAAAAGCCCTTCTCAAAGAAGAGATAATAAGCACAACGTAACCGTAGGCGTTCCATTTGAGCCAGAAACGTGACAAAGAGCGCCCCACGGACCACTAGCGTGTACTGCGGGTGTGTATTTTCCCTCTGCTGCTGACGGGCGATGCCTATGTGTGTGTGTGTGACACAAACTGATAACCGGGGAACGGCTACGACTAGAAGATATGTCAAGTTTAATAAAGCGAGTGATTCATGTACCCGTGGTTTGTTCCGACGCGCCACGGGCACACGGCGCTCAGCGTCATTTCCATTCTGTAAATGCTATGCGCGATCACCCACACCCGCCGCGCGCGGCGCCACCTTCACGGAGACGCTGTTCAAAATGTTTGACCGGTAGTTTAATTAGTTTAAACAGGGTCGATGGTTCACTTGCTTGTGCTTCGTTTGGTTCGGGTTAGTTAGACGGATGCTTGAATGCAAACTCGAAGCCAGGGGTTAATTAACTAATTGCTAAATTCTGCAAACTAAACTTTTATCCAGATATAGTTTTTTGTTTTGTTGTATTATGAAGAAGAAATATTATAGAGTAACAAGGAAAGTGAACATTAATAAGTCTATATTTTTTTGTTGTAAACAAAATGAAATACTTTTGAAATTAAATTATTAAATATGGTAAAAAGTATTTCAGAAACTCATTATATTAAAAACAGGTTTAGGTTGAGTTCTGTATTAATACTCTATGTACATCTTCATACAAATCAAATCAAATAAAACAGTAAATAAACAGAACATAGAAACAAGTTACTAGGTGACACAATAAGTAACTATATCAAAAAATATATAAATTTTTAATTAAAGGAAGCCAAATTTTATTTAAATCAATGCCTGATTGATGTTTATAAATTTCTATTGCTTCTCTTATCAATCTACTGTTAATAGTGATGGATCTTGCAATTATTACAATATAGTATCTTCGAATTTTATATCATGAAGATTTTTTAATCCATGTTGTGCAATAGCAGATTTATTTGTATCGTTTAGACCTATTGATCTATGAAGATACTGTAATAATTGCAAGACTCATCAATATTAAAAGTAGAATAAGAGAAACAATAGAAATTTATAAAGAAAAAAATAACACCAATCAGTGTAACTGATTTAAATAAAATTAGATTTCTTTTTATTAAAAATTTATGTATTTTATGAACTAGTTACTTATTTTGTTATCTAGTAACTTGTTTCTCTGTTCTGTTTATTTACTGTAAATGTCATTTGTATCTTTTTTCCTGATAAAGTACGTATTATTAATAAATGTTAATACAGAACTACAACCTAAAGTAGTTTTATTTTAATATAATGAGTTCTAAAATTTTTTTTACTATGTTAAAATAAATTCAATTACCAAAAAAGCACGCACTCTAAATAAGTATGTTGAACAAAAAAAAATTAAATTATACACTTTGTCGTATTTATTTAATATTTAGGTAAGCATTTTATCTCTTGGACAAAATGCGTTTCAGTTAGGTTAGAAAAAAGAAGAAGGATAATAAAATCAAAAAGGGACGAACATTAACTCAATTATATGACTGTGTTAATTTACTTGGTTAACGAATCCACAATAATCCTTTTTGCTTCTTCGAGCAAAAACCCTTTAACGTTTCTACCAACCAGAGACAAACAGACATAATTTTGCAGAATTTACGTTTTTCACTTCACCGGCACAAGAACCGAAATAGCCCTTCTATTATTTTCAGATGTCACGCCGCCTTTAATTTACAATTTAATTAAAAAATCGCGAGGATTTAAAAATCTGTTCC
Source organism: Clivina fossor (assembly GCA_963966155.1). Lineage (NCBI taxonomy): Eukaryota > Metazoa > Arthropoda > Insecta > Coleoptera > Carabidae > Clivina > Clivina fossor. Next base: position 3,540,061 of record OZ014571.1, on the reverse strand, counting down.
GCTCCGGAAGAGAAAAATATTTGTTTCCACCGTTAAACTGAATAATTTTAAGATTAGTCAAATATAAGAATTAATATCAAATACATACGAAATTTCTTATCAACTTTTTTAGAAAATTAGCCACAATTATTTATCAACATGTTACCTGCCATTATATAAAAAATTTCAGGCCTGAAAAACCTTAATTTATGTTCTTTTCATATTAGAAAATCCGAATATGCTCTTAGAATTATTTCAGTGAACTGTAATATATTTAAAATTATAAATTTAATAATTTTAATATATTCTTATTTCTTAAATCTGATATAGTCCGATTTTTGTAAGCTTGATTTTGATTGATCGATTGTTATAGGTAATATTCGAATATTAACAGCAAATTGATAAAAAAAGCAATTGAAATTTATAAATAAAAAGATAATATCAATTGGCTTCCTTCAATTCAAAATTTATAAATTTTATGATCTAGTTACTTATTTTGTTACCTAGTAATCTATGTTCTGATAAAGGCGGACGTTGAATTCGTCGAAACCTCAATTATTAATAAATATTAATACAGAACTGTAACTTTAAGCTGTTTTATATAATTATGTAATGTTTTATGTAACTATTGTTTTATTTTTTATAATTTAAATTTTTTTTAATGCTTGATAAATAAAATAATAATTGAATTATAAAATAATAACCAAATTAGTCTTGAAAAAGAATGATTTTTGTTTTGAATATTGAAAACGAGAAACCCCTATTTATTTGCAAACGTCAAGCAAAATTGGCAACACAAAAATAAATTTTTAATGTTAACGTATAATTTGGTAAAATGGTAAAAATAATCATTGTCGCCAAGTATAGCAAAAATAAATACAAATATCAAAATATTTTAAGATATATATTTAAAATGTTAAAGATACTATTATAATATATATTGTTAAATACTCTATTTCTTTAATTAACTGTACAATATGTAAATGGATGTTACTTAAATCTGTATATTGGCTGTATAAATTATATTTATTCATTTATTTATTATTCTATATAATTAATACTTATTTGTTTGTAAATATAACAAAATATCACTGATAAACAAATTAACTATATTAGATTTTTAAACTATTTAAATATTATCTTTTACAAAATTAAATGATGCAAATATATTAAGTACAGATACTTTTGTGTTATTAGATTTGTCACCAACATAATAACATGATTCTACAGTATTTCCTTTTCAACTGTAACAAGAAATTTCGTTTGACAAATTTGACATATTTCAAAGACTTAGAAACACTATCTATACTTGAAAAATTGTATTATAATTTCCTGTTGTCAAATCTTATAGTTTTACCTACCAATCCGAAGTAAATTTAATTCAAAAACCGGAAATAAACCAGATAAAAAAATAAAACAAAACTTTAATTTGATAAGTTTCTTTTTTCCCCCGTTTTGGTTCCTAGTTCTCTATCTGCGGGTTCCCGTTTCGTTTCCTTCTTTCTTTTTTTCCTCATTCTGTCAGTTTGGATGAGAAAACTTTTTTTGCCTTTTATTTTAAAGTTCAGTTTTACTTTTTCCTTCAGTTAACAGTCGTTCGAGGTTAGCAAAAAGAAATATAAAAATTGCCCACTTTAATGTTCCTTTTTCGTTTTTTCTTTTCTCAAACATTAAGTGTTTTATATTGCACCAGAATAGGTCGTTTTACGGCATTATGCTACATAATTGTAATGACCGGTTTGCAGATAAATGTAAAAACGAGTTTAAAATTGTATCTACGAAACTTTAAAGCATATTTTAAAGAATGAAAATAAAATTTACATATATGTAATTTTTATTACAATAAAAATCTTTCAGAACTCATTATATTAATATAAAAAGACTTTAAAATTTAGTTCTGTATTAATTTTATTTAAAATTTGACGTTTCGACATACACCACGTACATCATCATCAGGAAAAATGACACAAATGACATGACATAATAAATAAACAGAACATAGAAACAAATTAAGCAACTTCATTATAAAATTTAAAAATAATTTATAAATTTATATATATATATATATATATATATATATATATATATATATATATATATATATATATATAACACTTTTTGTAGTGGATAATGCTGATTAAGTAGTAGATTACTAAAGTTTAAAATAAATTAATCGTTTAATGAAAAAACTAAAAGAATTATTATCTCGCTGATGAGACGACTTTTACTAAAGCGTTTAAATTATCGTACAATTTCGAAAATAAATTTTGCAGTATTTTTAAAGTTTGGTATGTTTATCGAAACAAATGCAAAATTATGAATGTACGAAAATATTTTTCAACTTTGTTTTGAAACAATTTAATTAATTATTTCGAACATGAACATTACTAATTATAACTTCCATATTTATTCATTTAATAAAATAAACGCAAAAGCATTTGTTTTGACAGTACAATAACACGGTATGTCTGTCTCAACTGTTTAACAAAATATGTGGAGTTGAGTATGTTACCCTAACTCATAAACAAAACGAAGGTACTTTCAAACTAAACTATTATATTAACGAAAAGTTATAGAATTAGAGTCTGTCCAATGTGGTTGTTTCATTCTGTTTTGAACAACAATTTGCATACACGTAACATTCCTTGCAAAGTCTGTTTTATGTTATTCAAAATAGATGCTGTATCTATAGATTCTAGATTGACTAAAATGCAATAATTCTATGGTACAATAGAAATAGATATCGTAATAAGTTAAAGTAAAAAAAAATATTTAATAATATATTTTGACACCCGCAGTTAACAAATTAACTAATATAATTAAACGGTTTTACGTTATAGTTCTGTATTAATATTTATTAATATTCGACGTTTCGACAAACTCAACGTACGTCTTCATTAGAAAATAAAGATACAAAGAACAGTAAAAAATCTTTCAGAACTCATTATGTTAAAATAAAACGGCTTTAGGTTGTAGTTCTATATTATCGTTTATTAATAATCAACGTTTCGACGTACTCATCGCACATCATCATCAGGAAAAAAAAATATATAAAAAAAAACTTTTTAAAAACCACGTTTATATTTAAAGGCGTGGAGCTCCAGGAAACTATATATTTCGCAATGATGATTAAGCGCTCCACGCTTTTAAATATAAGCGTGGATTTTAAAAAGTTTTTTTTACATATTTTACAGTGTGAGCTAATATAAGCGTGGTAAAAAATATACAAATGGCACTACACTAAATAACAGAATATAGAAACAAGTAACTAGGTAACAAAATAAGTAACTAGATTATAAAATTTATAAATTTTTAATTAAAGGAAGCCAAATTTTAATTAATTTAGTTACAATTTTTCTATCAGTTACTATTTGTCTTTATAAATTTACTGTTAATATTGATGGGTCTTGGCAATTATTACAGTATCTTCGAATTTTACATCATGAAGATATTCTAACGCATGTTGAGCAATTTGCACACAAGAAAAATAAATAAAGTAATTTGACAAAAATTTAAATACAAACACATATAAAGTGGGTGTTTTTTTCCCCCCTATTTTTTCTCATAAAATTTCGAAAGTGCAGAACAGTTCGCAGTTTGTCTTAGGTCGTAAATCAAAAACAAAGTAATGTTGTTTTATAAGCCCACACACCTTACGGGTGCACACACCAAACCGACCATATACATGTTTTGTTTAATGCCTTTAATGCTTGTCCTCTTAAAGATTTACGACAATGAGTGTGGTGCACGAGTGCTGCAGACACGGGGACGCTTTCCTACTTTATCGACTGACGCACAGCGGTAGGCACCATTGACAGCGCGAAAGAGCGAAGTTTTATGGGCTAGGTTTCGACACTATGTATGTGTTTGGCTGTTAGGGTATTTTATTGCCGTTGAAAGGGTGCAAAAAGTTACTTGTAAGACTTTATCTTAACTTTAAACGTGTGTGAGTGTGTGTGAGTGCTATTGACGTGTAGCAAGACAAATAATGCTAATTTTTTTTATTGCAAAAGATCTTTACATGCAAGTTCTTAATTTATAGTAACTTTTATTTGATACACTATGAAAAAAAATTATGTAATTTTTACCTACAAACCATGAGACACTATGATGCCCAGTATTTCTAGGTAGAATTACTCAACTGCTGTAATTTTAGGTGTCGTGCCAGTTGCGTAAGTGCCAGTTGCGTAGAGTCATTAAATAGTGCCATTTGCGTAAAAATAAGGGTTGGGTCAAACCCAGGTAGTGAAGCTACTTAGGCCGAGTTATATAATATTTATAATACGCTATACATCGCACATAATTTTTACAAATAATCAAGTCAGTATTTAATTTTAAAATTGACCAAGTTTATATTTATTGGTTTAAATTTGATTTGTGTAGATTAATATTTAATAAATTCATATCGTTTACCAACTTCGTTACTTTTTACTATATTATGGATAAATTATGCTTAAATTCGTGATGTTAAATTTGTAATAATAATTACATAAACTTTTCCTCACACTTTTCCGTAATTATTTTGGAAATATGTAAATTAAAAATTAAAACAAAAAATGTAATTTCGTTATTTTTCTTTTTACAGTGTAGTTATCTTGTACGAATTCTTTACATAGAAAATTAGAAATTATGTACTTATATTACTTACAATTAGAAGATATTGGCCCAATTTTCCACTCATAACAAAACCAACTAACGCAATAAGCAAAACACTATTTCAATGTAATTAACTTCCATTAGGGTTTATTCTCTGTATGTTTCGATACCACATATATATATATATATATATATATATATATATAAATATATATATATATATATATATATATATATAGCGTGTAAGAGATTGCGGCTTTGTTCGGGGCGCTGTGTTACATTATTTGATTAGATTTAAAGCGGTGGCGCAGATGTGCTTATGCTACTAGAAAGAAGGATTTCTCTCAATCGCCTACCACTGCGCGAAACGTAATTGGTTGCGGTATTAGTCGCGCCTAAATGGCTTAAAAATACAAAGAAAATGAAAAACAGCCCCAAGTTATTTGGTGGTTGTATATCTTATGTAAAGAACAATTGTCCAATGTCAGGTTTGTTCAGATGACCATTAAGAGTAATGCGTAAAAAATTTTTTATATATAAATTTATATATATATATATATATATATATATATATATATATATATATAAAGTACATTTCAAGCAAAAACTTGAAACACATCAGAGGTAAAATAAACGCCACTTAAAATTAACTTAACTCGCAAACTTCATCTTCTAAAATCCTTTTCGTTTTCAAAAAACGATCTAATTTAAATAACAATGGGCCACCACGAATACTTTTCATTATTACACATAAAAGAATACAAACAGAAAAGCTAAAAAAAGAAAGAAGTTGAAAACGATGGAATGGTTTCCATAAAACGCGGGTAATCACGTAATTAACCGAATTCGCTAGTTGAATTAATAAAATGAGTTTATATTCTTTTCATCTCTCTCTCTCTCTCTCACTTTGTTTCATTTTGACTTCTAATAGCGTCGCCGTGTTAATTTTATTTTTTTAATTAAGTTATTTTTAGAAAGTATACGAAATTTAACTCATATTAGAAAAAAAAAATGATAAAATATGTTTAAAAGTATTATGCGTATGAAAACTACTAAAATTAAAAATTCAAATCGAATTTAAATTTAAAAAATAGTATATTATGTTACGAGCAGTAAGAAAACTTAACTTAACTTAATAATTTTTAACACAGCCGTAAAAACGAGTCTAATTAAATACACTTGACCGTGTTTATTTGGTCGAATATTAAACTTGATTATTAAAAATGTATGCAAGAAATGCAATGTGCACCGCCAGATTTGTCAGAAACTGTAAATTCGACTAAAGAAACACGGCCAAGTGTATTTAATTTAACATATCCGACGGCTATATTAAAAATTATTAAATCAAGTTAAGTTAATTAACAATTGCATTGTTTATTTTCGCTTGTATTTGAATATGATTATTGAAAAGTACACAAATACCTCAAAATTGTCAGAAATTCTATATTCTAAACTAAAAATAGTAAAAATTGCGATATTTGAAATATTTATACGAGCAGGTATTTTCCCTGTGTATACTTAAAAAAAAAAATAGAACAAATCTTTATTAGAAAAACGACCTCACTGTAACCTTTTCGCTACAATGCAATTCTGCATTTCATGGAAATTGTATTTGACCTTTGACACATGGTCATTTTCTGCTTATATATCTCGGGAATACGGGAATACACGCTAGTGTATTTGTTTTACAGAAACGGTTTTTGCGATATTAACTGAGTTAACCTTTTGACGCCCTCGTATACACAAAAAAAAAATGGTTACAGAGCGCGTATATGTTTTGCATTGTAATGTAATTCAGTCTGTGTTTACATATGGTTCATTTCCTGGCAGAAAAAGGAAATGCTGTAATTGGTTTGATATACACATTTAGAATATAAATTTTTTAATTGTTTAATACTGAAAGTAAATATTATTTTAATATAATCTAAAAACAGAAGTGCGTTGTTTTTAATCTTCATGATGTAAAATTTGAAGATACAGTAATAATTGCTAGACCAGTCAATATATTAGCAGCAGATTAATAAGAGAAGCAATAAAGATTTATAAACTTACTGTAAAGGCTTCCATTAATTAAAAAATTTATAATTCTTTTAATCTAGTTACTTATATGTTATATAGTAACTTGTAGCTACATACTGTCATTGATAAATTTTGAACTGATGAAGACGAGCGTTTAGTTTCATTGAGACGTCGTTTTTATAAAATAATTAAATGTTTAGTTTAGTTTTGAGTGGAACGCTTGAAGAAAAACTAGCATACGTTACTCGAACAGCAGAATCGCAATTGTAAAACTTGTAGTACCTATAACTTATGAATAAAAGTGTTTTAATAATGTCATTAGTGCTTGTCAAATTCTGATTGTGCTCAAAATTTAATATATATTTTATATATATAAAATGTATAGTATAGTTTCAAGATTTTAACTGTAGTTTAAACTGTATTGAAATTTACGACAAATAATATCTCGAAAAATAAAGCATCTTTTAACTTATTTTTTTCATAAGTTACGTGCAAAATTAAACAGCCCTAACCATGTATTAATATTCCATAAAAAAAAACTCATTTTCAGCATTAACATTTTATGAAAGTCCCATTTCATCGCAACAATATTGAATAAAATGCGTACGCGTTTTTGACACGACGCACAGTGGCGAATTCTGAGAAATTCTCGGTCAAAATGCAAAAACCCGATATTATTATTTTTGGAAAAACGCGTTGTTAGGGTATTGTCTACATAGTAGGGTAACCTAATATACGAATATAACTTGGAATCATCGTCACATAACAGAAATATTTCAGTTGATATTTCGCCTTCTTAGTGAATGCTGTTAAATGTGATAAAAGTTCTGTTAAACATAGTGTTTTTTGTTACGATTTTTCTAGTTATTGTTTGTGTAAATTTTTGATATCTATTATGGAACCTGTTCCTGGACGTAAGTAGAATCTTGTAATACCTTTAAATTAAAAATTTTTGTCGAGATTTATATTTATTATGACTTTTTTCATTTCACTTGCAAAAACTGAGAGAAAATTTCGTTGTGTAATGTTTGATTAAGTGAAAAGTATTTTGTTTATCATAGTTTAACAATGAAATTGCCTTTGACTTGTGCCTAAGAAAGTTCTTTTTTAGATATAGCCAAAATTTCTTGCGGTAATTTGCGATATTGTTGTATAATAATTTTTTATTTTTTCAATTTCCACACAAATACTTAAATATTACAATATACCAATTATAGTAATGAATATTTCTTCTATTTTTTTTACAGCATCTACATCGAAATATATTATTTATTAATTAAATAATTATATTTCAATAGAATCGCAACAATTATTAAAAAACTTTCTAGTGCAGTACAAAAATAAGTGGTCCGCATCATCGAGAAACATAAATACGTTTCGTAACAAAAATGCGTCATGGCTAGAATCTGAAATTCAATTTAGAGATTCCTCTACCTCCAGTGAAGAACATTTAAGTAAGGAGTTTCGTGGAAGACCAACCGCTGAATTTCTTAGTTCAAGTGAACGAACAAAGAGGAGGAAAACTAAACAACTTCGCTCAGATTTTAGTTCAGAGGAGCTCACCTTTGCTGCTCAAATGCAATTCCGATCTGAGGGCAAGTTGGACACAGCAGGTGTCCTAAAAGAAATAGTTTTTTCAACTCCAACTCGTGCGACAAAATACAAAAAAGCATATGGTAAAGTTGACGTTTGTCCTTTTTCAGCAGACGAAGCGTTGTCAATTTTTGTGGAAGTCAAACTGACAAAAAGTCAGTACAATATGATAAGAGATGCTGCAAAAGAACATAATTCAAATCTTTACCCAAATTATGAATCCATTACTTTGGCAAAAAAAAGATGTTATCCAAACAATTTAAAAATATCCGAAGATAAAGCCGAAGTGCCACTGCAAAGTTTATTGGACCATACAGTTTCAAGATTGTTTGAGTCTCTGAACGAAGTTTTTAATTCCTTGAAACTTGAAGAATTTAACAATCTTCATTTAATTGTAAAATGGGGATGTGATGGCAGTTCTGGAATGAGCCAATATAAACAAAAAATTTCTGATCCTACAGTTACAGACGCGAGTATTTTTCTAACTTCAATGGTTCCTATTCAATTAATAAATGGTGATCCGAACTCCAAAGAAAAGTTTGTAGTATGGCAAAATCCTAGACCTTCATCTACCCGATTTTGCCGACCAATTCGTATCCAGTTTAAACATGAAACAACAGAATTGGCAATGATGGAGATGCAACACATTGACAAACAAATATCTTGTTTAGAACCAACAAAAATTAATTTTAAATCAAATAATGTATTTATTTGTCACAAATTATATTTCACTATGATTGACGGTAAAATATGTAATGCCGTAACTGATACTTCGTCCACACAGAAATGTTATATTTGTGGTCTCACATCAAAGGACTTTAATGCAATTGATATATGTGTCGGGAAAATAATTATAGATGAATCGAGATATCAATTCGGGTTGTCACCTTTGCATGCTTGGATTCGGTTTTTTGAGTGTTTGCTTCATTTATCATATAAATTAGTAATTCGCCAATGGCAGGCTAGAGGTAAAGATAATCAGGAAAAAGTGGCACAAAACAAAAAACGAATCCAAGAACTATTTCTAAAAGAAATGGGGGTCTTGGTAGATAAGCCAAAACCTGGATTCGGAAGCACAAATGACGGCAATACCGCACGTAGATTTTTTGAAGACGCAATAACAACGTCAAAAATAACAGGAGTGGACGAAGAATTAATATCTCGATTTAGAGTGATTTTATTAACAATTTCTAGCGGTTATTTAATAAAAATTAATTCTTTTAAAACGTATTGTTACGATACAGCTAGAAAATTTGTAAATCTGTATCCTTGGTACAATATGCCGACTACTGTGCACAAAATATTAATCCATAGTGGAGAAATAATTTCATATTTTATGTTACCAATTGGACAGCTTGGCGAAGAAGCCCAAGAAACCAGAAATAAAGACATTAAAAGATATAGAGAATTACATTCGAGAAAATTTTCTAGAACGCAAAATATGGAAGATGTTTTTCATAATCTGTTTGTTTCATCAGACCCTCTAATTTCCAATATGAGAAAAACCAGTTTAAAGAAATTAAAAAAATATCCTTCCGAAGTTATACAATTCTTTGATGAACCTTCAATTACACAAAGAGTACATGACAGCGAATCCGATGATGATTCGGACTAATATATTCTTATTGTTAAAATTTTATTTGTTGCAAATAACTGTTGCTATATATATAATTTTGCATTTTTATATTTTTTTATAATTTTTAAGTGGTGTCTTAAAACAGATTATTATTAATTATACAGGCTAAAAGTTAAAAATGTACATTTCTGCTTGTAGCAACATTATAGCATATATACATGTATATATATATGTAATTTATAATATATAAACTTAAAATTACATAAAAATATATTTTTTTTAAACATGTGATGTATTTTGATAAATTTCCAACCATTATAATACAATAACAAAAAAAAAATTTTTTTGGCCAGGATTTTTGAGAAATTCGCCACTGTGCGACGCCCAAAAGCTCTTCAAGTCAAACTCATTTCCTTTCCGTATGCCCTTGTGTTACGTTAGCACGTAAATGTATATATAACGTTATCATAGAAGGCCCTTCATCGTAGGTTGTACTTTTCTCAGAAATATAATGTCAAGTTGTCAATGTACACTTGACAACACTGTATACAAACTGAGTAAATATGCTATTATCAGTAGAGGAAATTTTGCGAAAATGAAATTTTCTCCCTTCTCATTTTCTTTCTCACGAAAAGTGTTACTGCGTAAGATTGTTTTCTTTCAGAGGTACAAAACTGTAAATGAGATTCACTTTGGTGTAAATTTGTTCATTTTTTTTTCATTAAAAATATTTTATGTACGATAAAAAGACTTTAGGATTTAGTTCTGTATAAATTTTAATTAATAATTTATAAATTTTATAATCTAATTACTTATTTTGTTATCTAGTAACTTATTTCTATGTTCTGTTTATTTATTGTATGGCTTCAAGATTTAGTTCTGTATTAATTTTAATTCAAAATAAATTTATAAATTTTATAATATAGTTACTTATTTTGTTATCTAATAACTTGTTTTGTATATATATATATATATATATATATATATATATATATATATATATATATATATATATATATATATATATTTCTAGCATAGAGTATTAAAACATAGTATGTTAAAATATAGAGCAAACGTATTTCATTTAGTAATATTTTGTTTTTGAATTGTATTAATGGAAAGGCACGTAAAAATTGCTAATAAAACTATATGATTCGGAATTTCATGCATTATAGATCAGTGTTGAGTGCAAGGGGATTTCTGAAAAGAAAATTCACCCCTCGAAAAACTAAATTTCCTCCCGGGACCATTTTGTCCATTCAGCATTTTTATTATCTGGTAATACATACATAATTTACTCGTTAAGATTATTAACTAATTCAAAGCTTTAAAAAGTGCCTAAAATTGGGAAAAATTTATACATTTTGTAGGTTCCAACGAAAGTTATCTATCACTTTGACGCTATTTTTTTAAGTAAAAATTGACTTTTTTGACAAAATAAAAAATAGTGCTGAAAACTTCAATAAATACGCTTTCAACGGTATAATTGCTGTCTACAATATGTGTTGTAAAAATTCCCAAAATTTTTTTGGAAAACACCTAAAAAATCAATGCTAGACACGGAAATACCCCCTTAAATATTCTTTAAACACATTGTATATAAAATTCTGTATAAACATTGCATATATTATTCTTAGAAAACACATTTAATACAGTAAAGCACATTGTAAATAATTTTCTTAGACACATCGTACAATATATCCGTGAAATAATACAACTTATGTAGAGAGAGGACAGAAAATTACGTTACTTGTATATAATGGCGTAAAAATATCACATTAAAAAAATACAAATAATAAGAAGCTTTGAAAAAAATGAATAATTTTACCTCTTGAGCTACTAAAATGTAGGGCCCTTGTGAGAAATGACTACTTTTCAAAATACAGTTTCATAAAATCAATAAATAATCAATATTTTTATTACCAATAACAATCTGAGAATTCCTGCTTCAGTTCCAAATCCTGCAATTTTATTCCAAGTCTTGCTAAAATCATTTCACACATATTTTAATAGTTCTTGTAAAATGTTTAACGTCATAATTGTTTAAATAATTATACGAAAGATATTTAAATGGAGTTAGCCGAATTAGTTCACTCAATTTACAAACACAATCCCTCATAAAACACACACAACAAATTACTATCAATTAGGTCCGAACAGTTTCAAATTTACTACCTAGAAATAAATAAAATAATTTTGCAATTGTGTCAAACTTTGGGCACAAAGGGGGTAGCCATAAACCTGTTATCGCTACAAATGTCTTTTTTTAAAATTAGATTCGCGTATGTTGAAATTTCACATATATTTATCACCAAATATATACTTATATACAGACGAAAGCAAGTATTGCGCGTTACCGATACGATAGAATACTTGCAACTGAACAAAAATTAACCAAATTCTACCTGCATAGCCACATAACAAGTTCGGACAGTAAAATTAATTATATTAGTATAAAAATGTGATATTCAATATCGTTCTGTATTTAACAAATAAACAAGGTTTTTTTTTTGTTAATAATAAGAAGAACACAGTATTAATGTAATGTAATATACTATATACGGTGATGGGCAAATATATGGAATCAAGTAAATATCTCTGGAGTTTTTAGAGATATCGAAATGAAATTTGGTAGGTAGATATTACAGTTAAATTAAGTATTTTGGTTAAATGTTTTCAACAATTTTGAAGTTCCGCTTTGACCGAAAGTAATGCCGATTTTAAATTTTATAATGAAACACCATGTATATTATTTTAATTTAAAATAGAACATTTTATTACGATTACAAAAATATGGAGTTGAATAGGTTTGAACAACAAAATTATACATACGTTATTAAACCAGATATAGTGTTAGTGAGAGACCAAACATCTATTATAGTTCGCTTCGACAACTAATAGCGGTTTCCGTTTTAAAGCTACGAAGTAAAGATGCCTCCAGAGTAAAAGAAACATGCAACCTATATTCTAGAACAGCGAAACAGATAATAGAAGCTAGAAGATACTAATGACGTAATACGAGATTGTAACGTGACTGTTTAGACTTACACAAGACAATTTGTTAAAAATGGCGAGTAATAGCTACTTCGTGTTCAAACAGACACCAGAAGCATAAATAATAGATACTCGACTTAACGATGTTCCACAGTTTTTCTTGTTTTTCGTTTTAAGAAAATAGTTTAATGTTTTTTAGTAGCGGATCGATTAATTTGGATTAATTTGAATAGTATATGATATTATGAGTAGGTTTCTGGATTTTCGTATACACATAAATAAATATATTATAAACAAATTGAAATAACCGAAAAATGAGTACAAACTTCTCGGGGGCGGCAATAAGCTATAAATTTATAAATTACTTGTACAATTCGCTGATGAATTTATTAAAATATGTTTAAACAATAATAAGCCAAGTTGTCGCTAGCTATAAGCTATAAATTTATAAATATTTATAAAATTTGCTGATTGATTTATTGAAATTTGTTTAAACGATAGTAAGCCATACATAAACAAATACGAATATATTATAAACAAATTTTAATAACCAAAAAATAATAATAATAGACGTTTATTTAGCTAAAATACAGCTATTCACAAATATATATAATTAATATAAACATTTAACATAAAAATATATAAAAAGAAGAAAAAACAAAAAAATATAATACAATAATATTCACAAGTGTGTATATAAACTATTATCGATATACAATCAGTCATTTTAAAATAATTTTGTTAACTTATATCTAAATTTCTTTATATTACTGATGCTTCTTATCTCTACTGGTAACTTATTGTACTCATATATACCTTTATTAAAAATCGATTTATTAGTAGATGTTTTATTTTTATGCGACAAACTATAATTATTTCTATTCCTAGTACTATAATTATGAATTTTACTAAATAAAGTTAATCTATTTGAATGGATACAAACTTATAAATACTTGTAAAATTTGCTGATTGACTTACTAAAATATGTTTAAATAATAATAACCAAAGTTGTCGCTTTCTGAATTTTCATACACACATAAACAAATGTAATAAAAAATTTTACTATTGCTTAAACATATTTTAGTTAATCTATTAGCGAATTTTACAAGTATTTATAAGTTTATTGTCACCTTCACAAAATTTGTCACTTATTGCAAATTGTTTATAATATCTCAGTGTTGCTGTTTTCACGGCGATTACAAAAGTTACATCTTATTGCCAATATTTTATTTCAACTAAACATATCAGAATATATCTCTATACCAAATTTCGTAACATTATATAGCTTTTAAAATACGGATAGCGTAAGCACGTCGTGGGATACCCTATATACCCTTTTTATTAGTAAAAAAAAACTATTATTTCTCCAAGTGAATATTCGGATAAAAATGTGAGTAAAATTATAATATAGTTGACCTATATTAAATTATTCACAAAATTTCTTTACTTCTTTACACAAAAAAAAACTTTACTATAGTTGCTTTCATAGTTTCCATCATATAACTAGTATTTTTTGAACATTTTTCAATATATGAAAATGCATCTAAAGTATATATATATATATATATATATATATATATATATATATATATATATATATATATATATATACATATTACATACAAAGAAAACTTGTATTGAACTGTATTCAACACACATCAGAAAAAGTTCTTCTTATAACTTTTTTATTTATGTTCTGCAATACTTTGTATATGCCTTGTTCGTTGTAAGTTAGGTTAGGAAAGCCTGTGAATATTCATTCGTCGAAATGTGAAAAGACGATGCTCAATTGTTTCCATGGAAACTCTATGTATTTACTTTTACAATATGAAATGCAGAAAACCGTGCAAACACGGAGCGTAACTTGGTCATTGATTTCGTTTTGCCAGCGAACTGTTACAACAAACTTACCAGTTTCGAGTTTGTTTGTTATTTTATAGAGGAATTTCTATCGCTGAATTCAACACTAGTATCACGAGTAAAGTACTCGAAAAATAAAATAAAATGTTTCCTATTTTTCTATCCAGATAATAATCATACAAAATGTATTGTCAAGTATTCGCGATTATCTCGACTGTTCCACTAAAGTTTTATGCATCTATTTTTTAAATTCTTGTCGTTTTCACAAAGCAAAATAGTCGTTTGACTTTAAAATTATTCATTCAATCATCAAGCACTGAGGATGCCATCTACGATGTATGGCGAAACATCTACAACGAGGAAAGATTATGGCAAAAAGTAACCTATTTTACATATTATACATTTTTTACATAAAAAAGTTACTCATTTTGTTACCTAGTAACTTGTACCTATATGTTCTGTGTTTACTGTAAATATCATTTGTATCTTTTTTTCTGATGAAGACGTACGTTGAGTTTGTTGAATACGTCGATTATTAATAAATATTAATTGTAAATTTTATTTTGATAATATCATAATGACTTGTTCGAAAAGTTTTTCTGTTACAGATATATAATAATTATACATTTTTAATATACATATTAACAATCCATTTTTAACGTAACAAATAATTCTCTTTTTTTTACAACATTTGCTATAAATAAAACCAGCACATCCATTAGACATAAATATAACAAACATTTATGAAAATAAATAACAAAAACATACATCGTCCAACGCCTACTGTGTTTTCCAAATAAAATTATAAGCAAATAATGCGAAAAGAAACAATAGAATAACTGTGTCTGTACCGTGCTGATTAGAAAGAGATAGAGCCAGCTTACAGCATCTGTACTAAGCAAATGACAAATGCGTTTTACTTATTCCGACATTCGGTCATTTTTCATTCTTTTCACATATTCCCCCGTTTCAATTGTGACGTTAATTCGTTCGCCTTTTATTTTCCACGATTATACAGGCGAACGTGGTTCATACTTTCATTAATAATACTTTTGTGCAATCGCAAACTTTCAGCGAACGTTATAGAGATAAATAAAATACTAATATCAACATTTTGCAGCGCGAATGCGTAGAAGGTGGATTTGTAACGATTGTAAGATTAAGTTTTTGGGTATTAATATTAACTTGCATTCATATACATACACATACACACACACACACACACAATCACGCCATGTACCCAAAAATACGTGGCTCTTACTCTTACCACTATCCCCGAAATCAGTTTCCTCCAAACATCCCTATATTAACTTCATCCACATTCATACTGACACTCTATCAAACATTTAGAATAATTAAAAATCAAAGACAAATTTTGTCGGGACGCAATAAGTCATAACTAGTAAATTGGTTTACTAGTGTTTAAACAAAATGTTAGAAAATCAATCAGTAATTTTACAATTATTCAGAAGTTTATGACTTGTTTTTTTTTCCTGATATAATAAATAAGGCTAACGCGATTGATGTTACATGTAGTAAACTTCTAACGGCTACAGTTCCGTTAGAAAGCATTTTCGGACATATGTTTATTTGAAGTTTTTAATTTAGATTACTCATAGGAATCATCCGGTTTAGTTTTTCCCCGACGTCATAAATCACCTTGTATAGATATATTTTTTTAAAAAAACATGCATACATATTTGTATAATCCATGAAAAATGTATATAAAAATATAAAACACATAGATTCGGAAAACCTAATTATATTATCCGAATAATTTTGGATAAAATTATCTGGATTCGGTTTCCAGCACTAGTTTAAGAGTCGGTTGCATAAAACATTGCTACCTGATCGATTAATGAGTTTAAACACTTTAAAGACATTTGACAAATTAACTACGTAAGTTTAAAATAATTAATCGTAACCTAAACGCAAAAATAAAATTATAGATAATTTATTAATTCTTTAATATAATTTAATCATAAAATTAGTTTCTAGATCTCATACATTAATAGAAAACTAAGAAAATATTGAGAAATTCTGATAAAAACATCTGCAAATATAAGTCAATACGCATGACACATGAAACGCTATAAATCAAGAATTCTTTACCAGCAAAAAAAATCTGAAACCGAGTAATTTCTTTAAGTATGACCTCATTAAGGTCACCTAAGATTAGAATTGAGGTCACGAACAGACACATTACATATATATGTGTATGGCCAAATATCTTCTTTTACAAGATCCCAACCATGAGATATATAAGGATCAGGCTAAAATATTCCCTTATCTATCACACTATCGCTATCCTTCTTTAACGCCCACACAGCCCCCTACTACCAATCGGATTAATTAAAACTGTTGTTATAGTAAATGATGAGGGGGGTATTCCTTTCTCTCGCTGCATATTTAATTAATCACGCTCATTAAATGGCATTGATCTTGATTATATTTCTAATTTAATTAAAATAATTTACGCATGAAAACAATGGATTCCCAGCTTACCTACACTGTAAAAATAATTCAGTAAATTTTACATACGTCACGTATATTTTAGTTTACTGACCATTTCGCAAAAAAACATGTATAATATGGTAAATTATTCTACCTAAAATTACAAAATTATATTATATTTACATAAAATTTATCGTTTTGCTGAAATAATATGTAATTTTTTTTACTATGGTTTTTATATAAAACAGCAACTTTTTACAGTATGCATTGTAAAAAAAAAATTTAATAATTTTACATAAAAACCAAGGACAACTGATTTACACCAGGTTGATATGTAAATTTACAGACGTCAAAGAAAATTTTGACATAATATGAATATAAAATACGTATATTTTATACAAATTTACTTACTTTTTCAGTAAAAAAAAACAAACATATAATATGGTAAATTAATTATTTTACTTAAAATTACAAAATTATATTATTTTTACATAAGATTTATCGGTATTCGGTAACTTTACATAAACACCAGGAGCAACTGATTTACACTAGTTTAATACGAAATTTACAGAAGTCACAGGAAAAGTTATTCATAAAATGAATATAAAATACGTATATTTTATGTGAGTTTAGTTACTTTTTCAGTAACAAACATATATAAAATAGTAAATTAAAAAATTATAATATTTTTTACAGGAAATTTATCGTTTTGCTGAAGTAATATGTAATTTTTTTACTATAAATAAAAATAAAACTATGATGTTACTGTGGCGAAAAGAAGCAAAAAGTAGTTATTTTGTGGTTTAAAGGAAATTATTTTATTTTATTATGCTTTTTATGTAAAATGACAACTTTTTTTACAGTGTATTTTGCATCCAAATTTCTGGATTATCTAGAGAAAATTGACAATTAGTTTTTGTTGTAAACGTTAAAACAATTAACGACACTAAGAATAAACTGTTATCAGTGACTTGTGTTCGTTTAAAACGAGATAAAATTACAAAATGGGATTGTTTCTTATCAACGTTTATTTAACGCTTAAATATTTTATAATAGAAGCTAGAGAAATTTTTAAGTTATTGCAAAAGAATCTACAGAGTGACCTAAAAAAGTTTATATTAAAAATAAAATTTCAAAATAAATTGCATATTCGATGCAATTTTGACTCACTAATATGTTTAAGTATATTTAGATAAAACAAAAATTGATTAGTACGACAAAATAGATATTCGCACGACATATTATGCATAAGAAAATAAATTTTTTGCACGACAAAGAAAAAATCTTTTGCAAAACAAAATTGATCAAATAAAAAAGTAAATTTTTAGCAGATTTATTTGGATGGTTTTAGATAAAGTAAAATTCTAATATACTGTAATAATTGCAAGACTCATCAATAATAACAGTAGATTGACAAGAGAAGCAATAGAAATTTATAAAGAAACAGATAAAGATAGTGGTAGTAACTGATTTAAATAAAATTTGGCTTCCTTTAATTAAAAATTTATTTGTTACCTAGTAACTTGTTTATATATTCTGTTTATTTACTGTAAATGTTATTTGTATTTATTTTCCTGATGAAGATGTAGATACATTGAGTATGTCTCAATCTAAAACACTCAATCTAAAATACTAACAAAATATATTTACAGTTATTCTAAATTTGTATTCCTCTAAGTTATGAGAAACCATTTTGAAATTTCTATTTCATTTACTCCTATTACCTGAATGTAATGCTAAATCTTAAAATCTAAATTTAAGAAATTACGAAAAACAGCTAAACGCATTAAGCCCCGGTTTTACAGGCAGAGTAAGAACAAAAAAAAAAGAAGAAGTAAAAATGAAAGAAAGGAAAGAAAAAAACAATCTTATCGTCCTCTCTCCGATTCAATAGCCAGCGTAAAAGATACCATTCATTCAATTCAGCCGTGCGACTATTATTATTCGTCCGACCAGTCGACTTTATAACATTTTCAAGCTACATTCGCTGTGCAAGTCTAGTATTAATAGTATCTAATACAGATATAGAATAATAATAATACTTTATTAATTAACGCTAGTAAAAACAATACATAGAAATTTTACAATAGAAACAAAATTACAATATATGAACATTTTAATCTAGAATAAAGTATAGTACATATTATCTCGCTATAAGAAATTGATTCTTGTGCGCGAGTTTTTAAATTCTAAGTTATATATAAAAAAAGAAGTTAGAATAGAATAGAATATTTATTTATTTCATTAAAACACCATTACAGTATAAGAAAAGATCATTCAAACATATAATAATTATATAGTATAATATTTACAATTTAATACAAATTACTTATGTAATTACGATTTAAGATCGTAAAACCATTGTATATGTAAATAGTTTTTTAATTGCTTTCTAAAAGCTTTGTAAGTTGGAGCAGATTTAATATCATCAAATGTTGAATTATAAATTTGCACCATTTTGAAATATATTATAATATATTTTGAATATAACTTTTATTAGTTAGTAATTTGATTTGCTTCTTGTGTTGTGCGTGTGTGTGTCCTCGAATTTGCTGAAGAAGTGCGAATATTGCTTAATAAAACAGACCGCTTCTAGAATATATAGACACGGTAATGGTAGAATTTTAAATTTACGAAACAGTGGTTTACAATGTGCATTATATCTTGCATTATCCAAAAATCAAATCGAGCTCGTAAAACCAACCATTGTATGTATATAGCTGAGTACTTTTATTTCTGAGATATTTATATATAAAAATATATTGTATAAAAAATTCTTGAAACACATTGTATATATAATTTAGAGGCACATTAAATATATGATTCTTTTAGACACATCGTATATAATTGCCGTTGCACGATTATTTCGCATTTCGATGAAATAATACAGCTTGTAAAATGTCTTATTTCTTTAAACGCATGATATTTTAAACAGAAAATAGACCTTCCCGTACACTTATTTCATTAATACAGCTTTAAAAAAAAAACCATGCATACATATTTGTCTAATGCATGAAAAAAATATGTATAAAACTATAAAACATAATAGATTCGAATTTGAAATCTGGATCTGAGATTCAGATCTGAGATTCGCATCCGAAATCCGTATCTGAAATTCGGATATTCGAATTTAAGAACCCAATTATCCGGATAGTTTTGTGTCCGAATTTAAAATTATCCGGATTCGGTTCTCAGCATTAGTTAATACCTGTGAAATAAATTGAACGTGTGATAGTGAATGCAGCTTGAAATCTTTAACAGAAGTAGACATTCGCCGTTTAGACTCATTCTGTCATCCAATAACCTCCGAACTCCAAATACAGAATTAAGAGAGAGAGAGAGAAAGGAGAGGAGAGTGAGGGAGCTTGTACGAGGTGCGCGTATATTTATTTTTAAGCGTAGAAAATTTAATTCATTTGATTTTTACAGGCGAACAACTTTTCCCGCTCGCCGGGTGACGTGACGTTGGCTTGCTGTGCCGATGGCAAGCAACAAACCCCCCAGTGGGGCGCAGACCCGATGACCTTGTCCGTGCTCTACCCAGCCCCCAGCCACCCCTGCCCACCTTCGGCGTGGCTCCACGAAAGCCTAATGGGTGATCATCACACGCAGGACTGGCTTTGCAGAATCAAGTTTTTTTTTTTTTAATTTATTTTCTCTCTCTCTCTCGATCACTAGGGGTCAGTGGTACTTATTTGATACGATATATAAAGATACAAGCATCTGTTTCTTAGTGTCTCTTTTTTCCTTCTTGTACACGAACTAATGTATGAAAATGTTTGATATTAAAAATAATCCGAACTTGAAATTTGAAAAGAAATTCACGTGCGTTAGGCATTCTTTAACGCAAAGTTACATTACAAAAAAATTTATGACATCTTCAATGGGGAAGCTTAGCGTATTTTTTTTATTTCTTTATTTGGTTGGAAATGGCTTAAAAAGTGATGTTTAATTTATCATTTTTCTCAAAGATGCCCAGATTTCCTAAAAAATGCAAAAATATGTCGTAATGACGTCAGTAATGCCTTCGCGAAACTTATGTCGATTTCTGAATCAGACGCACATGTATTGCCATGGTTACCGCGATACAAGCTATTGGCCTGGGCGTAACCGAATCAACAAAAATCAACATTTGCTACGACATACGTTTTCAAAATTGTATTTCACCAACTCTTCTGCGATTGCGCACAATAGGCTTGTGACGTTAGTAATGCCCTTACAAAAATTGTTAATAACAATTAAATGAAACAATTATTATAAATTTTAATGACAATTTCTGTTATTATTTTATATATATATATATATATATATATTTGAGAAAAAATAATTTTACACGCAATTTCAATCACGCTAAACTTCCCCATTGTACATCGAATGATAGTCAGTGTAAAAAAATAACTAGTAATACTATCGTAAAACATTTGTAGAACCACTGACCGCCGATAATATATCACTTAAGTATTTTTATTAGGAAATAATGTTTGATCGCGTACTAGAATGAATTATAAATCAAGTTTTTTTTTTTGGTTTTGTTATTCTTCCATTAAATTCTCATGACTTGTTATAGAAAAACATTCGAAACAAGTTGCTAAAAATAAATACAATTCGTCTTAGCCCCGCTCCCCCCCCCCCCTTATGTGGCGCTAATGAAAAAAACTGGACTGAGATATACTACTTCAATTTATGGAGATGTCGTACCATTCAAGAGCAGTTTTATTATTTTTAGTTTATTTTATACCATATTTAAAATTACTTTAATCATGTAGGTATATTATTTATACTTTTGTATCGAAAGTAATTTTATAATGAAGTAAAATATATTAAGACTTTATAATAGACACCAATATTCTATAGAAATATTAAAATAACCTTCAAATATTTTCTATACTCTCAAAACTTGACATATTTTTTATTTTTTACATTAGAGTATAATAATATTATAATAATATATAATATTATAATAATTATAATTTCTCTTACGAGAGGAAAAAATTATAAGAATCTTATATCGAAATATCAATATATTAATATTACCGATAATTTTTTTAAAATGATTTAATTTAGTGACGGATAACTTTCTGGAAAACATAATGACTAGGCAAGAACTACATTTGATACGAATATATCTTCTTTTTCATAAATAGACATAATAAAAATTAATAGCTACTTACAATTTTTTTTTTAATCACCTAGATCTTATAACCTCAATTTTGAAATGTATAGATTTGTAATGTCTCACCTGAAACAAATATAAATAAAATAATTAATAAAAAATATTATACATATAAATAGATACACAAAGCATTCACTTAGAAATATCAAGTATAAAATAAAAAGGCTTTAGGTAAAATTCTGTATTATTTTTACTTAAAGCTGTTTTATTTTAATATAATGAGTTCTAAAATATTTTTTACTATATCAACTATCACATTCATTTAAAATGTTAATGATATATACATATATCAGTCAAAGAAAATAATATAAAAATTAAAAGTTAGTTATTTGTTACCTAGTAACTTGTTTCCATGTTCTGTTTATTTACTATAAATATCATTTCTATCTTTTTTCCTGATGAAGATGTACGTTCAGTTCGTCGAAACGTTGATTTATTAATAAATTATTACAGAACTAGAACCTAAAGCCGTTTTATTCTAATATAATGAATTCTGAAAAATTTTTTACTATGTGAATTGAATTAAATTTTTTTTCAGAAAACATTTTCATTTCAAATCAAAAATTGTAAATAATTTCAAACAAAACTTTTAAAATAGTTATTTTATAAATTCTTTTGGTGTAAATGTTTAACTATTTTTATTTTTGCATTAAACACCATTAATTTTATATTTTTTATTTATCTAATTAAATATTAGACAATTTTAAATTAAAGAAAAATGCATTGGCCCTGCCGGTGTTTGAACCCGGGACCTTTAATATAGTTATAGTTATATAACGTACGATTATTTATTTTTAATAAAAATATGTATTTCTATCAGAAAAAATCCAATTTTCAAGATTAAAAATATATTTACTTTTGAATTAATAGTAAACACGTTGGTTCTAAAGTAATATTTTTTCAGTGTACTTCAAAAGTTTAAATATTTAAATAATAAGAAAATTAATTCTCGTCATAATTTTTAAAACCAACAGTTATCAATTTCATAATTGATTAATACAATAATACAAAAATTTCGTATTAGAAAATAAATTTGCAATAATTATAGAATTCATTATACTAATTGAATTTTCAAATTAAACATGATTAAATTATAAAAAAAGTCCAGTAAATACATATTTACAAATAGGCAACTAAAAATACATGAAAGTATTCTTGGTAATTTGACATTGAAATGATTACTAGGAAAAATGTGTTACCTAGCACCGTAATAAAAACAAAATAAAATTTTAGGTTATAATTACAAACCGATATATATTAGGTACGTACATTTCTAGCTAATATAATATTATTTATCAGAAATGTGCGATCATTTCAAAGAAAAATGAAATGAATCAGATAAGTGCTCAGAAACATTTAATACTTTTTATATTTTCGTTGGAAAATGACATTTTCAATCATTGAAAATCGATTTTATTTTACAGCTGGTGGATGTAAGAATACAATTTTTCTCTTTTTTCTAGAATTTTCTTTCGTTTTTCTCGTTTTCCCAGCTGTGCCATTATGTCTCCCTTGCGTATCCAAGTCTGGTGTACCGAAGTGGATAAAATTAATTGAAATATAACAGCGGATATGTTTAGTGACAAACGAAATATAATAATAATACAGGAAAATAAATCAGCTTTTTCCTACAAGATAATAAAATACATTTATTATACAGATTTATCTAGGATTTTTTTCCAAAAATTGTTATTAATATTTTCCATTTTTCCGGCAAATATTTATAATTACAATATTCATTCAACAATATATTAAATAAAAATAAATTCTTATAACAGTAAAAATCTTTCAGAACTTATTATAATAAAATAAATCGGCTTTAAATTCTAGTTCTGTATTAATACAGAATTACAACCTAAGGCTGTTTTATTTTACTTAAAGTACTTGAAATTTAAAGATTTAAAATAAATTTCATAATTTTTTATAAATCAGAAATCCCTAACCTTAATCACATAATACAATTATTAATCTATATATATATATATATATATATATATATATATATATATATAAATCAATATTGCTAATTTATTTCAGCAATAAATTAAATTCAGCTCCTTTTATAATTAAGATAAAATTAAGTTAACAATGAAATATAACGCATTAATATTATTTATTACAACCTAAAAATTTTCTTTATTATAATTAATGGGCAAATTTAAATCCTCCTTTCATACATCAAAAACGGTAAATTTCAAAAATATCATATTATAATAATTTATCTCTTAACATAGTAAAAAAAAATCTTTCAGAACTCATTATAATTAGTTAATTATAAATTTATAAGTTTTATAATCTAGTTACTTATTTATTACCTAACAACCTGTTTCTATGTTCTGTTTATTTATTGTAAATGTCGTTTATATCTATTTTCCTGATGAAATACGTTGAGTACGTAGAGAATATCGATTATTACATACATACATACATACACAATCACGCCATATACCCAAAAGGATGTAACACAAAGTCTTTCCCAATATTAGTTTCATTCAAACATTCCTATCCAGACAAGCAACTCTAGCCTCATCCACATTCATACTGACACTCTGTCATAGCATACAATTCTATTCCTACTATTTGGAAACTTTCGCTAACGCAAGCCACTCTCTCAATCATACCACAACAAACTGTGTCCACCAGCAAACGTGTACCTTCATAATCATTCATATATATATATATATATATATATTCTTTTAATCAAATATTCATTAGACATTCGCTCAAGATGACCGAACCATCTTAACGAAATAATGAAGTAGAGAAAATAAATAAATAACACAGTAAAAAATCTTTCAGAATTCATCATATTAAAATAAAACTGCTTAAAGGTCAAAGTTCTGTATTACTATTTATTTAAAATCGACGTTTCGACAAAACTCAACGTCCGTCTTCATCAGGAAAATGATACAAATAACATTTACAGAACATAGAAACAAGTTACTAGGTATTTTACGACTACTAGGTTACTAGAATATTAATACAGAACTACAATCTAAAGCCGTTTTATTTTAATTTATCTCCGATTTTCTTTCATCGAAAATTCCTTTGTTTATTCTTTCAGGCGGCTGATACTTGTCGCATTAAAACAAAAAAGTTTTTGCTCAATCTCGGAGGCGAATGTAAATAACATAAAATTTATTGTATGAAATTTTTCAAAACTTCAACACTTTTTCAAATTACTTAAAAACCATAATGCTACTTCATAAAACTTTTATCCCCTGTGAAATCTTATACTCGCCCGACGCTTTACGGGATAAATTATATATGTAGGTAGCTTGTATTCAAGCAGCACCGGCTAAAAATATCTAGGCTGGGAATTTTTGATTACTCACACAGATAAACATAAACAATCAGTATAAAATAAATAAATGAAATATAGAAAAATATATATGTATGGTTGATAGAGTTCGAAAACAAACTTATTCTCAATAATATGTATCAGTTTATAGTAAAAGTTTTCAATTTTATTCAACACTGTACAAAAATCAGTAATTTTATATGAAAACCTGAAGTAACCAAGATACACTCGTTTACTTTGTAAATTTACAAACGTCCCAGGATTTTTTTTTACATAATATGAATATTAAATATGTATATTTAATGTAAGTTTAATTACTTTTTCGATAAAAAAAAACATATATAATGTGGTAAATTAATTATTTTATTTAAAATTACCGAATTCTATAATTTTTACAGAAAATTTATGTAAACCATCGGTTTTGCTGAAATAATATGTAATTTTTTTACTATGATTTTTATGTAAAATTGTAACATTTTTACAGTGTGACTTAGAAACAGCAATAAAACAGAACTGGATCGTTGCAGATTTTTAAAAAAATTTCTATAACAAAAAATAACTACGTAAATATGTATGTATGTATATAATATGTATGTATGTATGTATGTATGTATATTTGTCCGGTTTTGAAATGCAACTTGGAAGTAAGTTGTGATTAGAATATTAGGTTTAAAAAGTATCTAAATATTTTCATGGTGTTAATTGTATAATACATGCAGAAAAACAAATAAACAGAAAAATGTTCTGCTTTAATATAATACATTAGATTTATTTTGTTTCATATTTTTTTAATAAACCTTTATATATCACATTTCTTATTGTATAAGTTATATGATAAATATATTTCACTTATCAAACCACCTTACATAATTGTATCTCATCTTACACGTTTAATTAAGTATTGTTTTGTCAATAGTAAATTAAGATTGCAGCCATGTAAGAAATTAATATGCATTCTGTGTTCGTTCTGTATTTGGTCTTCATCGAATAAAGTTAATTTTTTTAAAAACGACACTTCTTTAATAATTAATATAACTAATATATAATATAAATATATCCTTAAACTCTTACAGTGTGTTGTACATGAATATGTAAGTATAAAAGTGTCGTTATCAGATCTGAATTTTTTATAGAAAAGTTCAAATAATACGTACTTTATGAAAAATATATCTATTTTATAAATTAACCATAATCTGAAAAACATCGATTTTATTTTCAATATATTATAAAAAATTCAAACACATACAGAACTGGACATTACTTAAGTAGTTTTATATTTAAATACTTTATGGTACTTAATAGGTACTTAAGTACATTTAATATTGGAGTACTTACTACCTGAATAACAAATACTTAGCAAAAAAAATTAATACTTAAATATTATAAAAAATATAAGTAATTGTCAAAGGTACTTCATTATTTAATACTTAAATATTTTACAAACTTGTACTTGAACTTCAAGTCTGGTAATTAGTACTTAATCATTAAGTGATTTTTGTATGCTGTTACTTACCCATCTCTAAACACATATATATTGTTTACATGTGCATGTGACATGTGACAAATCTAAAACGAATTTAATTTTTTTCAATTTTCAAATCACCTACATTAATAATGCAACCATTGAAATTAACAAAATACTTCAATTTACTCAATTTCGCATCAATTGTTCAATTGTCCTTGTAAAATGACGTCACATTTGACAAGCATCAAACCGTGTGACAACAAAAAAACAAAAGAATAATGCCCAAATAGAAAACAAGTTCGCATCGCGATCAGCACAGAAACGCAATGACACTTGACAGACACTCGTCGAATCACTGGATCTTCAAGTACCTTAACAGCGTTGTCGCTTTGACATCCATCAGTACACGTATATATATTTATATATATACAGGGTGATTCAGGACTAGTGTAACAAACTTTAACAGCTTATACCTGAGGTCATTTTGAGCCAAAAATGTCATATGAACATAGGTCCTATTCCTTCTAGTTACCAAAATACAAGAGGTTGAAGTTCTATAAATAACACAAAATTTTCTAATTTTTGTAATCAAGATACATTCGGAAAACAAGAGTTTTATTGAAAAGTCATACCTTATTTGTCTTATTTAAAAATTGTTATACTTTTGATTGTATTTTTGTTTCATAATGGATGGTTATAGTACTGCTGAATATGCAGATATGATTTTTATTTATGGATTATGTAAGGTAATGACAAATAAAGTATGACTTTTCAATAAAACTCTTGTTTTCCGAAAGTATCTAGATTACAAAAATTAGAAAATTTCGAGTTATTTATAGAACTTCAACTTCTTGTATTTTGGTAACTAGAAGAAATAGGACCTATGTTTATATGACATTTTTGGCTTAAAATGACCTCAGGAATAAGCTGTTAAAGTTTGTTACACTAGAAGTTAGAAATTAGAAGAAGAAATTAGAAATTAGAAAATTTTGTGTTATTTATAGAACTTCAACCTCTTGTATTTTGGTAACTAGAAGGAATAGGACCTATGTTCATATGACATTTTTGGCTCAAAATGACCTTGGGAATAAGCTGTTAAAGTTTGTTACACTAGTCCTGAATCACCCTGTATATATATATATATATATATATATATATATATATATATATATATATATATATATATATATATATATGTATATATATATATCCGTCAGAAACCGTACTGCTTTTACACGGATATATACGTCAAAACGGTACAGTAAACACAAATACATGCAGTGCAATATGTTACGGACGAAAAACCTCGGTGTAACAATCGCGGCTAATATCTGGAAATATATATACGTATCTAGATGAAAATGTCCATCTTGCGTGAGAATATAAACTGATGGTTATACGGGAAAGAAAGAAGAAAAAAAAGCGGAGTTATAAAAACATGATGTGTTTCTAAGTTTTCATCAAGATTGTATCGATTTTAGATTTACAATGTTCCGGAGTTTATCGATATGGGAGAGATTTGAATATAAATTTTTTATCTGATACGTCAAAGAAATAAGTCTTTATGTTGTTAGATGAAGGTTAGAAATTTATCTTTAAAATACTATGATGTTTTTTTTAAGCTATAATAAAATTAAAGAGACGTATTCTCACCTTAATTTGTTTGATTTTTGTCAAAATTACTTTTGACGTTTACTTATTAAGCAATTTTAATTAGTTTGATTTTTATAATATTAGATACAAAAATATATATCAAAAATAGAAATACTTCTCATATTTGATAAGAGGTAGAAATAAAAATTTATTTTAAAGTGAAAAATAAAAGCACTTTTTCATAAACAAAAGAGATGGGAATACGGACCAATGTCTTTATATGCTTATCAACGAAACAGAAATGACGAAAAAAAAAACAAAGATATACATACATACATACATATATACACAATCACGCCATGTACCCAAAAGGGTGTGGCACAAACTCTTTCATCATTCCAAAATCAGTCGCCTCCAAACATTCCTATTCAAACAAGCAACTTTCACTTCATCCACATTCATAATTCCACTCTCTCACATGCTCTTTTATTCCTTTTATTTTATTCTTTTTTAAAAATTGACATATTATTTCTTCTACTGTAATCAAAACCGTCTTAACAGCATTATGAGCCCTGGGCAAACCAGTATACTGGGGCCCCTACGATAACCAAACAAAGAAATGAAATGGTTTTATATTACATAGAATTAATTTAAATATCAAATATATTTTTATTAATAGCAAGTCAATTGACATATACAGATTAGCCCCCCTATGGTCGTGGGGCCCTCCGGCAAGTGTGTTAAGACGACACTAACTAATAATTTAATGAATGAAACATATTCTGTTACCTACAGTCTTACTGTTCGATACCTTAGTATAGATTCCATGGTATAGATTATTCAAACAAGAAATTTGTTGAATTTAAATGTTGATTTAGTTGCGTAAAAATAAACAAATAAAATATTCCGATAAGAGTCGGCAAATAATGATAACTCTTTATAGACACAACATATCCACTTGAAAAGTATTAAACAAAAAAAATCCTCTCAATTCAAAAATTCACTCTCTTTTCCCATGTGATCCACTCAAGATAAAATTATATCACAAGAGTTAATCACTTCAAATTCTAGTATCAATATGTAATTTGCTAAATTGAAGATAACATAATTGAAATTATATTCTTGTTTATTTGTTGTACCTGGAGCATTTTTCTGATATAATTTTTTACAGAATATTAATATATTTTTTTACTAACCGTCATAGAGAGAAAAACATATTTGTATTTACAATTGTTTTGATATCTTTGTATTAGCTGGCGATTCCAATTTAGACATATAGAGGTGTCAGATTAGAAAACGTAAACAAAAACTAATTCTATCATTTTTTAATGTACATAACAAACATATTATGATTCTAATAAATTTCCCCGCTATAACAAATAGAAATTGCGTAGCACTGATTAAGAGATTATAGTATTCTTTGACAGACCTAGCCGACTGCATGTCAGTAGAGGTTTGAGCGTACAAATAGATTTAAAATCGACTAAATAGGATACTTCCGCCGGACAATTACTATACAAAAAGTACTCAATGAACGCAAGCACGCCACTGGATTCAATCTATCTATTTATTCCCTGCAAGCAATCCCTACTGGCAGTGAGAACCTGAGAACCATCTCTGATTTTTCAACTCAAAAATTAATAGTTTAAATTTCGCTGCATCCAGAAATCAATTTTTTTTTTAATTTGACGTTTCAACTTTGTACCGTATAGAGATATTATTTAAAAAGCAAATAAACAACACACTAAAAAAATTTTGTAATTTTGCCTACAAACTTTTCCATTCCATTGGTAATATCATATTACATTTGTAATAATCCTGATATTATGAATTTTTAAACAATTATGTTAAAATTACAGTATGTACTGTCGCCCCTAAAAGGATATAGAAAAAACCATAAACTCATGTTTCATTTAGAAATTGCAAGAATAAATTTATACCATTAACAGTACCAGTAATTGTATTTTCAATTGATAAAGTCGAAATTTTCTTTCGATACTAAAATCGGTATTTACTAACATAAATATTTCTAATTGATTAATTTCTAATTTTATCTAAATAAAAAATAAGCAAATTATCGGTTTCGTGTTGTACATGACAGTGCAATATAAGAACATGAATGTTCCGTTATGTGACATGTAATTAACATTTGATATTGTCTTCTCAAAAGTAATTAGAAGAAATTCGTTTACTATTTGAATATTTTAGTATCCTATTAAGCTAAAGTTAATTTTGCTCTATTCTAGTTTTTTTTTAAATACACCAATATAAATGCTGTGTTAATAAAAATATAAAATTTGATTCAATTTTGCAGAATGTTATGAAAATAATTTGAAAATTCAAATATTTTTTACTTGAAAGCTAACATTTGAATTTCTTAAAATAAATTAATGTAATTAAAAACAATTAACATATTAAAAAACCTTTCAAAACTTCTTATACTAAAATAAAACGATTTTGAGTTATAGTTCTGTATTAATATTTATTAATAATCGCCGTACTCAAACTAAGTACTCAAAATAAGTACTTAACTAGATCATGAAATTTATAAATTTTTAATTAATGGAAGCCAAAGTTTATTTAAATCAGTTACTAAGTCACATTAATTGATTTTATCTTTTTTCTTTATAAATTTCTATTGCTTCTCGTATTAATCTATTGTTAATATTTGCAAGACCTATCAATATTAACAGCAGATTGACAAAAGAAGCAATAGAAATTTATAAAGAAACAGATAAGATCAATCAGTGCCAATCAGACACTGATTTAAATAAAATTAGGCTTCTTTTAATTGATATTTTCTAAATATTTTGTTATCTAATAACTTGTTTCTTTGTTCTTTTTATTTACTGCAAATGTCATTTGTATTAGTTTCCTGAGTTTCCATTGAGTTCGTCGAAACGTTGATTATTAATAAATATTTAATACAAAACTAGAACCGTTTTATTTAAAAAAAAAAAATAGTTATTATTATTAATAATATAAATCTGATAGGAAACTGTTTAAATAACATTTGTTTTAAAAGTTATTTAAGAGAAGAATAAAGTTTACTTGCAAAGTAAATTTATTTGTCGTTCATAAAATTGTAACTAAAAATTATGAAATTATGTAAAATTCTGAATACTATTTAAAACAAAATATCCAATAACGACTGTTATTGTTAAGATGATATGCTTTTATACATAATTGTTTTTGTATGAAACATGAATGTTTTAAAAAAAAAATTTGCATCGTGCGTATTTCTATAACTAACCTATATTTTTTAAAGTTCAGGAAATAAAAATATTTAAATTGGCAGTTTTCCTAACCACGACATACTAGATGTATTTATAACTTTTTTTTAGTTACTGTTCTAAATTTAATATCAATGTTTATAAATGTTTCAAATAATAAAATAAATAGAAAAAAATCTTTCAGCATTCATTATATTAAAATATAACAGCTATAAGATATAGTCCTGTATTAATATTTATTAATAATCGACGTGTCGACGTACTTAACGTACGTCTTCATCAGGAAAAATGATACAAATGACATTTACAGTAAATAAACAGTATATAGAAACAAGTTACTAGGTAACAAAATAAAGTTGATGTTATCTATTTCTTTATAAATTTCTATAACTTCTGTTATCAATCTGCTGTTAATATTGATGAGGTCTTGAAATTATTACAGTATCTTATATAAAGACACTGTAAATAAAATAAAATTTAACTTCCTTTAATTAAATATTTATTAATTTTATGATCTAGTTACTTATTTTGTTGCCTAGTAACTTATTTCTATGTACTGTTTATTTACTGTAAATATTATATGTATAATTTTTCCTGATAAAGATGTACGTTGAGTACGTCGAAACATCGATTATTAATAAAAATTAATACAGAACTATAACCTAAAGCCGTTTTATTTTATCAGTAACAAAATTATAGAATTTAATTTTAAAAGTAAAATTCTAGTGAACAATTTGTACAAAAGCTTGTTTTAAAAAATAAAATGGTCAAAATTGTATTTCGCCCAAAACCCGAAAACCCCAAAAACACGTCACTATGTAAAACGAGTTTTATTATAAAAACAAAAAAAACTCGTTCTTCCATCAATTTAAACAACCATTAACAACTTATTTTCAAAACCTCGAAAAAAATACGCAACTACTCAATTCACCGACAAAATATGTACATTTTATTTTTCAACGCGAACCTTAATTGCAACGTATAAAAGTAAAAAACGCTACTTTAGCTCGCAAAAAAGCAAAACATAAACGAAAAACTCTTCATTCAACCAGGGGGCGAATAAAACGTAACAAATAAAAACAAAGAGAGAGGCGATATGAAGCTCTTTTATATGCGTTAACAAAAAAGAATAGACGGAGACAGATAAAGAACACCCCGAAACACACTAAAAACGAACGAGAAATATCCCAAAGTGCCAAGTTGTTTTGACGTAATAAAAAATTGAACGTTCTATCAACGGCTGCAGGGAAACAAAACATGCGGACTCTGCTGATCAATGTTTCAAGAATCGATGACAAAACTGACTTGCGTTTTATTTAAAATTTAAAGGCACCCTATTCGCCAATTTCGAAAAGATTGCAAACTTGAACTATTTTCAAACTCTTCAACTTAACGTTCCAAGTTATTTCAAATATTTAAACAAAAGAGAACTATTCTCATCATTAAAATTCCTACATTTTATTTATTTTCTTCAAGTTGTTTATCAATATGGTATCTTTGTCCAACTTAAATGACAAATTTTCGTCTGAGTAAATTTAAAATGAATCCTTTACCTGACTAGATAAAGTTGTACTTGAATTACAATAATAAAATATAACTTTGACATAGTAAAAAAATCTTATATTAAAATAAAACTGCTTTAGTTTTTTTTATTAAGTTCTGTATTAATATTTATTAATAATCGACATTACTCAACATCCATCTTCATCAGGAAAACTAATACAAATGAAATTTACAGTAAATAAACAGAACATAGAAACAAGTTACTAGGTAACAAATTAAGTAACTAGATCATGAAAATTTTATGAATTTTAAATTAATAGAAGCTAAATTTTATTTAAAATAGTGCCTCCACAGTGATTAAAAGTTTATATTATTCAATATTATGATATTAATGTCACAGAAACACTAGTGAGCATTTTTTGTTCAATGTTATTATTATAAATAATACAAAATATTTTTGTATTTTTACAGATTATTTGGGCATAATATAACTATTAATATAATATATTATTCGTAACATAAATATATTATTTATCAAAGTTTATACAATTTTATTACGAAACCAAATGTACGTAATAATCATAAATCTATATAAACTGTTTTAAAATTGTTTAATTGTAATCAAGGTTAAAACCTAAAACAATTGATTCAGAATCAGACGTATCATGGCTACTATGATAAATCTAAATTTAATTCAATCTGTAAACACATGTATCAACAATTTTAAGAAAAATATCTTTCTCCCTGATGAAGATGTACATTAAGTATGTCAATTAGTAATAAATATTAGTACAAAACTATAACTTAAAGAAGTTTTATTTTAATATAATTAATTCTCAAAGATTTTTACCACTTTGACTGCAAGGAAAAGTGGTATAGCGTTTGGTACGGTGTCTGTAACATTTTCAAAAAAAAAAATTATATAGAAATCCCTCATATAGCCACTAGATCAGACGAATCCGAACTTAGTTTATGTGGGTGTATGGATGTGCGTTGTCAGCTCGCTCGCTCAGTCAAAATTTTGTGATGGCAACTCCTTCTAGACGGTTCAACCGATTTTAATGAAATTTTCAGGATAAATTTGTCTAGTACCCAAAATAGTCATGTGGTTTTATTTATTTTCAGTAATGCCAACTTTCCGAGAAAAAAATTACTAAAGTTTTTAAAAATCCATATTGGCTACATTATTTATCCGATTTTGATCAAATTTTCAGAAAAGATTCTCCTAGTGCCTAAATAAATTATGCAATTTTAAAAAAAATACAGTGTTACCAACTTATCGAGAAAAAATCACAAATTTTTTTAAAAATTCATTATGGCTACATTATTTATTCGATTTTGATCAAATTTTCCGAAAAGTTTCTCCTAGTGCCCATATAAATTATAATTTTTATAAAAATACTGTATTACCAACTTTCCGAGAAATGTCAAAGTGGTCTATATATGAGTTTACCCATATACTTCTAATCTTGTTTACTACGTTAAAGGTTTAAGCTAAGTTTAATGAGCAGAATAGCGTCATTAGATTCCTTATTAAAATTTAGTTCTTTTTACTTGTGTTATATTAGCGTGGGTAGGAAAGAAGAAGATTCTTTTTTTGAATATATTTCTGTGAAAATTTTCTGCCTTTCAGTTGAGTTGCCGGTAAGCAATTAAATATGATTAAATTAATACCGGTCGACTGATTAATGCTCAAACCATAACAACTCATACAGATTTCAGTAACAAGGTAATAACCACGTGATCAACAACCAACTCAACCAGAAACATTCTACAAAACTCGACTTGAAAATTAAAACTTATTATTTCATTTTTTTTTTCGAATTACATTTTCTATCAGAAAATTGAATAGACCGTTTTCTTTTTCATTATTTTTCAAATTAAATTCTTAAATGAATTTTGTGGAAAAAAATTGTTTCAAGAAAAGAATAATGCATCTTGTTTTTTTTTTATTTAGAGCATTTAATTTTCTTTTCTGTTTAAAATAATCTTGTAATTTATGTAATATTATTTTTAATATATAATATAAAAATATGAATCGTATTTATAGAAAAAAATTAAAAACTGAATTTTTGAAAATCTCTAAGGGGGTACCCTTGGGATTTTTTCAAAATAATACTTTTTTCAAAAATTTGCTCAAAAAAATCTAAAAATATTCAGTAAAATAGAGAAAAAAATTAGCTACATAATATCTAAATCACTTTTTCTTTATCTCATATGGTTTGGCAGGAAAAATTATTGAAAATTCTAAAATGTTTTTGAGAATTTTCAATAATTTTTCCTGCTAAACCAGTATGAATTAGAGAAACAAGTTACTTAGCTATTATGTAGCTAATTTTTTTCTCTATTTTACTGAATTTTTTCAGATTTTTTTTGAGCAAATTTTGAAAAAAAATCTTATTTTGAAAAAATCCCAAGGGTCCCCCCTTGACAAATTTTCAAAAATTCAATTTTTAATTTTTTCTACTAAATGATGCATCCTAGAATAGTGGTTTAGTTGCACATATTTTTCAAATATTCAATGCAACGCTGCCACCAAAATTCACTCAAACACAGCACAATATCGGCAAACTTTCAAACAACAAATGAAACGATCTAAACATACACATCTATTCACACAGAATCTTGTCGAATGATTCTATTCACATTCGCAGCGAAAAACAGTTGAACATCGAAAAATCTAAAATAAAATTCTCACGACGATAAACAAGAATGCATATATAACTCGCTCCAGTAAGAGAAAAAGAGTGAAAAACAGGAAAATAAAAACGCAATCGACAGAAATCACCGATAACATCAAATATTCAGTGCCTTTTTGCGTTTCCCTCCCCGCGCGATAGGTTGGCATCATTTACGGGATTTATCACGAACAAACGAGCATCGCATTCAAATCAAACATGGTTGCGGAAGAACACGGAAAGCAGTAAGAATTCGAAACTGACTTGCAACGCAACGAAATGTTTTGTTTGTCTTCGGCAAATAACAGACGAAAACGAGAAGCAAACTTTCCCAACTTGACGAAATTTGTTTGTCTCAATGTCATACAAGCAATACCGAAAAACGATTTTCAAATTTCTATTATTTCTACATACTTGCTTTTTTATTGTTTATCTAAACGCATGGATAAGATATTCGAGTGTGTTAGTTTTTTCTATAGAAATTCAAAATTTCTATTACAATAAAATGGCTTTATATTAATATTTATTAATAAATTGATGTACTCAACGTTGTCAACATACGTAAAGATTAGGAAATGTTTAAAAAAATTATTAATTTTTAATTAATAGAAACCAAATTTGATGTATATCAGTGCTTTCACAGCGATTGATATTATTTTTTTTTTCTATTGCTTCTCTTTCATTCTGTTGTTAAATATTGATACTATAATAATTGCAAGACCAATTAATATTAACAGAAGATTGATAAGAGAAGCAATAGAAACGTGTTAGAACGAAACCGTGTTGTAAGATACCGTGTTATAGGAGGGTTACCTGTATAAACTTTTCCTAAATTGTTTTTAATATATGTACATCAACACTGTTTTTAATATTTAACTAAAATTAATTTGCAGAAGAACTTTGTAGTAATTTTATTTTTATGCAAATTTAATTAATATAGCTGGAAAAAATAATGAAACAACTGTTGAATATTTACATTTTTTGTTATTTTGAATTTCGGAAGTCATTAAGAAATGTCTAAAAATGTAATCTATATGCTGAGTACGTAAATACGTATAAACTTTTACTATAAATAAAATAAAGTTGGTTGTATTACAGTTAAATGATATTAAAGCAATGTTTTCTGCAATAACACTACGCGTTTTAACAAACATTTTAATTTCCACCTAATCGCAGTTAACTAATATACAGTGGATGATTCGTTTTTCGAACATAATCCGTTCCAAGACTATGTTCGTAAACCGATCATCCTCATAATATTGCCAGATTTTCTAATATTTTTATTTATTTTTTTATAAGGGGTTCAGAAATGTTCGTTATTCAAACACAAAAATCTTACGTGAAAGCGTTCGTAAACCGAACTGTTCGTTAACCGATCATTAGAAAATTTAATAAATTTTGAAAAATATATTGGTCTCGTCAGGATTTGAATTCAGGACTTTTAGCTTTCGTGGCAGACGTTCAAACATTGTGTTTGACTAAGTCATGCAATTAACCTAGTCCTTGTTCCTTGTTCCCTGTTCCTTGTAAGTTCAAATTCATCCTGCAAGTAAATTGAATCTGTACGATCGTCCAATTAAATTTGACAAACATGATAGTTTGAAAATATGAAGTACATTTGAACAAACTTCATAACAACTTTCTAGAACGAGTAAGTTCCCATTTTCCCAATAACTAAAAGCACCTATCCTACCAGAATGATAAAATACAATACGCTTAAATTATTCGCAGATTCCTCTCGTCTAGTTAAACGGGTATAGCACCCCCCTCCCCCCTGCCCCGCCTACATTCGGCTATTATTAAACATCGTCGACGTATTCCGTATAAATAATGTGCAAAGCCGTTGTTTGGCTAAAAATAAAGGCGCTATTTAACGGACATACACGTTCAGTTGAAACGGATGCGTTGAAGTGTGCTATATCCAGGTATAATCATTTCAAGTCGATTAAAAATTGAACATTAAATCATTAAATGTCGTTGTCAGAGAATTGAGTATAAGGTGGGATATAGGAATTCCGACGCAATTAAAAACGTCAGGTTAAATCATTGATTGGCCAACAGGTTAATTGTCTATGGGTGACACATTATTTTATTGCTTAACATTAGATTTGATTTCAGCAAATATAAAACTGTTTCAATAGAATAATTATTAAAATTCAAAAGAAAAAATTAATATACCACGTTTTTAACACGAACTAAAAAGTATAAAATAATTTCTCCTAGTCTCATACAGATTTATAACCACATACAGACAAACGTGAGGCAACGACAGTTACTTCATACACACCTTAATATTATCTATCGCATGCGCCCCATGTTTTTCTCTATGGGGGGTTATAAATCTGTATGGGGCTAGGAAAAATTATTTTATACTTTTTCGTCCGTGGTATATTAAATTTTTTTTTATTTAAATAATTATTATAATTTAATAATTATAATTATATAATTTTAATTAACTAACTTTAATTTAACATTTCTAATATTATTAATTAATTAATTAACAAAAGAATTAAAAAGCTCTTTTCACTATCCCGAAATCAATTTCCTCCAAACATCCCCTATAGCCAGACAAGCAACTTTAGCTTCATTCACATTCATACTGACACTCTGTCATACATGCTCTTCTATTCCTACTACTTGGAAACTTTCCCTCACGCAAACCACTCTCTCAATCATACCACTCCAATCTACTCATCGGACGTCCATATTGGCAAACGTATACCTTCAAAATCATTCATAAAAATTCTTTTAGCTAAACTTTACATTAGACAAACGAATTTACTCGTAAATTACTTATAAAAAAAAAAACAAACAACAACAACATTTAAACATTAACAACAGAAATAAAAAGATCTTCTACCGCATATAAACACATTTATTACGTCTATCCTATTATCTTGGATGAAATCTAAATTCCCTGAATTTCCATAATATTAAAACTGTCAGTTAAATAATTATAGCAGATAAACTCGAGCGCTTTAATGCTATTGCATTGCATTTTGTGGCATTGCATGCAATTAAAACAATTATGCAGATGCACACAATCTAATGACTTATGATGTTTTATACACACACAACATTTATAGATGATATAAAGAAACTACACAATCTGTGTCGGTTCAACTATTTTAAGAATATATGTGGTAGTATCAAGACTATTTTTATTATTATTTTTTCGTCTTCTTTTACTTCAGCTCCTACGTGAAACGATGGGAGTAGAAACATGTGTGAGTGTGGGCACATATCATTTTTATTCATTCATTCATTGAATTTAAAATGCTTTCATGTTTGTGAAAGTAAGTGGTCTTACGAATCTAGTACTGGTTGTATTATATTATGCGTTGAGGATTTTCGCTTGTATTGTAACCGTTAAGAAGATTACTGAACTGAAATTGTCTTCTTATGCAATAAATTTGATTGTTTCTTCATCATCAGTACAAGATCTTTATCCGTACATTATAGATTACATTCAATTATTTTATAAAAATTTTCAGTTTCATCGAAACATCGTTTTTGTAAAACAATTGAACAAAATTTAATCCTAAAACAGATTTTATTTTAATACAATGAGCTCTGAAAAATATTTTACATAATATTTCTTTATACTCAATTTGTCTATAGTATTAGAAAAAAACTGTAATTGCAAGAACCATCAATATAACAGTAGATTGATAAGAGAAGCAATAAAAATTTATAAAAAAAAGAGATTACTTTAATTAAAAATTTATAAATTTTATGTAAAAAAAGATTTGGTAATTTTACATAAATTTTTTTACATAATATGAATATAAAATAAGTTTACTTATTTTTCGGTAATCCTTGAGAGATTTTCAAAAATTCAGTTTTTTTCTACTAAACGATGCATCCTAGAATAATGGTTTATTCACTAAATTATAGTACTCATTATTCCGCATGTTTCCATATCATGCTTATTTTCCTACACTACATAATTTTTGAGAAAAAAAAAACAAAAAATCAAAAAAAAATTCTAGAGCCCACACGGCACATGCTAGCAAATTAAAACTAAAACCAAGTTATAGAACTTATTATGCCCTATCGAAAAGTATTCTAAGTATTTCTTCGAATTTTACTCGGGAAAGTAGTATATCGCAATTTATCGAAATTACATGTTAAAGTCCTATGTTCCGGGGTCGCGGTCAACACACTGTATAATATAGTAGTATTATTTTTACAGAAAATTTATCGTTTTGTAGATAATTGTTTCACTATGGTTTTTATGTAAAATAGCCACTTTTTTTACAGTGTAGTTACTTATTTTGTTACTTAGTAACTTGTTTCTATGTTCTATTTATTTACTGTAAATGTCATTTGTATCATTTTTTCTTGATGAAGATGACTTGAAACCGTTTTATTTTAATATAATGAGTTCTGGAAGATATTTTACTTTAAAAATATACATATTGACAATTTATAACCTAAAAATTACATTTAGCAAAGCAATTAAAATATTAAATACTTAACTATTTTTATTTTTTGCATTAAAAATGCATTGACATGTCGTAGTGGCCATGTAGCTCAGTTGGTAGAGTATTAGGCGCGAAACCTAAAAGTCCTGGGTTCAAACCCCAGCAGGGCCAATGCATTTTTCTTTAATTTAAAAATTGTCTAATGTTTAATTAGATAAATAAATATAAAATTAATGGTGTTTAATGCAAAAAATAAAAATAGTTAAACATTTACACCAAAAGAATTTATAAATATTAAATACTTGTTTTATTACTTTTGTGTACATTTTTTTTTAATCAAATTTGTACAAAATAAAACACCTACACATTTATACTCTGTGAGAAACTTGTGCCCCATACTATACCAACACCTACAAGATTTAACATATAATGAACAACCTGCATTTGGCACGGCACATAATACAAATACAATTTGAATAACTGTTACAATTTCTGAAATGAATGAGACAAATATTGAAATACTACCAACGTGAAAAGGTGTATTGCTCTGCTACCTTGGCTCGCTTTTGTGCCAACTTAAAAACATGTTTTTCATATTTCAAGACTACAAAGTTGCCTCTTCAGCTATAAATAAAAATGCATTTCACGATGTACTTCAGATCATTCTAAATATATATATTTTATAATTTTTTTCATTCATAATCATAATGATTATATTTAAAAACATTTTCTTAGATACTTAAAGTATATAATAAATATTAAAGCAATGTTTTCTGGGATGACACTAAGAGTTTGAACAATTATTATAAAATAAAACTACTTTAGGTTAAAGTTCTGTATTAATATTTACTTAAAATCGACGTCTCGACGAAACTCAACGTCCGTCTCCATCAGGATAAATGATACAAATTTGATTTGTATTTTATACAAATTAATTTATTTTATTAACTTTTCCAATACCAATAAAATTTAATTTGCAATTTCTTTTATAACATAACACCAGCAATTATAATCTTCATTGTCTGCAAATTTAAAAAAAATCAAGAGTTCTTATGAGTCAGAAATTCGTGCATACATTACAATATAAATACTTATAAATAATTATATATATTCACAAAACAAAAAATTCTAAAACAAATAATTATACATTCACAAAAAATTCTATTAAAAAATATTTCAAACTCATTATATAAAATAAAACTGCTTTAGGTTCAAGTTCTGTATTAAAATTTATTTAAAATCGACATTTCAACGAAACTCGACGCTTGTCTTCATCAAAAAAAACTGATACAAATGACATGAAATAAGTGTCTAGACTAGATCATAATATTTTATAGATTTTTAAAAATCATTTGTCATTTGTATCAGTTTTTTCTGATGAAAAAGAACTTTGAGTTTCGTTGAAACGTTGACTATAAATAAATTTTAATACAGAACTTGAACCTAAAGCAGTTTTATTTTACAAATAACATTGTACGAGTAACATAAATGCAATTTATTAATTTTCATCATCTTTCTAAAACAACATGCGTCTTAATATTATAGCCATAGAAATAATAATTTTACGTTCACAAATTAAAAATGTTGATATGTTTTGAATAAAATCTAAATATATAACCATTTATATTTCTAGAAAAACGAACTACAAAAAAAAACAATTAAAATACAAATCACATTAATAATGCTGTTACACGTATTTTTCAACCGAAGGTTAAAATTGTGTTAGGTTCAGTTTTGTGATTCTGTTTTTGTTTTTCATAATGACGGTTTTATTAGTTCTATAATTAGTGATTACTTACGCACTACTGTATTTATATGTGCATGTGCATATTTACTTATTCATATATATATATATATATATATATATATATATATATATATATATGCACAAAAATAATGAATGTCATAGAAATAAAATAAAATTAATAATTAAATGATAAACGAAATTGCATTCATATTTACTACGAAGTTAAGTTATAAAATTAATAACGTAAATACATTCCCTGTATTTTTCCGAAATTGTTTTGTTATTGCATTGATAAAATAATTATGTTTTTTTGTAATTAATAAAAATTTAATAATAGCTTTTTACTTTCTATACAACAAAGAGTTTTGTTGTAGTAAATTTATATAAGAGATTTTTTTCAATAAAATTATCAACAATCAAAATTTCGTATTTGATATCTATGTGTCGGTATATGTGTATTGTAAGGTCTACTTTACAGGGTAATAATTTTCAGTAATTGCCAAAATTGGGCTGTTGGTGATTTTTTTTTTAAATCAAAAAAATCTAATATCTTTTATTTGTTTAACTATTTTAATAAAAATGTTATATATACTCGGTAGAATAATTAATGTAGTGATTGATGTTATTTTGTCATTACAAACTTCTATTTTCTGTGAATTTTACAATCTAATTATTTATTTTGTTACCTAGTAACTTGTTTCTATGTTCTGTTTATGTATTGTATGTCATTTGCACGTACGTAGATTACGTCGAAACGTCGATTTTTAATTAAAATTTATATAGAACTTAATCCTAAACCCTTTTTATTTTAAAATAATGAGTTATGCAAGACTTTTTACTATGTTAAAAAAAATTATTTTTATTTTACATGAAAAAAAAATCATCATTATTTCTGTAAAATTAAATATCTAACTAAACAAAATACAATTTTAATTACATTAATAGAATATGTAAATTTACATTAATTTTTTACAGTGTAGCTTTTAACTATATTCAGAAGCAGAAAGCGTATGCGACACAAACCAAGAGAATGAAAATTGTACGCGCAAATAGCTTGGCAATAAACTCCGTAACAGGATGAACAGAGTGCTTACGTCGGGTGGTTTTTCGCGACGCGTATCGAAAGACGTCGGGCGACCGAAAGACACAACCCCCAGCACATACAACAAACGTACTGTGTGTGTGTGTGTGTCCCACTGAAGCAACACTTCAACGAATACGAAATATGTTTTATTTCCTGCCAACCCGCCTTCTCCGATGAGACAGCATCGCGACTATGCGATGTAAAACAAGTGAAATCTCACAGCCGACTGCGCTAACGGCACAAAATCGTCTAGAGGGAACATTTCGATATATATCAATTTCATTCCATTTCAAT
The DNA here is from genome assembly GCA_963966155.1 of Clivina fossor. Classification (NCBI taxonomy): domain Eukaryota; kingdom Metazoa; phylum Arthropoda; class Insecta; order Coleoptera; family Carabidae; genus Clivina; species Clivina fossor. Next base: position 3,496,492 of record OZ014571.1, on the reverse strand, counting down.
TGCTCTGTAGATTTGCGTTCGTTTAGAGTTAAAGTGTCTGTATTTTTACCACCAATATTCTAAAAACCAAACCTTATTCTAAAAATTTTATATTGTACACTTGAAAATTTAAATTGCTTAATAAAAATATTAGCGGAAAACTCTTGTTACTAAATGAAAAGTATATATCAAAAACAAATTAATAATTACATTGAATTTATACAATTTTCTGGGTTGGTTAGGCTGTGTTCGATTTATCCTCATCGCAGACGTTTTGCCATACATCGTTGATGGCAATGCTTGGTGATCGAATGATAGTTTCTGCTTTGCAATCTGATATATACAGTGTGTCCCCAGATTGAGTTCACTATAGGTGTAATCGACAAAAAATTTAAGAATTTCATTTAACTGATCTTTTTGTAATTTTGCACAGAGCCATAATTTCATATTCTGAACAACTTTTCTGAAGAACATTATGGCTGTATTATTGACCTGAATATAAAATAGTTTTTTACATTTTCATAGCCGCCTTAATTTTTTAAAAAACTAAAAATATGTTTAAAATTGTTTTTAGACAAAGCAGGGCAGAATCCCCAAAACATGAAAACAATTCTTAAATTTTTTGTCGATTACACCTCTAGTGAACTCAATCCGGAGACACACTGTATACGAGTGTAGTAAATTCTAATTAATATTAATATTAATTCATACTAAAATGTCATTAGATAAATAAAAATTGGTATCATACTTAGATAAAATTTTAATATAATCGATTATGTGTTAACCACATCAGTTTTTTTTTTTTAATTCTTATGTGACGATTGAAAGCGCAACTGATGCGCGAATCAAAGTCCGTGGGATGAGAAACATATGTTTTATATAAGTGTTAGTATGTTAACAACTTGAGAATAACAAAAAAAAATAATGATTTTACCATATTAAGATTATTTATTTCAATGTTGTTTTTATTGATGAAGAAATAAAAATCTTAGAAAAAATTTATAATAGTTTTCAAATGTTTTATTTACTTACTATAATACAAAAAAAAACCTCGAAAATAAACATGGTAAGTTCCAAAAAAAAGTAACTAAATTTATCAATCACATCATTATTATGAGCTTATAATAAATATTTTTTTAAAATGCTTTTCAAATTACATAAAATAATGTAAATATTGTTTTATTCTTTGTGTAATTTTAAAAAAAATTATAATGCATGTTAAATAAAATTAAAATTGAATTATTACCAAATTACTGTTGGAACAACATGTTTTTAGTAAATAAACAGAACATACATACATACAAGTTACTTGTCAACAAAATAAGTAACTAGATTAGAAACATTTCCCGATGAATAAATATTAATACAGAACTACAACCTAAAGCCGTTTTATTTTAATGTGAGTTCTGAAAGATCTATGACTAAGTTCAAATTTTGTTTTTTTCAGACCTCTAATCTAAAGTGACCTTAAAATAAAATTTTATAACAAATTTCTTTTTTTAAATTTGTTAGTACAGCTAAAATTATTTTTCCAATGAATATTAGTTCTTAAAAATATAAAACAGAATATGATGTCATGAATTATTTCTGTACTCTTTTCAGATTTGTCACAACGATTCATAAATATTACAATAAAAAAAAAATATAATACTAATGTACAATAATCCAAGAGTCACGTAGAGTCCATATATTTCTTTTTATGTTACTATTAAATGAATTATTATGTTATTATTATATGAAAAGTAAAGTCCACTTTAGACGGTGATAATTTGTTAATAATTTATAAATAAATATTTGAAATAAATCATAAATAAATATTTAGGACAGATTTGTGATGATATGCGCATTTATGTTACCTACCACTGTTACCAACTGTCAATAGCTGACAATGTAAATAAAGCAATGGCGACTATTTGCTGTTAGTTGGTAGCAGTGGCACAAATCTGCCCCCAAATTTGTGATTGAAAATAAATCAATCTCAAATATAATTCGATTATTAATTTGCAAGTGGTAAAGAAAAACTTAGTAAACACTTTCATAACATCGGTATAAATCAAACGAAATTGACCTTTGAACTGTAATGCGCGTCGCTCTGATAACCTCTAACCCTGTAATGGTTACAATAGCTATATATCGGTCATATCATAATGCAAATAACCCCCCCCCCCTCCCTCTATCTTATATTATTTTTTTTGTCTAGTCTACAAATTTTTTTTTAGTAAAATTTTACTACTATTTTACTGTAATTTCGCTAAAAAAAAATTGCAATGTACGTAATAAACGATTTTATATATTTTCTTTATGCATATTTCTTATTACTTCGTTTTTACTGCTGGTGGCAAATACTAACAAAATTGAATAGTAAATTTGCAACAATCTTCACATCTACCAGACTCTGTCTATATTTACCGATTTGATTGAAAAACCGGTACGCCGTAAACCAGCATCACATATCTGAAATGATATCCAGGCTTTTGTAAGAGAGTAGTAGCTGAAATGTTCAAACCAACATAAAATAGAAAAAGAAATATCGTAGAGTGCTTTGCATACGAATAGTCCAAAACAAACATATGCCTCTTTTTATCTGTATATATATATATATATATATATATATATATATATATATATATATATATATATATATATACACTATTGTGTATAAATATTGAAAAATATAAAGATAGTTCATCAAATATTTTATCAATGTACAATATTTCCATTCCACCAATCAATATTCGATTCAAAATTTTCCAAATCAGGTTTCTACGAATAATTTTTGGAACTTGTTTTTCAATTTTATGATCTGCCATTTAAACGTCCATTGTAAGGTTGTATAAATAGATATAAAATTTTATTGTAATTCAATTGAAAACAATAAATACGTAAAGTTATTTTTTATTATTCGAAACGCACTATAAAATGCAATCATATAATTTTTTATATACATCATTTTATTCGAAAATTAAACATTTCATATCCAGTTGTAATAAAAACTTTTTATATACACTTGCAAAATTTTATATTTTTTTTTTCCATCAAAATTATGAATACTTAAAGTTTAAATGTTAAATTTTGCTCACTTTCACCCTAATTTATATTTACAAAAGTTTATCAAAATATGTATATCTAATGCAAATAAAACGGAGTAGTAGTTCTGTATTAATATTTGACGTTTCGACGAACTCAACACTTCATCAAGAAAAATGACAAAAATGTTATATACAGTAAACAAACAGAACATAGGAACAAGTTACTAGGTAACAGAATAAGTATAACTAGATCATAAAATTAATAAATTTTCATCAATTTTTTTTTAAATGAAGGAAGCCAAATTTTATTTAAATCAAAGTCTTATATTATCAGTCAGATTGATAAGAGAAGCAATAAAAATTTATAAAGAAAAAGATAACATCAACTACTACTGACTGATTTAAATAAAATTTGGCTTTCATTAATTACAAATTTATAAATTTCATATTCTAGTTACTTATTTTGTTTCCATGTTCTTCCATGTTTATTTACTGTAAATGTCATTTGTATCATTTATCCAGATGACTTAAGTAGAGTACGTCCGATTATTAATAAATATTAATACAGAACTGCAACCTAAAGCCGTTTTATTTTAATATAATGAGTTTTGAAAGATTTTTTACTGTGCTATATCTAATGCTTTCAATCAGTATCACCTGTACCCCAATCATTCTTTACAGTTGCACCATTCTCTCAAAAACGAATATTTTGCACCTATCTACATTCAACACAAGATTCATATCCTTACACCTACAATATTAATTCTATCAATCATCCAGTTATTCTTCAGATTCAGCCAGGTATAACTACATTATCATCAACATACGCTAAAGCAGGTACAAGACAATCACCTACACTGAGAAAAATGGATATTTACGGTAAATATATTTATATTTAAAAAGGTGACACAAACACAAGATATTAAAAATAACAAAATAAGTATATTTAAAAATTAACTATAAATATAATAAAAACAAAAATTTAATACCATCAATTTGTATATAGTATTACAGTCTTAATTCTTAATATAGTATTAAAATATATATGTGAGTAGATTTTAAAAATGTATAAATTTGTGAATACTTTAAACATACTCGTATATTTCAAATAAATATCTATTTATTTTTATCCAATTTGTTAAATATCTATTTTTCTCAGTGTATATGTATACCAATCATCATCACACAATTATAATTATCATTTATAATAATAGAATTACTTAAGATTTTATTACACTACACATTTTGAATTTTTTAATTTCAAATGAAATAATATATAAATAATCAGTTTGAGGTACTTTTGAAATGGCAATTTGATGACCTTATTAATATGTGTTAGTAAATATCTAAATTTACATCATTATCTTATGCGCACAATAAGACAAACAAAGCAATATGATTCACTATAAATCACAGTATTTATTGAAATATAAACAATAAACATTTATATTTTAATTATCTATTAGTTTTTCTAGAATTTATCATATTTCTTCTTATTTATTGAATATTGATAATAAATTATGTATTTTAATTGGGAATTACAATACACTGTAAAAAAACGTCTGTGAATTTACATATTTTTTCATAGTAAAAATCATATAATTTTCTCTATAATGCAAATTTAACACATTTATTCTGTAAATTTCATAAAACTATTATGGAATTAAAATATTACATAAAATAAAATAGCAGATTTATATATTTTTTTGTATATTTTCACGAAAGTTTATGTAAATATGTACTGCAACAGATAATATTATGTATTTTTCCATATTACTTATGTAGTACAATTACAATTATATTATAATAGAATTTTTACAAAATACATACATACATACATACACAATCACGCCATGTACCCAAAAGGGTGTGGCACAAACTCTTTTCAACATCCCGAAATCAGTCGCCTCCAAACATTCCTATCCAAACAAGCAACTTTCGCTTCATCCACATTCATAATTCCTCTCATACATGCTCTTTTATTCCTACTACTTGGAAACTTTCGCTCACGCAAAACACTCTCAATCATACCATTCCAACTACTCATCGGACGTCCACGCAAACGTATACCATCAAAATCATTCAAATAAATCTTTTTAACCAAACGTTCATTAGACATTCGCTCAACATGTCCGAACCATCTTAACTGACTAACACCAACTTTTGCTACAACATTCTTTTCAATTTCACACTCATCATACACTAATCTATTTCGTACCCGATCTCTCTTATTAACACCACATACCCCACGTAAAAATCTCATTTCCACAGCAGTCATTTTCCGTTTATGCTTTTGCAACCAAACCCAACATTCACTACCATACATCAATGTAGGCACCAAAACTACAAAATAATTTGAGTAATATTATAGATAATATTGAGTGATATGACAACTTCTGTAGAATTACATTTTATGCAAAATTACACAATATGACAAGGCATTTTTGTTACCCTTGGCTTTTTATAGTAAAATTACATAAAAAAATTTACAATATGAAAAGAGATTGCTATAAGAGCTTCTTTAAGAAAGAAAGAGAACTTATTAAAGAAGTTTGTGATTTCTCATACGATCGATTTTGAAGTCAGTGGGCCAAAGACCCTATATATATATATATATATATATATATATATATATATATATATATATATATATATATATATATATATATATATATATATATATATATATATATATATATATATGCATTCGACTGTTTTCCGGCTAGGGAAGTGCATTTGATATGTTTATAAGCTGTAAGTACAACGCATACAGTACAGAAACCACACCGTATCTGCCTTCTTGATGAGAAACAACCAAAAAACCTATTAGATAAACAAATATGGCGGTTGCTTGCTTGATTTTGAGATTATGCACACACGACTTCGTCAACTTTAATAACATATGAAGTTCACAAGTCACGTGATAATTCCGTGCTTTACTTCGAAAATTAAACATAGCTAACGGATATTTACATAACTCAGTAACGTTTTTCTTTTTTTTTATGAATTTTCAAAACATTTCTCTGTTTAATACATATACAACTTTTAATAATAAAACCATTTATGATTTAAAAGAAATTTTTTTATTGTATTTACTATACTGAAAAATAGTTTATTATGTTACGAGAAGAAGAAAGCGATGAAAAAAAGATTTCTATTCCAAGTCAGACATATACGATTTTTTCTTCAAGCGTTCTAAATGAAACGAAACTAACAATAAATTAAAATACATACTAAATAACCAGTTACTTACAGTTATAGTATGTATATGTATAGTATATATTATTTATATTTATTACATGATTTGTGGAAATTAATCTTTCATATACAATTTCTAACCAGCCTAAGCGGTATACATTACATTTCTTACACTTCTTCATACATTTTCAATAATCAAATTCAAACTCCAGCGAAAATATACAATGCAATTGTCAATTAACTTAACTTGACTAATAATAATTATTAATTAATAATTAATAATTTTTAATATACCTGTCGGAGATGTTAAATTAAATACACTTGACCGTGATTCTTTGGTCGAATATATAATTTCTGATTCTTCACACATTTTCAATAATCAAATTAAAATTCAAGCAAAAATAAACAGTACAATTAATTGTCAATTAACTTAACTTTGACTTAATAATTTTTAATATATCGACCATTGACCCTGATGTAGGCAAATCTATTGTTTACTTACATGTATGTATTACGGGATTGCATAAACTACTCATTATATTTTTGTAGAATTTTTTCTAACTAACTACCACCGGAGCGCTGAAGAATAAAACCATTTCAGCACTTTTAATGAGTGAGTCGTATTTATTATTGATAAGGTAACAAATTTCGAGAATTAAATGAATTTTGATAACAAAAATGGCGTGACTTAGAGTTAAAAAACAGGATGTGATCTCATAAACAAAATATTAAAATATAAAATAAATATACATAATAATATACACAATATTCTACGAACAAAAATAATAAAATATTGAGATATGCATATTTGAGTTTTATAATTAATTTTATATAACTATAATATATGACTTTACAACAAAACAGAACATAGAAACAAGTTACTAGGTAACAAAATAATTAAGTAAAACATAAAATTTATAGATTTTTCATTAATAGAAGCCAAATTTTATTTAAATCAGTCGATTATTAATAAATATTAATACAGAACTTTAACCTAAAGCCGTTTTATTTTAATATAATGAGTTCTGAAATGTTATTACTTCCTATTTTTGAGTTACAAGTAGGTACTTTTAATTTTCTAAAGCCTTTTCTTGTCAAAAAGAAAATCCATTAATTTTAGAAAATAACACTCCAACAATATTTTTCAATAATTCTACTGTACAAACATCGATACACACGTCTTTTGTTTACTGAAAAGGTAGAGCAAAAGAGGACTTTGTGCATCTTATACCCATAATGCACTAAACATCGTGTATCTTTTGTTTAGTTTCTTCGTCTGTTTCGTTTGGTATTTGTTTTTTTTTTTCTTTTAGTCATAGGAATTGCATACAGAAAGTGATTAATCTTGTTTTGATGTAGCGCCGACTCAGCACAAAGTTACATTAGAAGATTTGCGTTGACATTACAGCATAAATTCGATGCAAACTTGCCAGAATGTTAACGCTGGTAATATATATATATATATATATATATATATATATATATATATATATATATAATACATTAATCTGGTTAGTTGATAGATATATCATTTAAATACAGTTAATACTCAAATATAATCATAAAGAAATAATCTGAAAATGAAAAATTCATATCGCCTCGACTATTAAACTGAAAATGAAAAAACTCATATCACCTCATGCTTACATTATACTCCGATATTGTTTCATTACAACCATTAATTCTCACTTATATTATATATATATATACAATATTTTATATATATATATATATATATATATATATATATATATATATTATTGATATAATTACATACATTTCTGAATTTATATAAAGGATGTATTTTGAAATGAATGAATTTCACATAAAATATTTTATTAGTATTGTTACACAAAATATGTATGTACTAAGTCTTATTATTTTGATAAATTATTAATACAGATATTAATATCCAAGCTGTAATTTTACATAATTTAAGAAGTTATACCACCAATATGTAATTCTATATTAAGTATGTGATGCAATTTGCAGAAATTAAGCAAGTTTACATACTTATTAGATCATTTTTACTTACTTTATGTGATTATTATGAATTATGTACAAAATTACAGAACTTGTTGAGATAGAAACACAGAATATTTATAGTAAAATAAAATTACATACTTTTTCTCTAATTTCGCTACTTTTTTTTACAGTGTATTTTAACTTTTAACTATATTCCATATTGATGACAAAATTATATCTTGTAAGTTGTTTTATTATATCAATTTTGTTGCAATTAAACAGTAACATAGTGCCAGAAAAGAGAAAATAGTGTCTCATGAAAACTATTTAATTAAATTTATTTCAGAGCTTGGTACGTGCGCATACACATACATATTATGCAAATTTCATTTTTTTTTTTCTCGTTACAATAATTTGTAAAGTGAACTCATTTTAACACTCACGTAAATAACTAATTTACTAATTAAAAAAACTAAGTATACTAGGACAAGAACATGGCTGGCTTGCAATTATAAATAGTGGCTCTATATATGCAGCGTAGACTATATTGAATTGGACAAATTCTTCGAAAATAATATACAAGGTGATTTATAACGTCGGGGAAAAACTACACTGGATGATTCCTATGAGTAATCTAAATGCTTTCTAACGGAACTGTAGCCGTAACATGTAACATCAATCGCGTTAGCCTTATTTATTTATTATATCAGGAAAAAAAAAACAAGTCATAAGCTTCTGAATAATTGTAAAATTACTGACTGAATTTCTAACATTGTGTTTAAACTCCAGTAAACCAATTTACTAGTTTATAAATTTTTGTACACACATAAATAAATATTTAATAAACAATTTACAATAATTAAAAATCGAAGACAAATTTTGTCGGGACGCAGTAAGTCATAATAGTAAATTGGTTTACTAGTGTTTCAACAAAATGTTAGATAATCAATCAGTAATTTTACAATTATTCAGAAGCTTATGACTTGTTTTTTATTTTCCTGATATAATAAATAAGGCTAACGGGGATTGATGTTACATGTTACGGCTACAGTTCCGTTAGAAAGCATTTTCGGACATATGTTTATTTGACGTTTCTTATTTAGATTACTCATAGGATTCATACGGTGTAGTTTTTCCCCGACGTCATAAATCACCCTGTATACAGGGTGTAACAGAATAACTATTCCTAATTTTAACTGGAGTATCCTGGGCTCAGAATATGAAGATTTAATGCAAATCACTGAGATAAAATATGGCTCCTTACTGAGCTACAGGGTGTTTTATATAAAAATTTAAAAACTAGTTTTGCCCAGTACTTTAAAACTATTTGACGTATCCTTATCATACTTGGCAGGAAATGTAGGTACCGTACACCATACTAAATTATGTTAAATAAAAGTTTCTGGCTACTGCCAGTGGCGTACAACAGGGGCAAGTGAGAGGTTGATCCTTCCTAAATTCTACGCCACTGGCGGAATTGTTATTTTAGCACAATTTTTCGATTCTCCAATACTTGCTGTGTAAAAAACATACTCTTCCTTTGTAACGATAAAGTCACTGTTTTTCGAGATATTTAAAGTTAAACATAAGCTGCACCCTTGAGATTTTTTCAAAATTTGCTCAAAAAAATCTGAAAAAGTTCAATAAAATAGAGAAAAAAATTAGCTACATAATAACTAAGTAACTTTTTTCTCTAACTCATTCTGATTTGGCTGTAAAAATTATTGAAAATAAAAAAAATAAAATGCAAAAAATATTAATTTTCAATAATTTTTCCAGCCAAACCAGAATGAGTTAGAGAAAAAGTTACTTAGATATTATGTAGCTAATTTTTTTCTCTATTTTACTGAATTTTTTCAGATTTTTTTAGCAAATTTCGAAAAAATCCCATGGGTGCAGCTTATGTTTAACTTTAAATATCTCGAAAAACAGTGAGTTTATCGTTACAAAGGAAGAGTATGTTTTTTACACAGCAAGTATTGGAGAATCGAAAAATTGTGCTAAAATGACAATTCCGCCAGTGGCGTAGAATTTAGGAAGGATCAACCTCTCACTTGCCCCTGTTGTACGCCACTGGCAGTAGCCAGAAACTTTTATTTAACATAATTTAGTATGGTGTACGGTACCTACATTTCCTGCCAAGTATGATAAGGATACGTCAAATAGTTTTAAAGTACTGGGCAAAAATCGTTTTTAAATTTTTATATAAAACACCCTGTAGCTCAGTAAGGAGCCACATTTTATCTCAGTGATTTGCATTAAATCTTCATATTCTGAGCCCAGGATACTCCAGTTAAAATTAGGAATAGTTATTCTGTTACACCCTGTATACCAGATTGCGGAGCAGAAACTCTCATTCAGTCACTAAGCACTGAGGATATAATATTTACATAGTTATTTTAATTATTTTTGATTTAAATTTAAAAAAAAAAAGTCCAACGACCCCAATTCAGTTAACCTCTATACAAAATAATTTACCAACAGCAATTTTCTGTCCAACTCGAACAATTCGCTGTAAACGAAACAAAATTTAAAAAAAAAAAAGATAATCAAGTAAATAAAAATATAACAAATAAAAAAAAATCTCTCTACCTTGTCTACAACGAAAAACAAATAGACACAAAGCCAATTACAGACACCTGATGCTCCAGAATATTTGCGCACAGCCAAAATATAAAAAAAGTACAGAGCAAAAAATGGTTTGTAAAAAAAAAAAATAATGCGTTAAGATAAATGGTTGACATTGTGCTCGGCAGCAGATGCCACAACCAACCCAACCTTAGGTATACGTAATATGTAATATACTCGCAGTCCTCATCTCGACAAATTGCAACCTATGCACTTACAGGACCGTACTAAATCAGACTTTTTAGTCAAACTTATGTTTAATAACTGTTATAGTTTCTCCTGTCGTCTTTTTCTACAGGATTCAATAAATCGCAAAATTTCAGAACTCATTATATTAAAATAAAACTGTTTTAGGTTAAAGTTTTGTATTAATATTTATTTATAATCGACAAACTCAACGTCCGTCTTCATCAGGATAAATAATACAAATGATATTACAGTAAATAACAAAACATACAAACAAGTTAAATAAAATTATTTGGCTTCCATTAATTGAAAATCTATAAATTATATAATCTAGTTACTTATATGTTATCTAGTAACTTGTTTCTATGTTTTGTTATTTACTGTAAATGTCATTTGTATCATTTATCCTGATGAAGACGGACGGTGAGTATGTCGTCGATTTTAAATAAATATTAATACAGAACTATAACCTAAAGCTTTTTTTTTTAAATATAATGAGTTCTGAAAGATTTTTTATTATGTTATTCATTGTTTATTTATAATTTTATATTTCTTGTACTAAAAAAATATACATATATCTATTTTGTTTTTCTTGTAGTCTCCCGGTTAGATCTGATGATAAAAAATATAAAATATAAAATATTCGAAAGTAGTAATCAATTAAAGATAATTTCTGAACAGTGTAGTTTTTAACTTTTATTGGTTGTTAATAATCCCATAATCAAATCCCCCATCAAAACTCAACTACAGTTGGGCTATCTAAATTAAAATATTTATTTTAGTATCTGTGCGGGCCCAGGTTCGAATCCCGCTTGCAATACTATAAATTTTTGATATCACTATGTGCCAGAGCTACAATTATCAAAACAAAATAAAATCACTTTTCATATCTGTGCAAAATAAACAATTTTCCTACATATCTCGCATGCATCTGACAGATGCATATCAAACTATTCAGATCATCATCCCACACACAAAAACACGCATTTAGAAATTTGAACTATTTGGCAACAGCGCACAAATATAATATACGCTTGCAACTTCTGTCAAGAGCTTACATATTTATGAAGCAATTAATTACAAATATGTCACTATATCAAAATGAAAACAATTCATACAAATTATATTTCACATAGTTTTCAACTTATAAAAACAAAAACTTTATTTTTAGCATCGATTTTTTAAGTGTTTATTAAAGTGGTCCTTATTTTGGCAAAGTCGGAAATTTGTTGCTCCCACCCGCCAAAATTACTCCAATAAATATATAAAAAAATTTCCATATACTTCCCAGACCTGTCAGATGATATTAACCCGTGCCTGTTGAAGGCTCAAAATTTGCATTTAGTTTAAATGGGAAAATCGCCTGTTTAGGCATTTTGGGATATAACTGTTATTGTATTTACTTTAAAAAAGTTTCAAAATAATCACCAAAAAGCTAATGAAATATGAATTTTAGTAGTTCAAAATTCATGCAAATTCCGATGATTATTAACGAAGTGGTGTGAATTTAAAAAATATGATTTCTGACTCAGAAAAAAGCTATAGCTTTATTAGCTTTTTTTTTCTTTGACATTATCAAATTTTTTTTTTTGAAAATGTTACAGACACCGTACCAAAGGCTATACCCATTTTTCCTTGCAGTCAAAGTGGTAAAAAGAACACAAATTGAAACGAAACAGATGAGTCGTAACTGAAAGATGACCACAGTGTGGTCGAAATGTACATTTTATTTAAAATAAATAAATGAACTAAAAATACTCAAGTTTTAATTTTACAGAACAGATGTTCAGTATATAATTGAATTAATTAAGAGTGTCATATATATCTATCTCAAATTAATATCAAGCATTTTCATGTCAAATTAAAATACGGTTTTTAATATTAATAGCAATTGACCTTTCTGAGATAGATCACATGATTTGCATTAGAATAAGATCGCATATTTAATTCGTAATGAATCTGTAGAAGAATCTATGACTAATATAATATTTATTCAATTAACATATTAACATCAAATTTAAATTAATATTAAAAATGTGTTTTAATTAAAATTTTAATTATTTTATTTATTCATTTTCTTTCATACAAAAAAATTAATGAATATATTTTTTATTGAATTAATATAGTGAAAAATCTTTCAGAACTCATTTTGTTACAATAAAACGGCTTTAGGTTGTAGTTCTGTATTAATTTTTATTAATAATCGACCTACTCAATATATTAAATGTACATCTTCATCAGGCAAAATAATACAAATGACATAAACAGTAAATATAAACAAAACATAGAAATAAGTTACTAGATAACAAAATACTCGTAAGTAACTACACTGTAAAAAAAAAAGTTGTCATTTATAAAATCCAGTACATATATTTCAGTAAAAATAAAGATTTACATAAAATTTCTGTAAAAATAATATAATTTTGAAAATTTTAAGTAAAATAATTAATTTACTATGTTATATATGTTTTTACCGAAAAAGTAAGTAAACTTACATAAAATATCTGTATTTTATGTTTATATGTTAAAATTTTCTTTAAAATATCTATAAACAATATTATTTATATATATTGCAAAAATACTGACGTCTGTAAATTTAGAATTTTTTTTATAGTGTAGTTGATAAAACAAAGAGAAATAATATAGAATTGTAGAAGCTTTACGAATTGTATTTATAGCCGTCATGTCTGCGAGTCAAGTTGATAACATAACATGTTTAAATATAATATTAAAATTTTCCTATTTTATATCTCGTTTAAATATTTATTTAAAAATAAATTTACGTACTCATTCAAGAACAATATTTGTAATTCAAAATAAATTTATTCGCTTACCTAGAGTATTTACATGGAATAAATGTATTTTAATGTTTAATAAATATTTCGTTTCCTGTGTTCAAAGTAAAAATAACACCATATTTACTTCAATAAGACTTTATCGTATTATAAAATAATCTGAAGTATTATTATAAAACCAGTAAATATATCCAAATAAAACGGCTTTAGGTTAAAGTTTTATATATTATAAACTATACTAGTTTTAATGCAGTATCTTCCTGAATTAGAAGATCAAAGATACTTTATCAATCTAATTAAAACGAATTAAATTACAAACGTGCAATAACAACAATCATTTTTTTATTATAGATACGCTTATAAACACATAAGTATCAAAGTGACCTGTGTCCTTGAATCACAACATCTCCCAGCCAGCTATCAAATGGGTGATAAGATGCATTATGCACTTGTTCACAATCAACTCCTAAGATAGATAGACATGCGTAATTAACTTGTTAGATTGTCGTATACGTTTATTGTCAATTGTGTATGGCCCTGAATCCAAACAACGCATAAGACATATAAGCATACAAGTATAGTTTTAGTCCGTGTTGAAATATGTCGCTAATTTCTATGTCAAGACTCCGGCATGTTGAAAGCAGATCTTAACGACAAGTGTATTTACTTATGAATAGGTCTTTATTTGCTTTTTATATAATAAAACGTACGAAAAAAAGAAAATATTTTTATTTCTTGCATCTAGATGTTTTTATACTCATTATAACCAAGTAAGGTTTTGCAATGTTGTTTCATTGTATTATAAACATATTAAATTAAAATTTGGAACACAAAATTGTTTCTTTTGTTTGAAAAAGTTTATCTAATGTATCTTTTACTAAAATAAAAACAACGTTTCGACGAAACTGAACGCTCGTCTTCATCAGATTAAAATTTACTAATGACATACATAGTAGCAAGGTAACATATAAGTAACTAGATTATAAGAATTATAGATTTTCAATTAATGGAAGCCAAATTTTATTTAACTAAGTGCCTTCACTATTTTCTTCTTTACAAATCTCTATTGCTTCTCTTATTAATCTGCTGCTAATATTGATTGGTCTAGCAATTATTACTGTATCTTAAAATTTTACATCATGAAGATATTTTAAAACATCTTCAGCAATAGCAGATTTATCTGAATGATTTAGACGAATTGACCTTTTATGTAATAATAAGAAAGATAAATTAATATTTACAAAGATATAGTTACATATTTCAAATTACTTAAAATTTTATAAACTGTTAAAAAAAACATATTTTTCTTACAAATGTATACATTGAATCAAATAAAAATTGTTACACTAAAGTAAAATAAAAACGCAAATATTTGTCCACTTAGAAAAAAGTAACACATGTTTTTCGAGAAAAAGAAAAACTAAGCAAAAAGATTCAAAACTCGCATAATCAATAATATCCATATTTCCGTGTTCGTTAAAAAAATAAAATTGTGCAAACGCTTACAAAAATCAGTTCAGGTTTAAAAAGTTAAAAAGCATCGAACACATTAAAAGCACTTTAACCCTTGCGGACACATCGGGAAAATAGCAAAGCTAGTTTATATTCTGAACATGTTGCCAAAATAGCATTGGCACGTTGTGCCGACGTACGGTATAAACGTTTAGAGAATACCCTTTATGGAAGGCCCCTACGAGGGACACATTTTACATTGACGCTTCTGACTTCTGCCTTTGTTAGACCAACCGCGTTGCAAGTAAAGAGTTTAGACCAGAGTGACTTGGCCATGCGAAAATATTGTAGATTTTATTTATTTCATGACTTTATTTCTATGTTATATTGAGTTTCGAATGCAATAAAATTTAATTCTGTTTTGAAAACGAATAGAACATTTTACAATTCCTGATGCATGGAAAAATAAAGAAATTAAAAGCGTATTATAATATTAATATTACGTTATCATATTGCCTATGTAGAAAGAGGTAATTATGTTACTAGTATAATAATGATATTAATAGTTAGTTACTATATACTCTAGTGGTGGCAACACCAAACATAACTACAAGAGTTCAGTGTTATTAATCTGAAATCTTCGGCGGTCATATTGACAAACTATTACGTCATGTTAAGTTTAGTTAATTGACAATTGCACTGTTTATTTTCGCTTGAATTTGATTATTGAAAATGTGTGAAGAAGTGCAAAAAATACAATGTACACATTCGACCAAAGAAACACGATCAAACAGTGCAGCAGTCAAACCCTGTGTCACAGCCAGTCACTTTCATTTTATGCTTCTGCAACTTAATCCAATTCTCATTGCCCATACATCAATGTAGACACCTCTAGATAATTCAAGTGAAGTTAGTGTCCAAAAGCGATAGGAACTCAATTTTCGTTAAGAGTTCTGGATAGATCTCAAAGAGTTCTAGAGTTCCTGAAAGTATTATCAAGAATTCTGGCGATTTAAGCATAAAAATCACATCGCTCTTTGAAATCTATCCAGAACTCTAACAAAAATTGAGTTCCTACACACAGAAAAAAATTCAAGTACGTGTTAAATTTTCAAATGGTTAAAATTTTAGAGTTAATAGTGTAGGTACACGATTTTTTACACGAAGGCCAGTCTATTCAAGAGTTAAATTTTAGTATTACTCTATGGAAAGTATAATTTAACTCTATATTTGTTATTTAATTCTATATTTGATAACATTGTGTAACCTCAACACTAAACTTAACTCGAACTGATCGTGTTAAAATAGTGCTGTCCTCGAAGGCACACTATTTCGTGTAAAATAATTTTATTTTATTTCGATAGTTAGATATACATAGCTACAGACAGAGTCTGACCCGACAGATAACTGGATACCTATTCTGTAATATAGAGCCAAAAGTTAGCTCTATTGTATGACGTCAAGCAACTATATCTGTATCTATTTTAGAGAATACGAAGTGTTTCTAGCTTAGTGATTTTCAGTATAAAAGTTGTCAAGTTGGCAGTAATACATGTAAACATAACCACTAAACCACGTGCTTTTTTTAAAGTGACAAATTCTATTTCATAAATTTTGCTTGTTCTTTTGTGTTGTATAGTGTTTCTTTTGCTGTGTTTCCCTATTTTATATATTTATATTTTAATTTTTCATTTTATTTTTCTATTTCTTATTTTAATATACATATTAATTATATTTTAATTTTAAATTTTATTTTTCTATTTCTTATTTTAATATTAATTAAGTTTTTGGTTATTATTATATACATTAGCGTAGTTTTTAGTTTATTTATATACATCAAAGTAGTTATTTCTTATTATTATTTTTCTTATTTTAATATTAATTAAGTTTTTGGTTATTATTATATACATTAGCGTAGTTTATAGTTTATTTATATACAAGTAGTTATTGTTAAAAATGGCTCAGATACATAGGGATGATAAAATTACAAAAGAACAAAAAGAATTATTAGTAATTTTTATGGAAGCTAATTTAGAATTTGCCAGGGGAAAACTAGTGAGCATAGAAGGAAGGATGGAGTGTAATAGACTGTGGTCAATATTAAAAGATCAATTAAATGAAATCGGACCGGAAAAAAGTGTTCAAAAATGGCAAAGAGTAAGTAGAAAAAAAAAATAAATGTGTTAAATTTTAATTCTATATTTTATATAAGGTCTGGACTCAGTTGAAAACAAAAGTGAAAAGAAAGGCAGCGACTCTGTCAGCGAGTCGTGAAAAGACTGGAGGTGGACCTCCTATTAAGGAACCAGCTCTGTCTACTATTGAAGAGAAAATTATATTTATAATTTCTAAAGAGGGGATCTACGGGCTGGAGGGACCAGATGGTGTAAGTTTGGAAAATGATGTGCCATTCGTGGACATTAATCTACCATCTACATCAACCAGCGTATCCGAAACATCGTGGATAGATTTAACAGAGACTGGCGAAATAACCGAAAGTGATACGGAATCACATGCTACCTGTGCTTCCACTGTAAGTTATAAGAATGACTGAAAAAATAACATAATAAAATTATAATTTTTTACAGCCAACTGATGGACCTACTACTCCCAAACGAATAAAAAGAACATTGACAGGAAAAGACAAAGGATCAGATGTAATTGGAGCCCTTATGGAACAAAACGAAACTACTAATAATAAAATTGAAAAATTGTCGTCTAACATAAATGATGTAAAAAATATATTAGGTGAAATTTTGCATGAATACAAAAATACAAATAGATATTTAGATAGAATCGCTTGTGCGTTAGAAAATAAAAAGTAAAATATATGTTTGTTTCTTTTATTTAGACCCATTTCCTAATTTAATACTTATTATTAGTAAATTTAAATAAAATTTTATTTCGAACCATTCACCAAGTAACATCATTTTCTAGCATATGCCGAAATGCACGAGTGTACGAAACTAATTATATTCGAAAAGATAAATTTATAAATAGTCTGAAAAAACGGATAAATAAAATAAACGAAAATAAAATTTAAAAAAAAAACAACTCTCAAAATTATAAAAACAAAAAAAGAACTTCTATACACAACAAATGTCAGAATAGAGATATCTTTATAAAATAAAAACACCACCAACCCTAGCTATAAAACGCTGAAGATATAGAAATTGATATGACGTCATACTAGCTTGCTTCAACAAGTCTCCGCTAGATGTCACTACAAAAATAGATACATTGGTGAGATAAAGCTAGCTTTAAAAATTACAGAATAGCTATCCTGTATTTAAGTACATGAATCATATGTTGCATATTTATAAAGGTCAACGAATGAATAATAGATTGTATAGTAGTAACCGATGACATCTTCTATTTTATTCATATATTCAATTAAAACATCATTTCCATGATAACAAAACAATTAATTTCTTCTCAAATCAAACTCAACTGTATAAATAATACATTATTATGCTATAGTTAATCTTACTATTAGCAATAGAATAATATATATTGTGTGCTTTGTCTTGTATACCTAACCTAACTTAACACCAATCTTCGGACGCTATAAAATAAATCTTTATCCTCCTTAGATTTCAAGATTGCCTCGTAAATTATTGAAAAAATACAACAAAAATATCCAGGCACTACTAAAACTTTATTTTGTCGTAAGACAAAATTGCTTTTACTATTATTATCTTGTAATAAAATTATCATAATATCGAATAGAAAAATGTATTAAACTTCGATATAAATGTGTAGTTTATTACAGTTATACTAAATTAAAATGATCATTGATGATATGTGAAATAATTATTTAAATAGAAAAAAATATTTTAATATACCACGTTTTTAACACGGACTAAAAAATATTTAATAATTTCTCCTAGTCCCAGTTTTTTTTTTGGGGCATTTAAATTCAGTTCTGCAGTCATTTACTTTTTTGCCTCTATCTTATCTATTTTTTGAGTTATTTATAAAAAGTAAAAACATTTATAAAGAAAATACAAACATACATACATACACAATCACGCCATGTACCCAAGTACTAAAGTTCCCTTTCGTACGATGAAGGTTAATAATATAATCATAACGTTCCTACAAGATCAGAATTTTTAATTTTCCATATCCAATAGAAACCAATAATACATCAATTACAATTTGTATACATATATAATACAACTTATAGTATTACAGCTAAATATGACGTAGTCACTATACTTATAATTTTAATATATATTTTTTTTAATTAAAAAGAAACTTATATCAATGCACAAATATATATAATATTTCGCAATCTGTAACACTAGATGTTAGATTCCGTTAGTCTTTTGTTTGCAGAAAAACCTTGAGTTGAACTATCTGTATTTTCTCCTCTACGTCTAATTGGCTCATGTCTACACTGTGAAAAAAATCCGGTAATTTTACATAAAAACCCGGAGCAACTGATTTACAGACGTCACAGGAACATTTTTACATATGACTATAAAATACGTATATTTTATGTTAAGCTTACTTAATATTTCGGTAGAAAACATATATAATATGGTAAATTAATTATAATATTCTTATAGAAAATTTATATAAACCAAATTTAATTTGTTAATTGCAAAAACACACTTTTCTTCTACAAAGAGGGAGTGTAGTTATTATACATGAAATTTCTCTGAAAATTCAACATTGCTAAACATTATGACAGCGTACCTAACATATTATAAGCCTACCTCGTGTAAAAAGCCTGATTTACACACACATATTTCAGAAAATATAACAACTCTTAGCGTTTGATAGTACATGAGTGATACTTCAAATTATTTGTGAAAAATGGACTAATAGAAATACTCGATTTTCTTTTCTAATCTGGAGAGTTTATATCAATAAAACAAACTACAGATAACATAGTACAAAATCTTTCAGAACGATGTATGTCGAAATGTCTGCGACGAGAATAGATTGACCACGCCATACGAACCCAGAAAATTCTATAAATTCAATAGATACCGGCCGTGAAAGACTATTATTTTACTATTAAAATTTCATAGAGGTATGTCCTATTTTTTCTCTCTTTTAATTAATAAGTCTAATACAATGATTTCTAAATATAATTACAATATAATTTTCATTTACCATAGTAACTATCGCAACATCAATTCCGTCACAGTGTAAACCAGTCTTAAAACACGAACGTTGATGTAAATAACATCCAACAAGCCCTTATTATGCAACGTAAGGGTCCATCTGCACCTGTGACGTCACCATAATAGGCCCGTATGTCGGCACTTGTTTCTCTTTTTTACAAAAAAAGAGAGAAAGAGAGACTGAGAGAGATAAAGACAAGCCAAGGCAACTCCGTAAAACGTAAACCCCCCGCCCTCTAACGAAACGTGAAATCGTAGTCGACGACCTTAATATACAGAATGTAGATGGTTTGTAGGGAATTTTGTACCAAAAGAAAAGAGAGAAATATGAAATATACTGCAATAGCAAAACGAAAATGATTTAAGTGAGTTGATGCTACTGTGTTGAAAATACAGGGGGTGTGCATAAATTTGTTTAGCGTTATTTTGTAAATTAGGTTTATATTCTTCACCCCTACCGCTACAGTAGATCTTATCTGGCATGAGATACACTGTAAAAAAAAATCGGTATTT
This sequence comes from Clivina fossor, assembly GCA_963966155.1. Lineage (NCBI taxonomy): Eukaryota > Metazoa > Arthropoda > Insecta > Coleoptera > Carabidae > Clivina > Clivina fossor. Next base: position 3,475,609 of record OZ014571.1, on the reverse strand, counting down.
TATATAAAAACTGCGGAGCAACTGATATACATCATAGACTAATTTTAGACCAATAATATCAAATTTTTTCGGTCCAAAATTTGATATTGATGGTCCAAAATTGTCTAAAATTATGAGCCAAAAATTTTCAATTTTGGACGAAGTGGGAGTGCTAACTTTATTGACATTAAATTTACAGACGTCTCAGGAAAATTTTTACGTAATATAAATATAAAATACGTATAATTTATGTAAGTTTACTTACATTTTCGGTAAAACAAACATAGATATGGTAAATTAATTATTTTACTTAAAATTACAAAATTATTTTATTTTTAAAGAAAAATGTTACAGAAAAATAATATTTTTTCACTATGGTTTTTATGTAAAACGGCAACTGTTTTTTTTTTTTACAGTATATTTTAAATCTGTTTTATTTTAATATTAATCATATTTACATTAAAAAATGAAAAAGCGATTAATTATATATATATATATATATATATATATATATATATATATATATATATATATATATATATATATAAATTCAAGTCTTTATTAAACAAAATTTTGGTTATGTTGAAATTTATATTTAACAGCACTTAATTTCGTATAATTAAACTTTAATAACCTTATAATAAAATTTAATTAAAGTTAATAAGTTTAAATTTAGGTTGTATTAACGTAATATGAATCAAAACTTCTTTATACCCAACTATTTGTACAAGGTTGTTACGAAAATAATATCCTATAGGAAAATAAAAAATAGATACATGCTAATTTTTTTTATAAACGAATTTTCAAATATAAAATTTCTGCACTGATCGAAATACAATATAAGAATAAAATTTCTTTATTTTATTATTGTTTAACAACTACAGTAAAAAAAATAACATTAAAATGTTTTGAAATTATTAGTATTAATATAGTAAAAAATCTTTCAGAACTCATTATATTAAAATAAACCGGCTTTAGGATATAGTTCTGTATTAATTTATTCAACGTACTCAACGTACATCTTCATCAAAAAAAAAATATACAAATTACATTTACAGTAAATAAACAAAACATAGAAACAAATTATTAAGTAACAAAATAAGTAACTAAATTATAAAATTTATAAATTATTAATTAAAGTCACAGTGATTCATGTAATCTTTTTCTTTATAAATTTCTATTGCTATTCTTATCAATCTGTTGTTTACACTGATATGGGTTTTTTTACAATGGTTTTTAAGTAAAGTGGCAACTTTTTCTTGTTATCCAATGAAATTTAAAATAAAATTAAAAATATTGATCCAGCCATTTCATGGGCGATTAGGTGCCCATTATTTTTAAAATCATTCATATATAGATTTCTTTAAATTTCGAATATAAAAGAGTCACATGTAATACGTAGCAGATTTTTTCATCATCTTATGCTCTCAAGATTATAAGCCTTGACACTGATTCAACTTTATTAAATTTTATTGTGAACGATACTTCACTGAAGATTTATATCAATCACACTTCTATCTGTCTTCTGTTCCCATCTATATTACGAGATTTTTTTCAAAAATCTTTACTCACTGTAGGACAGCATCCTCCGCCGTTAATATAGAAAACTTTTTTTACAAACTACCTTTTTTCATTTATAGACACTCAATCGTAACCTAATTTGTTGGAAAAGATATTATTTTATACTTCGAATTTTCATCTTAGTGACGATGTCTTAAAATAAGTATATATTCTTTTATGAAAATTTTAACGAAAAATGTAGATTTCCAATAAGTAGTTGGAGTGGTATGATTGAGAGTGTTTTGCGTGAGCGGACGTTTACAAGTAGTTGGAATAGAAGAGTATGTATGAGAAGAATTATGAATGTAGATAAAGCTAAAGTTGCTTGTCTGAATATAGGAATGTTTGGAAGAAACTGATTTCAAGATAGTAGGAAAAAGTTTGTGCCGCACATCTTTTTGGGTATATGGCGTGATTGTGTATGTATTTATGTATGTATGACTTATTTTGAAATAATAAGAAAATTTACAGAAGAAAAAATATTTTTTTTAATTAAAATAAAACGGCTTTAAGTTACAACTTGGTTGACTAAATATCGTTTTCTTTGTAAATTTCTATTGCTTCTCTTATCAATCTGCTTTCAATATTGATAAGTCTTGCAATTATTATAGTATCTTCATAATGTAAAATTCGAAGATACTATAATTATTGCAATACTCATCAATATTAACAGCAGATTGATAAGAGAAGCAATAGAAATTTATAAAGAAAAAGATAACATCAATCACCAATTTAAATAAAATTTCGCTTCGTTTAATTACAATCTTATAATCTAGTTACTTATTTTGTACCTAGTAACAATCTATGTTCCATTTATTTACTGTAAATTTTATTTGATTATTAATAAATATTAATACAGAACTACAACCTAAAGCAGTTTTATTTTAATATAATGAATTGCGAAAGATTTTTGTACTATGTTAAATTTCTGCAAATATAACGTAAATAAAGTTCTATGTTTTAACCATATCAACTTCTTTCATGTCATAGAATTCCAATCTGAACCCGATAATGTCAATGCCAACAATATTATCAGATTCTTTAAAGCTTCTAAACTATTTTTACGCTAGCGTCTTTCATTTTTCATTATAGAAAAACGTCATCACGTAGTATCTTTTTTCATTACATTACCTCTCACTAATCTACCGGTGCCCGAAGAGTGTATACGCAAGCGAGCCACACATGCTGGATTCAGCAATTGTATTTGATTGACACTTAATTGAAATTTTAATGAGGAAACAGAATGGAAGCCAACCCCAGTTGTACTTCACTGTATATATTGTATCTCGTAATACCCGTCTATATATATATTACAGATACATACAATACCTTGGGTTAGTGTGCTCTTGCTTGCTTAGGAAACTGTCTCTGTTATCTTTCGAATGAGTTCGAAGTTAAGACTATTTGTATTGTAAGCTATATAAGAGTTTTGTTTTCCTCTACAAGTTTCTACTGTAGATGATATCAACTTAATATTATTTTTTCTTAGAATCATTCTTTTTGGATTTTAATCAATTATTTTTTTTAGTTTTGTAAAGTTCTTTTGTGTTACTTCCAAAAAGTTTATCAGTTTATAAGAAAACCATTGTTTTGTTTTATTTTATACTTTAGTTTTGTTCCAAAGTTAAGAGCATAATTCTAAATTAAAAACGACAAAAACGCATCAATTTTACATGTAATATAAAAAATAATATTCTCATAAAATATAATAACCAGTATGAGATAAAAAATAAAAGTTACTTAGCTATTATGTAGCAAATTTTTTTCTCTATTTTACTAAATTTTTTCAGATTTTTTTGAGTAAATTTTGAAAAAGTCGTATTTTGAAAAAATAATTTTCAAAAATTCAGTTTTTTCACTCCATTATAGTACTCATTATTCCGCATTTTTCCATATCACGCTTATTTTCCTACACCTCATAATTCTTGAGAAAAAAAATAAAAACCAAAAAATCAAAAAAAAATTCTAGCGCCCAAACGGCATATGCTAGTAAATTAAAAATAAAACCAAATTATATAACTTTTTATGTTCTATCAAAAAGTACTCAAGTATTTTTCCGAATTTTACTCGAGAAAGAAGTATATCGCAAATTATCGAATTATAATTAAATAACAAGCACAGTACAACGATTTTTGATATTAAATAAATCTTTGGAAATGAACAATGTTTCAGTATAGATCTATACATTTTTTTATCGGAATGTCAAACTTTAATAGTTCAGCTGTTTATACAAAAAAACAAATACTAATTTGGCGACTTTTTCGATGCCCAAACGATTCCGAAATTTTGAGTGCACCAATCCAAATGTCGAAATATATATATTATTAATATTTTATTTATATTTATTATTTTGTGTAAAATTAGTCATGATTTTTATGCAACCCTGCTTTTAAAATACATCCACGTTTCGTCAAATATTACAGATGCTTCTAAATTTCTTTTTTAAAATCTGGCCATATCTATAAGTTTGCTTATTATAAATATAAAAAATTAAATTATTTATATAATTTTTTTGTTCATATATTTATTTATATAACATATATTAATGGCGACAATTGACGGCGATGTTCACAAATAACAAATAGTTGTTTTAAACAGTTCACATATTTTTATTGCTGATCAATTTTTTTATACTAACTTTTTTTAAATACAAACAATCATGAATTATATTATATTTTAATAATAATTCTAAACAAAAAATTCCAAACATATTTTTATTATCAACTTCAATCAATACTCTGTGGAAGAAGAAAAAAAGAATTCAACTAAACCAAAATTTCCTTTTTTCATAAATTCAAATTTGAATAGTACATATATAGTGTATAAAATCCAGCAAAAAAAAAATCTAGTGCCTAAGTTGAGATCAAATATAATAACCAACTCAGCAGGTAAAGGTTGTGAATATACGAATATAATCTAGCAAATAATCGCAAAAGCTCTAGGATTTTCGAAAAGCAATTTGGAAATACGCAGAAATCTTTTTTAATCCCTTAACAATATTCTTAGAATGAACATTTACCTACAAAGCATTAACTATTGAAAAAAATAAAGCAAAAAAAAATATTACATATTCATGTTACAAAAATTCAATTGAACAAGAAATATAATTATAGAATATTATTTATTTACAATTGTTTACTGCAATTTATCACAGTAGATTTATTGCGTTAATATATTTATAATATAATTTATCCAAAAATTTGTAATTTATTCTTTTGCGATAATTAACAGAGACACTAGAATATAAAACAATTACATTTAACTGTGAAGGCACTGAGATAAATAAAATTTGGCTTCCATTAATTAAAAATCTATAAAAAATTTATGATCTAGTCATTTATTTGTTACCTAGTTTTTTGCAAAAATATACAGATCTAAGACTTCGCAAGTTCTACATCGAATTAAAAACCATTCTATTAAAAATCTTGATAAAAATTTATCGACAAACGAAAAACCATTCACTTTTTTGTAACAAAATTAATGTTTAGTAAACAACTACTTTTTATGATTCCATAGTATTTTTTTTATGAATATAAAGAAGTAAATTTTAGCAACAAAATTATGGAGAGCCTCTTGCACATTAAAACTCAATTTTTGCCGTATTAAGATTATATGATACAAACTAAAAGTGCCCCTAGAAATACCGTTTAAAAATTGAATTTTCTATTTATAATAAAATCAACATATTTTATTTAAACAAGTACATATATATGTAAATTTTTCATTAAAAAAAAAAAAAATTAATTTGCGAAAAATAACCCATTTATAAAATTATAATACTAGTTTTTAAAAATGTTTACACTTTTTTAAAGTGTGACGGAAGTATGATCATTAGTATTAATGAAATTCACAGGAAGTTCATTATTACCTATAAATATAAAGTTTAATCTTGAATTTAGAAAATTTTATATTATTTTCGGAAGTAATTGAAATTTCTTCAACAAGAACAAGAGAAGAGATTTCTTTAAACATAAATAACATTTACTTGAATCACTTTAAAAAATCTAGAATAAATTCATTAAATTGTTTTTAACACAATGCACAGAAAAGTTGTACTGAACACAAAATTTATTATGTAAAAATATCAAATATTATTATTACTCATCTAAATCAAACACAAACTACTTTAAATTTTATCTTCCTCACTGTCATTAACATCAATAAAAAATATATATACCTATACTTTAAACGTAGGGTCATTCACTTTTAAAATTACCGGTGTCTCAACATATCATCTTCTAAATTCTAGAAAATCTTTAACACTTATTGTAACAACGAATGACTATTGTTGATTTTATTATATAAATTTAAAAAAATTTAATATTCTCAATCAGAATAATGACAGTATTAAATTGCAAATTACATTGTTCATTAACGAAATGAATAAACTCCAAAGTCAAGTCCACATGGTTATATAGAGAACACCTAAACGCCAGCTTTGAACATTGAACCAAAAAGAAATACTCCTAAATAGTACAAATTAATTAAAACAAAACACCAAAAAGCATCTCTCTATGGTCTATGCATATAAAACAATTACGAAGCATCAACCAATGTCTTTCGAACAATTGTTTAACTAATAAAATCGAAAAGCGATAGCTTACCTCGTGGAAAAACGGCCAAACTCTCATCGTCCAAGACTGGAAATATTTGCGGCGGAAAAATTGCCCACGAACCACACACACTTATATACACAAACCAAAACGCACAAATCCAAACCATTTGTTTTCGTTCCATTGTGGATCACGCTGTGTTTGTAAACATTACTAAAATATATCCATATTCACGAAAATTAATTAATTGTATTTAGTTTTGTTTATTAATCTAAAAAAATTATCACAATCACTATAGAAAAACTGTTTTCTGTAAAATAAAATGTGTTCGTTTTGTTTTAAAACATCCGAGTATCAAAGTGCACCTTATCCGACGTCTTTTACACGACTGAAGCAATTCCGGGACGCTTCATTGTTGTAAATTAACCTGAAGATAGGTAAGAACGGAAAACGTAAATGCATTCAGATAACTCCATTCATACTTCACAAATCTGTTCAAATAAAGAAAATATTATATTTTTATTTTTAAATATATTTCAGATTATAAAAATTTATCACATTTATTGATCGACATAATTAAAATAATTTAATAACATAAAACTGTGAAATAACTCATTGCATACAGTTACATGAACGTAGCCATTTTGTAGGTTAGTATCTGTCAAGTTTCGCTAAATGACATAAAGTAATAATTTTAATTAATTAGAAACGTTTTATAATCTGAAAGTGTTATTTTAATATATTATGTAATCAAAAATAATAATTTACATTAAATAGCCATTTAAGCCTAGTGAAAAATGTTATGTAATTCTTAGGTTATATTTTTTTTGTGTTACAGATTTTTGAACAATAAAACATATTAAAATGGGAGGCCACGGACATGGACATCATCATGAACCCTATACTATTCCAGATTATAAAATTTATAAACTGGAAAACTGTCCAGAATTATTAGATGTTCAGCGGGCACTTGCAGCAAAGGGTCTCAAAGATCCTTGGCTTCGGTAGGTGATTCTAGCATGTTTAGTTTATTATTACAATTAAATTTATATTGATCTTTATAGAAATGAAGTGTGGAGATTTAATCCACAAGAATTTAGAACTCACGGACAACGTTTCAGAGGCTTTTTCTTCTGTGGTTTCGGAATAGGATTTGCTGCCTTCTTAGCAACTATTACCGCTGAAAAAATATACAGCAAACTGCATCCGTCAGAACACGGTCACGGACATCATTAGAATTAAATTTTTGTGTAGTAATACTATCGTGTAAATAAATATTTGTTCAAAAATAGATTCGATTTACTAAATAAAACATTTTTTTTTTAATTATTATTTCAGTTATTACAAAGAATATCCTTAGAACATATTATAACATTAATAAATAACATCAAAGTTTATTTTCTCATTTTTCAGTTCTGCATAATAAATTCACAATACATAGACTTTTAATAAATTTATTACCCTACTATTTTATAAAGTCTCCAAAAGTGATTAAAAAAAACAATGTAAAATTATTGTAGTGAAACATAGAAGTAAAAATTGGTACAAAAATGCATTTCCTAATATTTTGCTATATAAAAATAAAGTTTAATGAAATAAAATTTACACTGTAGACTATGTAGATGTTCTCGGTTTCAGTTCGTCGTAACAAGAACGTAAAAATATGTAGTTTTTCTTCATTGTATTGAAAAATTCATGACCCTGAAAAAAAGTAACAAAATTGTAGAAGCAAATAATACAATTAAATTAGTAATAATTATTTTCTTACTTTACTCCAATCATAGCTAACAGAATAAGCGAATATCTGTCCGTTATGATTAAAAGCGCATCGTGTAATTGGCTGTTCCATTAATTCGCTCGGTTTCAATTTGGTGCGAGCATCTTTATCCCAAAATGAAAATGAACCATCTGAACCAACAGTCGCCAAAGTACCATGTACTGGATGGAATGCTATATCATTTACAGCGTAAATATCCTAAAAATCACATGATGATTTATGATATGACAGGGTATGACGAACTTGAAACATGTGAACTTATTGTGTAGATTTTTCAACTTCTTTATTTCACAACATTAATATCAATTTTACTAAATGAAAATTGACTAAAATAAATAAATTCATTATAATTAATATGCCTAGATAAATTATCTACTCTGAACGAAATATATTTGACATTAATTTTGAATCACACGTGATTTATTGTTTCATATTTTTATTATAATTCAAAAATATAATTATTTTAAAATAAATTTTTTAAACAACATACATACATGCACAATCACACCATGTTCCCAAACTCTTTTCATTATATCAAAATCAGTTTCCTCCAAACAAGTAACTTTAGTTTCATCCACATTCATAATTCTTCTCATATGAGCTCATAATTATGAAAGTGATCTAAGTCAAAATGAGTTTATTAGTTATTTCACACCACATTATTTTAAACTAAATTAATTCAATGTAATTTTTACGATATTGTCAAAAATAAACCATTAGATAGTGGTTGTAATTTCAACATTATAATTATGGAATTTATTTAGTGTTAATTATGCAATTCATTAAATATCGTAAAACAAGAAATATATGACTTAGACCACTTTCATAATTATGGGCACATAGATGCTTTTCTATTCTTACTACTTGGAAACTTTCGCTCACGCAAAACATTCTCAATCATTCATATAAATCTTTTTAACCAAACGTTGATTAAACAGTCGCTCAAGTTGACCGAACCATCTTAACTGTCTAACACAGCAACTTTTTTCGTCAATTTCACACTCATCATACACTAATCTATTTCGTATCCGATTCCTCCTAGTTACATCACATACCCCATAGTAAAAATCTCATTTCCACAGCTATCATTTTCTATTTTATGCTTTTGCAACACCAAAACAGCATTCTTTGAAAACATTTACATTGTTGTTTTTAAACAAACCTGATATCCATTTGGAGCACCATTGGATCGATGGCATTTAAACGTGAAATTATCTTTCGGATTCGTCGAATTAACATACTGAATAGCAACACGTCCCTCAACACTGCCAAGTGCATAGCCAGTCGGCTGTTTCTTTTTATCTTTAAAGATCGCAACGCAACGATGCTGATATTTCAATGGTGATTCGATGCGTTTGAATTCTTGCGGTTTACCTTCCAATTGGTAAACTATAAGACCACGACCGCCTGTTCCTACTACAGCCATCGGATAATCGACATCAGCACAATAGCATCGTTCCGGAAGATTTATGCTCATCATTGGAGTCGCACTACGTGTATCCCAAAACTAAAAAAAAAGTAATAATAATAAACTAATATGACCAAACTCAAATAAAAATATTTTTCTGAACTGTGAATCAATATTAAAATAAATAGAAACAAATTACCTTCAATGTTTTATCCCAAGATCCTGTCATAAGACAAGTATAATTTGATGCTTTGATCCAATGACAAGTTTTTACAGGTGCATCATGTGCTGCAACTTGCATAGTTTGATTACTCGCTAAATCCCAAACTTTTACTTGTTTATCGCAAGAAGCCATAAACACTTTTGTGCCATCCTATAACAGAAATAATTAAATTTCAATTTCGAAAGTTTGAAGAGCCAATGTGGAAATATATATAACGAATGAAATAGAATTGAATAATCATCATGATGATGACTATTAAATAGTCGAAACTGTGGTCAATTTTTCATAAAATAATTAATTAATTTCAAAAATAAGTGTTCAAAAACTAATCAAAAATTATTATTTATCAAAATTACGTAACTCAACTTATGGTGTCATTCTAAACAAATCTATAAGTCCTTGTTTACATCAGATTAAACTTAAAAACTTTTGTCGTTTTCTACTAACAATCAGCGAAAAATTAAATCTACTAAAAAAGCTATAGGTCTTACAGATTTAAAAAAAATCTCGCCATTAATTTCGATCTGTATTTGTCGAATAAAACGTTATAACTAAAAAGTTTAACAGGTTATTCGGCCTGATTCTCTAACGAAGTTGCTAAGTTTTAGCAACAACTATAACCAATAGAAACAAATATAACAGTTCTCATTTTAATTTTTTATTTAGTGTCAGCTAATATTGTTAGCAATGTTGCTAAAACTTAGCAACTTCGTTAGAGAATCAGGTCGATTGTTACTAAATTACAGATGTAGAATGCTAAAAGTTTTCATAAAAACAAAAACAAAGTAAATAATTATTTCCTACAGCTCCACCAAGCAAACAAGTCCACCGGAAAATATGCGAACTAATTTTAAAAATTCGTGGCGGTAAGAGTTTAAGCCAATAAAAACAATTTCTGCCGCCGTTGTACATTTCGTAACAAAAGTAAAAGTAGCTAGCAAACTGACAGATTATCGCGTGTTTGTTTTTCTTAATTTTCTCTGCTGTTGCTCATCTTTATAAAAAAAATCAGTCTTTTTTAAGACTTAATCTTATTTGAAATAAGGTAGGCATATATTTTATAGATAATTTAAAGTATTATTAAAATGAAATTATCGCATAACCTCAAAATATATATTTTACCACGAGACTTGTTTGCTTGGCTTGACTGCTATTTAAAATTTGGTGATAATTACAAGATTAAAATTACGTTGTAAAACATTACAATGTTTTAAAGTAAGTAAGAAGTAACTACAATATTTATTCATATTACAATTACATCGTATTAACAAATTTCTTTTTTTTACCTACATTTGATAATTTACCAACCAACCATGTTTTAATTTGTCTTGCAATTCTATAATATTGCTGAAATACAAAAAGTAAAAATACTTACATCGCTCCAGCAAGCATCTAATACTGGCCCACCACATGTTTGCATAGATTTTGGAATGGTTTTACCACTTTGTTCAATTTCCCAACATCGAACCTAAAATTTGAAAATATCCGATAGATTTTATATATCATTAAAATTTTATTTAATCCACTTACATTGCAATCCCAGCTGCCTGCAATTAAAAAATTCTGTGGCAAAGTAGCTGGAGAAAAAGATAAAGTACTAACTGAATCATCTGGCGAAGAAGTGACTTCAAAATCTTTCATAGGATTTGCAGTGGATGGTGTTGCATTGCTGCTAAATGCACTCACACCACCCAAAGTACTTTGGTTAAACATAGTTACTAAAATAATAATGTATTTTAACGATTAACTATTGTAAACATATATAACAGTCCTACGCATATACACAAACTGCATGTAAATCTAACCTAAAATTAGCGGCAAACCTCTGATATTGCACAACAATATTTCATTACATATCTAGTAATAAAAATTACAACTATAATAGATATATTTACCATTTATTTACATTAATTGTTATTATATCTAAACAATATTACATAAATTATTGTTAAGTTTCAAATTGACTAGCAAACTAGCAACGCTAACAATCGGAACGGTCAATTTATCAGGGTTGACAACTGTGATTTACTTTTCATGTCTAATAAAATCAAAATAATGCATTATTTATATACGTATTTTAAATATTTGACTGATGTATATTATATAAACTTTAAATTTAGTATTTATATAAAACAAAAAATAATATAAAATAAAAACAAATTACTGATAAAAATTATATATTAGAAACAAATATTTGTTTCTATAATTGGCAACAATGATAATCTGCAGTTTAAGCTGCAGTTACCGCAGATTTCAAAAGTATGGATCAGAGTTTGCAAGCATAAGAAAATTAAAAATAGATTGTTTTGTTTCATAAAAATACAGAAATTAGAAAATAGAAATTTTACAGATATTTAATAAAACTGATCAATAAATTCTTTTATATTAAAAATAAAATTATATACATTACGTTTATTCGAAAGGTCTTTCATTTTTCTCAGAATAAAACCATCCATTAATGAATGTCAATGGAAAATTGCGGTCAGTTGTAGGAAATGGCTGTGACAGAAAACAGTTGGTGTCTGTCAAGCATAGGCAAATGTTTTCTGGTCCGTCTTGTTATTCAACAATGTAAATTATTTAAAGTATGTGATACGTAATTTTTACAAGTGAATTATTTATATTAATATTTAAAATACGTAGTGATTAAAAGTTTTGTCAAAATGAAGAGGTTAACAGAAGAAATGGTTATTGCTCGCACAAAAATATCGGATATGTCAAAAATTAAACGTTTGAATTGTTGGTTAGTATTTGTTTTGTTTTTGTTTATATTTCATAAATGAATATTATCTTTATAAGATATTTTTAATTTGATACATTTATTATTCTAATAAATAAGATAGACTGTTAACATTTTTTTAAATGGTATAAGTAATAATTATTATTTATTTCAGGGGTAGCGAATTAGCAGATGTAAGTCTGCTACGTCGAATGCCCAACGTCGAAGTTCTATCATTAAGGTAATTCACATTTAATAAATATATTTATTATTATCTTGCATTTTAATTAATAATTTAAAATATATTTTACGGTAAATTGTTTTTTTTATCTGTTTAAGATAAGTACATGTTTTTAATATCATTTACATAAAATGTCAAAACACGCAATTTTTTTTAATCAAATTAAGTGCAAATTTTTTCTTATAGTTATTAATTTATGCTAATAAAATTTCTTTTATATAGCAAAATATAAAACTTTTCTGGTAAAATATTTTTCACAATTAATTATAGCAATATCTATGAATATTTTGTTAATTTATTAATATAGAACATTTATTATAGATTTGTTTCTTATTAGAATATGTAGGAATATAAAAGCCTTAAAAACTTTTAATATATAATATTTAATTTTATTTAAAACATGGTAAATTTTTCCTTTTTTTTAGACCTCAAAAATGTTAATTTTTTGGATGAAAATTTTTGAATCTGTTTATAGAAAAATTATTAATCATTAATTCGTAATTTATAAACTACGAATTTTTTGTTTTATTTATTTATCGTTTTTGCTAAATAAAATGAAATCAATTTAAATATGCAAATAAATTAATTTTATTCGCGTTTATAAACTAAATTAATGGGTAGATTCAAAAAAATATTATATAAATAACATATTTTATGATGTTATATTTTTAAATCAATCAATATTTAAGTGTAAGCATCAAATATTTATGAGTTATAAAGGTTATATAATTTACTTAAAATTTACGGGGTGTACATTCAAAAAAACAACCTTTACAGAATTCTAATAAGAATTTTAATATTTTTTTATATACATATTTATTAGAATTTACCTACAACAAAAAATATTTATAGGATTTACAGTAATCTATTTTATTATTATTCTGCAACTACAACTACATTTTTGTAGTTTTATTTATTTTATTCTTCGTTAATTAACTATTTTATCCTAATTTCGAATTAATTTGAATCCATAATTTCCAACTTATTTTTGTTGTTTTATTTTAGTAATTGTCATTTTTAATAATACTCTATAATTAGATGAAACGATAAAAAAAAATCTACATCAATCACGAAATATTTATCTGTAGAAAATAAATAAAATTTTGGCTACGTTCACATGCAAACTAGTAATTCGTTCAGTTTTAAATGATTTATTACGTGCTCATGTAAACGTGGTATCGTAAGAAGTTGAGCAAATAATTGCGCATATTATATTTCAGTCTTTTATAATATATGTCACAAAAGGTTTAAATTTCAGAAAAATTATTAAACACTTGAATATCGAATTGTTTAGCTATAATTCTTTTATATATATATATATATATATATATATATATATATATATATATATATATATTAATCATGACATTATTATGAACTCACTCTCAAATATCAGCTGTCGCCATTTTTATATTGTATATATAGTATTTACTACAAATGTTATCAAATAGAAAAAAAGAAAAAATTTTAATTGATTTATATCATTTATAAAATCTGTAAAAATCGAACCGGCAATTTATCTTGAACTGAAGTTGAAATTTTTTTCTACAAAAAATATAAAAACAGTTTTATATGCAATTTTTTAGTTTTGAATAACTTTGCATTTGACAGTTTTTGTCTTTAAATGAAAAGGAGAGAAGAAAATTGCAACCAATATCATATGTTAAATCTCTATGTTCACCCTTGTCCTATAGATAAAAAAATTTCGTTGTTTAAAATCAGTCTATTATAGGGCTTTTGATAAACAAAACTATAATAACAGTAAAAAATCTTTCAGAACTCATTATATTAAAATAAAACGGCTTTAGGTTTAAATTCTGTATTAATATCAGGAAAACTGATACAAATGACATTTACAGTAAATAAACAGAACATAGAAACAAGATATTATAAAATTTGGCTTCCATTAATTAAAAATTTTAAAGTTTTTATGATCTAATTACTTATTTGTTATCTTTAGTAACTTGTTTCTATGTTCCGCTATTTACTGTAAATGTTATTTGTATCAGTTTTCCTGACGAAGACAAACGTTGAGTTTGTCGAAATGTCGATTATTAATAAATATGAATAACAAAACTTAAACTTATAGCAATTTTATTTTTTTACTAATTTGATTATTTTCAATTATCAAAAGCCCGAATAGACTACTTTTAAACTACGAAATTTTTTTATCTTAACAAAAAATAATACATTATTTAATTTTAATTTTACACACATATTTTTTTTTAGGTTAGTAATGTGTTAATTATATATTAATTAAGGTTAATGCTTAAATCAATATCTATATAATATAAAAGAAATATTCGATTTTATGTTTCAAGAATTAGTAGCACAGTTTCGTAAAAACTAATTTATTTTTCTGAAAATAAAAGTTGTAAAATTTATAATATCATCTCTGTATTATGTAGAAAATCTCTTGAGAATCAGAATAATGTATTTTGTCATTTTGTCTTAACCTAAAATAGTTTTTTTTAACGTTTCATTATAATTCTTTCATCATAGGACATTATTATTCTTTGGGCATTTCACTTTTAGTTTCTTACAACCTCTTTCATTCTCTGTTTTTTTTTAAATTGGTATTCCCTATTCATCCAAATCTTTTTTTTTTTATTTTCTTTAACTATATAACACTAATGATCTTTTGTTTTGAGTTTTATAAATAATGAGAATGGAAAAAATTTCCATTTAGATTTAATATTTTGTTTGTATCATTTTCTTTTTTCTTTCGAATAAATGCAGTACCTAACTAAATAATGATTAAAAAATTAGACCAAAATAGGTTTCATAAAAATGAATTTTAAATTCAGAATGTTATATTTTGAGAATCGCTTCCGTTTTCATTAAATAAAATGGATTTTTATATAAGACATTTTGGGATTCTGTGTTTTCAAATTTCATAAATTATAACAGTCATTCAACAATTTCCGAAATATTTATTCTAATAATTCGTTTTAAAGTTATATATGTTACTCTATTAATTTGTTTCTATGTTTAGTTTATTTTCTGTAAATATCATTTGTATCTTTTTTTTCCTGATGATGATGTACGTTGAGAACATTGTTTATTAATAAATATTAATACAGAACTACAACCTAAAGCTGCTTAATATAATGAATTCTGAAAGATTTTTTACTATGCTAATCTAGTTACTTAGGAACTTGTTTCTATGTTCTGTTTATTTACTGTAAATGTCATTTGTATCATTTTTTCTGAGTACATCAAAACGTCGATTATTAATAAATATTAATACAGAACTACAATCTAAAGCCGTTTTATTTTAATACAATTAGTTCTGAAAGATTTTTCACTATGTTAATCTAGTTACTTATTTTGTTACCTAGAAATATGTTCCTTTGTTCTGTTTATTTACTGTAAATGTTATTTGTAAAGCCGTTTTATTTTAATATAATGAGTTCTGGAAGATTTTTACTATGTTATATATATATATATATATATATATATATATATATATATATAAAAAAAATATTGCGTCTAAAGAAATAAATGAATTATTATTAGCAATATATAAATTGTAATATTTGTTCGTCTTTAATTCATTTGATATCAATAAAAAAGTTATCACATAAAGACTTAATATGACTTTTCCAGAACATTAATAATATAAAAGTTTCTCATATACAGGGTGTTCGTTCGCTTGGTTGATATAGGGCAATAACATGGGATTTCGATAATATGCAGAATACTACTTTCTGAAGTAAAATTCGGAGAAATACTTAGAATACTTTTCGATAGGGTATAAAAAGTTCTATAATTTGGTTTTAGTTTTAATTTGCTAGCATGTGCCGTTTGAGCGCTAGAATTTTTTTTAAATGTTTTTAAGAATTTTCATTAATTTTTCCTGCTAAATCAGTATGAGTTAGAAAAAAAAGTTACTTAGCTATTATGTAGCTAATTTTTGTTTCTATTTTACCGAATTTTTTCAAATTTTTTTGAGCAAATTTTGAAAAAAGTTATTTTTCAAATTTTTTCAAAATATTATTTTTTTTCAAAATTTGCTCAAAAAAATTTGAAAAAATTCGGTAAAATAGAGAAAAAAATTAGCTACATAATAACTAAGTAACTTTTTTTTCTAACTTATACTGATTTAGCAAGAAAAATTATTGAAAATTCTAAAAAACATTTTAAAAAAAATTCTAGCGCTCAAACGGCACATGCTAGCAAATTAAAACTAAAACCAAATTATAGAACTTTTTATTCCCTATCGAAAAGTATTCTAAGTATTTCTCCGAATTTTACTTCAGAAAGTAGTATTCTGCATATTATCGAAATCCCATGTTATTGCCCTATATCAACCAAGCAAACGAACACCCTGTATATATAATGTCATCGAAAATGTCTCGTTTCACATTTATTTTCCCCATGTGACTGAAAAAAAATGTTATGTAAGGTTATTTTTTTTGTCTTTTAGAACGACGTTCCAATTTTTTAAATGTAAATAATAAATAAGAATTTAATAGCTGTACTTATTTTTCACTCTTTTTAGATTAGAATGTCAGTGTCATGGTCTTACAATTTTATCTCTTGTTTCTTCAAATATTTTCCGAGGTATATTTTTCTACATAATTTAGTTTGAATCTTGTACATATTTGAAAAGGGATGAACTTTATAAACGACAGCTTGTCTTGTGCTGAAAATAAATTTCAGCTACAAATACTGACACACATAACGCGATATCTATAAATAAGTGTTATAGCAGCTTTGGAATTTCAGCACAACGCATATATATTTGTTTCTAAGTTTTGGAAAAATATTAAGTGTAACGAAATGAATTAATAATTTTTAAAATAAAACGGCTTTAGGAATAGAACATAGATTAGATTGTTACTAGGTACAAAATAAGTAACTAGATCATAAAATTTTAATTAAAGGAACCGAAATTTTATTTAAATCAGTGATTAATGTTATCGTTTTCTTTATAAATTTCTATTGCTTCTCTTATCAATCTGCTGTTAATATTGATTGGTCTTGCAATTATTGCAATATTTTCGAATTTTACATCTTGAAGATATTCTAACGCATCTTGAGCAATAGACCAATCAATATCAACAGCAGATTGATAAGAGAAGCAATAGAAATTTATAAAGAAAACGATAACATCAATCACCTAGTAACGTGTTTCTATGTTCTCTGTTATTTACTGTAAATATCATTTGTATCATTTCTTCTAACGAAGACGGACGTCGAGTATTAATAGATATTAAACCAGAACTTAAACCTAAAGAACCATAGATAAATTAATATTAGTATATATATAGTATTATATAGTATTATATAGTATTATATATTATATTATATATATTATATATTATATTATATAGTATTATATAGTATATATTCTTTGCTAAAGAACATAGAAATAAGTTATACTAGGTAACAAATAAGTAACTAGAGCAAACATTTTTTATAAATAAATTATTAATTAATGAAAGCCAAAATTTATTTAAATCAGTCTCTTCACAGTGATTGATGTTATCTTATAATTATCTTAGTAATTAAATGACAATAAATTTGTTTCCATCAGAACCAAAAAGAAATTGCACCATCAAGACTTTGAATCATACTTGTTCAACTATTAATTTAAAAGAATTATATTTAATATCCCATAATTCGTCGAGAAAATAGTACGTAGTATTTTTTTTCATATAATTTTCTTAGTATAAAGTAAAAAAGAACAGTTAGTCAGAATATTATGGTAGCTAAACATTGAAAGCAACTGTAAATTCTCAAGATTTGTTTTGATTGCGGTCATGTTTTTATACTAGACTACGAAGATCTAACTAATCGTAAGTAGGTATATAGTAAGAAATGTGTTTTATAAAACCTGACAGACGAAATTAGAGTGTGAGAACTATAGCTAACGATAAGCTACGTTAGTCATTACATGAATGAGAAATTACTTTTCGAATTAAGTATCAGTACGCTATTAGCCTCAAGCAGGTTTACTATTGAAATTGTTTTATAACGAAATAAAATGGTTTTAGGTTTAAGTTCTGTATTAACGTATTAACGTACTCAACGGGACTCAACGTTCGTCTTCATCAGGAAAACTGATACAAATGACATTTACAGTAAATGAACAGAACATAGAGACAAGTTACTAGGTAACCCTGTATTCTGAAACATTTTAGTTAAAAATAACGGTTCGCTATTGGATTCCGTAAGAAATCTTTCTATGTGCAACGAAATTTCTTTAAGAAGACGAAATTTTGTTGTCATGTAGCGAGATTTCTTGCAGAATCTCAGATTTTTATTTCAACGGACCGTTATACTTTTAACGGAAACGATACAGAATACATCCGTTATAAATGAAAGTAATTAAAAAAAAAACGCGCCACTAAATCGTAAATAATTAGTGGAAAATGTCAAAATTTTATTTTTAATATAGTAAACAATTTTCATAATTTTTGTAACGGATACAAACAAATAACTTTTGATTATGCGCCGCGAAATTTTGTCGTACAGTTTTACCAAGTTAACATAAATTTGAAAAAAACAAAAACTTGTATTTCATACAACTTAATTTTTAATTCCTAATTGCCATATCCGTATTATTTAGAGTAGAACCAGAGAATTTATGTATGTAAAATATAAATTTAATTACTGTATAAACTCAGCCCATATATATATAAACACTTTCTCTAATCACATACGTTATTAATTATAGTTTTAATATATTTTTGCGTGTTTTTATACAAGAATTAAAACAAGAAAGTTTGCAAACTAAATCTGATAAAATAGTTGACTTTATTTATTTTAAGTGAAATCTGAAAGTAAAAGTGATTTGAACTTAATACAAATCAAAAAAAAAAAAAAAATTAAACAAAAATATGTTCAGGACGAAATACAAACTTGATATAAATTTTTTTAATTGTAATTTTAATATTGAATTATATTTATATTATATTCACCCAGCAGGCAGTGATAGCGTATTGAACTCGAACCCCAAAGATCCCTGGTTCGCGCTATTCTTACACCAAAAATTAAATATTATTTCTGGTATTAAAACCTTGTACCACTGAGCTGATACCGGCTGAGTTCCTTGCTTGGTTGTGGACTAACGACCCACACCATTTACAATACAAGTAAAAATTGTTAAGAAACTATATGTTCAGTTTCTCGAGGATATAGCTCCTAATGTTCCACCTAAGAATTACAGGAACTGATGATAATTATACTCACGCAATTTAATTATATTGTACATATAAAGTTTTTTACAATATTATATATTTTTACTCTAAATACTGTTAGAAATAACAGTGTTTTTAATAAACGTGAAGCTATAGCGTTAAATTTTTGTTTGTGGTTCAAATGTTTTTGACAATAAACAAAAGAAATCGATAGTTTTTATCATAATAAAAATATATAATTTGTCAATACTAATAATACTAACAATACTAATTAAGTAGTAGATTACTAGAGTTTAAAACAAATTAATCGTTTAATGTAAAAACTAAAATTTTTTTATCTCGCTTATGAGACGAGTTTTACTAAGGCCTTTTAAGGTGTATCGACTCTTTTTGAGGTATACTATCGCCCTCGAAAATGATACAGAGAAGACCATATATTATTTTTAAAACAAATAAAATATAATATGATATTTGAATAATAGAAAAATATTTATCTAATTTGATTAAAATCGTATCTTTTATAGTTTTTGAGATTCCCATTCTCCAATGAGACCATTATTTGAAAATATAATATACTGAATATTTGAGATCTTTTTTTTTTTGGTTACAAATTTTTTTAATTCTCAGTTACAAAACTATGCAAGTAATAAGAAAAATGAAATAACAAACATACCACAGAAAATATTTTTACAGTTTGGCAAAATCGTAGTTTTATTGTAGTGCAAAAAAAATATAAATTGCATAAAATTCCAGAGAGCAAACAATTCTACCCTGCGGCTCTGGCATCGATTAAAAATTTCTCACGCCTACTTTAAAAACTAAATGTGAGAATCTGAGAATGTCACGTCTTTTGTTCATTTATTTGAAAAAAAAACAATAAGGAAACAATACTTATCACCCTATTCACACACCATTACGTGACCTAGAACTACGAATTATCTAGAAACTATTAAATCTTTTGAGTGTACAGTAATCTATTTTGATTACTAAACGAGTGACTTCTTTCATTAGTAAGTTTACATGAGCCTCTGAATTAAGATGAAAATATTAAAGCATTATGATACCCAACCTAGTATCAAACATAAAATAAATAACGTCAATGTAAACGAAATATTTTATTTGACTGTTAAAAAACTGCTACTAGAGACAAAATAAGGAGTATATTATATTAAATAAAATAATCTGCTGTGGCCAGCACAGAACCGACCGTTATCGTATTAAATCAATTTATGGAATAGAAAATTATGTATAATAACAAACAACTGTAGTCATGGCAACTAAAAACAAAACTGTCTTGACATAAATATGCCACCTATTATCAGAATTATGTATATCATAAAAATATGAAAAATTATTTAGCTGTATTGAAAAATGTTGAAAATAAAAGTTATTAGTTATAACAGCACATACACTCTCATAACCTAAGTTCAGATTCGTCATCTAGAGGTTATATGAAGAATTTCTGTATAAATTTTTGAAAATATTACAGATACTTTGTCGAACACTATACCTCTTTTCCTTTCAGTCAAAGTGGTAAAAAGTGATTTAAAAAAAAAACATAAAGCAGATTTATTGAGTAAAATAATTTCCTGAATTTAATAAATTATAAGAAATAAAACGGCTTTAGGTTAAAGTTCTGTATTAATATTGATCTTACAATAACAGCAGATTGATAAGAGAAGCGTTAGAATTGTATATAGAAATACTGTTAAGGAACTGACTTAAATAAAATTTGGCTTCCATTAATTAAAAATTTATAATATTTTTATGATCTAGTTACTTATTTTGTTACCTGGTAACTTGTTTCTATGTTCTTTTTATTTACTGTAAATGTAATTTGTATCATTTTTCCTGCTGAAGATGTACACTGAGTACTTAAAATACGTTGATTATTAATAAATATTAATATAGAACTTAAACCTAAAGCCGTTCTGAAAGATTTTTTTACTATATTATAAATCTTAAACCATATATTATGAAATCCACTATTGTATTAGTAATTTGATTTAAACAAACATAAGTTGCTTAATATTGTAATTTCTTAAATAGTTGTCGTCCACCTGTACTAAATGTGGGCGACTATTTACAAAAACAACAGCAACAAAAAAGTCTAGATTATTCTTTGAATCACCTAAATGGAAATTAGTTACCGAAATATGTGTCCCTGATCATTCAAGAAACAAGTTTCGCATTAGATCACACAAACAGACAAACCGACAGGTTTACTTCATTAATATTATACATTGCCTACTTTGATACTAGTAGATTCGACTAACCATATTTGGCTATAACGTACGCGCAGTGTGAGCGTGCATTTTATGAATTATTTAGTGCAGTATATTTTTTATTTCGATATACGGTTAATGGTGTTACATAATTTTCATATTATTTTAATTACTTGTCAATCAATTATGCAAAATATATAAGAGTTTAATGCATTTTTAAACATATAAATAGTTCAATAAAACTGCAAAGTGTATGTTTAAATTAATACATTTATTTAGAGCAATAATATTTGCAAAAAATATTTAAAACTAATAAAAAATCTTTCAGAATTTATTCTATTTTAAATGAAACGGATTTAGGTTGTAGTTCTATATTAATATTTATTAATTTAATATTTATTAACGTACATCTTCATCAGGAAAAATGATGTTATCATATATTACATGCTTCTAATTATTACACTTTTAATTAATTAATAATTATTATTATTA
The DNA here is from genome assembly GCA_963966155.1 of Clivina fossor. Classification (NCBI taxonomy): domain Eukaryota; kingdom Metazoa; phylum Arthropoda; class Insecta; order Coleoptera; family Carabidae; genus Clivina; species Clivina fossor. The sequence goes on along the minus strand of OZ014571.1, from coordinate 3,453,284 downwards.
TTCATATTATATTATTGCTTCAATTTATAATAAACATACTACAATTTAGAACATTTAATGTTCTAAATTGTGGTAGAAAATAAGTTTTTCATACAAATAAAAACATTGAAAAAATTTAAAAATTAATCACTCGAAACTGAACCGAAAATCAAAAAAAAAAAACGTTATTTTTGCCGGAACGAAAACCAGAACCGAACCGATATATATTATTTTAATTGAACCGGAACGAAAAATATAAACGGTTCAAAGCCCTGATATTTCACTACTTAGAAATAAATTCATGATACAGTGACACTTTTTTTCGTGATTGATTTTTTATATCTGATTTTATCCGTATACCTTTTTTTTTGTTTCTGTAACAAAATTTTTTGTTTGTATTGAGCAAACATGGGTAAATTTACATATTTTTAAACAACCCTTGAGACATTGTTTGGCAAAAGAGTGAGAAAACTTTGGTTACTAAAATATTTTTCATTTCTTTTTCTATTTGATTTCTTGCAAAATCGTTGTACTAAAAAGAAAATAATGATTTTCTTTTAATACTAAATTCAAAAATAATTTTTGATATCATTCTCAACAGTTCCCGTAATCCTATGTGGAACATATGGGCTATATCAGGGATTCTTAACCTTTTTTGTTTTATGAACCCCTTTAACAGAAAAATAAAGGCCACGGATTTCCTTCTCAGAATAACATTGTTAGATAAGTTTTATTCTTGAGATATATTACCACGGACCCCCTAAAATTTATCCACGGACCCCCAAGGGGGCCGTGGATCCCAGGTTAAGAACGCCTGGGCTATATGCTTCTTTAACAATTTTTACTTGCATTATCATTGGTGCGGGTCGTTAGCCCCACAGCCAAGCAAGGGACCTACAGCTTCGAACACTCAATCCCAGCCAATATCAGTTCAGTGGTACAAGGTTTTAATAATAATATTTAATTTAATTTCTGATATGAACCAGAGACCTTTGAAGTTCCGAATCCAACACGCTACCACTAGCCTACGGCTGCCTCTATATTATATTGTATATGGAATACATTAATAATCTTAATACATATATGCATGTTAGTTCATAACTATTGATTATATATCAAAAAATAAAAATCGAAATATACATAATTTATATCTACAAAGTCATCGTTTTCCACGTAAATCATCAACATTATGAAACTTAGAAAGGGAAAGAAGTATACGAATTCAAGTTAAATATCAATACTTACATTGCATATAAAATGTCTATTTTTGAGTTCCAAGGATATATATTCCCTATATAGAATAATATACTAATTAAACTTCAATAAATTTCAAAGTTTCTATGTATTTAAAGAACTATTATTGTAATTATATACGTCCCTATATAATTATTTACTGAAAATATAAACTTTTTTTTTTAATAACAATATAAAAATAGATTTTTGAATGAGAAAGTATTAAATAAACATTTATAGTTTTTCTTTCATTTTTTAATGATTATAGTTTGTTATTTATAATTTTTTTATCAATAAAATTGCGAATAAATAGTTTTTCTAATAAATAATAAGTTGGACTGTCAGAAAACATTCAGTGTGTTTTTGTTATGTTGATGTTGCTATGGTAACCAGTCGACTTTTCAATTATATACTATAATGTGACCTTAATGTACTGTTTGAAAAAAAGAAAAATGAAATTACTTAGAATATGCTATTCATTTATTATTAATTATATTGGAAAACTATTTCAGAATAATCTATGAAAAACATTTATGATATCATGGTAAAAAATCTTTCAGAATTCATTATATTAAAATAAAACAGCTTTAGGTTGTAGTTCTACAGGGTGTAACAGAATAACTATTCCTAATTTTCAGAAATGATAGAGGGCACATAAAGAAACATTTTTTATTAATAAACTAGTGTCCTTTTTTTTCGGCAGTCGATTGTACATCGTTACAACTTGTGTATCGAAAATGGTGGTCGTAACTTCGAACAATTTTTATAAAGTTTAATGCACTATTATTTTTATTAAATTGTTCCTTAACTTAACTACTCTTTGACGTTGTAATAATTAAAATTGTTGTTAACGATATCTAGTATATCTTGACACCGAGAAATTTCCAGACACTAGTTTATTAATAAAAAATGTTTCTCTAAGTGAACTCTATCATTTCTGAAAATTAGGAATAGTTATTCTGTTACATCCTGTATATTAATATTTAATAGTATATTGGTAGTCCCAGAAGTATCCGACCTAACAAAGAAAACACCAAAAATTTGGGAAATCATATTTTTATTTCTCTACATCTTTTAGCTTGATAAACATTTCTCAGCAATGTTCAATAGCGTATTCGATACCCTTCGTTTATAGTGAAAATTTAGTTTAGGATTTAGTTATCTAAATGAAAAATAAATTACCATAACGTTTAATTTAATGTTTGTTATTTTTCTTTTACTGCAATTTTTTTTGCGAAATGTCAATGTCATTGTTCAGTGTTAATGTCATTCACCCAAAAAAAATCTAAAATAGTTTTATATACAGAGCGAGTGTAAAGTTTGGAACTATCGCAATAAATCTTTTATTAAACGTTTTTGAAAAAAATCCTCGAACACGTCAATTTTTATCTTAAATTAGACATATTTTACTGTAATCGTCACTTAAAGATCGTTTTTTGTTTTTGAGTTATGACGTAAGCGATAATTTTTTTAAATGGAAACCTATATTTTTTATTATTGATTTTGGTACTACTTTTTATTCCGTTTCCAACCATATAAAATTTTAAATATGTTACATTTGAAAAAAATTGAGAAAAATAATCTTAAAGTTTTAATATTAAAAACTAATTAAATTGGCAAAATGAATCTAGTTATTAGTGTATAAAACACAAAAAAATTAGCTGCAACTGTAAGAATTAGGCAATTTATAAATATCATAATAAAATAAGTGTTATTATTTTGTTTTTTCCAAATTTCAAAAACTATTATTAATAAAAATTGTGTAATTGAGCGAAAAACAGAGAAAAAGCAAAATAATAACACTTATTTTGCCAATTTAATTAGTTTTTAATATTAAAACTTTAAGATTATTTTTCTCAATTTTTTTCAAATGTAACATATTTAAAATTTTATATGGTTGGAAACGGAATAAAAAGTACTACCAAAATCAATAATAAAAAATATAGGTTTCCATTTAAAAAAATTATCGCTTACGTCATAACTCAAAAACAAAAGACGATCTTTAAGTGACGATTACAGTAAAATATGTCTAATTTAAGATAAAAATTGACGTGTTCGAGGATTTTTTTCAAAAACGTTTAATAAAAGATTTATTGCGATAGTTCCAAACTTTACACTCGCTCTGTATATATATATATATATATATATATATATATATATATATATATATATATATAATATATATAACTGTAGGTGTTCATTTATAAAGTCTAGTAATTTTATAATTAAAGTTATAATTCCCAGAAGTGGGAAAGGTCATTTTATAAAATGCAAGTTAAAGTAAATAAAACAATTTTCTATTGTTTTTATTCAAGAACAAACAAACACAACAAAATATATTACATGAAATATCAAATTGTTTTCTAAAACAAACGAAAATAATAAATTATGAATAAGTTAGTATTATTTAATAGTGAATATATTGTATTATTAAATTTTTAAATAGAAACTGATAATACTGAAAAAATAAAACAAAAACTCCTTATCACCTATCTTATCTACTATGAAAATTTAAATTTACTTAATTTAATATATCGGGTGTCCTATTTAAACTGCTATGCAAGGGGTTCTATGATAGTTGGGCAATAAAGGAGGTGGAAATACGGACCTGGAATAAAAATAATTGTCAAATAAGAAAAGTTAATGCTGGTTGTATGTTTTTGAGTGCTTTGGAATGTAAATGTTTCCATAGAAGCTACCCCCGTTTGAATATATACAATGCTGTTTTGGTGCCTACATTGATGTACGGTAGAGTATGTTGGATTTGACTGCAAAAGCATAAAAGGAAAATGACTGTTTAGGAAATGAGATTTTTATAAAAAAAATATATATATATTTTTTTTTTATATAATTTTACTTATATTTTATTAACCAAGTTTTAAATTATAACTGAGCATTTAGTTCTGAAACTTTTCCTATATGGAACAAAGATTTCAAAAAGTTTAATAATTACATTTATTACGAAACAAACTTTTTTTTTATAAATATTTGTTGGTATAGTACATATTTTTCTTTTTGTGAAGTCATATAATTTAGTGATCAATAATTTAAGCGCAATAATAAAGAGTGAAAAAGGTAATCGTTATTTATAATAAGTGACTAACTGTAGTTAGTATGTGTCATCGTGTAATAGATTCGGCTTCTTTCACATATCAATATTTCTATTATTTGGCATGTTATGGATAATTACACGTAATGATAGCCGAAAAACATTTCAATGTTAATTATTCGTTACATTACACAACATTAATTTTCTCAAATTATATTCATTTTTTTTTTTTTTGCTAATAACCGGGCCTTACACATTCTGTTTGAAGGTGTAAGGTCAAGACTGATGGACTTATGATGAATGGATTGACGGATTTACAAATAATTTGAAATCTGAGCTTTAATCCACGGGAAATGAAAGGGAGAGACAGACAGTCTGAATGGCTTCTCCCAGTCGCAAGGAATCTTGAAGTAACCGCTAATCCCGCTCACGAACTATATTCATATTCTGGATAAATATGGTGTCAACATGGTGATCAACGTGTTAAAAAGATTTTCTAAACCTTGTGATTAAAAATCCCGACAATTAATTTCTAGATAATTCAACTGTCCGACTGGTCAGCGTTAGGTTAATAATTAAATTCAGTTTAAATATAAATTTAAAATAAAGTTGATTTGGCGAAAAGTTGGTTTTTGGTATTTTAATTTGTCGGGAAATTAGTCGAATATATTTATAAATACTTTTTTATTGAGATATTTTTTATTTATTTTAAATTAAAACAGCATAAAACGTTCGAGATGAATCTTTAATCATAAATAAATGTTTTCAAATCGATATAAATTTATTACAATAATACAACAAGCATTTAATATCTTGAAGAGAAGAAGTATGACACAATATTGCCAGCCAGGAAATAGGAAAATACAAATATACAATTGAATGTCGGTAATAATGATAAATAAATAACAGCATTCGATATAGAATATAGACAGAGGCAACCAGGCTATTATGGAACAAATTGGAAATTGTCACTAATTTCAATACGAAATGAACAATGCAACTAAATTCGCAATGATATTTGACGGGCATGCGACAATAGGAACCAATCGATTTTGTTTCTATTCAAACAATAACAAAAGAATGTTACGCGCTTTGCAGGAATTTAGGAAGAATTTCAGAAAATAGGATGTACTTTATCAGTAAAAAACAAAAGCATTCCGATTGTGTTGCTCTGAAATGGATACTAATTTTTGCACAATATTACGTTTTTCAAAAGTGTCAATACACACTATCTTTCTGTATTCTTCAAACATTCTGATATAGAATTTAAAAAAATCGAATATTGTTTTCATTAATCATAAATTCAAATAAAATGAAAGTTGCTTGTTTGGATAGGAATGTTTGGAGGCGACTGATTTCGGAATGATGGAAAGAGTTTGTGCCACACCCTTTTGGGTACATGGCGTGATTGTGTGTGTATGTATGTATATTTGAATTTTATGTATTAGTAACATGTTTTACTGGCCACGAATTCAAGGAACCGCATTGATACAGGTAAAAATAAATTTTGATTATTTATTATTTGAAATGTATATTTGAAGATAATAAGTACTATCATGTACTATCTACCATTTTTTTGTCACAATTATCTAAATTTTTCTAATATTTCTAAATAGCTTCTAAATAACTTAAATTTAAGATTCATTCATTTAGTTTTTATTTGAAAATGATATCTTAGTAATTTTTTTCTCGGAAAGTTGACAATACTGAAAAAAAAATCCACATTCCCATCTTGGATACTAAGTGAACCAACTCTGAAAATTTGATGTAAATCGAATGACTGATCTCGGAGGATTTGAATAAAATTTGAACGACGCACATTCCATACGCTAAGTTCCGATTCGTCATATAGAATTTTTGAAAATTTGTCAACGTGATAAAAGTCGACAAAAATAATTATACAATAATAATAAATTAGTTATGCAACAATTTCTTCATCTTATTTATATTTTGAAATTTAAATGAATTAAGCAATATTTGATTTATTTTTTTAAGACAGTATCGAAATATCGATATTAATAATTATTACATCGTGTTACTAGATTGAGATAATAAAATATTGTCCATGGTTTGCTTGATGCAAAATCGAAAGTTGTGGTTGTGGTTCTCGTATTGTAGAATACACGTGGGTATATTTGTTGTGCCCACGTAACCTTGACAACAATTCCGCGTGCCACCATTTTAGGCAAAACAACACAGAACTCACCATCGGTTCGCGCCATAACTTTTAATTTGTTATAATATGTTGTACATTTGTTTGTATGTATGAATGAATGAATCATTTGGTTTAATGCGATCGAGAAAAATATATAGACATAGAAAAAGAAACACTCCTTTTTTAACACTTGTTTTAATTACTTTTCATATTGTTAAGCCTCATTTACACTGCCAAAACAGTTTTATAACTTAGTTTTTTGTTTTACGATTTAACACAGCACAAAAACTTGACCATTCGCGTTGTAATGAATTTGCAGTGATAACAATTTAAATGATATTCTGACATTTCTTGTTTCAAACAGTAGTAGGAATAGCAGAGCATGTATGATAGAGTGTCAGTATGAATGTGGATAAAGCTAAATGAAGGAATGTTTGGAGGAAACTAATTTCGGGATAGTGGGAAAGAGTTTGTGCCACACCCTTTTGGGTATATGGCGTCATAGAATATGAAATGAGAAACATTAAAATATACTTTGTATAAGTGATGTTGTAAAACATAAATGTAAATAATAAATAAAAATATTTGCATAGTGATTTATTAAATATATAGATTTAATGCTTTTGACGTGAGTCATATGTAGTTTTTTTTTTACTTTGACAATTTTTAATTGCGTCTTTAATAAATAAGATACGTGTTTATAAAGAGATGTTGCAAATCGGTTACTGTTTTATATTATTTTTATCTTATACAGGATGTAACAAAAAAATCGAGACAGTGGAATATCTCGAGAAATATACACTAGATCCAAAAACATAAAATACGTATTTAATATTTTTCAAAAAGCTATCCAAAGATACCAAACTCAATCCACCATGGGTTATCTTTGAAATCTGAAATAGGAACTCCTATTTTCTGTTGCAGATTCGGATTCTACGGATAAAAATCGGTTAATTTGTATCATTTACTTTACAGCGTGAGCCGTAGGCGAATAAAAAAAAACACCAATCAGTGTCACTAGTTACTGATTTAAATAAAATTTGGCTTTCTTTAATTAAAAATTTATAAATTTGTGATCTAGTTACTTATTTTGTTACCTACGTACGTTGATTATTAATAAATATTAATACAGAACTAGAACCTAAAGCCGTTTTAGTTTAATATAATAAGTTCAGAATATTTTTTTACTATGTTAATAATTTCCTCTTTCCTATTAATCTTAAATAATTTCAGTGGAAAATTGAACTATAATTTGGTATTCTTCAAAATCGTTTAATTCTTCTAAGAACTCATAAATGATGCGTTCCATTTTCAATCTAGTAATTTGTTTGTCTCCACATGAAAAGAAAAAAAAAACCAAACTCGACATAACCTAAACACAAATCAATAATGTAAAGCTTATTAGTATTTTATATACGACCTAGTAATATAATTTGTATTGAATTATTATTATCAATGTTACAACGTTTACAGTTCACTGATTTTGAGAAAATAATTTATTCGTATTATACACTCACTATTATATAAGTTCAACAAATTGAAACTAAAGATTAATTAATTACAAGAATACTGTACTTTAATAAAAGTACAGTATTCTTGTAAACTAATATACAGGATATTTGTTGAAAAATTAATATAATTTAACAGATTTTTAATAATATCTTTGATATATTTGAAACGTTTGAAGAGAAATATAATTATTAAAAAAATAGTAATAGATCTTGAACAAATAAATGTTCGTATTGTCATTGTGAAATTTAATATAATAATACTCAAAAATATTGAAAAATCATATTACTGCAAATAGTCTGGATAATTAAGAATGTAATATGATAATAAATACAAAACAATTATGAAGCTGTTTATTCTCTTACATTCAAAGAAATTCTTTTAAGAATTCATTTGGAAGGAAGTTTGTCACAATTTTTATTAATTTATTCAATAAACTATTTAACATTTAAGTATAATTAAGTAATTTAACAAATACTTTTCAATTAATTTTCAATATAACTATTAATTAATCAAACGTGAAAGAGGAATTTAATTATATAGTATAAAGAATTTCCAATAAATTTACTATAAGTGCATCAGATAACCTCATTTTTATACAACATACTAAGTGAAAGATTAAAAATATTTTAAAATAATAATACTAATAAAAACCTGTCTTATATAGAACGCTATAAAATTCTTCATGCATTTATATCGATCTTTAATAACAAATCAATTTTGAAATTGATTATAGTAAATAATAATTTATGCAAACTGCGTGTAATTTTTATTATAAATATGTATATTTTTTATACTGTTGTATATAGGCGACATGCCTGATCAATACTATGATCATTTTGCCATACAAATCAATATTGATAAATTATTCATAACATATAAGTAGGTAGTTATGCATTTATGCGTAATTGCAGTTTCTATAAATGAATGCAACGCACACTGCATCATTGTCTCACAATGGCTGTCTGTCATTCGAGGAAAAAAATGATCGATAAAATGGACAAGGTAATCCGATATAATTTTGAGATAATTATTACATACAAATTGTTATATATATACAGAGCGAGTGTAAAGTTTGGAACTATCGCAATAAATCTTTTATTAAACGTTTTTGAAAAAAATCCTCGAACACGTCAATTTTTATCTTAAATTAGACATATTTTACTGTAATCGTCACTTAAAGATCGTCTTTTGTTTTTGAGTTATGACGTAAGCGATAATTTTTTTAAATTGAAACCTATATTTTTTATTATTGATTTTGGTAGTACTTTTTATTCCGTTTCCAACCATATAAAATTTTAAATATGTTACATTTGAAAAAAATTGAGAAAAATAATCTTAAAGTTTTAATATTAAAAACTAATTAAATTGGCAAAATGAATCTAGTTATTAGTGTATAAAACACAAAAAAATTAGCTGCAACTGTAAGAATTAGGCAATTTATAAATATCATAATAAAATAAGTGTTATTATTTTGTTTTTTCCAAATTTCAAAAACTATTTTATTAATAAAAATTGTGTAATTGAGCGAAAAACAGAGAAAAAGCAAAATAATAACACTTATTTTGCCAATTTAATTAGTTTTTAATATTAAAACTTTAAGATTATTTTTCTCAATTTTTTTCAAATGTAACATATTTAAAATTTGATATGGTTGGAAACGGAATAAAAAGTACTACCAAAATCAATAATAAAAAATATAGGTTTCTATTTAAAAAAATTATCGCTTACGTCATAACTCAAAAACAAAAGACGATCTTTAAGTGACGATTACAGTAGAATATGTCTTATTTAAGATAAAAATTGACGTGTTCGAGGATTTTTTTCAAAAACGTTTAATAAAAGATTTATTGGGATAGTTCCAAACTTTACACTCGCTCTGTATATATATATATATATAATGTATAAAATTTTGATGAGAAGGTAGTCAAAAGGTTAGATGTTCGAATTAAACTCTCATTAAAGATTCAATCTATTTGCAACCTTCTTCAGAACATGTTCTTTTTAGAAAATTCAGAAACAAATACATGAAAAATGGTACAGCAATCATAAAATTTGCGGAATATACAAATCATGAAGTTGATAAATAATTAAAAGTAAAAATAATAAACAATTAAATTATATTTTTGATAATTTTTTTATTTATTTTAATATTTGACTACAATATTTTTGTTATATCGATTCTTATTAACAAAATTGATCTGTTATTTTTAATTATTTATATATTCTGCAAATTTTAATAATAAATGATTATTTTTATCAATAACCAATAAGATTTATTTGTGTATGTTATTTATTTTTTACCCGTTCTAGATGAACACATATTTACATTAATTATTCGTATTTGTAAATTTTGCATTTACCGGCTGAAAGATTAAACACTTCAAAGTAATAATTTTTTTACAAAGAATTTATTTTCTATTTTTAATGAATAGACATAAACTTTAAAAAGGTTGACAATTATATTGTTAATTACATTTCTAAATATTTTCTAAAGGAAATTGCATTATAATTACAATATACAATTACCTAGATAACATATCTAAAGATCCGTTCTCATGATTTCATATATTGCATTTCTAGTCAAACTGAACATATTGCAAATAGAAGAATAATTTTTACTTTATATACACATATTATGTATAATTGTTATTGTTAATAGTTGTTTAATTGCCATCACATAAAATAATAATAATAATAATAATAATAGTTTATAAATTTGTGTACACACATAAATAAATATTTAATAAACAATTTACAATAATTAAAAATCGAAGACAAATTTTGTCGGGACGCAGTAAGTCATACTAGTAAATTGGTTTACTAGTGTTTCAACAAAATGTTAGAAAATCAATCAGTAATTTTACAATTATTCACAAGTTTATGACTTGTTATTTTTTTCCCTGATAAAATAAATAAAGCTAATGCGATTGATGTTACATGTAATAAACTTCTAACGGCTACAGTTCCGTTAGAAAGCATTTTCGGACATATGTTTATTTGAAGTTTTTCATCTAGATTACTCATAGGAATCATCCGGTGTAGTTTTTTTCCTACATCATAAATCACCATGTATATTTGCATTATGAAATGAAAATAATGTTAATACTACAAATTGTGTTAAAATTTATTACTATTATCTGGCTAATTAAGAAATAAATTATTTCTGTATATTCTATCTTATCTTGTAGCATATGTTATTCTAAAAAGAATACAATATCTTATTTAACAAAATATGAATATTTTATTCGAATTGTAACTGGTAAATAAATATTTATACAAATAATAGTGTCCTAGTATACGGGCTTTGAGATCGAACGATCCCCACTTGGATATGAATCTTTTAAATGTTTTTTGTATCATTTAACCCACATCAATAAATTCATAAAAATAACACTTTAAAATATATAATTTACGACTTGTAAATGTATAGTGACACTCAATAGATATCTTAATAATTTCACTGTACACGTAAATTAAAAACGTGGTAAAAAATTGAACATATCTGCACTCGTATAATTTGTCAATATACGTTATAAACTTATTGTATTGTACTATGTTTGAAGGGAATTTGTTCCTAAATATATATATATGTTCTTCAAGCGTATCATAATGACGTTATTATACAGCAGTTAGTTACTATATACACCACTGATGGTAGCGTCAAATATGGTTGGATTTTTAGGTGTTTTAGTTCATGTCTTAAAACCGATGTTAGTTAAAACCAATTTAAAAATCAAACTCGCAATACGGGGCATAACAGTTTGTTAGTTTAATGTCTATGGACACACTTTACATGTTAGAATGTTTTTCGTCATGGATTTTGAATAGTGAAACGAACTGAAACAATATTTGCATGTTTGGTAGTTTTTCACGCCATTGTAAGATGTCGCAGTCGGAATACTTATTTGTTTCCAATGTGTGTATATGTAATGGAAACCTTGAGAAAATGCACTTTGCATGATACATATATACAATCTGGTTGTATCTATTTATAAATTGTATGTATATATTTGAATGTCTCTGGATATTTCTGAGCGAGAAGATTTTAATCTCATTTTTTCTTCTTTCTTTGAATAGCAGAAGAAATTGTGTATTGGCATTTCGAATGTGTGGTGTACAGTGTACAATGTTAGATGTAATTCAAGAAATTCATTATGTATTTATTCACGATTTTTATTACAATTCTGTATCGGGATAGTGCAGAATCAATAGATCCAGAATTAAACATGTCCGCTTTCAGAATAAATACGCACTACCATAGAATTATATATATATATAATGTATAAAATTTTGATGGAAAGATAGTAAAAAAATTAGGTGTTCAAATCAAACTCTCATTAGAGATTCTGTGTCAAGCTTTCAGTTGTATTATCCACCTTCTTCAGGACCTGAAATTTATTAATGAACTGAAGTAACTGTACAGTGGGAATAATTACAATAAAATAATATTACTTACATGATATTTTTTAAAAAATTCATAAACAAATACGTAAATGGTATAGCAGTCATAAAATTTGCAAAATAATACAAATCATAAATAAATAATTAAAAATAACAGAGCGATTTTGTTAATAAGAATCAATATAACAAATAAAAGTAATATTATAATATTATAATTTTTAATATAGTTTCGGAAATATGATACATTCTAATTAGTTCAATTCAGTTCAGTAACTATAAGCATCATTTTTTCGAAAATAAGGTTTTGTGACCAATATTATTTGAAAAGAACATTATATTTATTCACCATTACATTTTTTTTTTAAATTTATTTACAAAATAATTCTAGTAATCACATTTGATAAAAGAAAACAAAAAATAGGTTATTCTTAGAAGCAAAATCATATTTTTCATTTGTAGAAAGAAGGCTGTAAGGCTGAGTCAGCACGATTACAAAAAAATTTTACGTAATTAAGGATTACCTGTGGGAACATACCTTTAGCCTACCCTAGAGGTTAAATATTGATTTTCCATCCTATTTTATCAGTGACATGTAACTTAAAACATATTATTTCGTGTCGCATATTTACCCACACAACACATATTCTCTTTATCTTAATATTAACACCAAACAATAACTGTTCATTATTTTAACAGTAAAACTTTAATATATTAAAAAAAAACTAAATCAATTATTAGATTATTACTTATTATCTATAACATTAGTGTATAAATGTATAAATTAAGTCTATTTAGATTTAGATTTCAAGCTGAAAAAACTAGGAAATGAATTACACTTTGAATTAAAAACTACACTTTAAAAAAAAATTTGAACATGCTTAATTATATAGATATTTTTAATTTTAATTTTTATGTATAAGGAATTAAAAAAAAATAGATATTAAAAACAAAAATGAAAGTATCTTTTCAAGTAATTAAATATTTGTTTAAAATTTCAAACAAAAAAGTTTCTAAGAAATATAAAGCACCGACATTAATCTATTATTAATTATGTTCTTATGTTAGTCGCGAAACCAATTGGAAATTTGCAACAACAAAACGACTGAAAAATGACGGATTAAATTGAAAAAGCGAACTTAAAAAGAAAGAAAAGTGATGATTAATGTATTTTCATTTTTCGTTTAATATTATAAATATTGTTGTCTATTAAAGGATGATTAATGAATTGTACTTGTACTACAAATTGTTTTGTCATTGTAATAACAATTTGACAATCATTCCAAAAATCCATTACGAAATTTGAAAATAATAAACTTTTATTAATATATAATTACCCTGTTATTTTCTATTTATTTTAATTTTTCAAATATTATCCATAAAAATATGAATAATTAAACTTGTACTAAGCATAAAAATTGTAATAAATATTAATACAGAACTTAAACCTAAAGCCGTTTTATTTTATACAATGAATTCTGAAAGATTTTTTACTGTATTATAAATAAATATGTTTACAATTTAACTTTTCAATAAAAATACTACAGAATAATTTCTGTAATGAATAATAAAATAACTGTTGTTGAATAAAATGCCAAGAATTTTATAGATTTCTTATACAATTTAACTATTACATTTGCGTTCTTTTTTTTTCTGTGAAAGAAGTGAAACTTTTCTGCTTGAATGCTGTTATCATTGTTGAACGAGTTTATACTATGTACCATACCACATTTCATACTTTCTCATATCTTCACATAAATGGCCAATTAGTAATAGAAAATTGCTAATTATTCATTACTTGTTCTTTTCATCTTGTGGCTCTATAGTAAATCTTTTGTCTGTCTTTTCAATACGATATTACCAATTCGAATTTTCAATTGTTTCCTTTTCGTAAATAGCTTTCAAGATTTATTTATTTGAAAATATTGTATGCAATGGCGCGTTTTCTCTATTTGGCAGAATTTCAAATATATACAGTATCTTTGCTGCTTCTTAAACTACTAATTTGAGAATAAAATATTAAGGGGGCTCAAAAATTTGCACAGACTATAAAATGATATTATAAATCTAATATCTTTTTTTTAATGACATTCCGCAGTAATAAAATCGACAATACAATATAAATTCTATATATAAAATGTGGTTGATTTTCTCAATATTAAAAAAATATTTTTTCTTTTCTGTATGTTACAGTATAAACAAGATAAATGGACTATCCGACTTTGAGCACTGTCGTAATCTGCAGGAATTATACGTGCGCCAAAATGAAATAAGGGAGTTAAACCAAATATGCTATCTGCAAAATCTTACCAACTTAAAACACCTCTGGCTCGGTGAAAATCCCTGTGCTAGTGGCGATGGGTAAGTTTCATTATGTAACTGCAAATTTTCCATTCTCAGATTAATATCAAGTGTCTCATGTAAGCTGCTATGCAGGATTTCAAGAATTATAGAAGTTATTATTTTAGTTAAATTAGGCAACAAAAACTTTACTTGAACATAGAACTATGGGACAAAAATTATATTATCCAGAGGGTTTTGAACTGGAACTAAACCGAAAACCGAAAAAAAAAAATTTTTTTATTTTCAAAGTCTCGTAGCGTAGTCATATGTCGCAACTCGTTTTACGCGAAAGAGTATTTGGTTTGTTTTTTCAAGATGAATACTCTAGTTATTGAAACTGAAAATGAAACTGGGGATCACTTTGAGAAAGATGTATTTTTTTGATAATATCTTTGCTTTTAATAATCTTTAAATAGTTTAATGAAAATACATTGAAAAATATTTTAATAATCAGAGGTAATTTTCATTTTTTCCTAATAATAAATAAATAAAAATCCTGTATACAAGAATTTGTTACGTTAACATATGTTATCTTATTATTATGTAATTAGAACATACATACGAATTATATAAGTTTCGAATAATAAATTATATTATTATCATATACAGAGTGTAACAGAATAACTATTCCTAATTTTCAGAAATGATAGAGTTCACTTAGAGAAACATTTTTTATAAATAAACTAGTGTCCGGAAATTTCTCGGTGTCAAGATACACTAGATATCGTTAAAAACAATTTTAATTATTACAACATCAAAGAGTAGTTAAGGAACATTTTATTAGAAATAATAGTGCATTAAACTTTATAAAAATCGTTTGAAGTTACGACCACCATTTTCGATACACAAGTTGTAACGATGTACAATCGACTGCCGAAAAAAAAAGAAAAAAAAAATTTCCGGACACTAGTTTATTAATAAAAAATGTTTCTTTATGTGCCCTCTATCATTTCTGAAAATTAGGAATAGTTATTCTGTTACACCCTGTATATTATATACTTCTAATTATTATGCCTTTAATTAATTAATAATTACTATTATTCATATTATATTATTGTAGCAATTATTGTAGTACGCTTATTATAAAAGTAGCAATAAAATGTTCTAAATTATCGTAGAAAATAAGTATTTATTACAAATAAAAACATTGAAAAAATTTAAAAATTAATCACTCGGAATTGAACCAAAAACCGAAAGAATCGTTATTTTGCCGGAACAAAAACTGAAACCGAACTTATATATATATTTAATTGAACCGAAACGAAAACCGGAATATAACGGTTTGAAACTCTGATATTATCTACTATGAAAACTATTTTACAATTTATTAAAAAAAAATAAAAATCGAAAATAATTTGATCGACAGATATCGATTAGCTGTGATACGTGCATTACCGCAATTACAAAAATTGGACAATGTCGCCATACAACCGGAAGAACTATCAGATGCAATGAAGAAAGGCCGACAATTATGCCATCCCGATGATCAAACGGACCAGGAAGACGATTATGAACAACAATCTTCGCCCCATTATGGACAATCCACCACCGCTTACCGACAACAAGCACCTGGTGATTATCACGAACCACAACAGTATTATCAGAGTCCCGAAAGAAGTCCACCACGACAAGAGGTAGATCTATTTCAATAGAAATATTGTTTTGGCTATTATACAATTCATTGGTTTGTTTTAACGTAATATAATAATATGATTTTTTAATCAGTAATCGCTTACTATAATTATCAGATTCAAATTATCAATATTTATAATATAATATGACTATAAAAAGACTAAATATACGTAAACTTAAATAGAATGGTTCAGCAGTTTCAGTTTTCGAAGAAAGTAGACTATATATATAACGTGTGTTGACTTGGACCGTCGTACATAGGGATTTAGCATGTAAAATCAGAAATGTGCGATTTCTTGCTTCCCAAATTATTTTAGAAAAAAAAACCTTATGATAAATGTTTTAGGGCATACTTTTCTGCATGTAAATCAATTACTAAAAATTTTTTTGGAACCTTCCTAACGTCAAGAATTAAATCTAAAGTTGTTAAGAAATTGACTGGAAAATGACAGTAGCCGTGAAATTGGAACAAAAAATCAAACAAATGTTAATGCACGGCCGACTAATGCCATTTTCAGTCAATTTCTTGACAACTTTAGGGCTAATTCCTTACGTTGGGATGGTTCCAAAAAAAATTTTCTTGATTGATTTACATGTAAAAAAGTGTTTCCTAAAACATTTATCCCAAAGTTTTTTTTTGTAAAATAATTTGGGAAGCAGGAAATCGCACATGCCTGATTTTACATGCTAAATCCCTATGTACGATGGTCCAAGTCAACACACGGTATACAGATAATTCTTCTTTGAATATGACAATTATAACATCAAAATTTCAAATTATACTTAATTTTTTATTACTCATGGCTAAGAATTATATAGGTCATTTTTTTTTATTTCTGTTAAATCTTCTTTCAATTCGATATTTTTCCTCCAAATATTAAAGTAATTTTACGAAAACATTTTCAAATAAACATCACAACGTCAACATATTTTTTAATAAATTAATAAACGTAATATGGAAATAAAACAATAACAAAATCTATTCGAGAACCTAATCACTAATTTAATCGCGTCATCTACAATCATACCCCTAAACCATAACCAAATCTGTTACATCTCAACCCCCCCTGCAGCCGGAATTCGAACCAGAAGATCCAGTTGAGTACTACGAGGACGAAGATCGTAGAGAATACGAAACGTCGCCCAGACAGGTACCACACCTTCAAATAACTACTAAAGTACTAACACATGTGTGTGTGTGTGCGTGTGTGTGTTTCTATGCATACTACACTCGCTGGACAATAATTTAACAAGACACTTGCATTGGCAAATGGAAATGCATATTTAATTATAGTATACACACCCATGAAACAAAACTGTTAGGGCAAATAACTTTCAATCTTATATTCTTGGATGTTATTTTTTTTAATAATCACCATTTTGGATCTATATTGTACTGTTTTGTTTTTTAGTTGTAAGATTAACACGTATTACGCCACATGGTGTCCAACATGGACCCCGAAATTTTTTTTTGCCAAAATTTCACAAGTTACTCAATAAAATCTCAACATTTTTTAATATTATTATATTAATTGCACAAATTCACTATAAACATTTATTTGTTCAAATGTTAATTTTAATATTTCTTAGAGTCCACCTCGACGACAACAACAAGATAGACGAAGAAGTTTTACACCTGAACAAGAACCAGCACCTGTCTACTATGATGATAGGCGAAACGCAAATAATTATGAACAAGAATCTCCCAGACATCAGCAGAATTATTACGAAGTAAATATTATTTTTTGATAAATAACAATTAAATGTTATAAATATAACACAGTAAAAATCTTTCAGAATTCATTATATTAAAATAAAACGACCTTAGGTTATAGTTCTGTATTAATATTTATTAATAATCGAAAAAAAGCTACAAATGACATTTACAGTAAATAAACAGAACATAGAAACAAGTTACCAGATGTAACAAAATAAGTAACTAGATCATAAAATTTATAAATTTTTAATTAAAGGAAACCAAATTTATAAATTTTATAATTTAGTTATTTATTTTGTTATTTAGTAATTTGTTTCTATGTTCTGTTTATTTACTGTAAAATAAATATTAATACAGAACTAAAACCGTTTTATTTTATTATAAATATTGCTTATCTTGCACAAGAAAATGCATTTTTTCAATATTCATTTTATGTTTTATACACTTGCATTGAACTAATGCATCTTATGGATGCTTGTTAAGTGACTATTACTTACTTACATACACAATCACGCTATGTACCTAAAATATTGTGGCACAAACTCTTTCTACTATCCTGAAATCAGCTTCCTCCAAACATATACATATCTAGATAAGCAACTTTAGCTTCATACACATTCATAAACCTCACATAGATGCTCTTCTATTACTATTATTTGGAAACTTTCGCATACGTAAGCCACTCTCTCAATCATGCAAACATATACCTTCAAAATCATTCACCTATATTCTTGTAACCAAACGTTTATTAGACGCATTCGCTCAAAATGGCCGAACCATTTTAACTCACTAACACGGCAACTTGTGCAACAACATTTTATTTTCAATTTGACACTTATCATACCACTAATTTCGTACTCGATTCCTCCTAGTTACATCACATAGCTCATGTAAAAATCTTATTTCCACAGCAGTCATTTTTTTTTATCCTTTTACAGCCAAACCCTTACATTCAGTACCATAGGTGCCAAATAGGGTGACAATCTTTTTATTTCAACTGATCCGGAGATTTTGTGGGGGAGTTTTAGAAAACTCCAATACATTAAATTGAATTTGAATACAATCATGAAATTTTTGAAATTTGTTTCAACCTTTATACATTAAAGTAAATAATATTTTAATTTGACTATAAATTTATCACTGACCATACTAATGACTTACTTATTTTATTTAACTTAAAACTATATGACTTACATCTAAACTCAGTTTAATCCGGAGAATACAACAAATAACCCGGAGACCGGAGATTCAGTTGAAAAACCGGAAAGATGGTCACCCTAGTACCAAAACAGCATTGTATATACTTAAACGGGCTTCTTTGGAAACATTTACATTTAATGAATAATGTTCTTCTTTTATTTTGATTACTGTCAAAGACATTTTGTACCATAAATCTACTGAAAATTATTTGATTTTCTATAAAAAAAAAACTTCGTTTAATTTTTAAATATAGCAACGAAAATTTAATCAAGTCTTTGAATTAGTAAAATCAAACATATTTAATTTTTTTACTAAATTTACTAAATGTAATTCTTGTTGGACAACTTTAAATTTGACATATGAATAACTAAATGAACATTATATTTGTCATCAGAGATCACCAACTAAAGAATATATCGAAGATTCTCGAATAACACCAGAAAGTCCTAAAGAATCAAAATTTCCTAATAGTCATTCCACTAACTCGATAAAGGTTTGTAATTACATTGAAATCTCGCTCGTATATTAATTTTTCATAATCTCATTTGATAAACAAATAGTTAAAATAAAATGTTAGATAAGAAATTGTTTAATTTAGGAATATACAAATGGTGATAGACATCAGACCCAATACAGGCATGATGGTAGCGATGGTTCGAACCACAGTCATTCCGGTTATGAAGCGCCACCACGAAGGGAACGATGTGATAAGAAGAACAGTTGTCCAGCCAATCATAGACCTCCTTTCAATCGAAGGCCAGTTACGAGAGTACGTATTGGCTTTAATTTAATTGTTATTGTTAACTATTTATTCAAAAAAAATATGTTTATAATGGAATAATATAAGGTACATGGCAAAAAAAAATTCAGCACTCATTATATTAAAATAAAACTGCTTTAGATTAAAGTTCTGTATTGATATTTATTGGTAATCGATGTTTCGATGAATTCAAAGTCCGTCTTCATCAGGATAAATAATACAACTAACATTTACAGTAAATAAACAGAACATAGAAACAAGTTACTAGGTAACAAAATAACTAACTAGATTATAAAATATAGATTTTTAATTAATGGAAGCCAAATTTGATTTAAATCAGTTACTCGTCACAGTGATTGATGTTTATATCATGATGTAAAATTTGAAGATACTGTAATAAATAGACCAATCAATATTAACAGCAGATTGATAAGAGAAGCAATAGAAATTTATAAAGAAAAAGATAACACCAATCAGTGTGCAGGCACTGAGTTAAATAAAATTTGGATTCCATTTATTAAAAATTTATAAATTTTATGATCTAGTTACTTATTTTGTTACTTAATAACTTGTTTCTATGTTCTGTTATTTACTGTAATGTCATTTGTGATAAAGACGAACGATGAGTTCGTCGAAACATCTATTAATAAATATATATTAATACAGAACTTTAACCTATAGCAGTTTTATTTTAATATGTTACTATTAGAATAAGAGATTAGGACAATGTAACAACCATTAATAGAAATTCACAACCCTTATTTGATATGCACATTCAAATAGTATATTAAACATCAATTTATAGAATAAAACCTAATATTAATAGGATTCTAACTGACGTGTATTTATTACATCTGGCGTTAATTTGCATAGCTAATTATCATAGTTAATATTCTTGCGTTCTCTTTCAAATTAATTTATTTTTCTTTTACAGAACTCAAATATATTATCAGCAGTTCTTTGCTTGGTAAAAGAATTAGATTATCCAAGTTTAGAAGTTGTTGAAATGGCAGTCCGATGCAGAATGGATGAACTTGAAGAATAATTTCAAAATAAAAATTATAATAAGAATCTCACTTCGTACCTAACAAAACTTGTTTTTAACAAACAAAAAAATAATGAAAGCTAATATTTAAATTTTTGCGCTGTAAGACAAGAATTTGTAAAATATTACGATTAAAAATTACTGTTTGCAATCAACAAAACGAATAATTATTACTGTTTTATTTTATTATGTATATAAATGGACCAATTAGTATATATTTTTTTAATCACTATTTTAATTTTATAATATAATAATAAATAAAATCCCTCCAATATGATTAGACTGTTAAATAAAATAATCTAGTCTTATAATTATTTAAAGAACAATACAATTCTTGCCTTTTAGAAATTTTTGCAATAATAATTTCAGTTTAGTTGTAAGAAAAATATTTAATCTACTGATCTCTTAATTATTATGTATTTTTTTTTGATAAAAGTTTTTACATTTTAACAGTTTGGTGTTGGATTGATATTTTTTATTTAAGCGTGTATAAAATGTACATTAAAAAATACACAATTTTAATATTTTATAAAATCAATCTTTTTATTTGCCATCGGTCTCTTCAGCTAAACAATCATCCATAGTTACATCAAATGATAAATTTGCACAGTACTCTTCCGTAAGGGTTTCTTCGGTTGAATCCGTTGTTGCAAAACCATCCGAATCAACGCAATAATATTTTCCATCTATTGTCTGTTGCAATGCTCTATAATTACCATTCCCGTGACATTCTTTCGTTAATTCTTTGTTATCCAATTCGTAAATTTTCGAATCTCTCGCACAATCTAAAAATAACAATTATATAATATTTATTGAAATAAAACGGCTTTAGGTTATAGTTCTGTGTTAATATTTATTAAGAATCGACGAACTCAAAGTTCATCTTCATCAGGAAAAAAGACATATACAGTAAATTAAACAAAACATAGAAACAAAATAAGTAACTAGATCATAAATTTTTAATTAAAGGAAGCCAAATTTTATTTGGTGATTCATAAATTTCTATTGCTTCTCTTATCAATCTGCTTTCATCATCAGATAGCAAAAGTTAAAACTAAAGTCCTAATAAGTGATCTAAGGTTAGACAGATACTCAATGGTCAAAGAACATAGACAAGTCAACAGGAAATTATTTTATTTTATTAACTAAATATTCAAAAAAAAAAAAAACTTACTGCAATTGATGAATTTTGTTTGAGACTGTGCGTCTGCCCAACTTCCTAAAACTGATTTATCTCTCCAAATACAAGTTACACTGAAATTACATTTAAATAAAAATAAAATATCCATTATATTGATAAACTACAATTATTTAAATAATTAAGGAGCTTTTAGAGCTTTATTTGGTCTACAATCTAGAAAAGTTTCAACCAAATTGGTTAGAGTGGTGAGCTGTAATTCGCTCATTTGTCGACTCGTGTTTAAAAAACATTGATCCATTGTCCAGATTCCCGGGCAGCACTCAAACATAGAAAAATATCTAACTAAAAAATCTAGGATGTAGAGTAAGATTATTTTGAAATTCATAAAATTACCAAAATGGCAGCATTTTGGAAAAAAGGTTTTTTTTCCATATAAAAATCAACTTTGAAAGCACATAAAAAATCGACAAAAGTAGATATCAAAAATATCCTACTCTACATCCTAGAGAATTCAATTCTCTTTTTTCTAGAGAGAGAAAATCAAGTCAATTGGACCAATAGTTTCCAAGATATCTTCTGGATAAGTTATAAAAACATGGTTTCCAGAAAAACACGTTTAAAGTTTGAGATACCTTATCTACCTGCCCTGACACGACGTTGTTAAAATCGCTGTAACTCCGCAACAAGATCTAATTTTGGAACACCAATTTAGCCAAATATTCTACATACTATAAGCTTTCAAAAAAAATGTAAAAAAAAAATGATTATTTGAAAACTTCAGGGTTGTGTCCATCCTTTATATAATTTTTACGTACCGTCCTTTTTCTAGAGACAAAATTCCGTAAGATCCATCATAATCGCACATTATAAATGGTAAATCTACCGACAGAGTTCCATGATCGGATAATTCCTTTCTAAGTAATTCTTGTGCAATTAATTGACTTTCACATTGACGCAAATACTGATCACCTACTTCTTCTTTTTTATCTATCAATAAAATTATTATTTATTAAAATAAAAACTGTTTTAGGATTAGATTCTGTTTAATTATTTTATAAAAACGACGTTTCGACAAGATTTTTATCATATTTTTATTTTAAGACAATGAATTCTGAAAAATATTTTACGTTATTATTTATTTTTTACTAAAAAAAAAAAGAACTGTTATCAAATAATATTGGAGAAGTTTAGTACAATTATATATTCTAAAATGATTTTGAACGTATAGATTTTATAATATTAAATTGTACAAATATAAAAATAAAACGGCTTTAGGTTGTAGTTCTATATTAATATTTATTAATATTCGACGAACTTAACGTACATCTTTATCAGGAAAAAAGACACAAATGACATTTAAAGTAAATAGCATTTGTATCTTTTTTCCTGATGAAAATGTCCGTTGAGTACGTCGAATATTAATAAATATTAATATAGAACTACAACATAAAGTTGTTTTATTTTAATATAATGGTTCTGAAAGATTTTTTACTATGATAAAATATAAAATTTCGTTAAAATTTGTGATGCTTTTAGATAAGCTTAAATAATTAAAATTTTAATTAATCTATTGCGTTAAAACAATTTCGAAAAAGAATATTAAAGTTCTCCATCATCTCCAAAAATACTGACACCGAGTATTTTCAAGATATATTAGTTTATATTACAAAAAAAAAACAAAACAAAACAATTACTAACAGCATGGCAAATATTTCATCATATCTTCTGGAACAACAGTACCAACAACTTGTCCGGTTTGAGGTTCTGCACACCAACATGAACCCGAATCACATTGTAAAGGCTCAAAATTACCAACACGATCGCAATGTAATGTAACATCAGTACGGCCTGCTTGTGCAAGATTCCATCTATGAAGACTGCATGCTATAACGGCAAAAGATGAAATTGTAGTTAGACAAAATTAATATCGGATTAATAAAAAGGGAATAATTAATTCTAATTAACTGAATTAGGTAATCCACAATACTATGTATTACAGGTAACGTCTTTTTATTTTAACACGTTTTTTATTAACTCGTTTTCTTTCTGTTAGTCTGTTCAGTACGAAATTTTGAAATCAATTTTAAACTAACTTCCCGATGAGCTAGAGACTCAAATGCCTCAATATCCAGATCTCAGATCAGAATTTTAGATCCGGATATCGGATACGGATCTTAAATTATCCGAGAATCGGATAACCGTATCTTTTTGGATTCGGATATTCGGATTTAATTTTTTCAAATATTGCAGCACTAACAAAAATGTTTAATTAAATAAACTATCACATTTGTTTAGTAAAACTAAAAATTAAGGACTCTATACATATATATTTTTTTATTTTATTTTAAAAATTGAGTGTAACTTCACCACATGTCATATTATCTGCTTTTCGGGACCATTCTTCTCCAAAAATTCTTTTGCCTTCGGGAGAATAACAATAACACCTAAAAATATTGATATATTTTACTAATAAATAAAATGTAATTCAATTAATTGATATTATACCTTCCATTTTGACTTTCGCCTTTACACTGTTTTGAAGCGTAAGACCCATCTGGCAAGCATTTTGGTATCCATTTTGGTTCTATATCTCTTAAATGTACATATTTCATGCACGAATCTAAATAATATTTTTACTATTAGAATATACACCGGGTGTAAGTTCGTATGGGCGTTTAACATGCAGTTTCGATAATTTGCGATAGTTAAATTCAGAGAAATACTTAGAATACTTCGATAGAGCATAAAAAGTTCTATAATTTGGTTTTAATTTTAATTTGCTAGCATGTGCCGTTTGGGCGCTAGAATTTTTTTTGATTTTTTTCTTTTTATTTTTTTCTCAAAAACTATGAAGTGTAGGAAAATAAGCATGGTATGGAAAAATGCGGAATAATGAGTACTATAATTGTGGGAAAAAATCGTTATTCTAGGATGCATCGTTTAGTAGAAAAAAATAAAAACTGAATTTTTGAAAATTTTTGGGATTTTTTCAAAATAAAACTTTTTTTTTAAAATGTGCTTAAAAAATCTGAAAAAATTCAGTAAAATAGAGAAAAAAATTAGCTACATAATAGCTAAGTAACTTTTTTCTCTAACTCATTCTGGTTTGGCAGGAAAAATTATTGAAATTTATAATTTTTTGCATTTTAATGTATTTTTTCTTTCCTTTCCATTAAAATATATAATTAATTCTTTTAATTACAATAAATAAATGTAAATTAAAAAAATATTTTCATCTCAATCAATTGAATGAAAATTTTTTTCTTGTAACATCAGTTGCAGGACACTGTATACTTACTTGGATTAGTCACACATAGTGCATCATTCCCCTCAACACAATTTAATCCAGGAGCACATTTTTTAAATTGACTACAAATTTCACATACAGCTAAAAATATAAAATAGATATATAACTAAATTATAAATATAAATTTATTTTAGATTAACTAACGCTGAAATTTTCTACAACCAGGA
Organism: Clivina fossor; assembly: GCA_963966155.1. Taxonomy (NCBI): domain Eukaryota; kingdom Metazoa; phylum Arthropoda; class Insecta; order Coleoptera; family Carabidae; genus Clivina; species Clivina fossor. The sequence goes on along the minus strand of OZ014571.1, from coordinate 3,427,646 downwards.
ATACACGTATTATCCAAATTCTCTATAAAATACTCATTATTATCATTATTACACTGAATTTCATCAAAATCTGTCATAGATATAATATTTTCACATGTATCACTACCACAATAAGTAATAATTGAAAGAAAAACTAAGAAAAATATTTTTAATAACATCATTTTGACACAGTTATAGCATTTTCTTTATTTCATTTACTGATATTTCCAAATACATGATAAGATAAATTATAAGTTTATTAAATTTTGTTATCTGTGTATATAAATTTCAATTGAGATTATACTATTTATCAAAATTCCATTCTTAATCCTTATTTTCATCATCATCGTCTATAGTTTCCAAACCCTTAAAAACAATAAAATTTTAAAAAAATCCTTCAGAATCAGTTTTCCTGCTGAATACGGAAGTTGAGTTTGTCGAATTGTCGGTTAAATTAAACTTAAAGCTTTTTCATATTAAAATATTTTAGGGTAAAGGTTTGCGTAATTTTTTAAAACTATATAATTTCAGAATTAAACAAATACCTACACTGAATATGTAAGGATTGTTATTTAATCTTCTATCCCTTAAATATGTGTTCCGATTAAACGTTTGGCCCAAATCTCTACGATAATGCTAAAAAAATTAAAAAAATGATTGAAATATACGAAACATTTAAAAATGAAATATTGAAACTAACAGTGCCGAAAGCCATTTTATGTATCCAATATGTTGCTTGAGCGTCAAAGAGGAATGCTGCATAAATAATAAATGCCGATGGCAATATTTCGTACCACATTATTTATTTATTCACAAATTAAATGCACACAAATTGACTGTGAATTATGAAATATGTTTAATAAATATCAGCTTGTTGTCATAACAACCATACTAAACATACTTATTTACAAATGACAATTGGTAACAAGTGAAACTAAACATAAGAAATTTATATATTTTCGATAAATTGTCGATCATTTTTCGATAGAAATGGAATACGTATTACTTTCCAGTGAAGTAGATTTATATATTGATACTATGAAGTACTACGATATGGAAAGCATTGGAACCACTCAGTAAGTTTAAAATAAGAAATTAATAAATACTTAACTTATATATAATTTATGTTCTAAAAAAAGCTGGCTGGAATGGCATGGAAGGTTATCGAAATTAAATCAACAAGCCTGTTTGGAAGCTTCGGAAATGAGAGAAGAATATGTGAAAGAAATATTTGCATCTTCTGGCAAGGTCAAATATTTTACATATTTACATACCTGTAATGTTGCGGCAATTTCACGTTTTTCAAACATTCCGATCCAGACATGCAACTTTCGTTTCATCTGCATTTATATTATCTCTCATACTATTTTACTTGACAACATTCATGCTAACCCATTTACTCATCAACGTTTACGCAAAAAAATATATCTGTTTTCTGAATCTTTTTAATAATTACATCTATTTTAGTATAAAAATGGGAAGCAGAGTTTTCTAAGTTTAGATATTTAAAAAATAGTTCGTATTTTTTCAACTTTATCATTCATATTTTGTATAACAGAGTAATATGTTTGAATAGACACAAAGTGTTTTTTTTTTATATAAAAAAAATAAAAATAAAATAATAAATAAAAAACAGCCTTAGGTTCTAGTTCTGTAATAATTTATTAATAAATCAACGTCTCGACGATCTTCTGTATGAAAACGCACTTTCAGTTCAGAACCAGAACCTAAAGCCGTTTTATTCTCATATAATGTGTTCTGAAACATTTTTTTACTATGTTAAAGTACCAATTCGTCGAAACGTCGATTATAAATAAATATTAATACAGAACTTTAACCTAAAGCAGTTTTTATTTTAAAATATTATAGATTTCCGTTCTTGTACATGAAGCAATTTTAATTTCAATATGGAGACAAAAAATTCTACCCCAAATATTAAAATTTGTACCGGAGCCTTCAAATACGTTTACTATTTACAGTGTGGTAAGTATTTCAAAAAAAATAAAATTTTTGTCAGACTATAAATACTTTTTTTTTTCAAATTTAAGTTATATCACGAAGCAACTTGTGTCGGATTAATGGAAAATATATTATTCCACTCAAGCACTTGTGAATCGCTTGATGAAGTTGCCATAGATTTATTAGATTATTGTTGTGAAACAGTTACTCAATTACTCGGTTACATCTATATGGCTCCGTTAGAAAACGAAACTGCACACATTGAAATAATGCGACAGAAATGCGATTTGGTATTTGATATTGGTATCAGAGCTATATCAATCCTACGATATTTCGCCGAATATTTAGAAAAGTAACTAATTTTACTTACAAGGACCAGTATTTCCAATTTTATTTATTCTTAAGATAAGTGATTGGCTATATCCTTGAAATAAATAACATTTTATTATTCCAACATTTGAAAATAATGAGCCTAAAATATGTTTTATTGTCTGATAAATTATTTCATTTATATTCCAGATATATGACATATTTTTAATAAAATAAAATGGCTCTAAGTTTAAGTTCTGTATTAATATATATATATATATATATATATATATATATATATATATATATATATATATATATATATATGTACAAACATATAATAATGTTTATTAAATAAAATTTAGATTACCTTTGAGTATCACTTCTCGAATGTTGGATAAACTTGATGTTCCACTCCTAATGGTTGAATTAATAACTTGTAAACCATGGATTCGAAATCACACAAATATTACTTATAAGTATATCGGTAACACAATTTATCTACATAATATTATAACTACTACTATAACATTTAACAATTTTATTAGGTGGCAAATGGCAAAAAATATCAAGCGAAACACAATTAAAATTATCACCCACTGAAGCACAAATTTGGATCGGTTTGCGACAACTAGTTTTGAATCCACAATTCTTAATTCATTACGAACTTACCGAATTTCGTAAAAATCAATTGATAAAAGTAAGTTACAGCGACCAATTGTTTTAGGAGAAAACACCAATTTTTAATATAGTTACAGAAATATTTGAACGAAACGATCTTGGATCAGTTATCGCCATTGATTGATCTAAAACATTGGTTATGCCAACTTGCGATGAGCAATCTACCAGATACAGAAAAACGACCAGTTCTTCTTGAAATTGTACCACAGGTTAGGTTAGGTTAGGTTCTGTGACAATCTTTTGGAAGATAAAACCTGACAATATTTTAAGTAAAAGTCTTCGTTAAATTATAAAGATTTTAACACGCTATAATTAAATTTGAGTTTAAAAGTTACAAGAAATGTTCGAAACATCCACTATTGGCATTAATGTATGCCTCACATTGACGCATTAAAGATTCCGTAACTCAACAACAATGTATGATGATAGATATTTGATTTATTTCATATATTTTCAGTCAATAGAACACATAAAAATTATATATTCTATTCAATCATAAATACTTAGGCCCGTATTCTCACCTTACTTTTTCCATGAAAAAGTGCTTTTATCATCAATTTCAAAATAACTTTTTGCTTCTGTTTTTAATCAAATATAAATAGTTTTTCTATTTTTGATCATTTTTATTATATTTAGTATCATAAAATTTAAATAAACTATTATAAAGTGCTTAATAAATAATTTTAAATAAACCTAAAAAGTACTTTTGGCAAAAAGCACTTTTATAAATGAGGTGAGAATACAGGCCTTAGATTTTTGATCCAGAACTCCGATAAGACAAAACTGCAAATAAGAAAAAAACAACTTTTGTTTCTATCACAGCGACTTTATTTTTATATTTAAAGTCTTATAAATCCTTAATTAAGACGAATCGAGCCTATCTAATAAATCATCCTGTATATATTGGAAAATATTTTAGTCAAAGGGTTAATTATGTTTGTTTATTAATAAATAATAATTAAAAAAAAAACGTTTGCCTCATCTATACTAAATTAAATTTGTATAATTATAAACTTGGTATTTTATGTAATGCCTGAATTATATCAAATTAATTGTAATTATTTATAGATTAAAGAATCAATTTTGAAAAAAATTCAAAATAAATGGAAAGAAATAGCTAGACAGCAAATAAATTTATTTTTTCACCAAAGTCACGATAACATGATTGAAATTGCACAAAGGTAAATTATTTTTAAAAATAATAACTCTTAAATAATATTACTTTAATAATTTTCTATTAAGTTTAAGTGAGGCTTATAACACTGACGTATTGGAAAAATTGGAAAATATTCAAATAAACACCTGCAGTGGATGTGGCGGCAATGCTACTAAAAAATGTTCTAGATGCAAAACTGAATGGTATTGCAACAGGTAGATTTTTATTAACAACCATATTTATTACTAATTTTTTTATTAAATTATTACAATTATTTATGTTCCAGAGACTGTCAGGTTAAGCATTGGCCGCAACATAAGGAAAATTGCGATATAATGATTGGAAACAATTAAAAATAAAAAAACTTTTATTCAATTTTTTTTTTTTTTATTTATACAAATTAAAAATACAATTTACTTTGCGTTCTTAAGATATTCTTTGAGTACATCTAAGGCGGGCGAATCTTCACCGTAGTCCTAGAACAGAATAGAACTCAATTAGATAAATTAAAATCAGTGGGAATTAACTTTCTACTAATTATATTTTAAAAATGTCGCACGCATGGGAGATCCAAGAGATTCACAATGAATCTGCCGGTACTATGAGCAATGCCATTTTGATATAGGCCCTTATAACTCAATGGATATTATTAGAACAACAATTCCTTCTTACATATATAAGGCCAAATTCATATGAAAAACATATTAAATTTTTATGAAACGAGCTCAACAGAAAAAGCTTCGTAAAAAACTTTTACGATTATAATTTTAATATTAAAAAAATATATATGTATAGCTAATTTTATTACGTAATTCTATTATAAATAAATATACATACAAAAATGTATTTATTAAATAACGTAAAAGGCATCTGAAAGTTTCGATATAAAAAACAAACAAAATTAGTTTGTTTTAATTGTAATGCTATTGGTTCCGAACTGCTTATGAAAACAATTACAATTTGTCAAAAAAACATTAATAAACTAGTATAAAACTAACAATTCGCTTTATTTTTCACAAGTTACTAAGTACTTTGATTCGGAATCACTAGCTCTGCGCTAAAACATAAAACTAATTTCGTGGTAAGTAAAATAGTTTTAATGAGTTTTAATCGCAAAAAAAATATACATTCAGTAACTTGATTCAAATTTGAAAAGTAGAAAATTAGAAAAATTATATATGCATACAAAGTTTCATTTATTTATAGAATTAATTAAATTCCAATTAGAATTTTTCTCAATATTCTATCTTAAACGTTTAATTATTTAATTTGATCAGCCTTTACTTTGTGATACATAAAAAAATTAAATAAAAACAAACAATTATTTACTCTATAGACAGTAAATAAACTTTTAAATAATAAAGAATTTTATGAAGATAAAATACTAACCTTAATTACAACACACGAACATCCAACAACTTTACGTGCTTTGCCTGTGCTGTCGATTTTGCAAAGACCAGCCCATTCGCCAAGTTTCTTGTTATTGTCAACTTTAATGATTGGAATTTGATGTTCGGAACACAATGCACATACTAACTTCTTATACATCGGTTCGTCGCAGTTTTCAGCTAAAACGCACAACATAGCTTGTCGCCTGTAAACAAAAATTATAAACAAACGTATAACCTACAAATTTATTATAATTTTACTAATATATAGATTTTCAAAAATGTCGCACGCTTGGGAGATCCGAGAGATTCACAATGAATCTGCCGGTACTATGAGCAATGCCATTTTGATGTAGGCCCTTATAACCCAATGTATATTATTATAACAATAATTCATTCTTACATAATATAAGGCCAAAATTCATATAAAACATAGATTTAAAATTAACTTACTTGTCTAAGGCTTTAGTTGCTTCATGAAGACCATGTACAACACCATCTTGGATTAAAGCAGTCTTCAAAACTTCTTGAAGAGCTTGATTTACATCCATTGGGCCTCCAGTGGGCGCTGCAGATGGAACATCGTCTCTAAATCAAATTATCAAGTCAGTTATATTTATTTTTGCATATTAACGTAAATAGAATTTCAAGTTTCAGTAGACAAATTCTCAACATAAAATTGAAATTTACGGGTATTTTTCAGCAGAGGGAACCGTCTATTTAGATCATCATTATAATCTAATTCAAATATTATGTATTTTATACATAAAAATAAATACATAAGTATACATGTGGATAACTTACCCTTCAACGTCAGACATGATTTTGGAATGAGCTTCACTGAAAATAAATAATATAAATAAAAATTAATATAGTAGTATTCAAGATTTTTACGAAAAATTGTAAAAAATATCACAGATGATTAAAATAAAACAAGATTTAACAACACTAAACAACCATGTTTGAAATGAAATTCATTTACCTTTCAAGAAACACAAGTGAAAAGAGACCGGAGGTTGGCTACGTTTCACAGTTGCCAACCTTCTTCTTAATATTACCAATGTATTGTTTGGAACCAGAAATAATCACCAATATTATTAATTTTAATTTTTTTAATACAAATATAATTATATTTTAATAAATAATTACTCCCAATTTAAAAAAAAATATTTACTTGAATGATTTTACAACACGTAAAAATAAAACTGAATTTTTTTTGTTATATAGTGTAAATATTGTACTGTTATACCTGTGTCACACTGTAAGTCGTCACTCATGGAAACAAAGAAGAAGAATTTTTCGTGAGTCGCGACTCATGATTTTAGCGGCGCCGCTAAAATCGTAAGTGTAGACTCACGAAAACTTCACACTGATGGTATTCGTATTACTGCAGCTAAGTTTATAACTTTATATTTGTTTTTTCGACTTGTTCCACTTGTTTTGTTCACTCATATTATTAATCGTAAATTCAGTAGTTTATTGTAGTTTTTATTTTATTTTTAGCCTTTTTTCGTAGTTCAACATTATTTTTACAATCAACAATTAGTTTCCATTTGCATTTAGTTTATATGAAAAAATTAAAATAAATAAAATTCGTTTAAATTTAAATGTCAAACTGAAAAATAATGATAAAGTAGAAATAATTTTCATGAGTGTAGACTTACTAGGTGTGACCGCTTATAAAATTGAGCATAAGTGACGACTCACAAAAATAATCATCTAATTTTTTTTCATGAGTGACGACTTACAGTGTGACACAGGTATTTATTTCTATAATTACTAAAAAAATTGTTTTTAACGAATTGTTAATTGTAAACTTATAAATATAAAAATAAACATACCTTATTCGTATTTTTTTTTGTTTTAACCAGAACCATTGATTTATTATGGTATATAAGTTTTAAATAATCGATAACATTATTAAACTATATAATTAAAATGTTTATACAAATACACAATAAATTTTACACAAGATTGAATTAATTTAAAAGTAGAATACAATCTTATATTCATATTGTTTCCTTCCAAAGTGAAGCCAACTTATATTTTTTATGAAAAATTATTTATAAATTTATTCAAAAATGATTAACTTTGGGAAGTTGTTGAGTACACTTCCGCGAAGGTTTCTGGTATAATAATATTTTAAATATCGGCCCCCCAGGGCCCTCACCTTATATATATTACTTATTCTATGGCCCTCACAATCTTTTGAATACTGAATGCAGCAACGAGCGACGGATAAGCTATAATTAATAACTCTATTTAATTTTCTATTATTTATTTCAATAAATTCTTATGAAACTATATTAATACAATAAACAATTGCATTACAATTTACTTTTTAAAAACCATTCATTCCTGTTTTAAACAAAGGTAAAATAAAAAACTTGATTGTACACTTATATATACATACAAACTGATTATTATAACAAAAATATTAAAAGTATGTAAAACATATTAAAAGCAATGATAAATTTTCAATTTCCGCCTAATGCTTGACCTCTACCCCAATCATGTCCTCCGAAAACTCCAGCTCGGTTTTGCTGTGGATTTGGGGCACGACTCTGTGGTGGCATGCCAAATGTGTGCACACCACCTCCTGTATTGGGGAAGTAACGTGATCTAGAATAAGAAAAGTTAAGTTAATTCTAATTTTATTATTTATCAATTTGACTTACAAAATAGATGGTGTAGTTAACAAACTTGGTCCGCCAAAATCTTGTGGATATTTGTATACCAAAAAGAAATACAAATGACCTACTAATATTCCGACTATTTCCATCATACCACTGAAAATATAAATATTATTAAGTTATTATCTAATATGTAAAACAATAAAATTATGGCAAATAAATTTTAAAAGATAAATAAGAAACAATTATATATACTAAGGGAAATTTTTGTTCTATCTTTAAAACGAAACAATATGAATATAAGACTGTATTCTACTTTTAAATTAATTGTTTATTCGTATAAACATTTTAATTAAATAGTTTAATAATGTTACCGGTTATTTAAAACTTATATGTCACAAAAAATCAATGGTTCTGGTTTGATATATCTGAAATGAACATTTACAAAGTCCGTTTTCAGAAAAGTATTTTTTTATTTCTAAGATGTGCATTTCCTAATTGAACATTTTAACAAAGAAAAATATAATTATAATGGTGTAAGTCGCATTCTTTTATTTTCAGAAACAAAATGAACTGATAAATTCCAAAACATCAAATAAAGTTGTACTACGATCTTTTGCAAGTCTAGAAAAGTTGCGACAAACTTCACATTTTTTTGAACATTTGTAGATTGTATTTCTGCACTTGTTAGAATATTAAAAAAAATGTGAATTACACGCTATAAATTTAAGGGAGGAGCCTAGTGTATAATTTTTTTTTTTTTTTAATTAACGCGACTATTCTTTAGTCTAAATGATGCCTAATAAATCGCAAAAGTTTCATGTTGATTGGACTAGTACTTTTTCTTTTAATCCACACTTTAAAAATAGGTCATTTTTCGACAGACTACACCAGGTTCCTCCCTTAAGCCCATTAGTTAAATTACATTTGCTTACCCGCCAGAAATGATTACATTAAATGCCAAAAGAACCCAAGGCAAGTACATTGCTTTAAATCTAGTTCCAAACCAGAAATTAACAATTACATCCTGATGTAACTGACACCAAATGTATAGAACTGACAAAACCATCGGGTCCATTAACAACTAAAATAAATCGCCAAAAATTTAGTTTTCAAAATAATTAAATTAAATCGAAATGTATTAATACCATAATTCCAGCAATTAATCCAATTATCACGCAACATAACCAATTAAAAATTAGCATAAACAAATAATCAGCGGGTCTTGATGCATAAACACCTGAAACAATATTTTTACGTAATTTTTCATCATTTTTTAATACTCGATAAAGACTTACCACTTTCTAATAATTTCGAATAAGTATATAAAAAGTAACAATTAATCAAAAAATGAAAGCCTGTCTGTGGAGTTAGCGGATAATAAAAAAGTGCAGTAAAAGGGCGCCATATCTATAAAAAATAATAAATATTAAGTAACGAAACTTCTACAATATAGATTTCATTCTTACTTGAAAGCTTTTAAGAGGCTCGTAGAGTAATATTAAATAATATGGATTTAAGAATCCAAATCTTCCTAGTACGGATAATGCAACAGTGCCAGCGAGCCAATATCGCGTAAAAATTGGTACAGAATTAAACCAATCTCCCAGATCTGTCATTGTAACTCAATCTATACAAAAGAAAATATATATTCGATAACAAATAAATCACTCACTAATCATAAATTCAAATCTAACCTATAATTTCACTTTATTGATGATAAAAGTTTTAATAATTTTATATTACCACTATTAAAGTAATATATTTTATACTGACATCAGAAACTTTAAATTCTCTATTTATCCATAATTTTCTTTAAAGTACACGTGTACATTTATAAACGGCAGATTATTTGACAAGTTCAAGGGAAATATCAGAATATACAAATTGAAATTAGCTTGAAGATAGTGATTCGAATTCTACAAGTCATCCAATTTTTTAAAAATAAATTAAAATATTAAACAAAATTATTTAAAATATATATATATATATAAAATTAAATTAAAATTTTTCTTATTTTTAAACAGAAATAAAAGTTTATATAACTTTTTTATAAAAACTAAAATATGTATATAAGTGTGAACGTAGTAAACATAAAACATGACAGATGACAGTGACAACTGTAAACAGACTGTAAACGTCCATAGGTCAACGGGTAAACGTCTATAGGTTTATATGATAATTATCTAATTAAAAAGATTAGAGATTTTTAAAATTTATGACATAACAATATAAATTGTTATTTAAAAATATTGCTATATTTATTTTATTAAGTATATTTCCGTATAGTGAATATATGCAGAAAATATTTTTTCCGTTTTAAGGTTATGTACCGGTTATGAAAAACTAAAAAATGGATTCAAAAGAAATTAAAAATGCTTTAAAAGAAGCGAGAGATGCTATAAAAAATAAAGATTATGCAAGTGCATCAAAAATATCCAAGGTAAGTTTTGTTTAATTTGATAATATCATCTAACCTAATTTCTTAAAAATCATATTTAGAATTTGTTGAAATCGGATAAACAAAACTACATGGCTTTAGTATTTCTTGGAATATCTTTACAAGAAGTAGGACCACGAGATCAAGCTCCTTTTGCATTTCGTAAAGCTATTCAAGTAAGTCCTGATCAAGCACTGGCTTGGAATGGTTTAGCAAATTTTTACGATAAAGATGAATCGGAATCGGCTAGCAAGGAATTAATACCAGTTTATGAGAAACTTCTTAATTTGGAAAGGTATTTTTTTGTATATTTTAAGTAATATTTTATTGTTTGATAAAAATCTATTTTGTAGTGATGCTTCGAAATTCAGCGATATTTGTAGTAAACTTGTGATAAGAGCGTTGAAAGTTCAAGAAATTTCGAAATGTGCCGAAATTCTAAAGAATGCAGTTTCCTATAGTAATATTACTGAAAATAATAGTCGAACTGCTTGGCTAGCACTTGCTTCATTACTAACTCAAGTCAATAATTTACCTATGGAGTTGATGTTACTGGTATGTAAAAAATAATACATATATGCAATATATATACAATTAATTTTGAAATAAACTTTCAGCTTGAAATTACGCTATCAAATATTGTCAAAGAGCGTACGTCTGTAACTTGCGATTACTATAAAGAATACTTAAAATTATTATATAAATTGAAGAAGTATGATATTCTTTTCCAAGAGGCTGTAAATATGCAGTTAATATATGAAACAAATATCTATCCTTTGGAATGGATATGCAAAATTTACGTAGAATCAATTATCGAAAATAATTCAATTGTTCGAAAATTCGAAAATGATGTTGAACATTATTGCAGCAAATTAATGAAATTACAGGAAAATTCAGTTATGGTTATTTTTACAAATGCCGTAAAATTATTTTCCAATAAAAATTATATAGAAGCTAGAGATGAATTAAAGAAAGGTAGTTTGGCAAATTTGATTTTTCTATAAAGTATTATAAATAATTTATACATTTTAGTTGTTGCTTTACGAGCTGGATTAACACACGCATGGATTTTATTATCGAAATGTTTATTAAAACTTTATTGTTATAATGAGGCGGCCCAGGCTGCAATCAGATCCGATAGACTTTTACAATCTTTGTCGAAAGAAAATTCGATTCTACGTCAAAAACTCGATTATATTTTAACATGTAGTTTATCTAGATATACTAATGATTCCGAAAAGTGGAAACAGGCTATTAATATTGGTGAAAAAGTAATTTTTATTTGTATACATTTAATTTCTATGTATTTAATCTTAATTTTAATTCTTAGATAATAGAACAACATTGCAATGATGAAGACATCTTAAAATCAATAACTATTGCTTATATTAATCTTGGAAATTATGAAGATGCTGAGAATTATTTACAAAATATTAAAAACGTTGCTGATATAAAATTATTAACTGGTAAATTATTACACAAACAAGGAAATCTAAATAAAGCTATAGCTGTATTAACAGAAGAAATTATTGATAATTGTGAAATATATCTGGAAATGGGGATTTTATATTGGAATTTGAAAGAAATTGATTTAAGTTTGGTACCATTTTTAAAAGTTAGTATATTAATTTGGACACGAGGGGAAAATCACTTTCTAAAATTGTGTGCATCAGATTGGAGTTTTTCGGTGTAGAGGACCGATTTTTACCTCTTCAACATACTTTTTTGAGGTGAAATCAAAAGATAAGTGATACAATGCTTATATCCTTTCATTCGTCAATCTTTTAGCTACATTTTATCATGATTTTACTAAAATTTTAAGTAATTTTAATTAATTTGTACAAGTGGTTTCTCTCTCGTTAGTTAACTAATTTGCTGTAATTAAATTTTAATAGGATCATCCAACAATCTTTTTGAGTGAAAAATAAGAGATCCGTTTTATTTTTCATATTTTACATTTCAGTGAGTAAAAATCATAAATTTTAATTTGTTTTGTAGTTAATGAAATTTTGACAGTTTCAGTAAAATATTTTTCAGAACTCATTGTATTGAAATAAAAACTGTTTTCGGATTAGATTCTGTTTAAATATTTTATTAAAACAACATTTCGACAAGACTGAAAAATGACTAATTACTAGGTAACATATAAGTAACTAGATCATAAGAACTACAGATTTCTAATTAATGGAAGCCAAGTTTTATTCAACTCAGTGTCACTTTACAGAGATTTATTTACTTTAATGTCATTGATTAATGATAAAAAATTTGACTTGATAAAGACAATCATTTAGTCGTTGTTATAGAATCTAATCCTAAAACAGTTTTTATTTCATCTAATTTCTATTTAGAAAAAATCATTCTTTATACTGGATGATCCTATTATAAATGTATTCGATATTAAATTTAAAAAAAAAATTCTAGGCTGCCAAACTTGACCCAAGCTGTTACATGTGTTTCGTTTACTTGGGTCGTTATTACGACCAGTCAAAAGATATCGAAAAAGCACGACGTTGCTATCAAAAAGCATTCAAAATCAATCCGCAATGTTTAGAAGCTGGTGTTGGTTTAAGTAGCGTATTTCGCAAACAGAAAAATTGGTCAGCCAATCTAGAACTACTACAAAGTGTGACCAGTAACAGTAGTGCAAAAAATCCCGATGTTAGATGGGCATGGTTGCAACTTGGCTTACATTATTTGGAACAAGAGGAATATAATAATGCGATTGAATGTTTAAGATCTGTTATTCGCGCTGAACCTAATAATGGGTATTTCTTTGTTTTTATTTATTTATTTGTTTTATTCGTTCATATTTTCGTTTGTTTGTTATTTAGACATTACTGGGAATGTTTAGCTGATGCTTATATGGCAAGAGGTGCTTATACCGCCGCATTGAAGTCTTACGAACGCGCTACTGAATTAAGTGACGATGTTTTATATCCGAAACTACAAGTTGCTACTATTAAACTGGTAAATTGTAATATTTAATTTATTGTATAAGCATATATTGTCGAATCATCTAAAAATGTTTACAAATATTATGCTTTGTACTTGAAAAAAATTAATGTTTTGATAAAAGAAAAGAACCGTTATCAAAAAAAAATTAAATTTTAAACAAATTTAGTTTAACATAGTAAAAAATCTTTCAGAACTTATTATATAAAATAAAACAGCTTACGTTTAAGTTCTGTATTAATATTTATTAATAATCGACCTACTCAACGTCCATCTTCATCAGGAAAACTGATACAAATGACATTTACAGTAAATAACAGAAAATAGAAACAAGTTACTAGGTAACAGAAATAAGTAACTAGATTATAAAAATTGTATAAATTTTTAAATAAAGCAAGCCAAATTTTATTTAAATCAGTGATTGATGTTATCTTTTTCTTTATAAATTTCTATTGCTTCTCTTATCAATCTGCTGTTAATATTGATGGGTCTAGTAATTATTACAGTATCTTCAAATTTTACATCATGAAGATACTTTAACGCATGTTAGAGTACTCGTAGACGTACTCGTATTGATCTCTTATGTTCAATTCGTCTAAATCATCAAGATAAATCTGTTATTGCTCAACATGCGTTAGAGTATTTTCATGATGTAAAATTCGAAGATACTGTAATAATTACAAGACCAATCAATATTAACAGCAGATTGATAAGAGATGCAATAAAGAAAATACAGCACTGATTTCAATAAAATTTGGCTACAATTGATTAAAAATTACTTATTTCTTACCTAGTAACTTGTTTCTATGTTCTGTTTATTTACTGTAAATGTTATTTGTATCATTTACTAAATATGAATACAGGACTTAAATCTAAAGCCGTTTTATTTTAAATTGAATTTAATATAATTTGGAAACTGTTATTCAATTTAATTTTTAAGTGATAAATTATTTACACGAAATACTTGTAAGTAAATTTAGTTCGTATTTTAGATGTTAGGCTTACATGCAGAAGCAAAGATTGATTTCGAAAATATTTTACAAGAAAATGGTCGTTACGTTCCAGCGTTAAAAGGTTTAGCGGAAAATTGTTTAAATTTGGCATTTTTGCAACGAAAAAATCAGTTACTAGGTTTATGCAGAGATAATGCTCAAATTGCTATTAATCAACTGACTATGTAAGAATTTCCATCTGAAAAACAAATTGTGTATATTTTTACTTAATTTCATTGAATAGTGCTTTAAGAGAACGAGGCGATTTATCATGTCTTTGGAAATTAACGGGAGATAGTTGCTTTTTGGTCGCTAATTTACCAACGAAATATTGTTATTTGCTTGTACATTCATCGCTCGTTGAAGGAAAAAATACAGATGAAATTGTACCAATCGATCAAATTCAACTCTTTACTTTAGCAGCAAGGTGATTAGCGATATTTTTATTATTTTTATTGAAAAATTACAGCAGTTTGATTTGATTTGATATTTTACAGATGTTATTGCAAAGCGATTAATGTAACACAAACAAATACATTATTATGGCATGATTTGGCAATGTGCTATTATGCTCACGGATGTTGTGTGGAAGATTTAGAACAACGAAAACAATTATTTCATCATGCTTTAATGATTGCTAAATATTATGTCACTAACAATTCTAGTAACTGGCAGCATTGGAATCTTATCGGAGTTATTGCACTTCATAAAGGTAAATTTTATATTTCTATTTTATATATAAAGTTTAAAAAATTATTATGGCCATGTTATTTAACCGATTTTACTCAAATTTTCATAAAAGAGTCTCCTAGTATTCATATAATTTACGTAATTTTAACAAAATACAGTGTTGCCAACTTATCGAGAAAAAATCACAAATTTTTTAAAAAATTTATTCTGGCTACATTATTTATTCGATTTTGATCAAATTTTCAGAAAAGATTTCCCTAATGCTGCCAATAATTATATAATTTTATTAATATCCAGTGTTTCCAAATTTCCGAGAAAAAATTTACTAAATTTTTAAAAAATTTATAATGACCACTATTTAACTGATTTTAATCAAATTTTCATAAAAAATTCTCCTAGTGCCTAAATAAATTATGCAATTTGCCAACTTATCGAGAAAAAAATCACAAATTTTTTTAAAAATTTATTGTGGCTACATTATTTATTCGATTTTGATGAAATTTTCAGAAAAGTTTCTCCTAGTGTCCACATAAATTACAATTTTATTAAAAATATTGTGTTGCCAACTTTCCGAGAAATATCAAAGTGGTCTATATATGGGTTTACCCATATACTTCTAATCTTGTTTTGTAAATTTTTTTTTAATTATGTTTATTCATAATTTAAATGTTGTTGGTTAATATTGAATTGAATTTCCAGATATGAAAAAATATAATTTGGCTCAACATGCATTTATCAAAGTAGTAACATTAGAGCACAACAGTGCTGTTGGTTGGTGTAATTTAGGAACTTTATATTTGTTACTAAATAATGTGCATTTAGCTAACAAAGCCTACTCACAAGCCCAGCGTGCAGATCCTAGTTACGTTAATAGCTGGGTTGGCCAGGTACAACACAAACATAAATGTAGTAATCAAAATATCTTACTTCACTTTTTTTGTGGAAAAGTTCTTTTATAATTAATATTAACTCTAGAATGGTAACGTGGCGTCATATACGACGCCACTACCTTATAACTGCGTGTGATGACGGGTTCTCTGCTGAAAAAGATGTGATTTACATAACATAGACAACCTATCTGTACACAATGTGGTAATGATAATGTAAAAATGTGTGTTATAATTTGTTTAAATACATTTTATTGCTTCAAAAAGTAATTTATATGTGTCTAATTATATTATTTTGGATGGCGTCATATATGACGCCACGTTACCAGTCATGTACTAATATTTAGCGTTACCATTCTAGGGTTAAAATAACTTTTTACTTCTGTTTTTTATCACATACCTATAATTGATAATTTTTTATATATTTGATGATATAAAATTTAAATGAACTATTTTAATTAAGTAAACGTCAAGAAAATACTTTTGCCAAAAATCACTTTTATAAATGAGGTGAGAATACGTGTCTAAATATTGATTTGTAACAATTAAATTAGGGTTTAATTGCTGAAACAATGGGTCATGATGAAGAAGCAATGGATTTGTTCAGACATAGCACTCAACTGGGTTACCAATCTCAAGGTGCACTAGGCTACGCGCATTGGGTGTGTCGTACCGTAAAGGAAGCTCCGCCTCATGCTGTTATTTATAATATTCACAATATGCATGCTGTGCCGATTTCTTGCGATGCACTCACATGGTATATAGGTTAGTCTCAATTATTTACTTTAAATCAGCTGATTGTTTCATTTAGGAAATTTAAAATTTAACCGAAAACATTAGGGTCGTCCTTATTTTAGCAAAGTCGGAAATTTGTTGCTCCCACCCGCCAAAATTACTCCAAATAAATAAAAAAATGTCCATACACTTAAATGGGGAAATCGCCTTTTTAGACATTTTGAGATATAACTTTTATTGTATTCACTTTAAAAATATTTCAAAATAATCACCAAAAAGCTAATGAAATATGCTTTTTAGTAGTCTAAAATTCATGCCATTCCGATGACTAGTAACGGAGTGGTGTAAATTTGAAAAATATAATTTCTGACTCAGAAAAAAGCTATAATGATTAAGGATTATTATCTAATCTATTTCGTACCCGATTTCTCTTAGTAACAACACATACCTCACGTAAAAATCTCATTTCCACAACAGTCATTATCCTTTTATGCTTTTGCATCAAAACAGCATTTTTTCTTGGAAACATTAACATTTCTAGCAAAAGTACCCAAAGCACCCAAAATCTTACAACCAGCATTAACTTTTCTTTCAATCTCACGATCAATGCGACTTTATCCTTAGATAATAAGCTACCAAAATACACAAATTTATATTTTATTTTAAAATTTGATTAATTATAAATTTAATAAATGTTTTTTTTTAGAAAATAATTCAGGTAACGCTTGTGCGTGGAACATGTTAGGTATGTTACGTGAACGACTTGGTTTGAGAACCAGTACACTTGCGGCATTTAAGAAGGCATTAAAATTAACAGACAGTGAAAATTTGGATAAAGTTTTAATAAATATAGGTAGACTTTATTTCAAATTGGAACAATACAATGAATCGATCCAAACTTACCAGCAGGTTCAAGAAGCTTGCTTTAATAGTGGATCCGGCTTAGCACTTACTCTATTTAAAGGTACTTATATATTTATTATTTCGTACTAAATTCGGAGGAATAGATACATAAGACAGAAAACTATTACTAAGTAATAAATTGTTTAAATATATCACTGTGAAATGAGTAACAAACGCGTTTTATACAATAAAGTTTTATTGAAATAGCGGTGTTTCTATTTTTATGAAACAATTTCGGTTTCATTCATTTTATACAACAAAGTTCGATGTTGTGACATCGCTTATAGACATTCTCAAACTTATTGAATCGAAAGGTCGAATTTTAATAAAATAATACAGAACTTTATCCTAAAGCATTTTAATTCTCGAAATTACTGCGAGTTGACAGCAAAAATTACCAATGATTTTATTATTTAATTAATTCACCTTGGTAATGTTTAGTTTACATTATTAATACACAAGAAATTAATTTGATTATGTGGAAAATTTATTCAGCGTAAATCGAGAATTTGTATTTATTCCTCCGAATTTACGAATAGACTATAGTAATTACATAGATTAGTTATTTTTGAAATGTTTTTCGTAGCAAAACGCTATCAAGAGTCTTACGAATTCTACGATACTACAATGAATTGGCTAGCTGATAATGAAAATTTACAATCGCATGTTTTAGTAGCTTTAGCTACAATGGCTTACATGTTTAAAGGTCCGGAAGAAGCTAAAACATTACTTTTTCAAAGGTAACGAATAGATTTACGATCGAGTCATCCAGCAATTTAATTTTTTTTATATGTTAAACTGGAGTTAAAAATAAAAGACCCGTATTTTTTTTGTATTAATACAATGAGTTCTGAAAGATTTTTACTATCATATATATATATATATATATATATATATATATATATATATATATATATATATATATATATATATATATATATATATATTATAATTATATTAATGTATGACTCTATTTGCGAGTGCTAATATTTAATTATTTTTAAAAATTTTCAGTACACAATTAAAACCACCATCGCAATGGGGTTTATACGCTTTATTAGCTCTGGGTTTATTACATGGTGATTTAGCGCTAGCTAATTTAGTTATCAAAGAATTACAACCAATGAAAGATAAATTAGAAATGTTGTATCATTATTCGGTTCTAATTTGTTTAACACATTTGCGAGAAGTATGTTTGTTTACCGAGAGGAGATCATTCAGAAAGTGAAACATGTTTGCTTATATAATTTTTAAACAATATGCAACAATTAAAGTTTTCATTTATTGTTTGAAGAGACTTAAAAGATGTAATAAAACATTAGAGATTCTCTGATTGTATATAATATTCTTAATTTAAATGGGAAGATTTTTTTTAAGTGATTTGATAATTTCTTTCAAACATTCGGCAAAACAATAATAAATAAAACCCGTTTTTATAAAATTTGCTAGCACTGAGCCAACCGTGGTCGTATAATCGTACGCAAACATACTGTCATTTCTGAATGATCTTTGTAATTTTTGAGATTAGAAAATAAATTTTAATTAAAATTAATTTTAGGGTAACGTAAAAGCAGCGATACGTTCGCTTACTAAATCAATACATAGTCATCCAGATCAAGCCTCTTTATGGCATTTTCTCTCTATATTGTTACTGAAAGTTGATGCGAAAAATAAAGCCGCAGTTGCTGCTAAATGTGCTTTGGTTTCAATGAAAATGGGACGATCGCAAATGGATGTTACCAAGGTAAATTTATATTTTATTATAAATGAAAAGTTTTCAATATCTGGTAAGTTTATCAATTTAACGTATCAGATTAATCGACTAAATTTATGAATTTTTTTCTGCGAAACTATAAAAGATATCAAACTGCGGTTTACTAGGGGTGAAAGAATAGACTTTGAACTTCTTTCGGTAATTTTTATTTTTACTTTTGTTGGAAATTGTCCGAGTTCTAACCCTTTCTTTGAAGCTCTGCAAAACCAGGACGGTTGTTTGATAACAATGATAACTTTGATACGCTTAAAGAAAAGACACATAAATATTTTATACTTTTCATTTAAATACGTAACTATCCACCACTTGAAATTTTTTTATTAAATAATCAATAACTATTAGGTATTGTGCATTGTCTCACTGGCAACTTGTCTATCGAAAGATTGGAAAAAAGCATTAAGCGCTGCTCAAAAAGCAGTACATTGTTATCCAGATGTGGCCGAAGGTTGGTCGGTTTTAATAACAACATTAAGTTATCTGAAAAATTCTGGAAAAAGTGCCTGGTCCAGACAAAATGAATGGTTGGACAGTGTTAAAAAACACGTTTCTCAATATTTAAATCCTTCTGCTGATTTAAACGAATGGTTAACATGTGTAAGTTAGAATTAAATGTCCATAATAAATTTTTAATGTGCGAATAAAATATTTTTAAAACATATTTGATTGACATTTTGTCAGTCAATTTCTTGTTTTATCACAAAACCTTACTTTCGAGAAAATGATATTTAAAGTTTCTGAACTGAATTGTTTATACTGCTTATAATAAGTTTAGGGAATAAATTAGAATT
This sequence comes from Clivina fossor, assembly GCA_963966155.1. Lineage (NCBI taxonomy): Eukaryota > Metazoa > Arthropoda > Insecta > Coleoptera > Carabidae > Clivina > Clivina fossor. Next base: position 3,407,380 of record OZ014571.1, on the reverse strand, counting down.
TATTATATTTCTAAAACTATTAAAAATTATAATATCCACGATTGTTCAAATAGATAGAACACAAATAAGTAAGCAATAACTCAATTTGACCAAAAATGGCGTATGGATTAAACAAGAAATCGACTGACGATTTATATTTGATTGATATCTATTGAAGTGACATATTAGATAAGGTTGTGAATTTCATACTCTTATTATGAAGTAAGGAGAGGTCAGACGTAGGCAGCTAGTTCGCCTTTTTTTTTATAAACGACTTCTGGTTTAAATGTTAATTGCAATATCCTATACAAAAGTACGGAAAAGTGATTTGAAACAGGACAGAAGCAGGAATGCAGTACCTCAGTACTCAGATTTTTTTAAATGTAAGTTTATTGATAAGATTATTTTAAAATTAAGATATGTAACTGCTCATTTATAATTAAAATTATTTGTAATTATAGTTTTAAAATTCTTAAAAATATTTGTACACCAATACACAACAGACCATCTTAACACCCATTTCAATTGGCGTCCTGTAGAGGTCTTTATTTGTGAAATATATTATAAAAAGTATATGTAATATGTTACATTTTATTGCAACATGCTTCTAAATTGTAGAAGAGTTATAAAATATGTGCATACTACCGAAATAAGCTAGAATAGAATTTGTATTATAAATGTAAATTAAATAGTTTCAGAACTCATTTTATTAAAATAAAACGGTTATAGGTTCGAGTTCTGTATTAATATTTATTAATAATTAACATACTCAACGTACGTCTTCATCAGGAACAAAAAAGACAAATCTCTCATTTACTGTAAATAACCTGAAACCGTTTTATTTTATTTTTTTTGTTTTACCTCATAATTCAAGTTTAGATTTAAATTAAACATTCCGTAAACTGAAAAATGTTGATTGAAATGCCGAAATTTAAAATATTGCATTTTTATTAGTTTCATATCAGATGTAATTTGCAATTTACTACATTCATTGTATAAATTATTTAAAGCATATATAGAATTATCAATCTGTAAAATATACAACGCATCATATTAAAATATTTAATACAATTGATACCTGGCATCTTGGCACCAGGACAACTTGGCACTTGGGTAAACTAGATATTGGAAAATTATTTAGAACTATAAATTTTGCTACTAATTTAATTTCGCTTGATAGTACACCTTAAAAGGAGTTGATAAACCTTAAAACGCCTTAGTAAAAATGGTCTCATAAGCGAGATAATAAGATAATTTTAAGGTTTATCGAATCCTTTTAAGGTGCACTATCATCGCTCTCTAAAAGACCGTAATTGGATATATCTGCAGCAATTTTTAAATAAATTAATTTTGTTTTTAAATATCGTAAGAATAATAAGTCAATGTACGAACAATTATAAAACAAAATATATAAAATTTAGTGCTACTATGCTTACACGATTATTTTTTTAGATAATTAAATATTTATAATAACAGAACTCGTTGTTCTACTAATTTTCCAGTGTCAAGTTTTCCAATTATAAATCTATAAAATATACAACGCATTATATTATAATATAATTGAAAAAAAGTACCTCTCTGTAAAATAAATTACACAAAGCCGTAAGAATGGTAAATATTGTAAAGCTATATAATACGACTATACCATTTATAATAATATAATGGACTTCTATAATATTTTTGTTTATTTGAAATACAGTATTATACGCCATTTGAACCATATAAAAGAAAAAATGAAAACTAATATTTATAAAGAAAAATAAAAAGGTTGAATTCAACTTTGACTTAATGTGAAACAAATTATCGTAAACTTGAATAACACGTTTAATATTCCCTTTACAATTTAGCAGATTTTTATTGATAGTTTTAAATTTATTTATTACGTTAAACAACAATGCAGAGAATTCTACACTCATTGTCATAAATGCAGTATTTTGCAAATTATATATAACGAATATGGGCATTGTTGCTAATGTATGTATTTGAAAGAACCATATATAAATTACAACAGATATACCGTGTTTTAGTAAACTAATTAAAACAACAAATAATTTTGTACTTCGATAACTGATTTGATAATCACATGCTTCCAGAATCGTATCAACATCTTCAATCTGATCATATATTAACTGAATTTCGTTATAATATTTCTGTCCATTGAATAAAAACATTATAAATGTTACTGTTTTTTCAAGATAACTTAAAATTTCGAAATATGCTTCGACCAAATCGTAAGTTTGTAAATTAGTTAGACGAATGTATATCGACCATATAGCTATAGCTAGCGCTAATAAAAATCGGCTTATATATAGTAAAATAATGAATTTCTTATATTTATAATTTTTAGGAACGTATACATAGTTTCCAATAACCGAACTAATGATATGATTAAATTTTAAAATGTGTCGAAGTGTTTGTTGTTTCTTAGTAGTCAACATTTTCAACTGTTATATTTTTGAAAAATTTTATATACGCTTGATTCAAAGATAATTTTTTTAAAATTAATTCGATTGACAATCTGGACACCGAGAATAACGTATAAAATCCAGATACTAATCACCTTTTATATATATATATATATATATATATATATATATATATATATATAATTTAGAAGTAAAAAGCTTTTATATGTAATATGCTCAATAAAAAATACTCCTATAATTATCATTTTATATAATATTTTGTTTCATCACAAGTAAATAATTTATTCAATAATAACTTATATATTTAGAAACCATAAAAGACAATGATTTATTTTTATAATATAAGTATAATTATTATACTAGTAAATTATTTTCATTATTGATATTTTGTCATGACAACTGGGTTACACACAGAGTTACGTTGGTTACGTTTAAGCATAAAAATTTGTGTATAAAAATAACAAAATCTGCTAGGCAGCACTTGTGTTGCTATAAGATTTTCAATTCTCAACCCCATACGAGCCTTCGGATATTAATTATTAATGTTTGCAAAAAAAATCTTTAATCGCGAATATCTCGAAAGCGGCTGGGAATTTCGCAAAAATAACAAAAATTTTCGCGTTTTACAAATACTGGTCTATTATGGCCGTACTACAACATATCCAAAAATCAACCCCTTACGACACTCTCTTATTAATTAAGTCAACCCTCAAAACTGTGATAAAAAGTTAACAAATTTGTGTATAAAAATTCAAAACTAAAATTGCGAGTATTTTGCAAACGGCTGCAAATTTCGCAAAAATAACGAAATCTGGTCGGCAACACTTGTGTTGCTATAACATTTTCAACCCCACGCCCGTACGAGCCCCCGGCTATTAATTATTAATGTTTGCAAAAAAAAATCTTTAATATAGTAAAAGAATTTTTTGGAATTCATTACAGTTAAAATAAAACAGCTTTAGATTGTAGTTCTGTATTAATATGTATTAATAATTGACGTATTCTCAACGGAAAAATAGATACAAATGACATTTTAGGTCAATAATGGAAATTTTTTATTTATTAAAATACGTTTGCGATTTGTTTGCGATATCAAAATGTATTAAAGTTTTCTTTTTATCGACTTGTAAATAGTACAAGCGTTACTATATAGATGGTACTAAAATTATAGTTTTCTTTTTTATTGACTTATAAATAGTACAAGTGTTACTATATAGATGACTTTAAAATTATAGTTTTCTTTTTTTATCGACAGTGCCTTTAATAGTTTAGGCATTACTCGTATAGATAACGCTAGTAGTATAGTTTTCTTTTTTATCGACTTGTAAATAGTAGAAACGTTATTATATAGATGGCACCAGAATTATAGTTTTCTTTTTTATTGACAGTATTTTTAATAGTTTAAACCATAGATTAACTATACGCTTACGGCGGGGCGGTTGAAGGAACCTTCAAGAATATAAATAAAGCCACGAAAAATAAATTTAGGAAAATGAAAATTTTACATTGAAACACAGCAAATACAATTAAAAAAGGGCAAAACAAAATACAAATCACACATTGTAAAATATTTAATATATGCAACAATCTTCTGATATTATAGATTTGATATATGTCCACTACTAATATTACTACTTTATAGACAACAGAGAAAGAACTCTATAGTTTGGATGGTTTTTTTACTTTTCAATTAAATAATAATTTGAAAATATAAAATTGTAGAATCGTAAAGAGCGCGCTTAATTTTAGTACTCTCTAGTATCAATAGATAGCTTACCTACATTGTCACATCTTCTTTATATATTATGTGCTAAAATGTGTCAAAAACTGTTACAGATTTTAATGCTTATATAAAAGCATTCGATAATTTACAATGTTTATTGCTGACTTTTAATAAAAAGTGAATTACTAGTAATAGTTGTTATTGTAATTATAGAGTGTATAGACAATCTGAATAGTGTATTGTTCTAATAAACCATATTTGCGATTTTTGCAGGTATGTGTCAAAACAAAAATCAATAATAATTGTTTTCAAATAGTAATTTTACTTCTTTTTTAAATAATTTTATTATTATTATTATTATCATCGGTTATGGATCTTCATGGTTTTTGTTTTTTTATTATTAGAATGACTAACATTGTGTAATTATGTGATGTAGAAATACGGGGTCTTTTGTTTATATGTTTGACATTGATTAACTTGATTTTCTTAATTATAAAAAAAATCTATTGTGTTAGTTTAATTGTTTAATAATTCGATATTTAATGGCAGATGAGTGTGAGATGAAGAATACTAAATGTTATTGGTTGGTAATAATATGTGAAATTTGTAATTTTTTAGCTGATCGTCGCGTATTGGGATGATACGACATCTGCTGCTCATGTCTGGGCTAGGTGGTAGCTGCACAGATGACTGTTCTGGACGTGGAGAATGCTGGAATGGAACATGTTTGTGTGAGATTCGTTATTCGGGAGATATTTGCGATGGACCGAATTTTCCATACCATGCAGGTTAGTTATTTGTTATTCTACACACAAATAATAATTATTACGTTAGAATCAAGTAAAATTGAAAAAACTGACAACAAATTGTTGAATGTTCTTTAGAATGTATATGTTTACATAATTCGGATAAAGATCATGTGTATATTAAACAGTTTGTGTAGTATTCCGAGATAAATAATAACCATTTCGTTTACGATATCGTATGGACAAACATATATTTTCTCAATGAGCTATTACCTCGAATTACTAAAACAAATATCCAATTTTTTGACAGTATTACATATTTGTTCATAAGACATACAAATTTGATACATTATTTTCTCAAAAACAACTAGCCCTTAATAAAATGAACAAATACCAACTTTACATTATCTGATTCCAGAATTTTTGTTTTAATATTAAATAAAAAATATATTAAATTAAAGTTAATTATATAATTATAATTAATGAAATTTTGATTATTAAATTGTAATTAATTAAATTAAGTTAAACAAGATTAAAAAGCAGAAAATAATTATTTAAATAAAAAAATTAATATACTACTTTTTAACAGGAACAAAAAAGTAGAAAAATGTCTACTTATTTGATTTGTTTTACAGAACAATGATAATCCATACTAATTCGTACTGTATTTAATCTGCTTCGTTTTGTTTTTCTATAAATATTAAAATTCTGTATCGAATAATTCTGTTATAGGTATTGGCGGTGGATTTCTCTTGGTGGCGTTAGTATGCGCCATTCAATTGATGATGAATGTACTATCGGAATATCAAAAATTAAAAACGCCCACATTGTTACGAGCTTGCCGTGTAACAACACAGAAACTATTGTATTTTCTTGCCTGTCTCGCTTGCCTGATACGAGGCGCGTATTTTACATCACCGAACGGATTCAAAGAGAGTTGGGCTAGCAGTTTGCTTTCCGCGTATTATCCAATCCTTATGACTGGCTCATCGTTGATTGTTTGCTTTTGGGCAGAGGTAAGGCTCTTTCCTACTTTTTCTTAGACACTCCATATATATATATATATATATTCGTGAAATAATACATTCTTTGTATCAACTAGTAGAACAGTTTTTAAATGTAAATCTCCAATTTCAAGTTATACTTTTAACATCCGCCATTACTAATTTTTTTTCCGCGTACCACGGGTTGAGAATTGCTGCTCTATACGGTTAAAAAATCAAAATAAAGAGGCTTTAGGTTGTAGTTGTGTATTAATATTTATTAATAATCGATGTTGAGTACGTCGAACATTAATAAATATTAATACAGAACTTAAACCTAAAGCCGTTTTATTTTTCTTCAATTTCACACTAATCTATTTCGTACCCCGATTTTTCCTAGTTACACCACATACCTCACGTAAAAATCTCATTAACTTAAAATTAACTTTGAAATTTTAATAAACATATATCAACTGTATATGATAAACTTTATATACATTTATTTTAATTATATTTTATAATTGTAATAAAAATGATTATTTTTTTTATAGTTTTAATGTGATCAGTTCAAAATACAAATTGTATTTGAAATTATGCTTTGAATTAAAAATCATAATGTATGAAATGTAAATAAGTAAATATAAAACAGTTATTTTATATTCATTGTTTACAAGAATAACTCTTATCAATTTTATTTTTCAAGTATTAAAGAAATTATTTATAAAATTTTTGCGTTGTTGAATTTTGATAATTTTATTGGTTTAATAACAATTTCGCATGTAAGCTCAGTTTTATTGTGCATCTACTTCGAAAATTCTTAATGATTTTTTCTAAAATTATACTTGAAAATTATTTCAAATATTTCTTGTGGATCTTTGAGATCGGTGAGGATTTTGTCTCGTCTGTCTGTTCGGTAGAAATTTTGCATTCGATTTTAAACTAACTTCCCAATGAGTCTGGGTTTACCCATATGCTTTTAATTTTGTTATAATTGAATATTAAAAGTATATGTATTATATATTTGGATGGTAAATAATTCATACTGCATATTATCAAGTCAAAATGACCTTCGAATCTACGTGTTAATATTTTTCTTTTTTATTTTTTTCTCGAATTGGATGTGTCACTTCTTTATTAATTATTTTATTATTATTGTTTTTAATCCATATACGGTGAAGATTAATTCAATAATTATAGTTTGTATTAGCCACATTATAATTAATTGATCAGTGTGTTGCTAAATGTTCAACTAGAAATATTTCAAGAAACAGAAGTTTGCGTTTAATCTAATTTATTGTTCTCTGAATATAATTCGTTTTAAAATTAAATTTTAAACTAATAATAAAACGCAACGTGCTAAAAACAGAGTTCGAATATATATCAATAATGTAATTTTTTTTCAAATTTCACATTATGTATTATATGTCAATAGTATTTATTATTTGAACAGATTAGATTACGTTAGAAATATGACATTAGGGGGGAACTAGTACTAAATATTAAGTACATGTGTACTGATTAGTGCAAAACAACTTAATATTGTTTAATAATCGTTCGTAATTCCAAAGTTTTGAAATAATCGATTTTAATCTGATAATTTTTATTATGTAAAAAGTATCATGATTGAAGATAAAAAATTTATTATTTTTTTAAATATATATATATATATATATATATATATATATATATATATATAAATTGTTTCAAATGTTTTTATATAAATAATCTCACTGCTATATATAATTGCAGTATTACATTTCACTTGTTTATGAATAGTTTATTTATAATAAAATTTTGTTTCTACGTAAGTTTTTTATTGTTGATAATAATTTAATATTTTAATGAAATGTGTGCACTTTTCATAAATTTATAGAAAATGCATAGAATAATAATAATAAATAATTAGTAATTAACGGAATTCAGACTTTTAGATATATTTTTATTAACTACTAAGCCAATGGTTTCGGCAATCACTATTGCCTTCTTCAGGAGTAGCAGAATAGTTATATAAAAATCATTTTAATAATAAAATAATTTTTGATAATTTGTATTGTTAAATTTACTAATCAAATAATGTACTAAAATATTCTGCTAGTCCTGAAGAAGGCAATGGTGATTGCCCGAAACATTGGTTTAGTAAATAATAAAAATATATCTAATAATAAAAATTACTAATTATTTATTAAATATTAACAGTTGACTATTTTTCCAATTTAATAATATATATTATACTAATTAATTTTGAATTTATAATTGAATTTAGATATTAATTTTTGAATTTATTTTTTAGGTATTTCATCTGAAAGATATACGCTGGGAAAGACCGCAATTTTTATCGAAATCATTTTTGGGTTTCGTTACATTTAACATAATAAATTACAGTCTTCTATTAGCTGAATTTATTACAACACAAATTGCAAATACATCGGACGACGATAAGGTAATTCATAAATTAATTTATGCAATTGAATTAATCAAACCGACTTTGAAATATTCTCCGTTAAATCTTAAATCTAAGTTTGCAAAATTATAGTTTATTGTATTATACTATATATAAAAAATTAACATAGTAAAAAATCTTTTAGAAATCGTTATATATATAAAATAAAACGGCTTTAGGTTTAAGTTCTGTATTCATATTTATTAATAATCGACATACGTTGAATATTAATAAATATTAATACAGAACTTAAACCTAAAGCCGTTTTATTTTATATATAAAAAATTGATTACTTATTTAATTATACAAATCTTGGAATAAAGAAAGTATTATAAAATAACTACAACTTAAAGCTGTTTTATTATATATAGTATAAAAAAATTGATTGCTTATTTTTATGTATTATAAGTTTGAGAAAATTATACAATTTGAAAAATTAGATTTCATTGAAATATAATTTAACTACGCTCATGATTTATTTATTAAAACAAAAAAAAAATAAACATCTTGGAACAAAGAAAATATTTTTAAAAAAACTAATGCGATAAATATTTGATTACAGAATTTCTTTACTCACATATTCAATGGATGTTACGCGGTGTTATTGTTTATCGTGGTGATATTTTTCTTGATCTACGGTGTCGAAGTTTATTTTAAAGTACGTGGTGGTTTTCTGCAAGATACAACGGTGACCTCAATAGCTGCAAATAATCGGAAAACACCGGAGGATGGTACGGGCGATGTTAATGCCGAATCGCAGAGTAAACTATTTGATAGCGAAGTTAGTAATTTTTTTTTGGAATACTAATCCCGATTTTTTTTGTGTTATATTTGTGTTTGATAATTTTTTTTTTAGGTACCAAGTGCTGATGATTTACACCAACAAGTGAATACATCGCAGTTGCATCAATCAAGATTTGGTTTATTGAGTCAGGCGTTTATGCTGATTATCATTGTTGGATTTTTATTCTCGGAAACGCTGAGCGAATTCTGGAAGAAAAAGTAAGTTTTCTTTAATATTTATATTTATTTATACTCGATGAACTCAACGTCCGTCTTCATCAGGAAATTATTTAAATAATAAAAACAATTAAATCTCGATATATCAAATTTGGTAGGATTACAATGTGAGAAGACGGTCGGTAAAAAAATAACAATTAAACAATGAGTCGTAAATTAATTTTATATTAATATGAGGTTTTGTCATTTTAAATTAAAAAAAATATATACATAAACACTAAATACGAAATTTATGATGTCATAAATTCTAAATGTTTTTCTTTTTTTAATGAACAAATTGTAAACAGCCAATATGTTATTATGTTGATTTTAATTTATTGGTATTTGATTTTGTTAATTAGTTCTTGATGAAAATTACGTTGTTATTAATTATTGCGCTTTTTAAGTGTTAGGTAGGTAGGTAGGTATGTTTATTTAAGTTTTTAGTATATGTGTGCTAAATTTTTTTTTTTTAAACTAGTAATTTTAGTAAAAACTATAATAATAATATTTATTTATAGCTCGCGCTAATAGAGAATACATTTATATACAAAACTTTAAAAAAATATACAAAAATAAGAAGGTGATATTATTATTTATAAATCAATATTAAGGCCATTTCAAGGCAAACAAAAGGCTATATTCAGACAGGTGGTGGAAATCCAAAAATGATTAATTTTACATTCGATTTATCCGTTTAATACTATATATTTATTGTAACTAATTATTAGAAAAATTAGCTAATTTATGTACAATTAATAATTTAATAACAATTTTTATATTCAGACAGAATTAACATATAAAAAAAATTAATCAAATATTTAATTGTCAATATTTTCAAGTTTATTATTATTTTGATTTCCAAAAAATATATATGTTGTTAATTGTAATAAAGATTAATCATATATTTTTTTCAAATAAAATGTGTGTGAATTAAGAGAAAATCGCATTTTTTAAGGAAAATGATGAAAATTATTTTTTTTTCTCTTATTTCACACATATAATCACAATCACAATTATAATTATCAACATGTATATTTTTTGAAAATTAAAATAATAATAAACAATGAAAATATTGACAATTAAATATTTGATTAATTTTTTTAATATGTTAATTCTGTCTGAATATAAAAATTGTTATTAAATTATTAATTGTACATAAATTAGCTAATTTTTCTAATAATTAGTTTCCATAAATATGTAGTATTAAACGAATAAATCGAATATAAAATTATTCATTTTTGGATTCCCACCACCTGTCTGAATATAGCCTATTGTTTGCCTTGAAATGCCCTTAAATAATATGTAAAGCCGTTTTATTTTAATATAATGAGTTTTGAAAGATTTTTTTTAACTATGTTATATATTGATACAATTTCCAGAGTTCCTGTCTATTCACGTAATTGGCATGACGTAGTATTTCGTGTGGTCGAAATTGGTGTTGCATTGTGGTTCCCTTGTGTGCTTTGGAATTGTATGTCGCCCGCTGAGTTATGGATATTAAATCCGAGAAAACTACTTACTCGTCTCGATTTAGAACCACAGTCACAAGATAACGAAAAGGTAGGCTATATATTCCATCAGTCTTGCACCTTACATCTTCTCTTAAATCTTCGGGCTGAATGATCGTGTATAACTATAGTCTTTAAAATGTGTAAAAATTAAATTTGGTTTCTCTAGCCCGGTCCGAGTACCGGTGAAGATGAAGCATTTCTCAATAAAAAAGACTGTTGGATCTGTTACGATGCTGATAAAAACGAACCATTAATTCAGCCATGTCAATGTACCGGTGATGTTTCGAGTGTTCATCATGATTGTCTCAAAAGATGGCTGATGGAGGTAAAAACATCTTAAACCAGAACGGTTCTAGGTTTTAGTTCTGTATTAATAGTTCATCAGGAAAACAGATACAAATGACATTTACAGTAAATAAACACACAAAAAAGAAAGGATGATAATTTTATGATCTATTAATAATTTAAATATTACCTATGAAATTTTATATTTTTACCTATAGAAAAATCAATCAATAATTAAAAAATTATCTATAGTAAAAAAAAACCTAAACCTAAACCAACCTACCCTAAATAGCCAATTACGTAAAATTTATAGATCAAATTTTATAGATCGATAATTATATCAGTAGGTATTTGATTATTTCCATAGGTCGATAAATATTTCTATAGATCAATAATTAATTCTATAGGTCAAAAATTAAAACCATAGATTAATTATTTAATACATAGGTAAACTATTATTTTCATAGGTACTATTCGGTAGATCATATGTTTTTTTCATAGGTCAAATATTTTTATCCAAATAGAAACAAGTTATTGGTAAATAAGTAACTTGTTTCTATGCTCTGTTTATTTTACTGTAAATGTCATTTGTATCTGTTTGTCTGATGGAGACGTACGTAGAGTTCGATACGGAACTTAAACCTGAAGCCGTTTTATTTTGTAAAAATGTTAATTGTCTGTAATACTGTAAAATTTATCAATTGTTTTAGAGTTCTACCAATACAGACAATCATAAATGCAAAGTTTGTGGTTACCAATATAATGTTCAACATACAACCAGGTAAGACTGCTTTTATTCTTTGTTTCCAGAAATAGGCATGAATTAATTATGCTTTTAAAAAATATATCATGTTTTTAAAACGGGCTAAAAAGTATAGAATAATTTCTCCTAGCCCCATACAGATTGTCCTGAAAATTTGTTATTGTGAATTTTTATATTTTTTCGTTTTAAATCTTACAAGTATTGTCATAGCTATTAAAAATTTACAATCATAAATTTTCAAGACAATCTGGGGCTAGAAGAAATTATTTTATACATTTTAGTCTGTTTTAAAAACTTGGTATACTTTTTTTTTAAAATAATAAATGCTCTAATAATAATTGTTTTAATAAAATACGTTTATTTTTGGTTATCTCTAGATTGGATTGGGAGCGTGGTTTTACATCTCAGCATTGGGGCAGTACTGCAGTTATAGTGACATGTATGTGCGTATCAGTTGCAGGTGCTTGGGTCGTTATACAATTGTTTGAAGATCCATATATTCGTATGATAAGTGCAAGTATCGCTCTGCTCATCATTTACGTTTGTGTTAGGTAAGTGTTTGTTTGTTTGTTTTATTTTTTTAAGAAACTACTTTGTTTTTTCTCCATACGATCGATTGTAACGTGTCCGTCTCAACAAATATTACTAATCGTAGTTTTTTCTAAAAGTGTTTTTTAATAATTGAAAAAAATTGGCTTTTAGATTTCTGGGTGTAAATACAGTGGACGCATATCAAAGGGCAAAAGTAGGTGCGTTAAAAATCGTTAGCGGATCAACCGATCATGTCTCAACAATTAGTGAAACAGTCGCTGTTAATATACCAAAAACTCAAGCTCAACCGCAAACAGCTATATGAATCCGTTTCGTAATCAATTCGTACTTATATTTGGAATATAAAAAAATTAAAAACGTAGATTATGTATATAAGTTATACAATCTGTTACAAATAAAACTATTTTTTTTTTTCTTCAAAATTAATAGTTTCATAAACATTTTTTTAAATAAATAATAAATACAGAAAGTAAGATGCCAAATTCTATCAAATTTTAAATTTATTAGATATATGTTTCGATCTGCTGAGAAATAAGCTCAAACCCAGAGAAAATTTACACAAAATTATATATTTGTTTTATTAGCTATGTAGTACTGTTTATAATTTAATTACATAAAAATGTACATAAATTTCGGATTGTTACAAGTGATTACATTGCTAAATTGTTGGAATTACAATGATGAATTTATTGTAGATAATTATTGTAGTATGGATACTAATTAATTATTGTGTAAAATTTTAGGGATTTGGAAAATAGGTTAGGTTATGAAATAATCCAAAATATTTTTCTGTGATAGAATTAATAAAATAATGCTTTTCTATATTTAAACTATTTAGAATTTTTTTTTGGTACGAATTAACACTAGCAGAGCATCGTTCCAATTTATATAAATAATATAATTATTAAATAAGTAATTAGTAATTGAAGGAATTAAGTCTTTTTATGTTTTTATTATCTACTAAGCCAACGTTTCGGCAATCTCTATTGCCTGCTTCAGGGCTCTACAATAAATACATATAATAATAAATATAACAACAGAAAACAAAAAACACTTACAACAGAATATATGTAAAAAATACATTATTTGATAAAAAGTAGGTCAAAAGTTTAATAATAAATGTTACAAAGTAAAAAAAAAACGATCTATAAAAACAATTTAAGATTAGAAAATGATCTACTGTGACGAAATTTAAATAAAAATAAGATTATAAAAAATCCCAAAACCACACTTAAAAATAAAGCTAAATACGTATTTCGGAAGCTAAGCTTTCCGTCCAGTGATCTTTGACAAGTGCTTAAGTGTTTATGTACTTCGGATCACAGGTAAGATTTTTAGTAAATTTTGTTTAGCTACTAAAGATGGAAGCTTAGCTTCCGAAATACGTATTTAGCTTTATTTTAATTTAAGTGTGGTTTTGGGATTTTTTATTATAATATTTTTATATAAAAACAATGTTTAAAAAAATCAATCTTAGATGTGACATTTATTTTTAAATTGTTTTTTTTTTTACATGTTTTTTATCTTCTTTTATTCTGCTGTAAGTGTTTTTTGTTTTTTGTAGTTATATTATTATTATATGTATATTTGTATGTATTTATTGTAGAGCCCTGAAGCAGGTAATAGAGATTGCCGAAACGTTGGCTTACTAGGTAATAAAAACATAAAAGACTGAATTCCGTTAATTACTAATTATTGATTAAATATTAACAGTCGATTATTTTTACAATTTAATATTAATTATTATTTGCTTTTCTCTCAATAGCTGGAGATGTGATAAATTTTTGTTTTGCATTTTTTTTTTTTGTTTTGTTTTATTATTTAATAATTTAAGATCATTCTTCAGATACACATATATTAAATATTGTCGTACTAACAGTAAACTATTATGTGCATATTATTTTTGCAAAAGCAGTAATCTTATAAACCTGTGCATTGAATATATATTTCTTCAATGAATTTTCAGTATTATCTTTCTAAAATAGTCTTTAGGTTTCGATTATATATAAAAAAAATAAACAAATTTTACTGCTAGGCCAGTCCACGTACCTTTTATCAATAAGTCACAAATTTGTGCAATGTTCTGTTGTATATTATTATTATTATTATTATTATATTTCCTAAGAAATTGGGTTGTGTACTATATTTACGTGATACGCAACAATAAATATATATATATTATAAAATCATCAATGACTTTTTTTTTCTTTTCTTACCTATATTTTTAATTTTGATCGTGATAGATTTTGATAGGACACTTTCCTGAAAGTTTGAATAAAATAGAATATTTTATAATCTAGTTTACTTATTTTCTTACCCTAGTAATTTGTTTCTATGTTCTGTTTATTTACTATAAATCTCATGTGTATTATTTTTCCTGGTACGGATTGTTGAAACATCGATTATTAATAAATACTAATAGAGAACTATAACCTACAAAAATTTAAATTCAACTTTCTGTCTGAACAAATATACATAGTTAAAATTAAATCATACCTATATAATATCATAGTAAAATATCTTTCAGAACGCATTATATTAAAAATGAAACGGCTTTAGGTTCTAGTTCTGTATTAATATTTATTAACAACCGGCGTTTTGACGAACTCCACTTGTTTTTTTTTTTCGAATATGTTTCATCACATTGAAATGATAAATATTTAAAAACAAGACGTGCTTTACAAATATCCAATATGAAACTAATGTTAATATTAGAAAAGTATTGTTTCTAAATATGAAACCAAGCATTTTAAATGCTGATTTTATAATTTCGGTAACGCGATATTTCAAGATATTGTGTCAATGATTTTACTAGAATAATATTTACTGACTTCGTTCTCAAATTGTTTAAATTTATGATGTACTCATGCTAATTCAAATTTATTTAAAAAATAACCAATATATATTGGATATTTTTTAAATAAATTGGAATTAGCATGAATACTCGTAAGTGACAAAATTTCAGTATAGTAATTGAGAAATTTCCAAATAAAATTCTAACATTGATTAAGACATATTGGCTACAATTGACATATTTTCGTATCTAGTTTATCCAGTTCTGAGATTTTCCATTCTCAATGAAACAATAAATTATAAATAAATGATAATGTCACTGATTTTATTAAATAATTAAATATTTATTTAGTTATACCAAACAGGCAACAGCCCAATTAAATGGCTCAAATAATACAAATATAGACTTATAAAATATAATTACATTTTATATAAAAACATTAATACAATCTGAAAAATATGAAAAGAATATCTATAGTTAATTCTAACTTATTAAATGAGTAACACATATATGATAAACGGGAGACTTTGTTAGAAGATTAGAATGAGTTATATGCAGATAAAAAGTATTTGTACTTCTTATTGAAGAAGGAAGAAAAAATTGTAGTTGAGAGAGTAGTGCGGACTCATCGATGAAGTTATTAATTAACTTAAAAAGAAAACTCAAAGATGAAATAATTCTCCGAGATTGCAAAGAAGTAAGATTAATCAACAATACGATTTAACTTTCATTTAAAAATTGCAAATTTCATAATTCAACATTGTTGAATTATTTGAAAATATTTTCTTATTTTTTTAAATGATAGTTTCACTCAAATTTGTGATAAAAATTTAACTTATTTTGTGTTGGTAATTAGTCTCCCACTCAAAATTATTTTTCTCTAACTTGCATCGCACAAGATTTATTCAGTCTTTGTCGAACTTCGAACTCTCATATACATGTACAACACAACACATACGACAAAGGTAAGTTCTAGATTTAAGAATTTTTTTTTTTTTTTGGAAATATTATTTACGGGATATTTTTTTGTTTTCGCAGCTGTAAATCAAATATGGATTGGAGTAAATTAATCATATTAGCGATACTAGTTTATCACGTAGATGAATCGACAGCATTTTTCGAATTTTTCGATATTCCAAACGCATGTACAGCTGATGAAATCGCATGCGATAATGGAGTCTGCATAAGTAAATCAAAACGTTGTGATGGAATAAATGATTGTATAGATGCTACAGATGAATTTGATTGTGGTAAATATTTATTTTAATTTCGAAATCGATTTTATTATTTGTGTAAAACAATTTTTTCGTGAAAAAAAAAAGACGCGTAAATATTTGGAACAAGTTTGTACACAATAATACTTAATAGATGTTGTTAAACTTGTTCGTATTCGTTATTTTTTTTTTAAATATTTTTGATAATTAATATATTTTTATCGTATTTATTGAAATATTAATAACTTTTTAATTAAAATTTTTCGATATTTTTTTCAATTAACTTTTGCCGATAATTTTTATATAAATAATTCTCACCTCACTTTTTTTGTAAAAAAAATGTGTTTATCATATATTTAAAAATACATTTCTGCTTCTAATTTTTAGTCATATAAGGAAAGTTTTCTATTTTTGTTCTATTTATTATACCTGATATTATTAAATTAAAGAATTAAATAAACATTTTATTAAAGATCACTTAAAAGTGAGTTTAGAATTTTTGTTTTTGTAATATTTATGGGAAAAATATTAATACTTTTTAAATGTTTTTACAGATTTTTATTTATGTCGAGAACCAAATTATTTTAAATGTGATAACAAACGTTGTATATCATCCTCATTTGTTTGCGATGAAGAAAATGATTGCGGGGACTTTACTGATGAGAAGAATTGCACTACGTTTACGGTAATTTTCAAATTAATACTAATATATTCAAAAAATAATTTTATTATTTAATAAAACAACATTGAAAGATATTTTAACGTTCTTATTTTCAATATACTAATTATTGTATTCAAATAAAACTGCATTTGGTTGAAGTTCTGTATTTATTTTTATATATAATTGATGTTTCGACGAACTGAACGTCCATCTTCATCAGGAAAACTGATACACAGTAAATAAACAGAATATAGTAGTTACTAGGTAACAAATAAATAACTAGATCATAAAATTTATAGATTTTTAATTAATGCATCGACGTTTCGACGAACTCAGCGTCCGTCTTCATCAGGAAAACTGATACAAATGACATTTACAGTAAATAAAAAAAAACCATAGTTATTAGGTAACAAAATAAGTAATTTATAGATTTTTTAATTAATGGAAGCCAAATTTTATTTAAATCAGTTTCAATCAATCTGCTGTCAAAATGAACAGCAGATTGATAAGAGAAGCAATAAAAATTTATAAAGAAAAAAAATAACATCAATCAGTGTGGTTAGTAACTGATTTAAATAAAATTTGGCTTCCATTAATTAAAAATTCTATAAATTACTTATTTTGTTACCTAATAACTATGTTTTTTTTTATTTACTGTAAATGTCATTTGTATCAGTTTTCCTGATGAAGACGGACGCTGAGTTCGTCGAAACGTCGATTATTAATAAATATTAATACTGAACTAGAACCTCAAACCGTTTTATTTTAATATAATGAGTTCTGAAAGATTTTTTACTATGCTAATAAATTCTTTAATATTAAACTATTTTGTTTTCGCTTATTTTTTATGAACTAATTAAATCGTTAGTTAATTTTTAAATTAAGAAAAATGCATTGTTGATCTTGCCAGAGACTTTCAGCTTACGCGGCTGAAGATCCCGGGTTCAAACCTCGGTAAGATCAATGCATTTTTCTTAATTTAAAAATTAACTAATGATTTAATTAGTTCATAAAAAATAACTTTAACTTAATATAATACGCCATGTGGAATTAAGAATATAAAAAATATTCGTTAATGTTGTTTTTTTAAAAAGAATACACAAGTTAGTTATTATTCTTTGTATATTTTTTTAAATAATAACTCATAGATTTCTACGGGCCAGAATTGCACTCACGATGAATGGATGTGTAAAGATAAATTATGTATACCACAAGAATGGGTTTGTAATGGCGAACCAGATTGTTTAGACGGATCGGACGAAACTCTTGGATGTAGTGCTAATGTATGTATTTCAAAATTTGTATTGCCCATATTCATAACAGAGTATTTTTTAGATAAAAGTGCGAATATCTGAAAGTATTTATTTTAAAAATATTAGAACCGTCTTTAGTATTATTTATATTTTAAAATGTTAATTATAATAAAAAGTATTTAATTTATAATGAAAAATAATAAAAGCAAAAATTAATATTGAAATCTTGACTGTTTTTAACTAAAAGTGCTCTGAAAGGGACTGTGAATACGAGCCTTATGTTATTTGATATCAATTTTTATACTTACAGTTGGACTGTGACGGATTCCGATGTCATAATGGACACTGTATCCCTTTGGAATGGCATTGCGATGGTACTTCAGACTGTATAGATAACAGTGATGAATTAGCATGTGGTAAATATAGAAATTTTTAATAAATTTTTGTATTTCTAGTAATTTATACCTAATATAACTATAACCTAAAGCCGTTTTAAATTTATTAAAATGAATATGTTTTTTTTTATATAGAATTAATAACGGATCCGAAAGATTGTAATATTGACAATAGGAAATTTTTATGCGCAAATAACAAAACTTGTGTCGATTTTAAATTGCTTTGCGATGGAATTGTTCATTGTCCAGATAAATCAGATGAAAGTCCGAAATGTACCGCAGGTAAGAACTCTTTTTTTTTGTAAATATGATATTCAATTTCGATTCAGTTACCAAATGTATTTACTTCAAACTTTACAAACTGTTACTTTAGCACATTTTCTGAATATAAATCGCAAAATTTTAGTACGAAAATGATATTTACCATATTAGAACAGATTTTGAGAATATATCTTTTACATTGTTGAAAAACTGGTACCATATTTTGTCCATATTTACATAACTACTAGCGGATACAGTTATTTTTAAATTTTTACGTTAAAAACAACTAAAAATTCTTCACGTTGCTTTAATTTTTCTAAACATAGAGCTAAAATATATGTCTAGTACACAACCAATTCATCTTACATATAACCATATAACCCATAGATAAGGAAGATTAGCTTGAGTTTATAACCTATGTTAAAAACGAGTTTTCAAAATAAGTTTTGCGATCGTAAATATCATTTCCGCACTAAAATTTTCATAATAAAGTTTCAAGTAAATACCATTTGGTAACTGTAAATTAAAGTTTAACCCAAATTACTTTCATACCTATATTGATATTTGTATTTATGTTTCAGCGAATTATTCCTGCGCCTTCCATAACTGCTCGCATGATTGTGTTCAAACACCGAATGGAGCTGTGTGCTTATGTCCATTGGGATATCATCAAATTACCGAAAAACTTTGTACGGATATTAATGAATGCGAATCGTACGGTGTTTGCGATCAAAAATGCAAAAACATTCCCGGATCTTACAATTGTTACTGTGATGCAAAATATAACTTACAAGATGATAAAAAAACTTGCAAAGTTGATGGTGGCGAAGCACTTATGTTGTTCAGTACAAAAACTGAAATTCGAGCCTATTTTCTCACTTCGGAATTATATTATTCGGTTGCGACAAAGTTGAAACAAGTTGTTGGTGTGTCATTTGATGGAAATCATTACTACTGGACTGATATTCAAGCGGAAAATGAAGCTATTGTTCGTGCTAATGAAGACGGTACAGATCGAGAGGTAATTTTAATTTTATATATATTATTTATCTATGTTAAGTTGAGATTAGTCCAAATGTAGTTGAGTTAATATGAGAAAAAAAGTGTATGGGATTATTTAAAACTAATAAAAGCCAAAAACTACACTGTTCAAAATAATCTTTAATTGATAACCAGTTTCGAATATCATCAGATTGAACCGGGAAAACTAAAATACTTACAGCTGTTGTTGATAAATGATTAAGAATCATGCAGTGGATTGTGTTTGATTTAACTAGCCACGATCAGTTGTTAGATAAAAATAAATTCTATATCATTGTCAAGGTGTTACATGAAACACGATCTTCCTCATGATTCTTAATCATCTTAACAGTTGTAGTTTGCCATTTTCTGTAAGTATTTTACTGTGAGTTAGTTATTTTAAATTTAATTGACGATATTTTGTATATTATGATTTTATGTTTACTAAAAAAACTTTCATTTGTATCCATTTTGTTTTGACTTGTAGTCCACTCGGTTCGATCTGATGCTGAATATAAAATATTCGAAACCGTTTATCAATTAAAGATTATTTTGAACAGTGTAGTTTTTGGCTTTTATTAGTTTTTAAATCTATGTACCTAGTATTGTATTTTCTAATTTTCCACCAGTTACTTGTCACATCGGGATTGGGAGCACCAGAAGATTTAGCTATAGATTGGATAACGGGAAATATTTATTTTACTGATGCTGATATGCAACATATTGGAGTTTGTACGAAAGATGCAATGAAATGTACGATTTTAGTCAACGATGATGTACAGAAACCAAGAGGCATTGTTTTAAATCCTACAGCAGGGTAATACATATTTTATTATTTTATAATATTTACACTGTCTGTGGTTGGCACTTGATGAAATATTTTACAAAATTAATAAGAAATAAAAAATAACGACAAAGGTTATTATTTATTAAAAATAAACACTTGGTATTTTTGAGAAACTAACCAAGTGTTTTTTTTTAATAAATAATAACCTTTATTGTTATTTTTATTTCTTATTATATTATGTTAACGGATATATTTTTTTTTTAATATAGTGAAATGTATTGGTCTGATTGGGGCCAGAAACCAGAAATCGCTCGATCAATGATGGATGGATCTGATGATATTTCATTTGTTTCCGAAGATATTCATTGGCCAAATGGTTTAACAATTGATTTTCCAAATCAAAGACTATATTGGGTTGATGCTAAATTAAGTACGATCGAATCAATACTATTAGATGGAACAGATCGAAGGGTAAGTTCAACTTAAATAAATTATTATCAAACGTCTTACATTTTGTAAAATATAATTTAGTTTAAATTAATTACGATTTTATTTTTTATAAATATTTTAAAGATTTTTAATATTTGATTACATAATAATTTAAAATAAAACGACTTTAGTTTAAAGTTCTGTTTTAATATTTATTTATAATCGATGTTTCGACGAAGTTTATCAGGAACAAATGATAACAAATGACATTAACAGTAAATATATAATAGATATTCTATTATTTTCTGTAAATGTCATCTGTATCATTTTTCCTGATAAAGACGGACATTGAGTTTGTCGAAACATCGATTATAAATAAATATTAATACAGAAATTTAACCTAAAGCAGTTTTATTTTAAAAAGGAATTAATCAAATATTAAATTAAGATAAGCTTATTTATTACATTGTAATTGTAATAAAATTATTATTTTTTTAAAATTAAAATTTTTAATATTTTACTTTAAATTAGATATTTATTATAATAAAACGGCTTTATGATGAAGACGTATGTTGATTATAAATAAATATTAATACAGAATTTTAACCTAAAGCCGTTTTATTTTAATATAATGAGTTCGGAAAGATTTTTTACTATGTTAACATAATAATTTCTTTAGGTTATCTTACAAGGCGTTGTAAAGCATCCATATTCGATTGCTGTTTTTGAAGATAAACTATATTGGTCCGATTGGGGTACTCATAGTATTCAATTCTGCGATAAGTTTACCGGAAAAAATCATCATACATTGATCAAAGAAAAGAAAGATTTCATCTACGGCATTCATATTTTCCATTCAGCGCTAATGCAATTCACAAACAATCCGTGCAAAGATGCATTTTGTAGCGATATTTGTTTATTGAAAGGAACATCTTACAGCTGCGTTTGTCCGCAAGATAAAATTTTAGCAGCCGATAAACATAATTGTTTACAAACCGAAAAGAAACAGATGATAGCTGTGGGCGCTGAAGATTTATTAATTCTCATCGAACATCAGAAACTAGGTAGACAGGAAATTACTGCGATGCCTGTTAGTTTTTCGCAAATCAATTATCTAACTTATGATAGTATTTCGGGTGCGATCATTGTTAGTGATAAGAAACAGAAGAAGATTTTTACGGTCGATATGAATACCAAGGAAGCTAAAGTTTTAGTATCGTCTGGAATTGGTCAAATCGGAGGAATGGATTTCGGTAATATTGAAATTTATTTCTATTTTTGTTTTTTTCGAATATTAATTTTTGACGTTATTTTATATTTAGATTATTTCACCAATAATTTATATTGGTGCGATGTAGAACATGCAACCGTGGAAGTTATGTCTTTAACAACAATGGAACGTAAAATTATAATGAGAGATTTAGAAGGTCAGATTCCGCAAGATTTGGCCCTTGTCCCGAAAGAAGGGTAAGAAATGAATTAATAATAATAATAATAGCAAATAATTTTTATATTCTTAATTATTCTTATTATATATTAGGTAATAGTTTTTTTGTTTGTTTGCTTAAATCACCATTAATTTATTTTGATGAACTAATTAAATCATTAGGTATTTTTTTTTAAATGAAGTAAAATGCATTATAACCTAATAGCGAATAAATTTAAAGTAAATAAATAAAATTAGAATATTTTATGTAATTATATGATGAAATAATTTTTTTAAAAGATCAATGTAATAATTTATTATATTTTTTCATATATTTATTAACATTAGTAAAAAAAATCTTTCAGAACTTATTATATTAAAATAAAACGGCTTTAGGTTCAAGTTCTATATGAATATTTATTTAATATTTATTTATTGAGAATTAATATTTATTAATAATCGACCTAGTCAACGTACGTCTTCATCAGGAAATCTAGTACTTACAAAACTAATACAAAGTAAATAACAGAACAAAGAAACAAGTTACTAGGTAACAAAATAAGTAACTAGATCATAAAAATTTTATTTAATCAGTTACTAGTCACACTGATTGATGGATGTTCTTTATAAATTTCTATTGCTTCTCTTATCAATCTACTGTTACTATTGATAAGTCTTGCAATAATTACAGTATCT
The DNA here is from genome assembly GCA_963966155.1 of Clivina fossor. Classification (NCBI taxonomy): domain Eukaryota; kingdom Metazoa; phylum Arthropoda; class Insecta; order Coleoptera; family Carabidae; genus Clivina; species Clivina fossor. The sequence continues at coordinate 3,384,034 of OZ014571.1, read as the reverse complement.
TCGAATTTCACATCATGACGATACTCTAACGTACCTATATTGAACAATAGCAGATTTATCTGGATGGTTTAGACGTATTGAGGTCAATACGGATAAATAATTATTGTAATAATTGCAAGACCCATCAATATTAACAGCAGATTGATAAGAGAAGCAATAGAAATTTATAAAGAAAAATATAACATCAATCAATGTGACTAAAATAAAATTTGGCCTTCATTAATTACAAATTTATGATCTAGTTACTTACTTTGTTACCTAGTAACATTGTTTCTATGTTCTGTAAATGTTAATTAATAAATGTATATTAATACAGAACTTTAACCTAAAGTCGTTTTATTTCATATATTTATTGTTCGCATTGTTGATGATTTTCGTAGATTTGTAGTAAAATATTGTTCTACAAATACCAGATATTTTTCATTTACAAAACGAAGCAATCTAAACGATTTTTATTTTTGTTTTTTAGCATTATGTTTGTCGCATTCAAAAAATCGGAATACGATATTCATATCGATCGAATTCATATGGACGGTCAAGGCGGTAGAACTCATGTTATTGAACAGGGTCTAATCGGTCCGATTATTCTCACCTACGATTCGAGTTTGGAAAGAATTTTCTGGAGTGATTCGCATACGGGCAACATTGAAAGTACATCGATTGATGGCGATGACCGACATGCATTTGAATCGCTCGTGACGGAACCGGTGGGCGTTGCTGTGCTCGGAAACGATGTATTTTGGACGAATAAAAATTCACGAAGACTATATTGGGCCGATAAGCATAACACGAGATCTAGTTACAAGAAGAGAATTACTCTTGGTAAGTTTATTTCACGTATTAGTCAGTTTTCAAAATTGGTTTTAACTAATATCGGTTTTAAGGGAATATATATATATATATATATATTGTAGTAAGTGATGGCCAAGAAATAAAACACTAGACATAAGATATTAGTTGATTTATTGTTGTAGTGAAATTTAACATGTCGCGCCATTAAACGCACACCTCGCCAGCTTGCTTCACTCTGACACACACACTGTATTACCGACCAGGAACCACCATCATGCCACCTAGCACGCAACTATAACATCGCGGTAAATTCAAATTTAAATGTTTAGCGCTATAGTTCGGCCTTCCTGACACAATGATTGCCCCTAATCATCTGTAGGTTAACAACAAAATTCGTATATCATTGGAACACTTAACATAAATGGTTCACACATAACTAATACACGAATTCGGTTGTTAAGACATAAGTACATAAATGATTCATAAAATCTTAAAATACATAAGGTTGGTCATAATTTTTTTTCTTAACCATAAGTTATACATAAGATTGGTTGACATAATTTTCTTAACCATAAGTTATACATAAGATAATAAGTAACATAACTAAAGTAAAATATATTCATAACAATTTGAATTCGATTAAATATGTTCCTTCCAAAGTTTCATGTTTTCCGGAGAACATATTCCTTCGAATGGTTTTTGAGTCAACTGATGTTCTTCAGGATCCGTAATTACATAACGATCATTGTCTAGAACTTTTCTAATTACATAAGGACCACGGTATTTCGGCAATAATTTTTTATTCACTCCTGGAGTAACATCGACATTTTTGATCATAACATAATCTCCAATTTTATATTCATACGGCTGTTTGTGATGTTGATCATAATAATTTTTATTACGATTAGCAGTATATTGTATTTGTTTAGAAGCATCATCCCGCATTTGAATTAAATCACGATCAACGTCTTGTTGGTCTAATAAAGCTTGGCTTAAATCATCTTTAATTTTACCGATCTGGTTTATTCCGAATAAGAGTTGTGCGGGGGTTGTTCCAATCGAACGGTTTATAGTGTTATTTAACGCGTACTCTATATCGCTTAAAGTGGTATTCCATGTGGATAAACTGTTAGATAATTTACTTAACATTGGCGTCAGACTTCGATTTATTCTTTCGATTTGACCATTAGCATGTGGGGTTGCACTAGCAATAGCAATATGCTGAATATTTTCATTGTTTAAGAATTCTTTAAATTTGTCGGACATAAACGAACTACCTCTATCCGAAATAATTTTCCTCGGTTTACTATAATGGTTAAAATAACTTTTTAAATGCGTAATTACTTCATCGACTTTAGTACTAGTTGTGGCATAAAGTTTAACAAATTTAGTAAAAGAATCTATAACCTCAAAAATGTATTTATAACGATGATTCGTTTTTTCTAAGGGACCATAATGATCTACATGAAGACAATAAAATGGTTGTTTTCCTTTATCATGACAATGTAATCTACCTTCACCTTTATTAGCTATTGTAGAATAAGTAATGCATTTCAAACATTGAGAAATATAATTTTGCACCTTTCTCTTAATATCAGGGAACCAATAAACACGCATGAGATATTCTACGGTTTTATTTGTTCCTTGATGAGCGATCTCGTCATGGGCAACATTAATAACATTATTTATCATTGATTTCGGTACATAAAATAATAATTTGTTTTTTGTTTTCCGATAAACTAATCCGTTTTGCAATTCAAAATTTTTATCTTCTCGATGTTCTAAATCGTTCTTAATTTTGACAATATCAAGATCTAAATTTTGTAAGATAGCCAAATTTCGCTCAAAGCTATTTTCCGTAATAACAAGTACTGCAAATTGTCTACTTAACGCATCCGCATGTTGCATACGTTCCGCCGATCTATGTTCCAAAGTATAATTGTAATTCCTCAAAATTAACGACCAACGTAAAATTCGCGGATTGATTTCCTTGCGTTCTAACGTTAGTTTAAGGCTATTACAATCAGTTACGATTTTAAATGGAATTCCTTGTAGATAAATTCTAAAACGTTCTAAAGAATAAATTATTGCTAAAGTTTCTAGCTCAAAACTATGATAGTTTGCTTCAGCTTTTGAAGTACGTTTACTGAAATAACAAACAGGATGAAATTTACCATCGGTTTGTTTTTGCATCAGAACAGATCCATAACCGTGCTTACTCGCGTCACAATGTAACTCGGTATCGGTCGTATGAGAATAAACAGCTAAAACTGGCTCATTAATCAAAATGCGTTTTAGATATTCAAAGCAATTTGAACATTCATTATTCCACTGAAAGTCGGTTTTAGAGTTTAATAAATCATATAACGGTTTGGCTAAAGTTGCGAAATTTTTTATAAATTTACGGAAATACGATATTAATCCTAAAAAACTATGCAATTCGCGAAAACTTCTAGGAATTGAATACTGTGTCACGGCTTCAATGTTTTCTGGATTTGGACGAATTCCACTGGCATCAATACGATACCCCAAATAATCAACTTGCGTTAACAGAAATGCACATTTAACCCATTTTAGTTCTAAATGATTTCGCGTCAAAGTTAATAATACTTCTTTTAAAATGTTTAAATTATCATCTATAGTTTCAGTCGCTATTAAAATGTCATCTAAATAAATTAATATTTTTTCTTCGTCTAATAATTTACGAAATGCAGCATAAATATAGCGAGTGAAGAATGAAGGACCGTTAGACAATCCGAAAGGTAATCTTACGTATTCATATTGTCCTAAATGCGTGGAGAAAGAAGTAAAAGGTATTGAATTCTCTTTTATTCGAACGTGATAAAACGCGTCTTTTAAATCTAAACGAGTGTAGTATATTTTATCTTTTAATCTATCTATATGATCATCGATTCTTGGCAACGGAAATATGTCGCGTTGTGTCATTTTATTTAGTTCTCGGTAATCGACTGCCATTCTATATTCACCTGATTTCTTAGAAACCAACACAATCGGACTAGCAAACTGTGATTTACTCGGTCGAATTATTTTCCTAGCTAAAAGATCATTTATAATTTCTTTAAGAGCTTCCTTTTCTTGATATGACAAGCGTCTAGGATTGAAATAAAAAGGTTTGAAGTTATTTTTTAAAATTAATTCCATTTCTAAACTCGTTTGTGGTTCGTTTGGTCTTTCAACATCAAAATAATATTTTTTAACTATCTCACAAACCTTACCACCTGATTGAACATCAATTTTCTCATTAATGTTTAAATTTACTGTGTTATTATTTTCTGTCGCAATATGTAGAATCTCATTATCCCACGAATTATCAATAATGTTAACAACAGGTTTTTTGATTATTTCAACAGTATTACTAAAATTTATTTGAATGTCGTTTCGGATAATAAAATCTCTACCTAATAGACAGGAACAACTCATAGTACAATCTGGTACAACATAGAAATTTACTAATAATTCTATATCATTAATCATTACAGTTAACTTTAATTGACCTAATATAATAATTTTGCTACTGTTGACACCTTCAAAATTATGAGATTTTACATTTGTATTCAAATTCACATTTTTGGGCACCTTACTTTCTAATAAAAGGGATATGGGGCTACCTGTATCTAGCGTTGCACATATCTCACTTTGTTCCAGTTGAAGTAACACCGTATAACTCGGAACTGGTAACACAACAGTTGGAGCAGATTCTATAAGATGGAAGGCATTACTTGTTTCACCGGTTTGACGACCATCATTGTCAGCAGGTGCGGAGCCACGTGCTTCTCTGCCATTTTGTTTACAGTCCCTTTTCAAATGTGCGGTGGATCCACAACCATAACAGGATCCTCTGGGCCTTCGTGGTCGGGGACAAGAAGCTGCAACATGACCTAAATTATTACAGTTAAAACATCTTACATGGTTAGTGTCGGTCTTCGATTTTTCTTCGGCAGGCATCTGCTTCTTACTTGTTTCATTTCGATCAATTCCTTGCGATCGACTAATGCTTGGAACGGACGAAGTTCGTTTCCATGAAGAATGGAATGATGCGCGAATCTTTGTATAGATTTCTAACTTGTCCTTAAATTCTCTGAAGTTACGTGCACCATACAAAATACTTTTTCGATTCGGGTCGTCGGTTATACCGTCAATAACATATTGTATAACAGCATCCGTTTCAATACTTCCCCTTGAAGCTAATTCTCGCATATGTAAGAAATATTCTTGCACCGACTCATCGCGTTTCATTTTTCTATCTTGTAACATTTTATGTAATTGTGCGCTAGTTGTTTTTGACGAGAATTCTTCAATAAGTTTTTGTTGTAAGAGTTTCCACGATCGGATGTCCCGTTCACTCTGAATAAATAGTTTAGCTAATCCACTTAGGCGTTTCTTTGCAAAAATAAATTTCTGTAGCTCATTCCAGCCCATCAAAATTGCATTATCCTCAAATTCGGTCACCCATAATTTAACAGGATAGTTATTACCATCGAACAATCGAATTGTGTCTTCAATATCTCTAAAACTTATAGTGGCATTAGTATTGACAAGTTGTTGACTTACGGAACTTCGTATTTCATCTTGATCCTCGTCGATTTCGTCATCGGGGTCTTCAGTGTCGACGTCTTCGTCACTGGGGCGACCTTGTAATAAATCTAAATTGGTCAGATGTTCACACAATCTTTGCGCGATTTCCTTAGGAGTACCCGTATAGTCTATTCGTAAAAGATTACAACTGGCTGTTAAATCACCGACAGAGCAATTTTGAACTGTCCACTCAACCTTCTGTGTGAATTCTTCAGAATCCGAAGCGAATTCAAATCCCGAAAACTTACGTAACCGGCTTCGATTTAAACGATCGCCAGTCACTCCGAATATAAACTTATGTAATGCTTTAATTACCGATGCTGGAGAAGTTTTAATATTATTCGCGATCTCGGGTATATCGATCAATGTTACTGTATTCTGTTCATCCCCCATAATAAATAATCAGAAATAAAACTTATAAAATCGTTGGCAAAACAGCGCGTCACTATCGTGCTCTCTCGCACTCACTAGTATTTATATCTCACTATCCTTTTCTACCACGTGTTTAATCCACAGTTCTAAGGTTCGAGTTAATTTCACTATTTCTCCTAATACACACAAATAAACGTGGTGATTGAATTCTTATTATCCCACTTCTGAAGCTGTAGTAAGTGATGGCCAAGAAATAAAACACTAGACATAAGATATTAGTTGATTTATTGTTGTAGTGAAATTTAACATGTCGCGCCATTAAACGCACACCTCGCCAGCTTGCTTCACTCTGACACACACACTGTATTACCGACCAGGAACCACCATCATGCCACCTAGCACGCAACTATAACATCGCGGTAAATTCAAATTTAAATGTTTAGCGCTATAATATATATATACAGTGTGGAAAGTGATGAGGTTTCCTATATGGAAAAAAAAATTAATATAAGTTTTAGGAGAAAAACTTATTCTTTATAAAATAATTTGTTTCTATCAAAACCCCTAATAGTTAAAGAAAAATCCAGTAATCACTTAAGATAAGATCAAAAAGTCGAGTTGTTGATTTTAAATATGACTAAGTCCGAATGTTACATCAGTATCGTGTGAAAAATGCTAAAAATATTTGTCATACAAGAGACTTACATTTTAATTATTATTATTATTATTATTATTAATTTGCCAAAATATAATTATTATTATTATTAACAAGTATTCCATGGGTAACACGATACTGATGTAACATTCGGACTTAGTCATATTTAAAATCAACAACTCGACATAATATCAAGTTTTTGATCTTATCTTAAGTAATTACTGGATTTTTCTTTGACTATAAGGGGTTTTGATAGAAGCAAAATTTTTTATAAAGAATAAGTTTTTCTCATAAAACTCATATTAAAATTTCTTTCCCTATAGGAAACCTCATCACTTTACACACTGTATATGTACCTCCTATAAATTGAGAAAATAAAGACTGATTTTTAAATATTTTTAAAGCTGGTTGATTATAATATTTATTAATTTTCTCTATACAGATGTTTCTAAAAATTTGGAAGCCATGTATCTGACAGCAGTAACAGGAATCCACATAGAAACTCATCCATGTTTGAAGAACAATGGTGATTGTTCGCATTTATGTTTGCAATCATTAAAAGAATCATTATGCACTTGTCCTCTCGGTCAAATCCTAACAGCTGACAATCGCACTTGTTTCGCACCCAAACACTGTACACCCGATGAATACAAATGCGAATCGACCGAAATCTGCATTCCGAAATCACTGCGATGCAACGGTAGAAAAGATTGTATTAACGGTGATGATGAAGACAATTGTCACAAGGAACGCAGATGTTCACGTGGTATGTTCGAATGCATGAATGGTCAATGCATAACGGAGAAGAAAGTCTGTGATTTGCATTACGATTGTCTGGATAATTCCGATGAAATGAATTGTAATGGTTTCGGAAAAGAGAAAAAACTTAGTTGTCCAGCTGGACATTATCAATGTAAAGATGGTGGTTGTATCTCGCAGCGATTAGTTTGCGATAATATTCAAGATTGCAACGATGGTACTGATGAAGAGAATTGTCATTCGCTTACTTGTACTACTTTTGAGTTTAGGTAAGTGTTTCTTTAACAAATTTCATACTAAGTAGCAATCATATCGAGGTGTTAATCGCCTAAAACTAAAAACTAAGCGACACGTATTTTTTTTAATCGGCAACCGTCAAGGTTTAGGTTGTAAAAATCATCCCCAAAGTTTATAGTAAAATTGGTTTTTTTTTCTCGGAAACTATGCATCCTAGAACAAAAGTGTAAATGTAAAGAGCTATTCACCAGTGGTATTAATTTTTTTCTATACGATTTGTAAAGTTACCCTTTTGCACCCCTGACATATATTTTACTTCATATTTAATTGTTATGTAATTTTTTTTTTTAATTTTATTGACGTGTTTTTGATTTTTTTAATTATTTAGTGTTTTAAAGGGTCATCTACCCCTTATATAGACACTCGTATGTACTCATAAGTAAGTTTGATTATTAGTATATTTTTTTTATTTGCTCGTTTTCATAATAAATACTTTAACTAAACTTTAAGTAGACCAAAAAATCATTGTTTTATTGGCACAATAATAATTATGCTATTCGAAATTTGAAAAGTTGAAATAAAAAAAGCATCGTTTTATTAACAATAATAATTATGAGTTAGACTTAGGTAAAGTGTTTATTATTAAAACCGACCTAAAATATGAATATTTAAGGGAAATAAAAAAAAAAAACGATCTAATAATAATTTTACGATTAATATATAAAATCCAAAACGCTTTATTTAGAGTACATATGTGTATAGTTTTGGACAACTACGTGTTATGAAATTAGTCCTAGAATTAAATTAATTTTTAGTATTTTCTTTATAATATATATGTTTTGTTTTGTTTTAGATGTAATTCCGGTGAATGTATTCCACGAAGTTGGGAATGTGATCATGAGCCTGATTGTCAAGATGCTTCAGATGAACACGATAAATGCGGTAAATATTGAAATATTTTAAATTAAAAACTGTTTTAGGATTAGATCCTGTTTAATTATTTTATAAAATAATCTTCATCAGGTCAAAAAAAATGTATCAATGACATTAAAGTAAATAATAGTTACTAGGTAACATATAAGTAACTAGATCATAAGAATTATAGTTTTTTAATTAATGGAAGCCAAATTTTATTCAACTCAGTACCACTTCACAGTGATTCATGTTATCTTTTTCTTTATAAATCTCTATTGCATCTCTTATTGATCTGCTGCTAATATTGATTGGTTTAACAATTATTACTGTATCTTCAAATTTTACATCATGAAGATATATTGAAGCGTGTTCAGAAATAGCAGATTTATGTGGATGATTTAAACGAATTTTGTTTTGTCAATTTGATACGCAGACAAGAGTGTTATTTAGTTAACAATTTTATATTTTATTTATAGTTTTACCAACATGTGCATCTAATACATTTACATGCAATAATGGACGTTGTATTGATAAACAATTACGCTGCAATTTTATGGACGACTGTGGCGATGTTTCCGATGAGATTGGCTGCAACACTGATTCTACAATTGTTCACGAATGCGAAGAATTTGAATTTTTATGCGGTATAAATTCTACTACATGCGTACCAGAAGCTGCTAAGTAAGAAACGAAATATATAAGTGTAGCATTAATTAAATTGATATATTTATTTACAAGGTGTAACGGAACTGCAGAATGTCCAAACGGTGAAGACGAAATGCATTGTCAGAATTGTCAACTAGATGAATTCGAATGTAAAAACAAGCATTGTATCGCGAGTAATTGGGTATGCGATAAACGTGATGATTGTGGTGATAAATCGGATGAAGATCCCGAACTATGTGATCATAAAACCAATCGTACGCAAATCTTCCACGAGCGACAACAGTTTCAAGTGCCGTGTGAAAATGGTTTCAGATGTAAAACGGGACATTGTATCGACATGAAAATGGTTTGCAATGGTGTTGAAAATTGCTACGATGGATCTGATGAATATGGCTCTTGTGGTAAGTTTTTTTTTTCCATAGACTTGGTATAGATGCTGAAGCATTGAAAGAAATTGTCGAAAGATCTATATTAGTTAAGGTTCAAAATCGCTTGTCTCGATCAGCTGTTTTTGGAACAGTCAAACATTTATTTATTTATGTAATGTAGATTATAAAAATTTATGAAAATCATATTTTCATACATATTACAGACAAACAAATAAGATTTTATTATTTAATATACATATATGTCATAAGATAAAAGTAATATAGTTATATAAAATATTTAAATAATAATGAAATAAGTTGTTTGATATTAATAAACTTAATAATATGCTTAATATTGCAAAAATATTAACATAAATACATTATTTTACTAATACTTAATTCAAATATAAATACAATTATTAAATTATTGATTTTTAAAATGAACCATTTTTGCATAATGATGTCGATTTCGTTCCTGTTTTGAAAATTATGGATTGAGTTAGTCATAGATTTTCAAACTTATTTGAGCTATTATGAGCAATTATGAATAAAATATATCTCTAATGCCCGCCCTCCCCCTGACGTTTTTGTCTAAAAAAACGAAAATATTACACTATGTACCATACATCTTTCGACAATTTTTCAACGCTTAGGACTCATCTCTCATCTATACCTAATCAATTGTTATTCCGTATTTATAAAAAAAAATAATCGAAAAACATTTTTACTTTGTACAGATACTGCTTGTGAAATTAATAATAATCCATGCACAAGTGTTTGTGTAAAAACACCATCTGGTCCAAAGTGTACATGCGAAGAGGGCTATAAACTAAAAGGCGATGCACAAACCTGTCAAGATATCAACGAATGTGATCAACATCCTTCGCCATGCAGTCAATTATGTGCAAACTCGATCGGAAGTTTTACTTGCAGCTGCTACGATGGATATGTTTTAAGGTAAAAATTCCGATTCTTGTATATGTTTTACGAATATATTTTTTATATATTTTTCTAATGAATTAGGTCTGATCGACGGTCATGCAAAGCAATCGGTGACGCAATGTTCGTAGTATACAGTTCACCGAACGAAATAAGAAAATTATCACCATCGATAAATACCCTCGATTTAATTTATTCCGGCGATAATCCGAGAATTACTGGTTTGGATATTTCTGTTAGAGAAAATAGCATTTATTTTGCGATCGGAGATAGTGGAAGTATACATCGTATTGCTTTGAAAACAAATAGGAAAGATGATGTCACAGGACTGGGCAATCCACAAAAACTTGCGCTCGATTGGATCACAGAGAACGTTTACTTTGTCGATGTGAAACCAATGGCTAAAATTATCAAAACTTGTCATTTAACGGAGAAGAAATGTGCGAAGATTTTAGAATTACCTATTCACGATCAAATTTCAGCACTTGTTGTTGATTCGTACAATAAATATTTATTCTACGCTACAACATCCTGGTGGTTATTTAATTCGCCAACTTCGACAATTTACAAATGCAATTTGGATGGATCGAACGTTCACGAATTGGTGAAAAATGATCTAGGCCATGTTACTGGACTCGCATTCGATTATAATAAAAGAATTCTTTACTTTTCCGATCAACATTTGAATCAGATTCAAGCGATTGATTATGATGGTAATAGTCGGCATAATGTTTTATCGAATTCGTATGTACAACGACCAATGGGACTGAGTTTATTCGAAGATCATGTTTATTTTCTATCACCGAATGGCTATATGGTTAAATGCAGGATTTATAGTTCGCAGAAAATTTGTTCCTTGCTACGTTTACACGCTTTCAGTACGGAAATATTTGTTTTGGGTCAAGAATCCAAACAGCCAGCGAATGAAAATATTTGTTTAGGACATAACTGTACACATCTTTGTATACAAAGTGAAGTTGGTGTTCAATGCGTGTGCGAAGATGGAAAAATTATTGCCGAAGGCGCTATTTGTGAAACTCAAGAGGTAAAGTTTTCAATATTGATTGATTGCTTCTCTTCCAGTACTCTTTTATTGTTTCTCCATGTTGTTTCCTTCTATTGTCCGTTCACTTTGCTCCTGTCTTCTTTTTTGGCTTTTCTAAAAAACCCTTGAATCCTCTGACCTTCTCTCTGAATTTTTCTCTTATCCATCTATTTCCATGCCTTTTTCTGACCTCCTCGATCTCTGTCGAAGTAATTAAATATTCTCTTCGTCAGTCTTCCTTCATTCATTCTTTTAATGTGTCCGTAGAAAGTCACTCTTTTTCTCCTCGTTGTGTCCGTTATTTTTTCCATTTTTTTCTGCTGTTTTTCTACTTCGTCTAACTAACGTGCTTTTTATTTTAATATTAATTTTTTTTTATTGTGAATTTATAGAGATCAGCATTGACCGATGATGTTAAACCGATTTTTGAAGAAACTCACTTTAGAACTCCAACTGATACGAAAAATTCCAAAAGTTCAACCGGATCTATTTTATCCGCTATTATTATAACAATTTTATCTCTACTTTGCGCTGCGCTAACCTACAAATATTTACGAACTAGACAAAATATTGGCAAATTTGATGTTAGGTAAGGGAATTTGATTTTTCTTTTTTTACTTATTTTATAACGATCAATATTTATTTGTCTTAGCATGCGTTTCCAAAATCCGGCTTATGGACTACAAGTTTCGAAGTCTCCAGAATCGGATTATAATCTTCAAGCCGGCCAGCATGAATATACGAATCCTGTGATAATTGATACAAAATACGATATGGAAAAAGCTGCCAATGTCATACTTCAAAAAGCTAAACAAAATCAATTCGAATTAGCTGATAATCATACCGAATCCGAAGCTAATGATTATAATAATAAAAAATTGATTAATTTATAATGAATTATTTAATATATTTTAATGTGTTTAATGTACATGTTTCATATATCTTTTTTCTCCAAAGATTGTATAATTTTAGCGGTACTTTTTAATATTTATATTTTTGTGATATATTTTTAAATATATTATTATGCAATTACTATTTTTATATGTATATATATGTGTATATAAAATAAATTATAGAAATATTTTGTCGAAAAACTTTTTGTAAATAAATAATGTTAATTAAATTGAAAATAGTATTTGATTGAAATATGAAAATATGTCCCGTATTCGAGTAATTTTAGATGAAAGTATGTATATTTTAAAGTATTTAAACAAATTAGAACTGTTTATAACTGTTTTTTTATTATTTTCCACATTTATTTCAAAAAATTATTAAAAGAAATTTGAAATTAAATATAAATAATTACTCCACCCATGTTCATTTTCCCCCCACGCATTTTATATTCGCTATTTTCCCATATGGTATTGACGTTTCTACTATGTTGAAATAGATTTACGTGATACATATACAAATGACAGAGAAAGCATGATTGTGTAAGCGCATGTTAGATAAATGTCATATGATATCGTTGACAAATATTTACTTTCTGTTTTCAACAATATTCTTAAATAAATTTGGCATGTAGGATATCATAATTATCAAACAGTCGACAATTACAAGATTAAATATTTTCTCATCAGATGAATTAGGACCACACTTTTTTTTACCATAATTGTAAGTAAATATTTCTAAAATGTTTTGACAGCACGTCAAGTAGAATTTATATTTTAGTGAAAACTATATTAGGTAATGGGTGTAAATAGCAGTAAAAGATTAGCAGCGAAATGTACGTTTCTTTCCAAAGACGAACAAATTATAGTTAGTAATTCATTTCGATTAGCCAGTAAAAATTCTGATAAAATAAAAGAAGATGAACTTATGGTACGTACGTAAATATTTTTGTAAAAATAAATAATTGAATTGAAATAATTAATATATAGGATTATAATTTTCCACAGAAACTATGGGGTTCGCAAATGGATGCAAGATTGTCGCAATATATAAACAATTATCTGTTTGGTCAAGGTGAAAGTAGACAGCAAACAGTAGAATTTGATCGATTTGCTGAATTATTTGTCTTTTGTACTCGCGGTACTGTTGAAGAAAAGTTAAATATCCTTTTAATATCGTTAGGAAAAACAGATATTGAAAATGCAGATGTGCCATATATTTTAGTTAAAGAGGTAACCGTAATATCTTTCAATTAAAAATAATTTACTTTACGGTTATGTAATTGATTTTCTTCAAACTTTACATACCGTTAATTTTGCACATTTTATGTATGAATATAAATCGCTAAATTTTAGTACGGAAATGATATTTACAATGTAAAAACTGGTTTTTAATATAAGTTGTAGACGTAAAATGAATTGCTTGTACTTGATACATATGGTGGCGATCATTGCAGGATAGATAAGGTAAAGAAATTAAATGTTTAGTAAAATTAAAGCAAAGTGAAGAATTTTTAGTTGATTTTAATATAAAATATTAAAAATAACAGTATCTGCTAGTAGTTATGTAAAATATGGCAGCAGTTTTTCAACGTTCAACATTTTGTGATTCACATTCGTAAAATGTTCAAAATTAATTTGAAGTAAATCGATTACATACCGTAAAGTAAAGTTTTTACCAATTTATTTTATAACTATTTTCGAATTTTTTTTTCAGTATGTTGAAAGTATAGTATCATCATATATGAAAATACAAAAAATGACAAGTACTAAACAGTTTAAATCGTGGCATTCGAGAGGTTGCTTTACTAGTCCACAAAATGTACAAAGATTAGCTGAGAGTTTAACATACGAATTAGCGGGAAACGATTCAATAACACAACATAATTTAACAGCATGGCTGCAAACATCCGTTACGCTCGGATTATTTTTAAACTACGTATTTAATCATTTGTATCGTATTTCGCATCGGGAAAAAGAAAAGGAGAAAGAAAAATCGAACGTCGCGCATTATCCTTGCGAAGAATATGAGGCAGTCGACAAAGATAGGGATAAGAGTCTTATTCCATTTTGTAGAGGATTAGATTTAATTCCTAGTTATCCTAGCTTGCTCGATCTAAATCAGATCGTTTTTATAAATTCGCATTTACCGAATGAAATGCAATATGAATGGAGATTTCTGTTTTCTAGTGAAATTCACGGTGAATCGTTTTCAACTTTAATAGGTAAATATTTCTTTCTGAATTTTTCTAACATAAAAAAATCTTGTCTAGGTTTTGTTTTTAATCAATAAAATTGATCAAATATTTTCAGGTCGTATAATTAGTCAAGGACCATCAGTTCTAGTTTTAGAAGATAGAAATGGTTACATGTTTGGTGGCTTTGCACCAGATAGTTGGTTATTAGGTCCAAAATATTATGGAGATGACAGCAGTTTTTTATTTACATTAAGTCCAAAAATGCGAGTTTTTTCAAGCACTGGATATAATAACCATTATATGTATTTAAATTTACATCAACAAACTATGCCCAACGGATTGGTAAGTTACAGTCTGAAGAATTTGATTTTTACTATTATAAAACCAAAATTTTCTATTTATATGGTATAAGAAGTTTGAATATAAATATATTAAATAATAATAGAATGTTTTTATCTGCATTTTATATAACAATGTTAATTTATATTTTTTAATTTACTAATCAAATAATGTATATTTGCGTTACATATAAAATCAACTAAAATATTCTGCTATTCCTGAAGAAGGCAATAGTGATTACCGAGACGTTGGCTTATTAATTAATAAACAATATATAAAAGACAGAATTCCGTCAGTTACTAATTATTTATTACATATTAACAGTCTACTAGTTTTTTTTTCCAATTTAATAAATTATTATTTAAGGCAATGGGAGGTCAACACGGTTACTGTGGTTTATGGTTGGATCAAGAATATGGTAGCGGTCATACAAGTGAATCATGTACAACTTATAGTGGTTACTCGCAGATGTCTCATAGTAAAGAATTTCAATTTCGACATTTAGAAGTTTGGGGTGTAGGACCTGTTCCACAACCAACACAAGTAATTATTTTTTTTAATAATAAATTTATCACAGAGATTTCTTGTTTCTCAAAGTGGTACGTGTATCACACTTTGAGAAACACTGCTATATTAATTTCTAATTAATTTGTTTGTTTGTTTTTTTTTTTTAATATAAAGGGCGAAAGAGAACCAGGAGTTAGTATATTAGAAGGTAACACAGAAACTAAAGCCATATTACAAATGTCAGGTAAGAAAATGCATAGCGAAGGTCTTAGAGAACCTTCGCCAAATTAAACGAAAGCAAAAAAAAGTGATTTGAATGTGACATAACCACCGATAAAAAAAACTGCGTATCTAGTCGAAAAATGGTGAGTAAATAAATGAGATTGTATTTCTATAAGTTTTAAAAAATGGAAAGGTAGTGCAATTCTTGTTATTTTAATTTTTTATTTGTTCAATTTTTCATCATTTCTATAGAGAAATAAAAAATTAAAGCCAAAGGAATTGAATAATACCTTCTTTTTTTTGTTTAGTTTTTCGTAAATCAATTGGGAAACACGTTCAATACGGTCAAGGTTAAAATTGTTTTTAATGTTATTATTTATTAATATTTATATAAGAGACATAATATTGGCCGTGTTAAACGAGGTGAAATATTAAGCATTTGTAAGTTATTTTATTAATTTTAAGTGAAAAAAATACAGTACAAAAGTTACAGTACTCTCTTTAGATGAAGTTGTTTTTATATTCCTTGTATATTGAAAATATTATTCCTTTATAAATTTGTTTGTTAACTATATTTGTTTTACAACTTTATAATTAAATCAAATGCAACCAAATTCTAAATAAAAAGGAAAGGACATGTTTTTTCAAACGTAAAAATAAGATACGTTGTGTTGTTAATAATATATTACTTGTTAAAAGTTACATTGTTTATAATTATTATCAATATTTTAATGTACAAATAATTTTGTCGTTTTGTAGTAAAAAAAGAAACATTAAAAATGCACGCAAAATAATATACAACAAAATTAAAATTTTGTACCGTATGCGTTATATATTTTATTTCTATTAAATAGAAAATTAGATTTTTACTCTCAACGACAATAACAAATCCCACTAATTGAAATGTTTTTCTTTTATTTTTTGTTGTAAGCTTATCTTAATTTAATATTTGATTAGTTCCTTTTTAAAATAAAGTTCTGCATTTATATTTATTAATAATTGAAGTTTCGACGAACTCAACGTCCGTCTTCATCAGGAACAAATGATAACAAATGACATTTACAGTAAATATATAATAGATATTCTGTTATTTTCTGTAAATGTCATTTATATCATTTTGCCTAATAAAGACGGACGCTGAGTTCGTCGAAACGTCGATTATTAATAAATGTTAATACAGAACTATAACCTAAAGCTGTTTTATTTTAAATTTAATTACGATATTTACTATATTTTATTTTTTATAAATATTTAAAAAAAAATTAATATTTGATTACATTATAATTTAAAATAAAACGGTTTTAGATTAAAGTTCTGTATTAATATTTATTTATTATCGACATTTCGAAGAACTCAACGTGCATCTTCATCAGGAAAAATGATACAAATGACATTTACAGAACATAGAAACAAGTTATTAGATAATAAATAAGTAACTAGATATCTTCATGATGTAAAATTCGAAAATACTGTTTTAATTGCAAGACCAATCGACGTTTCGATGAACTCAACGTCCGTCGATTATAAATAAATATAAATACAGAAATAGAACTTAAAGCAGTTTTATTTTAATATAAGTTCTGAAAGATTTTTTACTATGTTTAGTTCCTTTTTGAATGATGTGCCAATATTTAAAATTTAATTATTAGTATTATGATTAAAAAACAGTAGTTATTATCAATAAAAATTTAATTCCCTGTGCTATATTTATAAACTGCTTTTAAATTCTTGTTATATAAAATGCTGAAACGATTAAAATAATTGCTATTACCGAATTTTGGACAACATGGCATATATACATATACTAATTTTATTTATTCTTATATTTATTACAATAAACTTTATATGTCCTTATGTGCCATTAATGTATTTTACACTTTCCTACTCATGTAAATTATTAACGCACAAAAATGTCATGAATAAAATAAAATAAATTATATTCACTTCTTTCTGTATTATTTTTGAAATTCCCTTCCCCCCCGATCTTAAGATCCTGTGCGTGTGACATTAGTCACAGATCACAACTGTTAAAATTTTTACTTTATGAAAACGTTATTATGTCGGTTTTTATTTAACTAATCATGAAATTATGATTTAAAATTTGTTTAAGGTTTATTATTAAATTATAGATTTATAATTAAATAGCTACCCTTCATCTATGATTTGTATTTTTGTATCACTAAAATGAATATAGTAACAAACGCAAAAGCAAAATCTTTCATAATATTTAATATTGTACTTGACAAAAGGTATTTATCAAATAATTATTCCTGACTATAAATTATATCATTGATTAAAGAAGTACTTTTCCTGGCTTTCCAGATTTTTTTTTCATTTTTCTCTGACTTTTATTATTAAACAAATGTAAATTCCTAATATTCACAAAATATTCATTAAAATAAAGATTTCTAAGTATCGGTATGAAAAAAAAATATGCTAAAAGTGAAATTCATTAATTTTGACCGATATTATAATAATACTAAATACAAATTTGCACTGCAAATTTGTGTTTGTAATTTTGTGAATTAAGCTAATTTGAATTAAATTTGCTATTAAATTGTTTAATTTGAAATAAAATGTCTATATTTTTACAATATTTATATTTAAAACTGTATTTTACAACAGAATTATTTACTCTTTATCCAGTAGTTATACGATGTTTTTCTATTGTTATAAAATATTTAAAAAAACTTTAAATATTTATTTCTTTATGATTATACTGAAGCATTGGTATACAAATAGTAATTTGTATTAATTAATTAGTTATTATTAATTAATTTATTTATAGGTAGATACATTTGGAAATAAGATAGAAATACGAATACGTAGGTATTTATTTTATGGTAATACATAATTATTTACGTAACACAATTAAAATTAAAATCCTTTAAACAAAATTAATTTGTTTAATTTATTTCTTGTGCTTTTGAATTTATGGCTGCTTATTTTGCATATATATTTTATTCTTAGTATAATATATTTTTCTTCAATTATTCGAATATTAAATGGTTAATGTGGTTTTCAAAAGGACTTTGTTCGTGTATATGATTTTACAAAACTTCAAACACAGTATTTTCAACATAAAATGTCAAAACGGATGTTGTTAAATAAAACAAAGAATATTTTTTTTGTTTAACTGGACACTACCATTATCTAATAGAGTTTGTTTTATAATTTTTTCCAAAATTTTACAAATACTCAAGTTAAGTAGTAACGTTTTATAAAATGTATAAGTATAATATTGCTTTATAAAACTTACGTATAAAATGTTATTGTTGTATTTCTGTGCAGAAGAAGTCTTTTTCATTCCTGTTCGATTGTTACAACCGTACGCACAACACACGAGCATGGTATTATAATAAAATGTATTTATTAATTTAAAAAAAGTCACTTATAATATATTAATCACAAACAGTAACACTAATAAATTAATAATAGTTAACGGTAAACAAAACTGTAAATTTTTCTGCATAACTCAGTACCAATGTCTTAATAAACGATTATTATAATATAATTAATATTATACTAAACACTATTAATAAATATTTATATAAAAACAACTTAAATTATGTTTAAATACCAAATAAACACAGACAACTCCGAATTGAGAACTGAAAACAAAGATGGCGTCTGTTAATTGTGGTCCTCAAACAATATATACACAACTAAAATAATGTTTTTAATAAAAATATGATAATTTTATTTTGAAATATTGTCGATAAATTATAAATAATAAAATACGTAAAAATGTTGTTTGAAGGCATTTTAAAACATTAAAAGCACAGTTTTTGTGTGATATAGTTGGGATGTGTTGAGAACAGCTCGTTACCTGTTCATGGCATATCAGCGCCGTCAGAGTAGCAAAATAAAAATGTCGGGTCTCGGAGTACCAGTTGTTGGCTTAGTAACACACACCAGAAAAGTACAAAGTTTATACAAAAAGGCACTTAGATGTTTAGAATCTTGGTACGATAGAAGGTAAATTATGTAGAAATCAATCAGTAATTATTATTTTACTTCAAAAAGTAAATATTATCATTATATAAGGCTCCTATAAATTCCGTGAATAAAAATATTTGAAATATTTGCATAATATAAATAACTATAACGAGAAATAGATTGACAGGTTTTTGTTTCTATTATGACAATATTTGCCAAACAAAATCAATATGAATCAAAGTTGATAGGTTTTGGCAATTGTTTTTTTTTTTTTTTTAACCATATGTATTTTCAATTTTTTTTCAGACCAGCCTATAGATATGAAGCAGTTTTAATGCGAGATCGATTTGAAAAAAATCGCAATATTAATGATATGCGAGACGCAAAAAAAATACTCATAGAAGGCGAAGAAGAGCTATTCAAAAAACAACATTGGCAGCCTAAGAAATGTAATTTAATTTAATCTCGTTTATCATTAAGTGTAATTCTAATTAAAATTACATATATTTTAGTTTCAAAATCACCGGGAGGTGTAGCCTATGATAGAGAAGTAATACCACCTGACTGGATCGTAGATTATTGGCATCCGCTTGAAAAAGCGCAGTATCCAGATTATTTTGCTCGCCGCGAACAACGCAAATTGGAATATGTTAAGTTATGGGAAAGTAAATACGGAAAACCAAAGCCAGGTCAATACGACCATTAAATGAAAATTTCTTGTAGCCGATATATTGTACAGATCATGTTTTTAATCATTATAGAAAGAATGTTTATTGTTTAATAAATTATACATAAATTAAATTCGTGTTATTCTTAATTCATAACATACAATACTAACTGAGTGAAATTAGTGATAATATAAATACGACAATTGTAATAATTTGTTCGGATGTGAGGTGTTTTTTTTACAATTATCTTTTCCTATAACAAATAAAATCCATACTAATGAATATTAAATTGTGTAATATTAATATAAAGAAAAAGAAAACACAATTTTTATTTAAACGATCGATTTCGGCTTCTTAGGCCATCATCAGAAGAATGAATGCTAAGATTTATTCAGATGGTCTTATAAACTAAATTACAGAAATTTTTACAATATGTACTTTATTTATAAACAGTATACAAAATTGAACTACAGTTTATAAATAATGTATTGTAAAAATTTCTGTAAATTAATAGGTATATAAGACCATCTAAATAAATCTTAGGATTCATTCTCTGTCAATCTTCTCATGATGGCCTAATAAGCCGAAATCGATTAAGTAGAAATAAAAATTGTGAAACTTACATCAAGTGTTTTCTTTTTCTTTATATTATTATTAAAACTTTATAAATTCGTGTAACTAATTAAAAATTTTCGAATTTTATTTGTTTTCGTGAAACCACAAAATTCTAAATTAAGTGACACAATAATTTCTAGTATTGAGTGAATTCAAATAACTCAAATTTAACAGTGAAAACAAATTCGACACCCCCATAAAATCTTTCACAAAAATAACAATTCGTATATATGTAACTGTATAAAATTTAACTATATAATTTTTCTAAAACGCTAGTTGGCGCATCAGCTTTATATCTTGCAATTTGTCGAAGTAATGCAAGTTTTTTCGTCCTGCTGTTTGATGATTCCATATCGTATAAATTGCATAGATTTATCAATAACGATTCGTTTAATCCTCGTGTAGGATTCATATTTATAGCATTTTCTAGCAATGCAATCGCTTCCTTTAAACGACCACCATACAATAAACAAACTCCCATATTATTTAATATCTGTGAAAGTTTAATTTCATATTAGTTTCCTAAAGTTAGATTATCTAATTAAATAATATTTAAAAGTGGCTACTATTAACTTAATTTCGATTATTATTAGTAAAACAGAATTATATAAAAAATTACAATGAAACTAAAAATCTGAAGATCATATTGGTATAAATTTGGATTAAAAGAAATATACAGAGTGAAGAACACAATTCATGTTTTTTTTTGTAGCTCGATTAAAAAGCATATTTATGATTAAATTAGTTCATCAAAATAAATTAATGGCGATTTAAGCAAAAACAAAATACAATAACCCAAGTATATTTATATATAGAGTGAAGAACAAAATTCATGTTTTTTGCAGCACGATTAAAAATTAGTTCATCAAAATAAATTAATGACGATTTAAGCAAAAACAAAATACTATAATAACCTAAGTATATTAATGAGTTTAAGATGATAAAATTTACCATTATATTAGTAGGTTCAATTTGACTAGCTTGTAGAAAACACTGATACGCATCGTTAAATGCATTTTGTACGACAGCGATTAATCCTCTGTCAACAAGTTCTCGAACATCCGGTGTTTCCGAACTAAAATTAAATTGAAACAAATCAATAAATAATGTTAGATTTATAAGTAATAATGTTAGATATACTTTCGAAATTCACGCGATTTGGCAAATTGTTTCTCAGCTCCTGCAACATCACCAAGCTGCAAATAAATTCTTCCAAGAGCCGAAAATAGTGCTTGTCGATGAGATGAGCTCCATTCTGGACGTAATGTTAATTCTTCAAGTACTTGCGTCGCTAATTCGAAATCTTTTTGTGCTAAAGCACAATTTACAATGGAATGTAAGACTCTTGCTTCACGCCCTGACCATAATTTCAACGAGTCGTTTCTATCCGATTCGCTTATCTCCATTGGATTACCATCTTCACATAGACCACCCTTTAAATTACTTATCATCTACAACAACAAAATAATATTGTTTATATTTCGAAACAAAAAAAATGTTCAAATAAATATTTATACTTGTCGAACTGTGGCAACCATATGAAACAATTTCATCATAGATTCTTTCGATTTACCGCAATGCATTGGCAGTTCGGCCAGTAGTAAACGAAACGAGAATGTTGCAATCGAACCAGGCCGGCCGCCATACATTTCCGGATAAAATTGGAAAAATAAATCGGGTTTATCTAATTGACCGAATGGTTCGGCTTCAACTTGAGCTAATGTAAATGACTTTATTTTAACTAATAGTGCTATTCTTGTAAACCATAATTGTAGTGAGTGCGGCGAATGTTTAGTTGGATGTCCTGCCCTGCCTGCACCTACAAATAAAAAAAATAATTATATATGCAAAGTTTATAAAAAAAACATCCACGTCTATCTATTTTATATAAAATTTGAATAGTTAAACTGCTACTGTACATTTTCAAATTATAAGAAAAACAAGGAACGCCACTTGATAATAATAAAAACCAAAACAAATTATTTATTACAAACACATCGGTCCGTATTCTCCATAGTATTTTAATTTTTGATATTTTTTATAATATCTGATATTATAAAATGTAAACTATTTTAAAGAGCTTCGTAAATAATTTTACCAAAAATCACTTTTACAAATGAGGTGAGAATACCGGTATCGTTTTTCTTTTAATATTCAGCAAGTATTGAATAATTAATTAGATTTATTAAATCATATTACAGAAAATCAATTTATAGTCTAATTTATTAAATATGAACATCAATTTTTTCTTTTGTTTTAATCAATAAAAATAATAAATTATTTAATAATAATATAAACTTTATTTAGCTCATTGCTATACAAACACAGTATATAAATAATTCAAATCAATAACGCCTTTATTTAAAAATTTTCAACGTTAGTAAACTTCTATAATCCGCATTTTAAATAAATGTATAGATTAGTAAAATATTAGAACTAACCTTGTCCATAAATCGTAAGTAGTCTCCCAGTTAAATTAATAGCGGAACGATAATATCCGGCTTGAATTAATTCGCGTAGTCCTCTTTCATCTTGAGTCACATCTCCCGCACTTAAAATCTTACATTGAGCAGCTTCCGTTTCACCTAAATATCGAGAAACCGTGTCGTGAACGTCATCTGTCTAAATAACAATTTGTAAGACAGTTTAGTATTTATCATTTTGCTTTATTTATCTTTCAAAAAATTACCAAATCTTCTTCTAATACAACTCCAGGCATAGTTAGTAAGTCTCGATCGGGAAAATAAGTACCTGGTGGAGATGTTGCACTAGCTATTAAAGCTTGACGAGTACGTTCCGAAGGAATCCAGGCATCGCGACGTCTATCAGCTTCAGTACCGCCTGCTATACGTGTTGCAAAACCATCCTTTAAACAAAATAAAAATAAAACAACCTTCAATATAAAAATGAGTTTTTTTTTTCATTCTTACATCATTTAAATCCTTATTTGTCAATCCGATATCAGATATAATTCCAGAACTATTTAGGTTAGTTTGTTTATTGCCAATAAGATCGAAAAAACTTGTGGTAGGATCTAGTGGTTTTTGTGGTGCAGGTGTTTCTGCAAAAATTCTGCATACAACAGGTTCGTCTTTCGATTTTTTTTTCATATCGACAGGTTTTGTAGATATATCATTGAAAAATGTAACTGATTCCGAATGTGTCGAACTTTGATCGAAATATTTACTTAACGAGGGAGTATTATCTGACATAGTTTTATTTTGTTTGTCACTTTCGAAACTAAACGTTACATTTGGCGAATTGGCTTTATTTTCTAAATTAATATTTTGTAAATCAGATGACAGTTGTGACACTTCTGCTGTCACCGAACTATTTGTGGTGGCATTGTTTTCCATGGCATCTACACTTTATTTTAGAATATTGATTTTATACTTTTAATACATAATAAAACTTTAATAATGTAAATCCAACAAATATGGATCAGTTTACACAGCCTATTAACAATCAAACTGACAATTATAAATAAAAAATATGCAAAATTGTAACAGGTTGTCAAACAAATGACTTCTCCGATCGCAATATTCTCATTAGAAATAAATAATTAATTAATATATAATTATTTAGTTTGACGTATATTGTGTATTACAAAAAAATCTATAATTTTCTAAAAAATTACATCACAAGAATTAATCAATTATTTACCGAATATATTTCCACTGTTTATGATTCACTGAAATATCTGACGTCATTTCTGTCAAATTGTGTCAACAGCTGGGACTTTTAGGTTAACATGATTATCGTATATAAAATAAAATAATGTGAACGAATAAATAGTGTTAAATTGTGCCAAAAAACTAAACAGAGAATGAAGAAGTTATCAGGATCATTTCGCTATACACAATGGGACCCTGCTCTTATTATAGCCCAAATTATTTCCGTACAGTGCATTATGTACTTGTCATTAGGATTAATTATTACACTGCTGGGATTCATTTCTGGTGATAATAGATCATTAGATCATATATTTGAATATCATGTAAGATTTCATTTTATTTTAACTATATACATAAATATTTTAATATTATGTAACGAGAAACATTACATATTGCAGGAAATCCAAGTAAGAGATATTGCTGGCAAAATGGTGATTTCTGCATTTGTTATTAATTCTTTGGTTGGGTATGTATAATCGAAATATTTGTATTGATAAATGATTAATGAATACCTTTTTTTTTTCAGGGCTCTGGTGTTGTGGTTCATCGTGGAACGGACTAAACAGTGTTTAGATTTTAGTTGTACTTGGCATTTTCTTCATTTGGTAGTGTGTTGGTTCTATAATGGTTCGTTTCCAATTACTATATCATGGTGGTTATTAAATTTAGTTTGCGTGACTTTAACATGCGTCTGTGGCGAATTTTTATGTCTCCGAACTGAACTGCAAGCTATACCGTTAAGCCTCGGGCCTAAGACAGATTTGTGAAGGATTGTTAATATATATATATATATATATCTATTTTGTAATTTAACTAATTTTATAGCTTAAATATTTTTGAACCAAATAATAAATAAAGATTGTATTTATTAAAAATGATTTCGAAGTGAAATATTCCATGAAAATATATACACGGATAATCACATTTTCTCAGGCTAGCTGAATTTGTTAAAACAAATAATTTTTTCTATTAAAATTGTTACTGTTTTAGCGTGCCAATGATAAATTCTATTTTAATTTTGTTTACTTAATAAATTATTTATTTGCGTAATTTATTAATGTGATCAGTTAGTTCATTTATTTTCTATGCATAAGTATTATAATAAAATCGAAGAAAAGAAATCATGTAAATAGTTGTTATTATTTTATTAGTTCATTGTTTGTTATTGAATATTTTGTAACATTTGTTCGATAAAACACTTTTTATCTAATTCTACAATATAGCGATTCAACGGACATATAGGGTAGCATACATACATTATTGAGTTTTAAAAAAGTGCACAATAATTTTTAACATTCTGACTATAAATTTTATTATATTTGCTTTGAATTAATATGATTTGTTTCATATTTATATATTTTTTTTATGGAAGAATATATTTATACAGTAATTTTTACTTATTATTATATTAATTCATTGCAAATATTACTTTCGTTTTATAAGTTTATATTCAAAAAACTATTAATTTTAAGTTGAATTTTATTATATTGGTCAGAATGTTAAATTTATAAAAATAAATATATTAAAATACAGGATCTCGGACTAAGTTGAAGCATAAATTATTGTTTTATCGAATAATAACTGGACATTTCAATCTGATAATATAGTCCGGACCTGTTTACAGATTTTTAAATGATCTCATTTGTAAACAGAACTTTCAATAAAAAATAATCATAACAATTTTAGTTTTTTATTTCTTGAAACCTATTCTAAAGATTTTGTATAATAATAAAACATAAAGTTATAGTATAACATAACATTAATTAACCAAAAAAAATACATTTTTAGGTTATTGTTTATTTTTTCAAATTCATATAATAATACCAAACAATATATTGAGATATTCAAATAAATACTTATAGTTTCAATTAGATAGGATAATTGAAGTTTTACTAGAATTAATTTAGCAACAATTGTAAAAAAAAAAAAAACTAACAACAACAAATTTTAAAACCCGTTATACAAGCATGTTTGTATAATTAATATATATAATACATTGGTAACAATATTTGATATAACTTATTAATAAATATATAACAGCCCTGCTTACATAAAAATTCAAAATTTTGTAGTCTGTGTAGAATTTTTAATTTAATTATTCCATATTTGTCTTTTAGATAAATCTTAACTAAAAATATTGCTAAACTACAGAATTTTGAATTTACGAATAATAAGAAAAAAGAGAGCATTTAGGAATGTTTCAACAATAATTGATAATAAGTAATCGAATGATTATACAATATATAATTATTAATAATATATTTCGTGCGGTGCTTTTTTTGGATCGTTGAAATTTGTGGCCGGAAAGATACATATATGTATTGCTATTCGCAAGCGTTCATTGCAAAATAAAATCGATTATTTATCAATTACCATACATTTTTAATAAATATTTTATTATAAGGGTGTGCACTTTGGTAAGAATAATTATTATGACAATTTGACTTGTTATCACAGGTTGTCGAAGACGCAATTAAAAATACTTATTTAACTTAATTGTTATTTACAATAAAATTAGTATATTTTTTACATAATGTAACTAATTAAAAAATATATTAAAAAAGTAAAATAATAATTATTAACAGTGCATTATAAAAAATTATTAATTAAAATATGAGTATTATACTTTATTTACACTGAAACCACTTAAAATACTGTTATATTTTAGAATTTACAATATGTTTTTATTGAATCGATTTTATGCTTATAATTTGTAAGTTTTATTAAGTATGTTCGTTTTACACTATTATAAAAGTTGATTTTTGTTCAAAATGAAACTATATTTGAAAAATTTGAAAATAAACAAATTATTTGGGCTAGACATCACCAAATGTATTTTGCACATTTTATGAATATAAATCGCAAAATTTTAGTGTGGACATGATATTTGCAATGGCAATAGAAGTTAAGTTGATTATGTTTAGAAAAATTTAAGACCAGGCGAAAATTTTTTAGTTGTTTTTAACGTAAAAAATTAAAAACAACTATATCTGCTAGTAGTTATACAAATATGGACCAAACATAGCAGCAGTTTTTCAACATGTTAAAAACGAATTTTCCAAATCAGTTTTAATATTATAAATATCTCATTACCGCACTAAAATTTTATGATTTAATATTCAGAAAATGTACTAAAGTAACAGTTCTGTAAAGTTTAACGTAAATACATTTGGTAATTATAAAGTAAAGTTTTACTTTTATTTGCTATATAGTGGAACATTTCATGAGATAATAAATTCTAAAACTTATTATTATTTTAATTATTAATTAACTTATTTTTGTCTTGCAATGAACGCTGTTATAACCTCCTGAGCTAATAAAAGCTATGTGGTGTTCACACAATGCATAATTACATTACAGAAATCACAGTGCTATCCACTATAAGCACTCAAACATATTTTTTTTTTTTCTAATGAAGGCAATATTCATAATTTACTTATCTAAACATTTTTCATGTAAAATATACACGTAATAGTTTATTTCGCAAAACGCGTCAGATATCTCATTAGACAGACAAATCACTATGTACAATACAATATGCGTAATTTGAGTTTGAAAAAAAAATTATATATAAAACAAGTGCGAAATTTGATTATGAAGTAAAATGGTTTCGTTATGTGAAATAAACTGTGTATATACGTATAACACACTGACAATTTGAGCTCATATAAATTTGTATTATTTTTTTTCTTAAATAGCACATTAAATAAATAATATTTTTTTGATTGTGATTTGTTTTTACAAAATATTAAGAATGGAATTTACAGTTATTCAAAATTAATAATAGCAGTCGAAAGTATAAAATAAAATACATTTTAATATCAACAGTTTTGTTCGCGCAGCACTTTCCCGCTTTAAATAAAAATATTATTCTGCGAAACTATAAAAGATATCAAACCGTGATTTTCTGGTGGTGAAAGAATAGACTTTGAACGTCTTTCAAAAATTTTTCTGTTTACGTTTGTTGGAAATCGTCCGAGTTCTAGCCCTTTCTTCGAAGCTCTGTTCTGTTCATCTGAAATAAAAATCAAAAGGCACTCATTATCCTGGGTTTTTGACAGATTTGTTTTCACAAATATTTATTCGGTCAAAAACCGGATAATAATCATACTTCAAGGGTGCATTTTAATTTTTGTTTCAGATGAACAGGAAAAGGAGTTATGTGTTACCGCACAGCCGTCCGGTTTTACAGAGCTTCGAAGAAAGGGTTAGAACTCGGGACAATTTCCTACAAAAGTAAAAATAAAAATTCCTAAAAGATCTTCAACGTATATTCTTCAACGTCCAAAAAACCTCGGTATGATATCATTTATAGTTTCGCAGAAAAAAATTCATAGTTAGTCGATTTTTTAGGTCGAGAAAATTACATACTCCAACTTCATGGACCCTAGTTTTAATATCACTTGATGTATGAATATTTGTAATGTCTTTATATCTCCTAAAGTCTAAATCACGCAGTAAATTTAATAAAATTATTACTGAATAACAGCATTTATAGCTATTAATAAAAAAATTGTTAAATAACTTTTCGAATAATATCTGTAAATTTCATTCCTAAAAGAAATATTTTTATTGATTTTTTTTCCACTACAATAAAAGTGCTTTCGTTTATTTATTTGCAAAATATTTTTAGTTAAAATAAGTAATAATTTAAATTAGTGTTTGTGCAAAATTGGCGTGAGTTTTTATTGTAAAATTTCTATGTACGTGTAAATTAAATAAATTTGAGGTAATCATATATATATTTTATATGTATAAAGCATAAATTAAATATTTGGTTTGAAAAATAAATTAGAAATCTTACGTAATTTATAATTTGATCAAGCAACAAAATACATTGAAGCGAAGTATGAATATATTTAATATTTGATTAAGAGGTAATCTAGATAAATAGGCCGTCTGTAATTGAAGTATTTACTTGAAGCTACATCGAAAATATAAATTCGTTTTATTTTTTTATTCAGAGTTTTCCTAGATATGTTGCCAGAAAAATATGATTATCGATTACTGTAATAAGTGATAAAAAAATTGCTTCAAGTAAATACATTCATTTACAATTCATTTACGAATATTTTTTCTAAGAACTGACAATGAAGTGAGGCACAGTACCTGCTGTTTGGTGTTTAAATTTTTGTTCGTATTCCGAAATTAATTGGTCGGACCTTGTTCTTGAGGCGAATATTCATCGACTTCTTGTATGACAGAATCAGCTTCTAATCGCTGTCTTTGAATAAATAGCTCTTGACGTTTCTAGAATATAAAATAGAATTGCGTAAAAAAATATCATTAGTGATACATATTTCTGAAACTAAGTGATTTTTGTATCTGTTAGAATTGACCGAGTGATAGATTTATGTATCAGGATTCACGGCCAACCATGTACAACTTTAATCGATTTCTTTGAGATATTTTGAAGTGTTAGAAATCGCAATTTAGTTTGTATTTTTCCGTACTTGCATCGTCAGTTCACGTTTGCTTTAATTAAGTCACGCTTAGAGTGTCAGAGATTTAATTAGCTTATTCGTTGTTTAGGTTCGTTTTTCTATAGCTTAAAGTTTATATTTGTAATTTATGTTTCTCTTTTTGTGTTTTTCTTGCATATTCGTGAAATTTGTTTGGATTAACTAAGCGTTATCAAATTAAAAAATAATAGAAGATTAATGAAATTACATGGTCACTACCTCGCACGCACGCTCTCTTAAGATTTTAAATATACGCTAACCGCTGAACGTGTTACATTAGTTATTACTAAAATAATCTATTCAATGAATGCATGCACATTATAAATTTTTAATAATAAACTAATGACTTGTATTGTATGTTATTTATATGTCGCAAAGAAATCGTTATTTCCTTCTAAAAATAACTATTTAACAGAGAACATCGTGTATTGACGTTTGATTATGCTGAAGGGCGGTTTTCTAAACTCGTATTATTTATTTCGATTTTCAAAATTAAAGTGTTGAAATAATAATTGCAAGTGTTCATATGTTCACTGATTTGGGTGTTTCAACTTTAGATATATGGATTATATACTTCGTCTGTGGAAATAACAACGATTCGATGTTCGATTTTCGGCGTTAGTTGACATGATTCCTGTTCGAGATCGTCGAGCGATGCGCGTCGCATTAGTTTCGAACCGGACATTGCGCTGGCGCCCTGCGATGGTGAATGAGCTTCGATTGTGCTTGCCCGGCGTAGAGGCGGTGGACCATCTAATTCACTGCCATCTAACATCTTCACTAAACTGTGCCTGTTTAACATACCATATGTAATCATCATCCAGCACATCAATAATAAAAGAAAACTGTTAGCGAAAAAATATAATTACCTTCGTGATAATGTAACAAGTGATTGTCTATGTTTGGAATGTTTTTTTGTTTTTCCAAGTCTCATATTAATCGCTTGGAAGTGGTTCTGTATTGCAAGACCTAATTCTGGACATTCGTCCTCATCCATCTGTAATAATTAAAAAAAATAATTATAATAAGTTTTATCTTTGATTATTCCGTTAGAAAATCAAATCATAGATTGCAAATTGTTGAAAAATAACGGTCAATTTATATATTATATCGTGTCATCTCAGACAAAATATTATCATATATAAACTTAGTTACGACGTATGCTTATTCTTCATACTGACATGCTACATTAATCGTTATTGATAATGTTTATATGCGCCTTTTTCTAATTCGTTTGGAATTGATTCATTGTTTAATTTAAATTTCTATTACTTTTCTTATCAATCTGCTGTTAATATAGATGTGTCTTGCAATTATTACAGTACCTTCGAATTTTACATCAAAAAAATTTTCTAGTTCATGTTGTGCAATTGCAGATAAATAAATAAATAAATTTTATGATCTAGATACTTATTTATTTAAACATTTAAAATTTTTAGGCCCGTTTTTATAATAAACATTTTAACTAATGTAGACTTTAGGTCGACATTAAATACCACCGGCATAATTATTTATTTGTGCCACCTAAACGATGCTTTTTTATCAGTTTCAAGTTGACTTTAACACTTTAACTACAGTGTTTATTATGAAAACGTGTCTAAATTTATATAGTTACTTTAGAAGACCACTTAAAAATAACTGACGGAAAAAGACTTGTAGAAGTTAAAATTATCACTTCAAATATCAAATTATATAACAACAAATTCTTCTAATTTTATTTCCTATATTTATAGTCTATAAATATAGCCAGTTGCATCAATGTCATTTAAATATAAATTCGTTTATGTATTTAAACTATGTTGACGTAATAGAACACAACTTTATTAAAGATAATTATATTTTAATAATTAAAAAAAATTGTTTATTCCATACTCCATTTTTGGTCATATTGTTTATTTTGGTGCAATATTTGTTTGTTTTCTATCTATTTGAATAGTTTCGGAAATATATAATAAATTCGAATTGCTTCCATGTCCTAACTATAAACAATTCAGTTCAGAAATATTATTTTTCGACAGTAAGATTATGTGATAATAGAACAAACAAGAAATCGACCGACTATTTGAAACGATGTACATTTAATTTGCGAAAATAAAATACTTACAACAATATGTGCGTCTCTTAACATAGTATATCCATCGCAACCGGAATGCAGGTAACTTTTTGTTGCTAATCGATAGTTTTGTTGAAGATTTAAATACTCATCACCAATCCGCACTAAGTCCGGATCAACCCTTGAACCGGGTGGTTTTCGACAGTCGAAACCGAAACTAACACCAGCCACTTGCGGAAAACGGCCTTCTAATTTTGGATACATAGATACGCCATTTTCCAGTGCCTGCAGCACTTGTTTACCTGAACATATAACAATTACGAATATTATGCAGGGCTTCGAACCGTTATTTTTGAAGGAACTTGTTTAGCGGTTAATAATTAATGCTTTCGGATTTAGGATTTGATGCACTGACCTTGAACTATAATGGTTCGATTCAGGTACAAGAAATATAAAGGTTTTTCGGGGTTTAGGTTTCGGGTTCAGTTTCAGACTCCTGATGAGAATTATCATGAATGAGGATGAGAAGCAGAAATTGCATGCCTGGATAGGAATGTTTGACGTAAATTAATTTCTATTTGAATAAAGAGTTTGTGTCACTTCCGTTTACCTGTTATTTTGAGAACAACAATGGGATCTCGCATAGGAATAACATTGACAAGATCGCGCATTATAAAATCACCAGCAGGATGAACCATATCAGATCGAAATGTTCCCGAATTTAAAATAACTAAATCAGCACCAGTTGCTGCTAGTACAACATCACACACCTGGAATAATAATAATAATAATAATAATAATAATAATAATAATAAAAACAGTAATCAATTGAAACTATAAGGTTGGTGCATATTTATCAGGCGTTTTTGTTGGCCGATTATTTATTAATAAAAATTACTGTTTTGTTTACTTTTCTTTTAATAAAAACATTATTTTATTTCCAAAACAGTCTTCCAAACAAATGTGAATGTTATTGTCGAATTTTTATGTTTCTTTTTTCATAATAAATATTAGGTAATAGTATTTTTGTTTGTTTTGCTTAAATCGCCATTAATTTATTTCATTTTAAATGATTAGCAAATGATTTAATTAGTTTATCAAAAATAAATTAATGGCGATTTAAGCAAATAAACAAAATACTATAAATTAATATAATACGCCATGTGTAATTCAGAATAGAAAATATAATATTGTTGAAGAAATGCCTGATAATTATGCAGCAACTCAATCAATCTATACCCAATTGCCAAGATTTGATTCGCTCGTTCTAACAGCTGTAAATCTACCATCTAACGGAACAGAAAAACAACCGAGTACTTCATCCATTTTGCCTTCAACAATCGTACTATATTTATCGAGTTTCTCTTTTAATTTCGGATCTTCGGCGAACGATGCAGTTACATTGCATTCTTCTATCGATACTTCAATCGATCCACCGCTACTAACTTTATCGAAATTCACTGAAATTTTACTGAATTGTCGAAAATCTGTGCCACTTTTTACTATATATTTTCCATTGATTTGTTTAATTTCGTACACGTGATCGTGTCCACCTAGTATTAAATCGATTTCGTCGCATTGTTCAGCTAGCTTGATGTCATTTGGTGTTCTCATGTGCGTCAAAGCAATCACATAATCGCAACCCTACAATTCAATCAAACATTTTTTACATATAACAAAAATAATTGTGTGAAAAGTTGACAAAAAAAAAGCATCGTTTTATCGACAAACAATAATTATTATAGTAGAATGTAAAATATAGATGCTTTTTGGTCGGTTTAAAGTTAAAGTAAGAATCATAAATAATTTAAATTAAATACAAAATTTTTATATTGACATTTTGATAAGTTAATTAAGAATGATTAATCAAATTAATGATATGGGGGCTAGGAGACATTATTTTATACTTTTTAGTCCGTTTTAAAAACGTGATACATTAAAAATTTTCTTTTTATTTATATAATTATCTAGTTACATATTTGAAACATCAGATAACCAAAAATAATTGAACTCACTTCTTGTTTAAGTTGTGCGGCTAATTTTCGTCCGGCTTCAACAAAATCGAGAAACGTCACCTCTTCCGGATTGATAGTAGCCAGTGTTTCTAACCATTCCTGTTCGACCAAACCAAGCAGACCGATTTGTCGGCCTGCCCAATGCACCACATGGGTAATACGTCCCTCGCCCAGCGGACGACCCGTTTCATTATCCAAAACATTGGACATTAACCAGGTAAATTCGGTTTGTGCCACCCATTGCGATAAGACTTCCAAGCCGTGATCTATATTCGAATAAAATACATGTTTAAAATATAGAGAACGATTAATTGAAAATTATATACCGAAATCATGGTTGCCAAATACAGCACAATGTGTTCCAATGTCATTTAGAACATGTACCATTTGTTCGCCTTTTGTGAAAGTACTCACTGAAAACAAAATGCATTTATTACGTAAATATTTTTTAGGTAATATTTTTTAAATTCTTTAAATTTTTTAGAATACTGGAATTAAGCTTAAGGGGGTATTTCAAACATTTTTTTTTTTTGAACTTTGTGAACATGTATATTTTCGAAATTCTGGGAATCCCCAGTTGATAACGTGCTTGCAAAGAATTATGCGACTTATTAATGCAAGCATTTGGAGGATTAGTTCTATGCTTTTTCCAATTTTTACTTGTAGAGATTTACCCGGTCTTTTTAATCAGAATACTGAGTAAATTTTATCCTGATCTGTTTTCTTTTATACGAAGTTGCATTAACCAGGTTACGAATTAGTAAAAAAATCTATTTAAAAAATAAATAAATGTATAAATAACTGCAATTTTTTCTGGTAAATATTTTATCCTCTATAATAAGAATACGTTTAAAATCATTTACGGACAATATCCAGAAATTACTTCATTACCTTACACGCGTTTAAATTATATATTATCAAAATAATGTATAATTTTCTAAGCGTACCCTAAAAAAATAATGAAAATTATAGAAAAATATTTATACTAACGCATGCTTGGAGAAAATGCATCGCCGCTGAATAAAACCAATGGTTGTAGATGTTGAAAACTTTTCACCGCCGTACAAAATCTAGCTGCACCGCCAACCGGTTCAGGACTTGTTCGCGTCTCCACATTGTAGACATCGTTAAAATGGATAATAACCAGATTTCTAGCCATTGCACCACCAGCTAATGTACTAACAGCCCGCCTGCCCGCTGCTCTTACTTCCAACGATGCCTGGAAGCATTCAGAAATAATTATTACCAACTGTTAATTATTTGCAATCGGTCAATTTATTTCCTGTTCATATTCGTCTACACAGCATTACGATAGGCGTATCCAAAAAAAACAATAAACAATATGCAATAAATCGAAAGTTGACAGCTACAGAGATTATAAAATCGTTCATTTTTTTTATAACAATAATTAAACTGATATTCTTAAACAAATATTTCATCTGCATAGTCAAAGTTTGTTTATGTAAAGTATATATATTTTTTACTGCACAGATAATAATAAAAGAATTGTATTTTACAAATTAAAATAATATATAAAAAAATTGAAAAAATATTCGAATTATATTTTATAATATGAAACTATTAAATATCTTAAATAAAACTGCTTTAGCATAAAGTTCGGTATATTATTATTTACAATCGACAAGTTACTAGGTAACAAATTTTATAAATTTTTAATTAATGGAAGCCAAATTTTATTTAAATCAGTTACTAGTCATGCACACTGATTGATGTTATCTTTTTATTTATAAATTTCAATTGGTTAAAGAAAAAGATATCATCAATCACTGTGAAGGAACTGATTTAGCTTCCATTAATTTAAAATCTATAGATTGTATGATCTAGTCACTTATTTGTTACCTAGTAACTTGTTTCTATGTACTGTTATTTATTGTAGCAGTTTTCCTGATGAAGACGGACATTGAGTTCGTCGAAACATCGATTATAAATAAATATTAATACAGAACTTTAACCTAAAGCAGTTTTAATAATATAATGAGTTCTGAAAGATTTTTTACTGTTATTAAATATCTTATAAAACTATTAGAAATTTGTGTACACTTTCAAAAATAATTTAATTTCATTATAATTGCAAAATATATGTTTTATCAGCGGTAATAATAAACAAGGAGCAATTTGTTTTCAGGTCAAAGTGAATAAAAACACATTAAAAAGTTGATATTATTATTACCTAGGTAAAGTTAGATTTTTATTACTAGTGAAAGAAAATGTTTATGTCTTTTTTAAGAAACAAATTTCAAATAGCGCAAATAATTTTTGACTCACTCTTAAAGAAATATATAAATAAATCTTGCAGATTAAAAAATATCTATTTATAACTACTACTAATATAAAGATTCTTTATAATATATCAAGAAGATAAAAATATCATTAGATTTAATTTTGATCATGTATTAAAATATGTAAAAGTGTTCAAAATATAAAATTTATTAGTGCACTTACATTCATTTTTATTATAAACACGTGCTTTCTATTGTCTACACTGCCGACACTAACAATAAATAATAAAAGAGAAAAGAAATAAAAATGTATTCGTATAAAAAGTGGATCACAAAAACAATACGTAGAACAACCTACACATATTAATTATTGGTTCGCCCAAATAAACAACTGTACCATATAAATTTGTTATTAAAAAAATATATATGTAAGCTATAAATAATTGTATGATAAAATTAATATGATGAATTATTAATACCTAAGTCTTTAAACTTTCGTAAATAAACGAAGAAAATATTTTTCATTTTGATAAAAATCTTAGTAATTTCTCGCACAATATTTACTTAAACATTAAATTAGCACTAATACATTTAGTATCAATTACAAAATAAAGATATTACGTTTATGTTTAAATTCATAAATATATTCAATTACATATTTAATCTGTTTGGAGACTTGTATGTGTATTGTGTATTCAATAACAAATTAAAAATTATTTTACAGAAAATGGTAGCATTTGCTATAAAAATATCAATTATATTATTAGAATCAGGGGCGTAGCAAGACCTTTGTGGGCCGGTGTGCCACTGGGATTAAGGGGCCCCCTTTACTCTTTGTATTGTTTAAAATTTTAATGTTCTTTTGGCTCATTTTAAGTACTAAATGTTATTTTTATTTTGTCAGTTTGTGCCTTAGGTATTCGAAAAAAAATTTCAAATAAAAGTTGTTTTATTTTTATGATAATCAAAATTAATTAAAATTACTTTTTTTTAAATGCAATCTGTATTTTCAAAATTAATAAATTAAAGTGAAATTCTTAAAGAAACAACTTGCCAAAAAATATATATGTATGTACCTAATAAAGTTGGCTTAACCATAAACAAGAAAGATGTGAAGATTTTCGATTTAACAGTTCAGAAGATAATTTTAGGATAAAGGTTTTTAACGCTACGTTAGATATTATAATTGCACAATTAAAAGATAGATTTTCAAGTTTTACGGAAATAAATAAATTATTTGGAATAATTTTCCCAGAAAATTTAAAACAATTATCTGATGACAAATATACTGACGATTTAACAGCAGATTTTGAGGCACAGATATTATCTTTTAGGAAAACCTTTAAAAAACAGTTAGAAAATATTAATTCGGTATTTGAATTAGGAGAATTAATATTTACAGATTATTCTATTCTTAGTTCGGCATTTCCGGAACTTTGTACCGCTCTTATTTTGTTTTTAACATTCCCCGTATCAACTTCTAGCGCTGAAAGAACATTTTCAAAATTAAAACTTATTAAAACATATTTAAGAAACTCTATGTGGGAGAATCGTTTATCAAATTTGG
This sequence comes from Clivina fossor, assembly GCA_963966155.1. NCBI lineage: Eukaryota > Metazoa > Arthropoda > Insecta > Coleoptera > Carabidae > Clivina > Clivina fossor. The sequence goes on along the minus strand of OZ014571.1, from coordinate 3,346,301 downwards.
CGATTTTGAGCATTGAAAATAAAAGAGCACGTAAATTAAATTTAAATGAAATAATTCGCATCTTTGCTTCAATGAAAGCATAAACATAAACTTAAATTTGGTTTGTACTGTATGTTTTTGTGTTTGTAAACTTAAAAGAATCTATGAAAATGTATTTAACTTACTTTAAGGGGGTAGTACCCTTTTGCATTTTCAAAAAATCGATTTATTTTTTTTTAGCTTAAAAAATTTCTTAGACTGTATACTTTAATTTACCCTTTACCGGAAGTCCGTCGGAAGCTTCGTAACAAAGTTACAGCGCTTTTAGTAAAGCAGTGTCACGGCCCGAATAATAGGTCATTTCCAAAAATTTTTTGAGCTAACAAAAGGACTTAGGGAAAAATGAATAGGCTAGTTTCATTCGCCGTTGAATAAACTTCAAAGTTTTATTTTTTTCATAAAAATCGCGCTCTCCTTGCAGCCGGTGCACCAGGTGAAATCGGCCTCTGCAGCCGAAATATTTTAAGTGGCGTGCTTCCTACTCGTCGTCCTTCTGCATCTGGAATAAAAACAATTAGTGTGGCCTATTCCTTGATAGATTGTCTACCGTTGTACGTAGGATTTTTGAAAAATATTGATTTAAAAAAAAATGGCGGCACTTTGAACAAAATTGTCCGATTTTTGATGAAAAAAATGAGACAAAAACGTGCAACAAAAATCCATTTTTGAATATTTCCAAAAAATCCTAAGTACAACTGTAGCCTATTTTATGTAGAGTATGAGAAGCCAACAACCTATTTAATCATTTAGCTGACTGAAGGTATGTGGTTAAAATCGCCGAGGAAACGAAGTCAAAACTTCAAACGCGAATATCTCGAAACCACATTTTTGAAATTGGCGGGGTTCCTAGCTCGAATACCGTTTAAATGATTAAATAGGTTGTTGGCTTATCATACTCTACATAAAATAGGCTACAGTTGTACGTAGGATTTTTTGGAAATATTCAAAAATGGATTTTTGGTGCACGTTTTTGTCTCATTTTTTTCATCAAAAATCGGACAATTTTGTTCAAAGTTCCGGCATTTTTTTTTAAATCAATATTTTTCAAAAATTCTACGTACAACGGTAGACAATCTATCAAGGAATAGGCGACACTAATTGTTTTTATTCCAGATGCAGATGGACGACGAGTAGGAAGCACGCCAACTTAAAATATTTCGGCTGCAGAGGCCGATTTCACCTGGTGCACCGGCTGCAAGAAGAGCGCGATTTTTATGAAAAAAATAAAACTTTAAAGTTTATTCAACGACGAATGAAACTAGCCTATTCATTTTTCTCTAAGTCCTTTTGTTAGCTCAAAAAAAAATTCTTGAAAATGACCTATTTTTCGGGCCGCAAAAGGGTACTACCCCCTTACTAAACTAATTTATACAATAAATATATTTAATCCTATGAATGGTATTTTATTCCTCTTCTTTGTTTTTTATTTATTACAAAAAAATTAAAATAAACAAAAAAAATGGTAAGTATTAATGAAAATAAGGCCCTATTGGGCACTTTGGCTCGTGGGCCCCTCTCGCTCATGGGCCCGTGTGCACCGCACTCCTTGCACCCCCGGTTGCTACGCCTCTGATTAGAATATTGACTAAATTTATATAGAAATAAAGATAATTAATACATATTGTGATATAATAAATATTTGCTAAATCATATAGAAAAAATTCAGTATAAATTCTTAAAGAGGCACGCGCAATTTAGTTCAATGAATTATCAACAATTGTTACAAGAATTTAATTATATATCGTTTCAGCAATGCAGAAATCAAAATTTGCTACTATTTTTATATAAGATGCTTCTAAATTTATTGGATCTCAGAATACACGAAATCCTGTAACATTCAATATTAATTTTGCTCGCACTAACTTATATAAATATTTTTCAATTATTTTTATGTGCAAACTTTAATAATTATTATCAACTTAGGCTAGATATATTTCATATGTCATATACACAATTTACAAATTTAGTTAAAGATTTGCATCAATCTATTGATAATTAATTTTAACTTTGTATAGTATCTATGATGATTTATATATATATATATTATTTTCTTTGTATCATTTGTAATAGAAATGTAATTAATTCTGTTGAGTAATAAACATTATTATTATTATTATATAATCTCTAATCCCCATGGAAGACACATGACAAATATTATAAGTATTTATATATACAAAATAATGTACATTATTACTTGTTAATTCTACTTCACTGAATCCGAAGAATAAGATAGAATTGTTTTACGACATAAAAAGCAGAACTGAAGAAATAAAGTAACAAATAGGAAAATACAGTGACTGAATTCGCTACAATAAAAATTTGAGAAAAGAAAAGAAGCCATACTGAAACTCGTGCAGATAATACAATTCAAGGATAGAAAGTAGCAAAAATTGTTATATAATTTAAGAAGAAAGACCTGCTTCAGCCATCCGACAACGCTTGTAACTTTATTGCTAACTTCCGCAGGCACTTCGATGCTGTGTTCCTCCACCAATGATGTCCATTTCGAGCGTAGAGCCGCTTGGGCCGCAAAGCTTGCCATTGAGAATAACTTCAAAGTGCAAACCTTTTAAAATTCCACTCCTGTTCCATATTAAAGCGAAAACTTTAGGATAAATATAGGTAGACTAACAGCACAAATTTAATTTGACAGCCACATTTAAATTGTCAACGCATTTATATTAAATGTCACTATGACATTTACTTAAAAAAATACTTTTCTTTTCATTAAAAAATTGAAAACTAAAATTTAATCTACAAGTTCAAGATTGTATTTCAAAATGAAATTTATGACTGATATAATTTTCTACAAAAAAAATTCACTATGTAACAAAATAATTAATCAAAGGTCATCGTTAAATATTAACCCCGGAAATATTTATTATTTTTGAACTTTTACGAAAAAAAATTTGCAAGGTCGGTTTAATGCCCCAATTCATAAATAATTAGGTCAAGATTTAGCGAATAACTAACAGAGACATACTGCTAAAATTAGTTGTATATCTTACCTGTAAATGTTTAATGCCTATTTTATGGTAATTGGCACTTAAAAATAAACTGGAAGATTTAAAAATGTCATTTTGACAGAGACAGATACCTCGAATCCATTTCTGACAAACTGCTGCAGAAAGAGAAACGTTTGCCATCTAGTGATCTACGCATTAACGTTTCGTACAGAATATCTCAAACTTTTATTGTAATTTTCTATTACGTAATAACAAACTACCGAATGAAATCATGTATTTAAATAACGTTTATTAAATATTTTTAAATTTCTAGAATCAATAACTTAATAATTGTCAACTGAATAATTATTGTTAAAGAAAAATAAAGAAAATAAAACTATTGAGAAAGATTGGAAACTTCCGTAAGAAGATAGTGGATAATTTTATTTGAAATAAATTCGGGTTGGAAAAGTAAAATGAAGGTAGAATCAATAACAAGTATTTACATTTAAAATTAAATATATATTGCTTAAAATATTTGTTGGAAATAACAAAAAAAAATATGAATAAATGAACGATTATTATGTACAAATGTAATAAATGCAAAAACTAACTTGATACATATATTGTAATATGATACTGTGAGCTTCAAATGTATCTAACAAATACATTTGCATTATATATATATTCAATATATAATATATTCAAATATTAATTGATAAATAATTATGATATGAATCTCTTTTTCTAAAAAAAACCTGTCAGATTAATAAACATTTTATGTTGCACGTTCGTAAAAATAACCAAATTGGATACCCTCTATTGATTTAGAACGTACTACGTTCCCCTAACACAAATGGATAATGTACAATTCATGATACAACAGACAGATATGATATTTTAGATATACAAATTATTTATGTACAATTTTGGATTTATTTTTTTCGTTATGTCGCAAATACTATGTATATAGTACATAATCTAAAATCGCATAACGATTTATTGTTGATTTTTTTTTGCAATGGCACTATACAATTTATACTAAAAAGTATATTATTTTCATTTAGTTCAGATTTCTTAATCAAATTTGCAAAAACTTCTGCTAATAATACTGTTTATGTTTAATATTCTGATTGAATAGTTGTTTAAAATATGAAATATATTTAAACCAACCCTATTATGATATAATATTTATATGTAATCTAAGAAATCTGAAGTAAAATTATTTCAAAAAAAAAATGTTAAGGCCATTTCAAAGCAAACAAAAGGCTATATTCAGACGGGTTGTGAGAATCCAATAATTTTACATTCGATTTATTCGTTCAATACTACATATTTATGGTAACTAATTATTAGAAAAATTAGCTAATTTATGTACAATTAATAATTTAATAACAATTTTTATATATTCAGACAGAATTAACATATAAAAAAATAATCAAATATTTAATTGTCAATATTTTCATTGTTTATTATTATTTTGATTTCCAAAAAATATATATGTTGTTAATTGTAATAAAGATTAATCATATTTTTTTTCAAATAAATTGTATGTGTGAAATAAGAGAAAAAAAAAATAATTTTCATCATTTTCCTTGAAAAATGCGATTTTCTCTTATTTCACACATGCAATTTATTTGAAAAAAAAATAATATGATTATTCTTTATTACAAATAACAGCATATATATTTTTTGGAAATCAAAATAATAATAAACAATGAAAATATTGACAATTAAATATTTGATTAATTTTTTTATATGTTAATTCTGTAAATATATAAAAATAGTTGTTAAATTATTAATTGTACATAAATTAGCTAATTTTTCTAATAATTAGTTACCATAAATATGTAGTATTAAACGAATAAATCGAATGTAAAATTATTCATTTTTGGATTCCCACCATCTGTCTGAATATAGCCGTTTGTTTGCCTTGAAATGGCCTTAATAAATTCAGAGGTATCAAATATTTAACAATCCGTCCTGCGGAATCCTTTTTTCATATTTTAACAAAAACTTTTTCATATAAAACACAATACTTTTGTTTTTTAAATAAAAATTAAAGTCATTAAAGTTTTGTACTTTTTCTGAGATTTAAATTTCGTAAAAGATAAAAATTATTTTCGCCAATAATTTTACATATGTGTAAAATAATAAAAATTATTGCTTTATTCATAATTTTCGAAATAATCTTTGAAACCCCTGACAGAAATCTAAAAATTATCAGTCACTTTTTAGTAAACAAAATGTTTTCTTTCTGAATATTCTAATATTAAAATTAAGTTTTTGTGTAGTAACAAATACTTTATGTAAAATGAGATTAAGAATATGTTTTCAAATTTCAGGTAAATATATTCTTAAGATATAAAATAAATAAATGAGTAAAACTATATCTACATAAATGTAATTAGAAGGGATTTCGACCATTCTTTAAGTTTATTTTTGACACTTTTAAGAAGAAATAGTTCTTACGTCTTCTATTCTTATAAAGTAACACAAATTTAGAGCGTTTATTTTTCATTTTATATATCATGTGCACAAGTTTCGTAGAAGACTGTATTAATAAATTTCTTCTAAACTAATTTAATCAGATTCAATAATAATTTCTTGAATAACAAAAACAATTATTGTACAGGTCGTGGCAGTGGGACAATAATGTTTATATTTTGTTATTTTTAACATCGAAACTAAATTAGAAATCAAATTGAAGACAAAATCATTTAAGTTAAGGAGGTATTCCCGTTTTTAGGTGTTTTTCAACATTTTTTTGGAGAACTTTTACAACAAATACAGTTATCAACAATTATATCGTTGGAAAGTGTATTTATTGAAGTTTTCAGCAGTATTTTTTTGTTTTCAAAAAAGTCAAATTTCCAATTAAAAAAAATGTCGTCAAAGTGATCTTCAGATTTGCCAAATGGTGGCAGATAAAACTGACGTTCTACATTTCTGAAATAAGAACAAATTAGATGTTAGTACTTGTAACGCATGTAACTTTCGTTGGAACCTACGAAATATATAATTTTTACCCCTAAATCAAAAAAGGGTCAATTTTAGGCGACTTTTTTTAAGAAGGTTGCCATTTTATTTTATACATTTTGTAGGTTCCAACGAAAGTTACAAGTTTCTAATATGTTTTTGTTTCGAGTTTTATCTGTCACCATTGGCAAATCTAAATTTTGATCTGATCACTTTGACGCCATTGTTTTAAGTAAAAATTTGACAGTTGAAAACTTCAATAATTACAATTTCCAAGGGTATAATTGTTGTTTCCCCCAAAAAAAATGCTAAAAAATGCTCGTTAAGTTTTTCTAAAATGTAAAACTAAAACCTTGCGATACAAATGTTATTGATTTTATTTCTGTTAAAAATAACAAACTAGAAAATCATCGCTACCTTTGATTGCGCCCTGAATAATATTACATAGCTTTAAATTTTGATATGACGATTTATTTTCGATATTATTGAATCTGACCTATAAGGATATACGCACGTTTTTAATGAGGCAATATCCCTGAGTAGTTTAGAAAATGCAGATATTTAGAAACAAAAATAAAAATAACTTACTGCATTATCTGTGCACACAAACAAAACTTGTACCGCGTCACTAGTCAGTTAAGTTTATATAATACAAACGATTGAACCGTATCGAAATACGTTTTGCTTGATAAAACCAATCACTAAACACAGACTTCCATGTCTAGATCGAAATGTACATTGCGATCCGCATTTGCTAATTTGAGCAATGTTTTCTTAACGCGTAAAGCTGACAACCGCGCATTCGCGTTCTGATGCCAGCATTCTCGCATCACTGTTGCCATACCGCTTAATGTCTGAAACAGAAACACAACATACAGATACAGATACCGCGCATTATCACCCTTTCGACCTTACACGCACGCAACATGTTTTAATTTTAAATTTTAATGATACACTTCAATTCCGACATTTAATAAAATAATACTACAATACTAAATACTGATTATATATGTATTATTATCATTACATACACAAACATATTGAGGAAGTTGCTATTTATTTTAACTTCACGGTTATATTAAATTATATTTTAAAGCTTCTATTTCATTACAATTGTAAACAATTTTTTTTTAAACTAACAAACTTTTGAATGTATTATAGGATAAATTCATACAGAATATTTTATCTAATATACGAAAGACTTATATAGGTATATTAATAATTACATCGTATAAAATAAAGTTAATTTAATCTCAGAAATAATATTGAAAAATTTCATAATTCCTATTGCAAATGAATAAAAATTTTAATTGTTAGTATTTATAACCACTTATAGAAACGTTTTTAACTAAAAACATTTTTATTGAATGAAAATATATTCATTTTACATTTTAATTTAATCTCAAAATAATATTGTAAATTTCATAATTCTGTTACATATGTATACAAATTTTAATTGTTCGTATTCATACCAACTTTTAAAAATGTTTTTAATTAAAAACACTCTTAATAAATGAAAATATATTGATATTTTATTCATTTTTTTACATTTTAACATTTCATTTAACTAATAAGAATGTGATATATATATTTTCGATTCAACCATGCTTTTTAAAAACCTAAACAAAATTAAATAGAATAACTAAAATTGTGTACAGTTATTTTTTATAATTTCGAAATTTATTTTAATAAAAAGAAAAACAAAATCGAATACATACAGGATCGCTAGCCCATCGATTGGGCAAACTGGGTCTTTGTTGATCGATACAGACGACTTTTTTCATATCTTCAAAACTGGGATCGTTTGGCACGACATCATGAAACGGCGGTTTATAATCTTCGGCAATACCATTGCTAACTGTCCGCCTACAAACTTCCCAAAGCACCAAACCTAATGCGTAGATATCTACGCGAAGAAACGCTTCGAAACATTGCATATTTATGCTACCGAAAAGAAAAAAATGATTCAAATTTCTATTAAATCTTAAATAAGAAATATTTGAAAACTAACCTTTCGTCAAGTACTTCGGGACTCATATATCTCTTAGTTCCAACTCTAGGATTTGGGGCAACATCTAGTTGACCCGTCGATTGTATATGAGTTACCGCTAAGCCAAAATCGGCAATCACACACGAACCATTATTTTTCACCAATATATTTTTACTTTTTAAGTCACGATGTGCTATCGCCGGTTTACCCTGCAAAATTTATTATTAAATATCTCACTTATTTTTTTTTAGGCTCATTAAAAGCTAAACAATTAAATCAGGTGTCAGAAAACTGGAGTAAATTACCTCAAATTGAATAAAAATTCAAATAACTGTATGGTAAAAATTAGAAATAATAAATTTGATAGTTAAATTTATTTAACTATTTTTTGTGTCAATGGACGAAAAAAAAGAAAAAAGAAATGAAATACATTCATCAAAAGAATACAAAAAATAAGTCTCATGATTTTGGTGTTGAAAATGTCAATTAATTGCAGTCTCAAATCATTAGAAGTGTACTGAGAAAATAATTGAAAATTGTCTCACGATTATATAGTTCTTTAACATGAAAAATGTTTAATTTATTTATTGTAGACAGTCTTAAAAATTATTATTATATTATTTCATATAAGATTAGAAAATGATCTACTGTGGCGAAATTTAAACAAAAATAATATTATAAAAAAATCCCAAAACCACACTTAAATTAAAATAAAGCTAAATACGTGTATTTCGGAAGCTAAGCTTCCATCTTCAGTAGTTAAATAGTTTAAAAAAAATTTTACGCCTGTGAACCGAAGTGCTTAAGCGTTTATGTACTTCGGATCACAGGTAAGATTTTTTTGTAAACTGAAGATGGAAGCTTAGCTTCCGAAATACACGTATTTAACTTTATTTTAATTTAAGTGTGGTTTTTAGGATTTTTTATAATAGTATTTTTATATTATTTCATATTCGTAAAAAACAAAGTATTACTTTATACGCTTGTTACATAAATAAATTACTATTGTATGTTTTTGTTTTGAAATATCAGCTAACAACAAAGGTTAGAATGTAATAAAGATAAATATTAATTGCTTGTGATTAAAATATTTTTTCTAAATTTGTTAGTAAAGAGAAACAAATAATTAATTTATTGAATAAGCCTTGAGCATAGAAAAATAAAATAATGTTGGCATTGTATCAAGTTACCTGTGTGCCAAAAATCTCCGTATGCAAATGAACAAGGCCATTGCAAATTGACAAACAGATCTTCATTAGCTGATGGTGACTGAGTGTGGTACGATTTAGAAAATCATAGAGCGATCCATGTGCATGATAATGCGTTACCAATAATAATTGTGTACAAGAATTGCGTGATGTCATATCGGAACCGATGTAGCCCAAAATTGATTCATGCCGAAGGAGAACGGTACTACAAATCAATCATACATTTATATAAAACTTCTCAATTGTGATTGTTTCAACACACTTTATATATATATACAGGGTGATTTATGAAAAACTACACTGGATGATTCCTATGAGTAATCTAAATAAAAAAAAACTTCAAATAAACATATGTCCGAAAATGCTTTCTAACGGAACTGTAGCCGTTAGAAGTTTCATTATGTAATAATCTTCCTAACAATATTAGAAATAGTGATTTAAAATCTTATAAAACTCAGTTACATAACTGGCTGATATCACATTGTTTTTATTCTGTTAATGAATTTTTGAATTGTAAATTATAATATGAATTTATCATTTATTATATTTTATAATTGTATATGTTTGACTGTTTCTATGTCCCATTACAAGGATCAACAGAAATTAGATGTATAAAAACATATGAATACCTGTAAATTTCTGTTTCTCTGGACCAACTGGATTCATCGCGCGAAAAGAATATTTTCACAGCGACATTTTCACCATGCCAAATACCTCTCCAGACTTCACCATATCTACCTTTTCCAATACATTCGGCCAAAGAGATCTGTTTCGCTAACGTACGTTGAATTAACAACGGCAGCCCCGAACCGCTACCAGAAGTCATCGATTGTTCTAAATATTCCTGTAAAACATTTTCAATTTTAATGATACACACTAATACAATTTGTTTTTTTCTAATTAATATACTTACCCTTAAGGTACTGTCACCGGCAGCAGTTGCCCTTAATAAATCGTCACTAGCATAGTAAGTTTCGGGATCAAGTTTAATTCGTTGTGCCAGCAGTCTCTTGCGATGGACGCGACGCATAAAGAATAAAACAAACGCACCAATAACACCTAATACAACAACCGGCCCCAAAACTGCTAGTGTCAATTTTAAAACATATCGAAGTGAATCCGAATGCACAACTTCACCTAAAAGCAAAAATTTCTAAGGTTAATGCTGCTATTTAGCTTAAATGAAACGTAAACTTAAAGAAATTTATATAACCATTTAAAAGATTCTATTTTCTATACTAGCAATGTATATATTTAATTTCTTATCTTCCTAAATCTTCTAAATATAAAAAATTACAAATATTTTTATATTAGTCATTATTCATGCAAATATTTCTCACACTGATTCTGTCAAGTGATCGAATATAATCTCAAATTTAGCAATTAATGCACCTCCGATGGCTATTTCAATTTAAAAGAATTTAAGCTAAAGTTTTTACACTTAAAGTAATAATATAAGTAGCGATCAGAATTGAAATTTACTTCAAGTTCTGTAAATTTAAAGATTTAAGTTAAATTTAATGACCAGAATAGCACCGTAAAGATGTTTTTGTTACATGTGATACAATACAATAAAAATAAGCCGTTTTCTATAAAAAAAAAAGTTAGTTAAATAATAATGAATGCAATCTGCTATAAGCTTTTCATCTATAAACAGTTCCCGAAAAAAAAAATCCTTCAAAATTTTCATAATTTACGTAGTTGCCATTCAAATACAATCCCTTAAATATAAAATGGACTTGCACCACTTTCAAAGAAAACGGCTCAAATATTATTGTTAGTACAGGATAGTATATATGTAAATCGTATTTTTATCGAAAAATCAAAAGAACTACTAAAAAGTATTCAAGTGGAAATAATAATTTTAGAGTCAAATATCTGATATTCGTAGGATATTTTTATTTCATACACAATCAAACATAATTTCATGTAACGGGTATATTTTCGGAATTAATAAATTTAAAAATAATAAAAAACTGGGCCGCCGTATTCGCACCTCACTTTTTCGTGAAAAAATGCATTAAGTTTTTGCTTCTGTTTTTGATCAAATATAAACAGTTTTTCTATTTTTGATCATTTTTATTATATTTGATATTATAAAATAAAAATAAAGTGTTTAATAAATAATTATAAGAAAACTCTAAAAGTACTTTTGGAAAAAATTATTTTTATGAATGAGGTGAGAATACAAGGCCTAGGTATTTTTATATTAAATAACGAATGCTCAGTCAATTTGTTTTATGTTGTGACAATCGTTATTACCAACTAACATTGATAAAAATTATTGGTATTTTCCAATTTAGTCTTTTGAATTAACGTAGAAATATATTTTATTTACCGGGATAAATTGCTGGCAGTTCAGGAAACGGGCCACCATTACATAAATCGCCCGTACAACAACTGATATGATATTGTCCCACTGCATGACGTTTATGGGGCGAAGCAAATCTAGGTGTTTTACACATTAAAGGTAGCTGTTCCGGTTTGGTAGTACAGCCACGTGAAACACTCTCTTCGCCTGAAATTTCTCTAACACGAGACTTCCAACACTACAAATAGATACAATAAGTTTAAATATTAATTTGCTTGCCATTATTTCGTAACAAAAATTCTAACCTGTAGCGCGTCGTAGCAATGGACTTGATTGGAACAATCAGGTGGTTCACACGAGTAACATTTAAATCGTTGTTTATGATAGATTTGATTATTTTGCGGTCCTATAACATTATTATTTTGAGTGTGTGGTTTTTTCTGAAATTCATCTGGAGGTAATTCGTCGAGTTCGTCATCAGGTTCATCGATAAATTGAGCTCTGTGAACAATTTCACCTGCGCAGGAAAGTTAATTATACAATAAATAATCTATTGGTAATATAACGAAATTTAGATAGATAAAAATAAAATTAAGTAAAAGCAAAATATAACCAGTTGAAATTTAGATACTGTACAGCTTAAAAATTTCAATAATTTATTGTAAATTTTTTATATAGTTTTGAAAATGCTAAAATATATTTTAGTAAAATCGAAGAAACAATACCTGTACAGCTAATAATTGTTATAATAATTATTAAAAACTTTGTGAATCGACAAACTGCCATTACGGACGACAATAACAAACACAGTTAGCAATACAACGAAGTTAAATGTTGACCCTGACAATGCCATATGGAAATCAAATATTAAAATTTTGTATTTTAAATTAAGAAAATATTAAAAGATATAATACTAACGAGATATATAATAAACAAAATAAATAATGGTAAGTTTTAAATTAATTTTAGAAATTTTACGCTCAATTTAGTTTAAAAACAAGGAATTGAATTAAATAAAAATTGCAGATAAATTATTATTATTATTTAACCATTAACCATTATCATATTTTAATGAAAATTATTTTGTAAATTTTAAATTAAAAATTATAATTTTTTCAATTTTGTGCTATACTCCGTGTAATATTTTTTTTTTCTTTGTCTTAGCGGTAGTTTGATATTTCTCTTTTTTGGTCTTGCTTTTCTGATTTTCAGAAGAAAACTAATTTCGTAATGATGATTTGTATCGTATTTTAATTTTATAAGCATTGATATTTATAAAGTTAAATAAAAATACTAATATTTATATTTTCAAGGAACAATGATTTCATTTTACGTAAATTTGATTTTATTCTTTAAATTTATTTTGTGCATACAAACCAGGCAATTATATACCTATAATACATGTACAAATTGTATAATTTTAAAAGAGATGGTAAATATTTCTATTTGAATATTTAGGAGCATAATCCAGCTACAATTTTTGGCTGGAGTAAGAAATAGAATCCCGAGAAGTTGCTGTATTCACGAATATTAAAAAAACCAGATTTGCGCATGCGTGAGCATTGGAACGCCTATATTTGGTGTATAAAAACCAGTGAACCTCAAAATGTTTCATTAGTAATTTTCCTTTTGTTATGTTATGTTAAGAAGTCCGGTAGGTTTGGTAGGTAGGTTTCAGGTAGGAGTTTGTTTTTTAAAAACCGTTAAGAAGTCCGGTAGGTTAGGGTAGGTTTGGTAGGTAGGTTTCAGGTAGGAGTTTGTTTTTTAAAGACCGTTAAGACACATTTAAAATCACATTTTGTCATAATACACATTTTGAGAGTCACTGGTTTTTCAACTAACGTGAACACAGCAACATCTCGGGATTCTATTTCTTACTTATACCCAATTTTTTTTTCCAAATTGTTCCGTATTGCCTAACAACAAATTATTATTGTTGATATAATTATTAGAATCGCAATAACTTTTAAAATAAAATTTAATTCTTTTCATATAAGTAAATTAAGGTAAAAAAGACAAATATATTTAATTGTGAAGCTTCTTAGTTCTAATAACACATAATAAATGATAAATTAAAACATGTTTGGTAACAAATAAAAACATATATTTATTACTTATTTATTTATTCGGATTGTTGTGTGTTGCTCAAATACTTCCGACTTTTCACAACGCATGCGTTACTGATACTTTTTAAATTTTATTGAGCGCGTATAATCATTTAATTATTTTATTTTTTTTAAATGCAATAAAATATTATAATATATGTTTATTTATAAATATACTTGTAGAATTATGAAACAATACATATATAATATTGAAACTTTTCGAAAATTAATTTATAAATAATACTCTTGCATAAAAATTGTAATTTTGTAAAATAGAATTATGAAATATATTGTTCGGACATAAATTATTATTTGATATGTAATTTTATTAATAATTTGTTAAATATTCGAAATTACAAATATATCATTATTTCCTGCCATATATGACAGATGTCGCATACAATGAAATCGTTTGACGTATCTGTGAGTCTGCCAAAATGAATTTTTAATGGTAAACTGGTCTTGGCTGCTGACTGCTGATGTGGAGAAAAAATTGAAATAAGAGGTAGCTACGGATTGTTATTATATTATTTTTATTTATTTTTTGACATATTTCCAATCAAAAGAATTGAATATTAGTTTATGTGAGATTTAAATGTTACTTTTTATATATTTATCGGGATAAATTAATGATTTTATTGACTAATCTTGACAATAAACATATATAATTTCAGTATTTTCTTCGTATTTGAACCATGACCGGCACTAAGCTGACTTTTCATAGTACTTTGAGTACTACAGATCCTCAAGAAACTCCTGTTGTTATTGTAGGACAAGTTAAACATTTAAATACATTAAAATATGCTGATTTAAAATGTAAATTGGAGCCACGAGTTAATGAAGAGGTTAGTATTTTTAAATTTACTTAATTATTTTTAAATCCGGTTAAAAATAAACGAAATTATCTTGTCAGTGTTATCATATTTTTAATGCTTTATATTTTAATATATAATTTCAAGTCATCTTACTTGGCATTTTGCCACTAAATTGCTACAACTGTAAATATTTATTTTAAAATTTGATATATATTTAATAATCTTAAATCTTAATAAACGTATAATTGTTATCTATATATAATCTCCCATCGTAAATGAAATGCCAATTAATCCATTTATGAAATATTCTAACGAATGTCGTATTGTGCAATTAATTATTAGGTTTTTACATCGGCGATTGCCAGTTTACATCCATCGCCAACGGATACATGTTCAATGTATCTGAATCTTGCCACAATCGCAGCTCTTCCAGTGAAATGTAGCCGACATAATACACCATCTAGGGCTCATGCCATCACGAAACTTGTTCGAAGTTGTTCGGTCGGTGTGGATGAAAGTATTGTGGTGTGTAGCGTTAATGATTTATTAGAGCATGCTGTGGTTTGTAAATAATTTAACAATTCTTTCATCAATCATACTAATATCACCCCCAAAATTTATATCTATTTTATTTGTATTGTTTATAGAAAATTTGCAATAAAATATATATATATATATATATTGCACCACTAATAGAAAAGTGATACAGGCGCAAATTTTTTTGGTTTACGTTTTTACAATGAAACTAATAAAAAAATTAAATCTTAAAATGCTTTTATATCAATTTTTCAATCATGGCAGGTCCAGGACTCAAGAACAAAATTTTATCTTTTGACATTAATATTCATTAAAATTATTTGATTCACTACATATTATTCATTAACTTGTCTCATAATTCTGTTTATTAGAGTCGATAGGATATTCAAAAATTGTAATATTACATACATACTTAAACAATTATGTTAAGTTGAATAATTCTACCTAGAAATACTGGGCATCCTAGTGTCTCATGGTTTGTAGGTAAAATTACAAATGTGTTTATTATTTTTTATAAGTAATATTTATAATAAAATTTTTAAGTTAAATTGGTGTTGTGTTCAAATTGAATATGTCATTCTGTCTAGGTCGTGTGCGAACACAGGGATGTCTACGCAAGTGCTTGCGCTGTTGCACGTGCCTTTCCAATTTACAACAAGAAAACGTCTCACAGTTCGAGCAGTGTGACCCATGCCCGAGTTGAATTTATCATCGTACCATCGTCAATTCGTTGTTAGTATTTTTTCAATGATTTAAATACATACTTAACTTATGTGTTGTTGTTTTATATAGCTGTTTCTGAAAATGCATCTGATACAACAACGTTAACCGACGAAGATTTGGAATGCTTGGAGCATGTTGCTGTTGGAATACGTTTGGCTGCTAGAATTGTTGATACGCCATGCAATGAAATGAATGTCGATCATTTTATCGAAGTAAGTCCTGTTTCTTAGGGGTATATTTTAAAACAATAGATTTATTTAGAGTCAAATAAATAGTGCTGTGATAATAAATGACTAAAGTAAATAAAAATGATCTGCTTATAATTTGTGTCAACAATATGAATAGCTCATTTTTAAAGGTTGCTAATTAATAGTTTACTTAGTAAATATTGTAGTAGTTTGTACTGTGCTTATTTATTTGTTTAGGCAACTATAGTCGGTGCTAAAGTAAACTAATGTTTTTTTTTTATTAAAATAATAATTATTTTTGTTTTAAATGATCCGTGGATTAGTTTTACAATTTTCGAATAAAGGCAATAGGATCCAATAAATTTCACGAGTAGTGTTTATTTTGTACGTTTCGAAGGCTTTAAACCTTAACCACACTTTCGACCATATGGATCAAACCAATTGTAAACAATAAATATTATAAAACATAACCAGGTTAATGGAACCATCATTGTTGTAATAATATTATGTAATTGTAAAAGAAATGTATATATTTTTAAGAAAAGAAAATTTACTGAAGATGAAGGCACTAAAGCCTTCGAAACGTACAAAATAAACACTGCTCGTATAATTTATTGGATCCTATTGCCTTTATTCGAAAATTGTTAAAGTAATAATAGGAATAATAGTTTGTGAATTTTATTATAAATTTATAATTTCTCTAGGAAGCAAAATCAGTGGGTGCTTTATTGAATATCACACCGACTGTAATTCGTGGCGAAGAATTGAAAGAAAAGGGGATGGGTGGTATATATGGTGTTGGAAAAGCAGCTTGCGTACCTCCAGCTCTTGTCGTACTAAGTCATCAGCCAGCTGGTGCCCACTCGACCATCGCCTGGGTAGGAAAAGGTATCGTATACGATACTGGCGGTCTTAGCATTAAAACTAAGGTAAGATTTTTTTATATAGTTGCAATTAATTACATTATTATTATGTTTATATGTACAATACAAATTTTTATACGATTATTAGGACATTAAGTCAGAAAATTGTAAACAATAAAAAGGCTTACCTTTAAGGCTGTAGCCAAGTTCTTCGGAGCTGAAAAACTGTTATTTTCAAACGCGCACAACTCAAATGGGAATCAATATTTTGGAATGGGGTAATAAGCACTTTATTATACGACATTCGAACAATAAAATAACATCGCGAATGTTTTTTTTTTAATTTTATTTTGTTGCTGCATTACCGTAAAATGGCTGCTCGATGGTCCTCCGAAAAAAGATGGCCTGGTTGCTTCGGTGATTGAGGCCTGTAAAATGAAACAAAAAATATTTCCACTAAACTCCCTTGAAGATTAAGATTGTGACTATAGACTCTCTATTTAAAAATTAAGATTTTTCACTATGTTAAATTTTATTACTCGTTTTACAGTAAATTTTAAAAATATTTGTTTTTTTCGTCGAACAAAGTTGTATAATTAAAGTGAATCGATTTTAATATTATTAATATTCAAAGTTCATATTTAATATTTCGAGTGTAATTCTATTACATTAGATTTTTATTCGTTATTTTTTTCTAGACTACAATGCCCGGCATGAAGCGTGATTGCGGTGGTGCAGCTGCTATATTAGGTGCGTTTTATGCAGCTGTTAAAACGAAATTTACACAGAATCTGCACGCGGTTTTGTGTTTAGCAGAAAATGCTGTTGGGCCCGACGCAACAAGGTAAATCAAATCATCTTGTTAGTATTTAGTTTTTAATATGTATTTGAAAATGTTCTAGGCCAGATGATATTCACACTTTATACTCAGGCAACACTGTAGAGATAAATAATACTGATGCCGAAGGAAGATTAGTTCTGGCTGATGGTGTTGTTTATGCACATCGTGATCTTAAAGCTAATATCATTGTAGATATGGCCACTTTAACCGGTGCACAGGTATTTTTAGCTTATAATTTTGCTTTAAAAAAGCAAAAGTGATCACAGTTGTCCGTTTTGTTCTGATTTTTTTGTTTGTTCGTTATAAATTTTGCAATCGATTTTAAACTAACTTCTCAATGAGCTAGAGACTTGAAACTTCGAAACATAGCTCACAACTGGATGACAATGCAATATTAACTAATTAATTAATAATATTAGGAATATTAAATTAAAATTAAATAAATTAATGGCGATTTAAGCAAAAATAATTATTTAAATTAAAAAAAAAAATTAATATACCACGTTTTTAACACGAATTAAAAAGTATAAAATGTCGCGACCCACGTTTTTCTATATGGGGGTTATAAATCTGTATGGGGCTAGGAAAAATTATTTTATACTTTTTAATCCGTGTTAAAAACGTGGTATATTATTATTATTATTTTTATTTAAATAATTATTTCATTATCCTAGAATTCATTAACTAGTATCGTACTAAAACCATAAACGGAAATAAAAAATCAGAACAGAGCGGAGCTTCAATCTTTTTTTTTTGCTTAATCTGTAGCAGTTAATTTTAAAAAACAATTTTATTTCTAATCAAGGATGATATAAATTGAATCGAAAATGTTTTTAATTCAGTTGACATCTTTAGGACCTCTGAAGCGTTACAAAATATATTTTTACCAATAGAATAAATTCCATTAATTAGAAATATTTTGTAACGCTACAGGCCTTATAGATGCTTTTTGTTATTTGTGTTGAAAAGGGTGTAGCGACTGGTAAATATCATGCAGCAGTTTTATCGAATAATGGCGAATGGGAAGAGAATTCTGTCCAGGCTGGTATCGTATGTGGTGATTTAGTCTTCCCGGTTCCCTTCAGTCCCGAATTGCATTTCAGCGAGTATGCATCAGTCGTCGCCGATATGAAGAATTCAGTGGCAGTAAGACAAAATTAGATAACTAACAAATATGCTCATTCTATGTTATATTGTTTAGGATCGCAACAATGCGCAACCGTCCTGTGCTGGCTTGTTTGTCATGGCACATTTAGGTTTCGACTATCCCGGTGCTTGGATACATGTTGATATGGCGAGTCCTGTTTATTCAGTAAGTCATTTCTTTAGGTTTTTCATTGTAGAGAATTTTTTAAATATATAAATTTTATGAGATATTTCGATTTGGGACACTCGAAATAACATCAAATTTGATGAATGAATTTGTTTTATCACTCACATTTAGAGTATATAGATTCGAAGCCCTGATTTAAATATATTCTAAATTAGATGCAAATATTATTGTCATTATACGGTTTATGGTTTGACAAGAAATGCTTTTTTTTAACTATTTCTGTAGAACAATTAGCAATACATAAGCTGTTTTTTTTTACCGAAAAACTCAGCTCAGATCAGCAAATATCAGTAATCTTGAAATAATAGCTGTTTTATTTATCGTTTCGTAACTGAATTGCTTCCCCCCTTACCGATACTGAGTTGCATATTTAGCTAGTGCTTAGCTGAGATTTAAATTTTCCTAGTTTAAGATTTGATAACGTGTTTGATACTGGTTGACATTTCTATTTGAATATTTTATTTTGAAATCAAGCAATAGATATATCCGGCGAGTTGCAATAAATATTATCAACGCAAACAATCCAAATACATCTAATATTTTAGGTCATATCATATGAGGAACTTAGATTTTAAACGTCACTCAGCAAAACTCAGTTCAGTTCATTTAAAAGATTTACTGATCTGAGTGGAATGTAAAAAAAACAGCTATATATATATATATACCGGGTGTCTACTTTTTTTTTGTTACATAGGGAATACAGTGCTAAAATTTTCATTTGGTGATAAATTTTCCCCTAATTATTATAGAACAAAAGTACAAATACAAAAGTTGTTTAGAATTCAAAAATGCATCAAATGATGCCAAATTTATCAATATAGGATGTTCCGATCAAGAATTAGAAGCAAATTAAAATTTCCATTTTTGCGCTCTTTACATCAAAGTGCCATGGAAATTAAACAAATAATTTCATTTCTTCTGGAGTTTGAGTTTGACAGATCGTATTTGTTTTATCGAATTTCCAGTAAAATACCATTTTACGCACTGAACTTTTTCATTTACCTTAAGTTTATTCATTATTTTCAATAATAATGATAATAATACAGAACGTAACAATAAAATAAATACGATCTGTCAAACTCAAACTCCAGAAGAAATGAAATTATTTGTTTAATTTCCGTGGCACTTTGATGTAAAGAGCGCAAAAATGGAAATTTTAATTTGCTTCTAATTCTTGATCAGAACATCCTATATTGATAAATTTGGCATCATTTGATGCATTTTTGAATTCTAAACAACTTTTGTATTTGTACTTTTGTTCTATAATAATTAGGGGAAAATTTATCACCAAATGAAAATTTTAGCATTGTATTCCCTATGTAACAAAAAAAAAGTAGACACCCGGTATATATATATATATATATATATATATATATATATATATATATATATATATATATATAGCTTTTTTAAAATTATAGTTTGTGAGAAAAATTACTTTATTTTATGTGAAAAAATATACATTTAACAAATTTTAATGAAAAGTATTTTTGTTGGTAATAATTTACAACACAAGCTAAGCAATATTTTTTTTGTTTTGTTTATAGGGTGAACGTGCAACCGGTTATGGTGTGGCGTTGCTAACAACATTGTTTGGCGATCATAGCGGTGTTGCGCTACTGAAACAAATCTCTCCAAAAGTTAGCGAGTCGGTGTGCAAAGAATCTTTAACTAAACGACTGAAAAAAGCCTAACTGGATTCATTACGGGATTGGATGTTTTTCTACAAATATATATTTTGCATTTTTTTTATTGTCTTCTGCCATATATATAATTGTATTTGTGTTTTGATTCAGTTAATAAGAAATAAAAATTATACTCTCATTTAATCGTAGTTTTATTGCATAACTTACTAACATTATAAAAATACACAGTACTTACAAAACATTAATTAAACATATTCAATGAAATTAGTACGTTAATATATATATATATATAATAAATATATTTTTTTTCCTATACATTTAACCGCAAAAATATTTTCTCTTTTTCTTTTTGAAGATGTTAATTAGGAACATAACTACTAAATACAGAAATGACTATAACTTACATACCTATTTGTTAATTACAGCTTTTAAGTTTTAAATGCAAATTACTAAAAACGCTTTTTGATAAAAACCTTAGTTTAGAGATCTCTCACGCCTGTACCATAATTGGCACCACCAGCTCTTGTAAGCGCGTCAACAAAATGTTCTAATTCAAATTCTGATAATGATTCCAGTTGTAATTCGACAGCAAAATTCTGAAACAAAATTATTATTCAATATTTCAGTTTTGTTTGTTACCAAATTTTATTAATATTAACCGGAATAATTACGAAGTAAGATAGTAAAAAATGTTTCAGAACTCATTATATAAAATAAACGGCTTTAGGTTCAAGTTCTGTATTAAAATTAATTTTAAATCGACGTTTTGACAAACTGATTCAAATAAGAAATCATAGAAACAAGTTACTAGGTAACAAATAAGTGAACTAGATCATAAAATTTTATAAATTTTTAATTAATGCTAGCATGCGTCGTTTGGGCGCTAGAATTTTTTTTCGATTTTTTTGTTTTTTTTTTTTCTCAAAAACTATGAAGTGTAGGAAAATAAGCATGATATGGAAAAATGCGGAATAATGAGTACGATAATTAAGTGAACCATTATTCTACGATAGATCGTTTAGTAGAAAAAAATTAAAAACTGAATTTTTAAAAATCTCCCAAGGGATTTTTTTCAAAATAAGACTTTTTTCAAAATTTGATCAAAAAATCTGAAAAAATTTAGTAAAATAAAGAAAAAAAAATTAGCTACATAATAGCTAAGTAACTTTTTTCTCTACCTCATTCTGGTTTGGCAGGAAAAATTATTGAAAATTCTAAAATGTTTTTTTCCTGCAAAATCAGTATGAGTTAGAGAAAAAAGTTACTTAGCTATTATGTAGCTAATTTTTTTTCTTTATTTTATTAAATTTGAACGACTGATTTGATTAATATACCACTTACAGAAATAATATCTTTTATGAGTGACTTATCGGTGGACATTTTCGCTCTTTGTATAACACTAACATTCGGTCCAACCCAAGTTACGAATAGGAACTTTTGTCTTTTCGACATTTCATCGCCGGTCTGTAATCGAATGTAACCAAATGCTCTTTCATCGTTCGAAAACTGATCTCGAAATTCGGAGAAGTCTGATCCCTTCGCAGAGCAAATTATTCGGGCAGCCTCGAACTTGAAAACGGCCCTGTAAATTTCGATTCGTAAATATTAAAAACTATGTTATAAATTTCGTAAATAACTTTTCTTTTTACCATTGTGTGCTGGTCATATCTGATCTTACATCATCATAAGCTTCACGAATTGTACCCGAATCAATACTTGTAGTCATTGCAACCTAAAACAAATTAAATTATTATTTTCTATAATTAGTATGTGGTGTAAATAGGAGAGATCGGGTACGAAATAGATTAGTGTATGATGCGTGTGAAATTGAAAAAATGCAAAAGTTGGTGTTAGTCAGTTAAGATGGGTCGGACATGTTGAGCGAACGTCTATTGAACGTTTGGTTAAAAAGATTTATTTGAATGATTTTGATGGTATACGTTTGCGTGGACGTCTGATTGGAGTTGGAGTTTTAAAAATAATAAAATAAAATAAAGCATTTCCGTAATTAATAATAGCGATATAAATTAAACATTTTATTAACGCAATCATATATTATTAGGGATAAAAATATAGCCCCTTGAAGATAAAAGTGTGTAGGTATATTTGAAAGTATTTATTTAAAAAATTACTAGACTGTTTGAAATATTATTTATATTTCAAAATGTAATAAAAAGTATTTAATTTATAAAACTAGTTTATATTTGACAAATAATAAAAGCAAAAATTAATATTGAAATCTTGACTGCATTTAACTAAAACTGCTCTAAGGGACTGTTAATACGAGCGAATTTTCTTTATGTCTTAAAAGTAGCTACAATTAAAATTACGACATTTGATAATAAAATTAATTATAGAATTTTTAAGTTATATAAATAATTATCGTCGACTAATGAGAAAAACTATAAATAATGTATGTTGTCTTAATCAAAATTTGACTTTGACATACTTTTCTATTATATGCTGTTAATATAGATACTGTAATAATTGCAAGATCCATCAATATTAAGAGCAGATTGATAAGAGAAAAGCTATAGAAATTTATAAAGAAAAATAAATAATTTAAATAAAATTTGGTTTCCTTTAATTAAAATTTTTCTAATCTAGTAACTTATTTTGTTACCTAGTAACTTGTATCTATGTTCTGTTTATTTACTGTAAATGTTATTTGTATGTTTTTTCCTGATGAAAACGTACGTTAGGGTTCATCGAAACGTTGATTATTAATAAAATATTTATGTAATAAATATTCCGTATTCTTGCAACGTGTACATCAAAGATGTAATGTATGTTGCCTACATATAAAAATATTTTTACATTTTTAAAAATCTTGTAATTGGACTATTTAAAATAGTAATTTTTTAATGACGCATAATTTAAATTTAGTACGTTTATTATTTTACTGTATTTTAATCCAAATTACGAGTAATTAAGTATTAAACGTGACGCAAGTGTGTAAATTTGCACACATGATTTATAACAGTTTATCTTTGTAATTATCACATTACTATGTGAATTTTCGTTAAAAATTTTGTTTAAACAAATATTTAATATGGCACACAACAATTTATTTTAACAATATTTCGCAACTTGTTAAAACAGAACAATATCGCGAAAAAAACAAAAGAACGGAACTCACATTGACAGCAGCGGGCGGCATATCAAATTTGAAAATTTTGATTTGAAAACCGTAACAAAAAACAAAACAAAAAACTGAAGCACTATTCACAAGCTAGGTTTGTAACAAACTGAATTGATAAAATCTACATCTACCTCTTTTATGCTATTAGTAAAATTAAATAAGTGAAATGTATTGCATTCTTTAGTAAAATTTTTCAAATTAATGAAAGCGTATCGCTTGAACAAAAGACTTAAATTAAAAGCGATTCGTTTTCACGGTAAAACGTGATCGCAAATTATGACAAATGAGAGAAAACAATAATAAAACAAATGAGAGTTATGCTAATGTCTAATACATTTTTTTTTCCTAACATAAGACATAAATAAAAGTATTGTATAAATTATGAATATTTTGCGTTCATTTATTTTCTCATATAATGTACATACATGCATACACAATCACGCCATGTACCCAAAAGGATGTGGCACAAACTCTTTTCATCATCCCGAAATCAGTCGCCTCCAAACGTTACTATCCAAACAAGCAACTTTCGCTTCATCCACATTCATAATTCCTCTCATACATGCTCTTTTATTCTTACTACTTGGAAACTTTCGCTCATGCAAAACACTCTCAATCATACCACTCCAACTACTCATCGGACGTCCACGCAATCGTATACCATCAAAATCATTCAAATAAATCTTTTGTAATTTAATTAGTTCATCAAAATAAATTAATGGCGATCAATGACAGCCAAATTTTAAATCAGTACCTTCACTTTTTACTTTAATATGAGTTTTAAAAAATATTTTACTTTGTAAAAGATCTTAGTAAGTTTTTATAATTATTTTTTGGTTTCTCTCTTAGATATTAAATCATAGCAAATTACAGACATTCATTCATTCATTAATAAAGAATTGAAAGAAGAGTAAATACTGATTGTAAGGTTTTGGGTGCTTTGGCAACTTTTGTTAGGAATGTAAATGTTTCCAAAGAATATACACAATGCTGTTTTGGTGTCTACGTTAATGTATGGTAGTGAATGTTTGAGTTTGGCTGTATAAAAGCATGAAACGGAAAATGACTGCTGTGGAAATGAGATTTTGACGTGGATTATATGGTGTATCTGGGAGAAATCGGGAGTACGAAATAGATTAGTGTATGACGAGTGTGAAATTGAAAAAAATGTTGTAGCAAAAGTTGGTGTTAGTTAGTTAAGATGGTCATCCTGAATGAATGTCTAATAAACGTTTGATAAAAACAATTTATATGTATATATTTGCGTGGACGTCCGATGAGTAGTTAGAGTGGTATGATTGAGAGAGTGGTTTGTGTGAGCGAAAGTTATCCAAGTCGTATAGAAATAGAAGAGCCATGGTATGACAGAATGTTAGTATGAATGTGGATGAAGCTAAAGTTGCTTGTCTGGATAGGAATGTTTGAAGGAAACTGATTTCGGAATAATGGAAAGAGTTTGTGCCACATCCTTTTAGGTACATGGCGTGATTGTATATGTATGTATAAGTATATATATTTTCGCGATAAGAATTCAAACAATATTTGTACAATTATTAATGGAAACAATATTACTATTGTATTTTGCAATGTTTTATCATGTTGTTCTGATTTATAAATGAACAAACAGGAAAATAAATTATTTAGAAAAATAAATTTTAATTAATGATAGTAAATATTGTTCAATTATGCATTTTTATCAATTTTATTTCATAATTAATTTTCAAAGAATTATATTGAATAATCAATACCAATCATAATCAGTTTGCAGTAAATTACAAATCAAAGATAAATACATATATATACAGTTCTTATTATTATTTGTTTAATCAGAAATCAGATAACTTCATCAAATATATAATAATTGCTGTTTAATTCTATCAATTTATGCGATTATTTCTGCAATATTATATAAATAAATAAATAACAAATATAGATAATTTTATATATCATATGTCCCATTTAAGATATAATATATACGAATTTTGAGAAATATGAAAATTTAAAATAAAACTGCTTTAGGTTAAAATTCTGTAGCTGAACATTGCGAGAATATCTTCATGATGTAAAATTTGAAGATATTGTAATAATTGCTAGACCAATCAATATTAACAGCATAGATTAATAAGAGAAGCATTAGAAATTTATCAATGTGAAAGCAGTGATTTAAATAAAATTTGGCTTCCATTAAATAAAAAAATCTATAAATTTTATGATCTAGTTACTTATATTTTGTTACACTTGTTTCTATGTCCTGTTTATTTACTGTAATATCATTTATATCATTTATCCTGATGAAGAGGGATGTTCAGTTTCGTCGAAACGTCGATTTTAAATAAATATTCATACAGAACTTTAACCTAAAGCAGTTTTATTTTAATATAATGAGTTCTGAAAGATTTTTTACTATGATTTAAATATATTTTACTCGAATATAATAAAACTAATTGTTAGAAGTAAAATATTCAAAACTTGTTTAATTTTTTAACATAGTAAAAAAATAATTATATTAATATAAAACTTATTAAAATATAAAAGGATGTAGGATACTATACATCAATCTTTTACATATTTTGATCAGTAACATTTTTTTAATACCCAATAAAATCGCGGAACATTTGCATATGCATACTATAAATTAATTATGATTATAAACAAGCTATTGAATTTGTATTGTATTATACAATTGTTACGAACGTAATAATAATATATTGTTTAATCCGTTATTATTTCCTTATATGTACAATAACATCGAGGTGCAAGTTTCTCATTATT
The DNA here is from genome assembly GCA_963966155.1 of Clivina fossor. Classification (NCBI taxonomy): domain Eukaryota; kingdom Metazoa; phylum Arthropoda; class Insecta; order Coleoptera; family Carabidae; genus Clivina; species Clivina fossor. The sequence goes on along the minus strand of OZ014571.1, from coordinate 3,319,864 downwards.
TATCTGACCTAGTTACCAGGTTGCCGATTTTCGGACTGGACAACTAATAAAACTTTAGTCGAGAGAAAATAGCAAAAAAAAAAATCGAATTCCAAAGAGTTCACCGGCCAACTACGATTGGTGAGTCAATGTAGTGTCATGGCCACTCAGGATTATATATTTGTTGTTTTTTTTTTATTTAATATAATAATTGAACATATTAATATTAAAAATATGCAATGTGCACTGATCCAAGGTGGTCAGAAACTGCATATTCGACCAATGAAACACGGTCAAGTGTATTTAATTGGACATCTCCGACGGTTATATTAGAAATTATTGAGTCAAGTTAAGTTAATTGACAATAGCATTGTTTAATTTCGCTTGAGTTTGAATTTGATTACTGAAAATGTATGAAGAAGTGCAAGAAATGCAATGTATACTCTGTTCAGGATGGTCAGAAATTATATATTCGACCAAAAAATAGATTAATTCTCACAAATTACGTAACAAATATAAATAATATATGCATATATATGTATACTATTCTACAACTGTTAGTAAAATGAAGGTTATTTGGCATGTATGTTTAATATAGTTTCAGAACGCTTGAAGAAAAAAATCTCTTTTCATGTTCCGCCCAGATTGCTTAGCCGAGGCTACAAATATCTGAGCTCAACACAATAATCATCGTTTTCTACTCTTTGTAAAATAATAAACTATTTAATTTCTTTCCAATAATAATATTAAAATTGTTCGATCATGCATTCCCATGGTCGTAACTAGCCTTTGGAGCAATTATGTCCTTCGATATCTTATATTAACATATCTTAAACCCCAATTTAGAAATTAATACATAAATAACTATTTTTTCCTGATTCTCAAGAATGAAAAAGTGTTTACAATTTGATTCCACTATTTATAAATTATTTAAAAAAAAAACTAATAAAAATATTTCATGTTTTCACTAATTATTATACGAAAATTTATAAATTTTATATTTTAAATTAGTAATTACAAAAATCATTACCGATAATAAGTATCTGTTCTTAAATTTGCAACTTTCGAATTCAATATTTATTTTGCAATAAATAACATATAATTTCTTTTATTTAAAGTAGTAAAATATTTTTCATTGTATTAAAATAAAAACTGTTTTCTGATAAAGTTCTGTTCAATTATTTTATAAAAAAAAAGACGTTTCGACAAAACTAACCGCTCGTTTTCATCAGGTCTAAATCATCCAGATAAATCTGCTATTACTGAACATGTTTTAGAATATCTTCACGATGTAAAATTTGAAGATACAGCAATAATTGCTAAACCAATCAATATTAACAGCAGATTAATAAAAGAAGCACTAGCAGATTTATAAAGAAAAGAATAACATGAATCACTGTGAAGGCACGGAGTTAAATAAAATTTGGCTTCCATTAATTAAAAATTTATAATTCTTATAATCTAGCTACCTTATATATTACCTACTAACTTGTTACTACTGAACGAGCGTTCGATTTCATCAAAACATCGTTTTCTATAAAATAATTGAATAAAATTTTATCATTTTTTCTTTTTTCTTATAGTTATTTTTCAATATTTATTTATAATGTGTAATAATATTTACCTAACTATTCTTATTAAACAATTATTTCACTTAAATTATATACGTTCACTACTTCGTAAATGTTACAAATACGTACTAAAAATTATAGTTAAATATTGACAATTTATATGAATTACTTATCAGTGTTCGATAATTTTGTATTCTACGAACGCTTAAACTGAATGTGCTAAATGTACTTCTATAGTTATAAAATCAGTGATAAAAATATAATAATCAGAAAACATATGATATGCTCACTACATATCTATTTTATACTATAAAATATTAATAAAAATATTACTTATAAATGTCATTCATTTTAAAATATAATTTAAATTTTAAAATAAAATTATTATACTTGAAATGTATTATAAGTAAAAAGAATATAGAGGAAATATAGTTTTGATACTTATTAGAAAATTGTAATTTAATATTTTTTACTAACATATTATATATAAAAATATATGATGACTGTTACATAGAGTTAATTTAAAATAAAACTGCTTTACGTAAAAGTTCTGTATTAACATTTTTTGAAAAATGATACAAATGACATTACAATAAATAACAGAACATAGAAACAAGTTACTAGGTAACAAATAAGTAACTAGATCATAAAATTTTGGCTTCCATTAATTAAAAATCTATAAATTTTATAATCTAGTTACTTATTTTGTTACCTAGTAACTTATTTCTGTTCTGTTATTAAACATTAATTAAAAAAAATATTTAAGTGTACAACATTAGTTTTCCTGATGAAGACGGACGTTGAGTTCGTCGAAACGTCGATTATAATACAGAACTTTAAACCTACAGCAGTTTTATTTAAGATTTTTTACTATGTTTATAATTATAACAAAGTAAAATGAAACTATAATTTTTGGCATTAAATTTTTATTGATTTTCGGAATGCACTTTTATATATCATAAAAATCATTAAAATTAAAATAAATTCAACTTTCTCTTTTATTTTTAAAACGTATGAAAAAAAATATGAATTTTAAATTGATCGTATAGATATAATAATTATTTTTTTTAGAATATAAATACATATAAATATGAGGTTAGCCAAATGAAAATAATGCTAATAAAACTAACGAAATTGGTCATGTAACAAATTTTTAACAGCTTGGAGGTCTTAAAAATTCGACAAAAAAAACCAAATCATTAGAGTTTTACAGATGGTATAAAAACTCACTGTTATTGACTTTACCATATTTAGATTCGACTTAATGATTTAATGACTTAAGTGGGACAATGACAGCGATTGCGAAAAATTATCATTGAATAAGTTGCGCGAATATGTCGTCTGATTTTGAGTCAGAACAGTTTTTGTTTGAACTTTTGCAAAAGAAAAGTATCACAAACTTCTGTTATTTGTAAAACAAATACAAATAATAGTTTGGAAAACAGAATGGCTCCTATTCTCACCTCACTTTTAAAACTGATTTTTGTCAAAATCACTTTTGATGTTCACTTAAAATTACTTATTAAAGTAATTTTAAACAGTTTACTTGAATTTTATAATATTAGATATAAGAAAAGATATCAAAAATACAAATACTATTCATATTAAAAATTAAACTGCTTTAGGTTAAAGTTCTGTAATAATATTTATTTATAATGGACGTTTCAACGAACTCAACGTACGTCTTCATCGGATAAGATGATACAAATGACATTTATAGTAAACAACAGAACATAGAAACAAGTTACTAGGTAACAAATAAAATAAGTATGTCCTAAGTATATTATAAAAATTATAAACAAATATTATGTGATACAGAAATTATACTTTCCCAGCAACGTAATATATCAATATATTAATAAAAAAAAAGCTATAATGAGAAGAATTATGAATGTGGATGATGTTAAAGTTGCTTGTCTGGATCGGGATGTTTGAAGAAAACTGATTTATGCCACAGTCTTTTGGGTACATGGCGTGATTGTATATGAATACTAAAATTATGTGTATTTCGTATAAATACCACTTCAAGTATTTTCTTTAGAAAATCCGACTATTTGATAAAACATCTACGAACATAATTTATATTTATGTTCTCTAAATCATTGACATTCAATTTTACATTATAAATCACTGTTCAATCTGTCCTAATTTTCTTCTAAATATATGCAATTAATTATTATATTTAAAAGTCATTGAGAAATATGTCATTTCGGTAAGAGAATGAATAATTTCCGTTAGCTAAAGCATTTGACATCTGCAAGACGTAATATTATACAGAAGATGTTTATGCCGTTATAATACCATACATTAATAAACTTCAAATGTTTTTCTTTTATTTCTAAACAATTTCATATTGTAATTATTATAAAATAAAATTGAAACAACCAGATGGTTTTCTAAGATTGAGACATTTTACTTTTTCAATTTTGTATTTTACTGTTAACATTCATTATATGATTAATTTTATGATTATTTTTTAGAAAGTAAATGATTCGGACCTATATTTTAATTAAAACTTAAAAAGCATCTAATTAAACTATGATCATCTATAATAAACATAGTAAAAAATCTTTCAGAACTCATTATATTATAAAATAAAACTGTTGTAGGTTCCAGTTCTGTATTAAAATTTATTTATAATCAACGTTTCGACGAAACTCAACGCCCGTCTTCATCAGGAAAACTGATACAAAAATAAATAAATTTTAATACAGAACTTGAACCTAAAGCAGTTTTATTTTACTTATAATAAAATTAATTTTTAACAAAAAAAAAATAATAATCTTATAAGGTTTTAATAAAAGAAGAAATAACTTTATTATATTTGAACTTTATGACCTTTTGAATCATGAATTCATCAATTATTGTTTAATTGAATTTTGTTCTCTACTTTTATCAGCACAGAAGACAAACTTTTTGTCGATGTATTCATATAATTGGAAATATACATTAAAATAAAACTGCTTTAGATTAAAGTTCTGTATTAATCACTCAACGTACGTCTTCATCAGGAAAAATGATAGAAATAACATTTACAGTAAATAAACAGAATATAGAAACTAGTTACTAGGTAACAAAATAAGTAACTATATCACAAAATATATAGGCCAGTATTCTCACCTCATTTATAAAAGTGCTTTTTGCCAAAAGTACTTTTGACGTTTACTTAAAATCATTTATTAAGCACTTTATAATAGTTTATTTAAATTTTATAATACCAAATATAATAAAAATGATCAAAAATAGAAAAACTATTTATATTTGATCAAAAACATAAACAAAAAATTATTTTCAAGCTAATGATAAAAGCACTTTTTCACGAAACTGTGAGGTGAGAATACGGGCCATAGATTTTTAATTAATTGAAGCCAAATTTTATTTAACTCAGTGCCTTTACAGTGTTTCGCAAGTGTAATTTGCAATTGGTTCGATTTCGTGTGTTATTTATCAGTGCAGATTTAATATCAAGTGAGTCACTCGGGAATCCGGGAGAAACCTATTATTTGTGTTTGTGTACGTACTACTTATAGGACTATATATCGTATCAGGGCTTCGCCCCTAATTTATTGATCAAATGCAATTTGCGTTCGAAATGCATCATCAGGCAACAACTCTTTTACGTTGACACCATTTTCACTTCATCACTTCGGGGAGATTTTATTATTATAGCATTTTCATTTAATTGCATTATATACGCTTGCCCGTTCAATGCACTCAGTAAAATTTACGATTTTACGATATTGAAAGATTATATATACAAAACAACATCGTAACATATTTCATTTATTTAAAATATATTACAGTATTTTTATAAAAAATTCGGAAAAATAAGAATATATTTACGTAGTTATTAGCTAGTCGAAAAGACTAGCTTATAAAATCGTCAATACGGCTGGCTGGCTGGCCGGCCGTGTCCAAAAAATACGATAAATATGAGTGTTAATTATAAGTATAAAGGAGAGCTCGTAGAAAGCTGAAACTTGGCAATTAGATAGTTCATACCAAATAAAAAATTAAGTTCAATTTTCAGACCGCAGCGTTGCCAACTTTCCGAGAAAAAAATTACTAAAATTTTTAATACGAGTGTTAATTATAAGTATGAAGGAAAGCTCGTAGAAAGCTGAAACTTGGCAATTAGATAGTTCATACCAAATAAAAAATTAAGTTCAATTTTCAGACCGCAGTGTTGCCAACTTTCCGAGAAAAAAATTACTAAAATTTTTAATACGAGTGTTAATTATAAGTATGAAGGAAAGCTCGTAGAAAGCTGAAACTTGGCAATTAAATAGTTCATACCAAATAAAAAATTAAGTTCAATTTTCAGACCGCAGTGTTGCCAACTTTCCGAGAAAAAAATTACTAAAATTTTTAAAAATTTATTACGGCTATGTTGTTTAACAGATTTTGTTCAAATTTTCACAAAATATTTTTCTGGTATCCATATAAATTAGATAATTTCAACAAAGTAAGTGCTGCCAACTTTCTGAGAAAAAAATTACTAAAATTTTTAAAAATTTATTATGACCACGTTATTTAACCAATTTTAATCAAATTTTCACTAAAGATTCTCCTGGTGCCCGCATAAATTAAGCAATTTTAACAAAATACAGTGTTGCCAACATATTAAGAAAAAAATTACTAAAATATTAAAAATTTATTGTGGCTACATTATTTATCCGATTTTAATCAAATTTTCAGAAAAGTTTCTCCTAGTGCCCACATAAATTATAATTTTATTAAACTACGATGTTGCCAACTTTCCGAAAAAAAAAATAATAATTTTCTAAAAATTTGTTATGCCCGCATTATTTATCCGATTTTAATGAAATTTTTACAGAAGATACCCTTAGCGCCTATAATATTATATATTAGCAAAATACAATGTTGCCAACTTTCGATAAAAAAAAAATTTATCCCTCTATCTTATCAGTTATGTGATAATGTCAAAGTGGTCTATATATGGGTTTACCCATATACTTCTAATCTTGTATTTTGGTTAGTCGAAAAACTAGCTTATAAAATCAAACCACATTCGACTAGCTCCATTCTCGCTTTGCGAGAATATTATTTTAATGTATAGTTTTGATTAAAGAAATTTAAAAAAAAAACAAATACATATGTGCAACGATCCCATTCATGTGACAAACTATATTTCGCTTTCTACGCCTTTCAAATTATTCGTTTAATACATTATCATTTATTTTTGTGAATATGAAAAAATAAAATAACACTTTGCGTGTTATTTTAATTAGATTATACAAATTTATAACGTGTACTTTTAATTAATCATTTCATATTTTTATTTGCATTCTATTATTAAAATTCACGCACATGTTATTTGGACGATTATAATTTTTTTATTCTTAATGAAAAATTTCTACATTTTTATCATAATACAATAAAAATATTGTCAATTTTCTTTATATATATATATATATATATATATATATATATATATACCGGGTGTCTACTTTTTTTTTGTTACATAGGGAATACAATGCTAAAATTTTCATTTGGTGATAAATTTTCCCCTAATTATTATAGAACAAAAGTACAAATACAAAAGTTGTTTAGAATTCAAAAATGCATCAAATGATGCCAAATTTATCAATATAGGATGTTCCGATCAAGAATTAGAAGCAAATTAAAATTTCCATTTTTGCGCTCTTTACATCAAAGTGCCATGGAAATTAAACAAATAATTTCATTTCTTCTGGAGTTTGAGTTTGACAGATCGTATTTATTTTATTGTTACGTTCTGTATTATTATCATTATTATTGAAAATAATGAATAAACTTAAGGTAAATGAAAAAGTTCAGTGCGTAAAATGGTATTTTACTGGAAATTCGATACGACGAGTAAGAGATTTATTCAGCGCTTTCTTTGAAAACCGTCCCATACCTTCCGCTATGACTATTCGTAGGATAATTAAACAATTCGAAGAAACTGGAAGTGTGTTAAAACGTTGTAAAAATTGTAGAAAAATCAACGCAGAAGATCAGGAGGAGAATTTAAATCAAAATGCAATTAAAGAAAATACATTGAATATACTTTTGTGTGTAACGGAAAACCCAAATGTTAGTGTGCGTCAACTTGGTGCTGAATTAAATTTGCATCCTTCAACAATACATAAGGTACTAAAAAATGAAAAATATCATTCTTATAAATATTCCACGCACCAAGAGATATTTGAAGCGGATAAAATGGCTAGAAGCGAATTTAGTAACATTATTATGGAAAAATCCAATTTAGACAGAAACTTCTTGAAATCTATTTGTTTTACTGACGAGTCTACGTTTACTTTACACGGCGAACCTAATACACAAAACTTTAGAATATGGAGCCAAACAAATCCTCATTTAATGGTAGCAACACGTACCCAATATCCAGAAAAAGTTAATGTATGGGCTGGAATTTTTGGCAGGTGTATAATTGGGCCATTTTTTATTGAAAATAATTTAAACAACGAAAAATATTTGGATATGTTGCAAAATCATATTGGTCCGCAGTTAGAAGAGTGTGCAACTCAAGATAATGTTGTCTGGTATCAACAAGACGGATGTCCGGCACATTACAGCTGCAACATTAAATTATATTTGGATCAATGTTTTCCAAATTCATGGATTGGTAGAGGTGGTCCAATTAATTGGCCAGCTAGATCGCCCGATTTAGCACCGTGCGATTTCTTTTTATGGCCATATTTGAAGGAGAAAATTTATAAACGACATATCAAAAATCTTGTTGATTTGAAAAATGCCATTGTTGAAGAGTGCAATAATATAACACAAACACAATTAAGCTCTGTACGTCACGAATTTTATAACAGATTAGGTTATTGTTTGGCAGTTAATGGCGATTTATTTGAACATTTAATTTAAATTGTTAGTTTCGTTTTTGTTCTCCTATATCTTGTATTCATGAATTTTTCTGTTTTATAGGTATATTGAATATTGTAATAAATAAAGAAAGTTTTACGGAGTTCAGCTATTTACTATTTATTAAACTCTTATCCGACGTTTCACTGCACAACTTACAGCATCCTCAGGGATAAGTTTAAATTATTATAATAAATATATTAGGCATAATGCCAGTCATCTAATTCAAATGTATTGTTTTTATAACTTGAAGTTAATAAATAAATTAAACAATTACTTAAAATTATAATGGAGACATTCACAATTTAAAACCACAGCTAGTACGTAGTGTACAGCCGAGTAAAATACCCTTTCATTGTAATAAATAATAAATACTTAATACTTTTTATACTTAATAGCTTTTCATTTACATTAAGTTTATTCATTATTTTCAATAATAATAATAATAATAATAATAATAATAATAATAATACAGAACGTAACAATAAAATAAATACGATCTGTCAAACTCAAACTCCAGAAGAAATGAAATTATTTGTTTAATTTCCATGGCACTTTGATGTAAAGAGCGCAAAAATGGAAATTTTAATTTGCTTCTAATTCTTGATCGGAACATCCTATATTGATAAATTTGGCATCATTTGATGCATTTTTGAATTCTAAACAACTTTTGTATTTGTACTTTTGTTCTATAATAATTAGGGGAAAATTTATCACCAAATGAAAATTTTAGCATTGTATTCCCTATGTAACAAAAAAAAAGTAGACACCCGGTATATATATATATATATATATATATATATATATATATATATATTATATAGTATAAAATAATATATTATGTTACGAGGAGAAGAAAGCTCATTATTTTAAAAACCCATGGCCCGTATTCTCACCACACTTTTTCGTGAAAAAGTGCTTTTATCATTAATTTCAAAATAACTTTTTGCTTCTGTTTTTCATTAAATATAAATAATTTTTCTATATTTAATCATTTTCATTATATTCGGTATTATAAAATTTAAATAACCTAAATAGCATTTTAATATTAAAATGCTTCATAAACGATTTTATGTGAACGTCAAAAGTACTTTTGGCAAAAATCGCTTTTATAAATGAGGTAAGAATACGGGCGCATGTTTTTAACTTATATCTTGCTTATTTGTAAACCAATTTAATTCAAATTTTGTCTGCATTTTCCTTAAAGTGTTATCCTCATTGTGCCAATTTAGTTTTTCCTTTTTTTTTAAATTTTAACATAAGTTTTTTTATTGTTAAAGATAAAAAAAGGGGATCAAAATTTGACCTTTTTGTTCAAGTAACCGCCATTTTTTTTTATAAAAAAAAGCTATATCGAAAATCTGGATCGACACAAAAAAGTTTTTTTTATCCTAGAATAGACTCATGAGTTCAAAAATTATTTCAGATTAAAACTGACGGAAAAGGGCTGATCATCGCAAAACCGTTTTGGAAAGACAACGTTTTTTTAAACTAATAGTAATTATTATTAAATATTATTTAAATTTGTTTGCGCACTTGAGATGAAATGTAGCCAAAACATAAACCTTTTTAATAAACGAAATTGCATTCAAAACGGCTGAGTAGTTTTTCTTCAATCCAAGTCTAAAGTTTGACCCTTAAGGGTCCAAGAATTTTTAAATTAAATATAATTAAAATTATCCAAAACGTCTATTCCCGTTCAAATGTCAAGATCAAATTTTACACTATCACTTTCTTCCTGCGCCATGACTTCGTTGAGGCAAAAAAGTCAAGTTTAATTCTTAAAATAAATCAAAGAAGTTAATGTACGGGCCTATTTTTGATGTGTGTGTGTGTGTGTGTGTGGTTAAAGAAATTTATTTTCGAAATTCCTTCATTTGAATAGAAAAAAAAGATGACTAAATCTCGGTAGCTTATTTCCAGCACAAAATGATTGTTAGGTGTCGAGTGTTAGTAGCCAAACATGGTAAGGCCTAAAGAGTTTATTTTTACGCAAGTTAAAAGGGTCGATAACCTTTATTCTTTTGAACTCTTGATGATAAGAAAAAAACAACGTATATAAGAAGATTTATACTGCACCCTGTGTATTTTCAAATTCCATTTTACATATAGGTATATTTCTATATACTTTTGTTCCATATTTAGATGTAAGTCGATAGAAATTAGGCTAAATTTAGATTCAAGGTACAATAAAATCGAAATATTTCATGATTCACATTGCTGGAGTTACAATTATTAACTTAAATACGAAAATCAACTGCAAATAATATTTCTGAATAGATCTGTTCAATGGCGTAGACAGAAACTTGTCATGGGGAGGGGGGGGGTGTTTACTAAAGAAATATTAATCAATAAAAATAATACTATAATTTGTATAAAAAATAAATAGCAATAAAAATTATTTTTATAAAAATGAAAGTAAAATAACATATTTCATATTTCACATACGTATGTTTTTGGTAGTTCAGGTTCTTGGGGGGGGGGGGGGGTTTAACCCCCCCCTAACACCAGCTGGCTACGTCACTGGATCTGTTCACTATTTTTTATTATTATTATAAATTTTTGAATCTATTATAAAAATAAAATTTTATACATATAATTAATTTTCAAATTTACCCTATATAAGACCAGAATTAATATTGAAATTTGCTAATTAAGTGCTAATCAGGACTTCGTATCGGAATTGAACCGAAAACCGAAAAAAAACCGTTATTTATACTGGAACGAAAACTGGAACCGAACCGATAAATATTTTTTTAACTGAATCGGAACGAAAAATATAACGGTTCAAAGCGGTTAAGCGAAATAAGTGTACGGGACGGTTATGAAAGATCTATTTTCTGTTTAAAATATCACGCGTTTAAAGAAATAATACATTTTTGAAATATTTGTTAAATGAAATTGAATATTGAAAAGACATTTACAAGCTGTATTATTTCATCGAAATGCGAAATAAGTGTGCGACGACAATTATATACGATGTATCTAAAAGAATCATATATTCAATATGTGCTTCAAAATCATATATTCAATGTGTCTCACACAATATGTTTTTATATATAAATATGCAATATGTCTCAGAAATAAAATTACTCAGCTATATACAATGCATCTGAAAAAATTTATATGCAATGTGTTTGAAGAAACATATATGCAATATGCAATTCTCGGGAATTTATTGAGGGCATCTATCATTCAATCACAAAAAAAAATTGGAAATTGACTATCAAATATACTGGAAAATTTTTTTTTGAGAAATTTTAAAACTAATACATCATAAAATTTAAAGTGACTATGTTTAAAAATAATAATAAATTATAATATTTTTAATAATATTTTAATGACGTCGTATATTATTATCAAAGCCAACAACGTTTTTATCAAAATGCAATAATTGACTAATTAAACACAATACATATTTTGATAAATATCAAATTAATTTCAATTTATTATAGCAATTACAATTTTATTGATTAATAAATCAATAAATGTTTCAAGTTTTATATAAAAAAAAAATAATTAAAAAAGCATGTGCTTTTTTTTCGTTTTTATTAAAATTTGAAATAAACTGGCAAAAAATCGGATTCAGAAATAAATAATTATAATTAATTAACTAAGATTTAAGATGATGGTCGAAAGATTGAAACTAACCAAGTGTGTTTCAAATAATAATCTTTATTGTTATTTTTATTTCTTATTTAATTTTTTTTTTTAATATTTCATCCAGTGCCCACCACAGAAAATGTAAATGTTATCGAATAAAATTGTCTATTTTAATAAACAAAAAACACACGTGAAAATTATTTGCGCAAAGCAGAGTCATTAAATGCGAAAGAACTGCAATAATTACATAGTAAAACTATGTTGAAGATCGTAAATTATTCACGAACAAGATGTATGTTAGTGTGTGATTTGCGAATCGTGCAAGAAAATAAGAATAAATGAATCACGGGGGGGGGGGGGGGGCTAGCCCGACGAGCTGAGCTGTAAAGTGGTCCGTTTTATGTGTGCTCTGTGTGTGTGTGTAATGCGCCCACACCGTCTCGTCTGACATTTAACATATGTGAACGACCTCCTTGGTGCGTTTTGGTGTCCAATGTCGGTGCCAGCAGGGCCGGTATGTGCCCGAGACCACTGGAATCCAAAAGACCCCCCTCGCCCACCCCGAACAAAACCAGTGAATGAATCTTTGGAATTTCCAAACCAACGCACACTTTTGATTTACATATTGGATGTAATTTACTCATTCGAAGATACAGAGACTTTTTTTTCGAATACAAAAATTATTGAAATTTATTTTCAGACGGTAGAAATTCTTTAGCGTAACATAAGTTAACACTTTAATTACAGATATAATTTCGCAATACTAGCGCGCCAAACACAAATAAACTTAAAGAGGTATATATCTATATCTCGGCAGAGCTTCGAAGAAAGGATTAGAACTCGGATCATTTCCAACAAAAGTAAAAATAAAAATTCCTGATAGAAGTTCAAAGTCAATTCTTTCACCCACAAAAAAACCGCGGTTTGATATCTTTTATAGTTTCGCAGAAAAAAATTCATAAAGTTTTTAAGCCGAGAAAGGTGTATATACCCCCTTAATATTGAATATACCGTATTGTTTATATTATTATTGTAATATTTATTTTGAAATTTTGTATAAGCGTCTGATAGAAAATATATCATTATTAATTCCAGTTGTTAAAGTTAATGTATGACTGTCGATGACATCCGAGTGTCCTATCTCGAGATTTGATAAATCGCTTATTAACAACTGTCGTAATTAAAAGGTTAAACATTATTAAACATAGAATATTAAATAAATCTACATACATTGTGAGTTCAAATATTTGCGTTCCACAATATTTTCACTAACATAAACATACTTAAAATTACCATTTTAACTTCTACACCAAAATTGTATATTAACTAACAAGATTTGTAATTCTGACGAAAAAATTAAATACTCTGTTTCTACCTTTTATACAATCCATTCTAGCATTGTAAAATACACAATCTGTATAAAAGACAAAAAACAATCAGACTATCATTGCTGATTAACCGTGTAAGATCCGCTTTAGGATCAGTTACCTAAAACGTTTATAAACTTAATTAAATGTATTCAACGATTTTCGATACGCCTGATTGATAAGACAGTTGATAACATAATTACATTGTTACCTGACAAAATGATTAACAACATTTTATACAACTGGTCCTTATTAAGTTTATGTGACAAATAAAACCAAAACTTATTTGTCAATAAGAACATATTTATAATAAATTAATATGTAACTATGAGCGTTTCGAAAACTGTTGAAATTTGAAAATTTATAATTACGTAATTAATCATATGATCATCTATAGATAATTAAAAACTGATTATTTTTCAATGCATGTGTGCATTTAATCAGGGAAAAAATTCTTCCACAAAGAAACTCCATACTATACACACGATAAATTAAAAAAAAATAACTGCATATTAAAAACAAACTGTGTATTCATTCCAAAAATAAATAAAAATTTAGAGACATTGTGTACATACAGTCCATTTTACAATTCGTCTATAGATCATAATTAATGTAGCGTGAGAAGAAAAAAAAATAAATTACTGTTTTGAAACTGTATAATCCAAATAAAATGTGGCTAAATTAAATTTAAACTTATAATTATAGTGTAAGAACTCTATAATTATGTAGTCGTTTTATTTGTATATAATTTAATTCAAAATGTTTTTACGAACATAATACTCATACTATTTGTATAATAACTCCATTATTAAATTAAGTATGTACTATGTAAATTAATACTAATAGTAATTAATGTAGTATTTTTGTTTTGAAAAGAATTAAATATAAAATTCCATTAATATTTCACTAAAATAATAATAACATTAACAAACATCAATTAACGAATAATTTGAAAATTCAAAATATTTTTACTTTCTACTAATCAATCTCATATTTTAACTATTAACCTTACATTTTATACATTACAAATATAAACAAAAATTTGAATATAAAACCAAAAAAATATAGATTGTACTTTTCGTTATTTTATTTACATTCTAAAAAAATCATTACCTAAAAATTAACAAATATAAACAATAATAATAACAATTTGGAATCGCGTGTTTCATTCTTTTACTTTTATCTGTCTAGGACTACGTAATTTTCACCTAAAATTATATATAAGCCCGACAACAGAATAGAAAAAGTGGTAATAAAGATATTAAGCACTTAACTCTATCACCGCACATAAATATATAACATTTTACCTACACAAATTCGATAACATTATCCATCAATGCCGAGTTTTTGACGTAACACTATTTATGTAAATGATTAATGCTTTTAAAGTAACGCAAAGTAGTAGGTTAACGACATTTTATTAGTGAATATTTTTATATTTTGACTATTTACAAATAAAAATTATCATTTATAAACATATAAAATATACTTTTAAGTACTTTTGCACTAATTAACAACAACTTTAAAACAGTTTTAAATAAAATTATCCGATTGTTGCAATCAAAAATTTAAATTTAAAACATTGTTTATTTTACTTGCGCAGCTGATAATTAAAGTGTTAATGTGTAATATTAATGAAATATGATAAACAACTTACTTTTTTCGGTCCATTTTGCACAATTCGTTCGTAATCACCACCTTCAATTGCATCAACTGACATTTTCGAATTTGTTAATAACCACACAAAACTCACTTAAATCGTTAAAAATAATTTGTAATTTAAAAACGTAATTAATTAGCGAAGTAATTTACGTTTAGTATTGAAATTCAAAAGCCGTAACCGTTGTGTATAACTTTTATAAATGAGTTATTTTGCCACGAGATGATCGGAACCACTCTGAAAAAATTTGTTGACTGAACATATTTCGTGCCACTAGCACTTTGAAATTGTAACACGACTGCCGCGCCACATTGTGGAGCTTTGATAAACTATTTTGTGATTGCAGCGCCACGCAAGTTTAAAATATTACAAAATAAATTAAAATTTTTTAAAAAAATATATTTTATTTGAGTATTTTTTATATTAATTTCATCTTTAAATTGCAAATTATAAAATTTTGAAAATATATACAGTATTATATATTAATAATTTCTAAAGATATAAAAGTAAATGTGTAAAAATTTTATTTAAAAAAAAAGTTTTATGATAAAAACTGCGGGTAGTATACAATAGAATTAATAAGAATATAATAAGCCTATTTATTGAATTGAAATAATTAAGACTGTAATAGAATCCAATTCAAACGTATTTAAAATATTACGTAAAATATTTTTCAAAATTTATAGAATAGTCAGTTGTGAATATAACTTGAGAGTTGGAAGTACTAAATCTAAATTTTGTATTGTTTATTTATAAGTACTATAATACGGAAAAATTAATATGTAAGGTAAGATTAAACTATCAGTTATATTAGGATTAGTTTTATTATTTACAATGTCCCAATTACCCCAATACATATATCACAAATATAGATTAAAATGAGGGATACATACAAATATAAATAAATTTATAAAAATTGTATAAGTAAAAGAATTAAAATCATAAGGATATAAGTAACATAAAAAAAGTTAAATACGATTTGAGGTGAAAAATAGTGTGTACTTTTGAAAAATTATATTTGCAATATTTTTTCGTTGTTAATTTTTTGTAATTATTGTAAATACATTCTTGCTTTTACCATTAATTTCAAAATAACGTTTTACTTCTGTTTTTAATTAAATATAGATAGTTTTTCTATTTTTCATCATTTTTATTATATTTGTCATTATAAAATTTAGATATAGTGCTTAGTAAATAATTTTGGGTAAACGTCAAAAGTACTTTTGCTAAAAATCACTTTTATAAATGATCAGCCGAATATATTTATGTGTTTTTCTCAAATTTCATATATTGTTACTTATACCTAGATGATTTGAACAGCTTCAAATTACATAAAAATATGATTAATAAGATTAAAATATAAAATGATAAAAGACTTTTTTTATTTGTTGTTGTTTTTACCCCATAGTTTTATGGCATGTAAAGTTTTGTTCATTTTTTCGCACCATTCATTTCGTTCCTCTTTTGTGTCTGCCGAAAGCAAATGCCTGAAAAATGTAAGATAATTAATTGTTATTTGATTTAAATCGTAATTTGTAACAATGTTTACGTATGCGAAAGATTAACATTACCTAATCATCGTTTCACTTCCTTTACGAACTGTTATTAAACTATCTTTGTCACTCGGTTTGGCAGATCGAACTGTTTCCAATAAAAATGTATTAGGTCGCGCGCAAATGTCTCTACTAACAAGTCCCACAGTTTTAGTTACGCAAATCTGTAGATTAATTGAATCCATTGGCGGCTAAAATTATATTTTTATGTTAATTAATTTCTCGACCTAAAAAAATCGACTAACTTTATGAATTTTTTCAACTATAAATGATATCAATCCGCGATTTTCTGAGGGTGGAAGAATGAACTTTGAATTTCTTTCAGGAATTTTTATTTTTACTTTTGTTGGAAATCGTCCCCGAGTTCAAAGTTTATTCTTTCACGTCCAGAAAACCGCGGCTTGATATCTTTTATAGTTTCACAGAAAAAAATGCATAAAGTTAGTCGTTTTTTTTAAATATTATATGTAAAATAATACTTTTTTGCGCTCATCATCCGGGTATTTCCAATAGCTCAAACTATGCCCTTTTAATAAGCACCATCTTCTGTGCCACGCACCAAATCCTGATATATCATCAAACATTG
The DNA here is from genome assembly GCA_963966155.1 of Clivina fossor. Taxonomy (NCBI): domain Eukaryota; kingdom Metazoa; phylum Arthropoda; class Insecta; order Coleoptera; family Carabidae; genus Clivina; species Clivina fossor. Next base: position 3,302,669 of record OZ014571.1, on the reverse strand, counting down.
TTAAAAATCCTCGATGCTCCACTGATACGGCTAATTCGCATTTAATTTTCATTTTAATACTGCCTTCTAACGGACTCATAGCTGGTGTCTAGAATTTCAAATTATATCAGTTGTATGATCAAGGAATAATATTGCTATTGTTAAAATTACATTGTTTAAAGTCCAATGCGTACGTTGTATTCCTTGTAAAGAAAATACTACGTAACCCATCAATGCAAACGATGGAGATCGGACTGCTTGGGGTCCAGCTGGTGATTGTATCGTTGGCATTATTAATTTAGTATCTTGTTTTTTCTTCGGAGTTAACTTGTTCTAAAAATACAAATATATACACAAGGTGTTTACGGTTTTCTCTATATCATTTTAGGAGTCGATAAACTTTAAAACGCCTTAGTAAAAGTCGTCTCATAAGAGAGATAATATCCTTTTAGTTTCTACATTGAACGATTAATTTGTTTTAAACTCTAGTCGATTACAAATAAATACTAATACAGAACTTTAACCTAAAGCCGTTTTATTTTAATATGAGTTCTGAAAGATTTTTTACTTATTAAAAATCTATTGTTTTTTAACAAAAAAATGGACAAACAAATAAACTAATTAATTTATTTGGTTAAAATAATTTATATGAATGATTTTAAAGGTATATGTCTAATAATGGACGTCCGATGAGTTTGGAGTGATACGATTGAGAGTGGCTTGCGTGAGCGTAAGTTTCCAAATAGTAGGAATAGAAGAGCATGGTATGACGGAGTATCAGTATGAATGTGGATGAAGCTAGAATTGGTTGTCTGGATAAAAATGTTTGAAGGAATCTGATTTCGGGATAGTGAAAAAAGTTTGTGACACATCCTTTTGGGTACACGGCGTATCCAAAAGGTACTTACTTTTTTGGTGGAAATGTGATATTTAACATCATGAGGCAATAATTCTTCTTGTGCTTGTAAACAATAAACTTCTGCAGTCACTGTAAAATCGGCATAGATATTTTCAAGTTTCACAGTTCCAGGAATTTTTAAGTTCATTTCAAGATTGTCTTTCGGACTTGCAACAGTAGATACTAATTTTGTTGGTAGGACATGTTCAGCATAACGAACTAAACAAACCACATGATGTCCTTGGCCTCCAGCTAAACAAACAAAAACAAAAATTTCCAATAAATCACGGAAAATACACAATAGATAAATAATTTTTGTTAGCAAAAGCCCTGGGTTGAACCCAGGCCTGTTACAATATAAATAATAATTAATAAGTTAAAATTTCTAGATATTTACTTGCTGATAAAGCTCGTGCGTATTCTTTCTTCAATGGTAAATTAATATCGGATATAATAAGTGTTCCTTTATCGACAGAAGCTCCACCACCTGGATGAAGTGATCCTTCTACTCTTAAACGTTGTACTTCATGTAAAGCTGCTTGCCTACGTTGAGCTAAAAATAATAACAATTATAATATAAACTAATAGATAGATTAATTGTTTCAATTCCTACTCGCAACTAGAAGTAAACGTTCGGCTTCAACTTGTTCACTAGATCCAGAAAATTCAATTGTCGAACAGCATAAATTTAAGGCTTGACTTGCTTGCGAAATTACAGTTTGCTGTTTGCTAACCTAAATAATAAATTTTAAAAATAGTAAAAAAACTTTCAGGACTCATTAGATTAAAATAAAACAGCATTAGATTATAGTTCTGTTTAATATTTATTAATAATCAACGTTGTACTCAATGTTTGTCTTCATCAGGAAAAAAAAAATACAAATTCTTTTTCCCTAATGAAGACGAATGTTGAGTAAATATAGAACTATAACCGAAGCCGTTTTATTTTATTTAAAAGATCCTCATTTAAGTATTTTATTTTGTAACATACATAATTCATAAGTTCATGTATTTTTTCAGTTACTTCCAGAGATTCATCGTTATTTTCCTTTTCTGGTGATTCTTCTGCAACAGATGGTTGTCTTGTGATCTGTCGTATGGGAGTACGATTACCCTGGAAAATAATTTTCTATTTACTTAATCAATAGGAGAAATAGTAAAAAAATCCTTCAGAACTCATTCTATTAAAATAAAATGACTTTAGATTAAAGTTCTGTATTAATATTTATTTATAATCAACGTACATCTTCATCATGAAAAATGATACCTGTAAGACTGACGTTGAGTTCGTCGAAACGTAGATTATAAATAAATATTAATACAGAACTTTAATCTAAATGAAAAATTGTTTTATAATTACTTGTGCTTGCTGTTTTCTATAGAAACTAACTGTATGCATAAGTGGCATCACATTTTCACCATCAAATACATGTGTCGGTAAATCTGTAGATTTTCTCGATGAATAATTACTTGTTGTAACTGTTTCAACAAGTGCTGCTTCCGCTGGTGGTGCACTTGGTTTAATTGGTGATTTATTATTATATTTCGATGGAGAACCATTTGTATAATGAAATGAATGCGATGGTGCCGCGGTATTTCTCTGAGAAATTTAATAAATTTAGTTTTTGAAATATGTCAATGAACGTCAGATAATAAAAACTGCAGACTATTTGCACGCCAGGTTATATAAATTAACGTCAGAATAGGTAGCTCATTGAATAAAAAGACAGAGGAAGGTGCACATGATATTTTTAGCATTGCAAGGGGGTTATTATGTTTCGACAATATTAAAAAATTCACAAATCATAATTCATAAGTCAATAAATATTATGAAAAAATATTTACGGTGATTGCTCTATTTTCTCAAAAAAAAATCGTAAAAATCACGCGGAAAATGGACCCACAATATGCTATTTTAATGTGCAACGATTGTGAATTTCTATTAATGATTGTTACACTGTCCCTATTCTGGCGTTAATTCACCTTTTTTTCATAAAAATCCCAGCCCTTACTAACCAAAGGTGATGATTTGCCAAGTTTTGGCGGCGTAGGACCTTCTGTACAATCCGAATCATCATCATGCCCCATTGCTTCATCTAAATAATCATCCATACCATCTAAAATATCAGATAGATCGCTGGGTATACTATCATTTAACATTGGCTGCAAACACATATTTATTTGGATTATATTTATCAGGTATATAAGTGGAGATAAATTAGTTCCAAATGAATAAAAAAAAATATTTATTTTGTCGTGTTCAAAATAAGTTTCAAATTTACAAAATAAAAAAATGTAAAATCAAATGGAAATATTTTATCGCTACATGTATTATATATTTTACATTGAAATAATTAATTAAGTATAATAATTTATACTTACACGTTTTTGCGGTGTTTGATTTTTGCAAACAACTTCTAAAATCTCTCGTCCAAAACTAGTATTCGGTTCGTCTGAATCTGTATAAACAGAATTATCTTCGCAACTAAAAACAAATAATAATAATAATAATAAAACAATAAATAAATAATAGAAATAAACAAAATGTTAGTAAAATGCATGTTAGTAAATATGGCGGGGAGGTTATTAAATTAATAATAAAATAACTTTTTTTTATAAAAAATTTATTTAAAATATCACAGTACAAAATATATTTTTGTTAAATAAATATTTGTGTAGATTCTATCTATTACGCTTTTAGTAAATTATGAGATCCTACTAAATATTATAATTAATACTGTAACCTTCTTAATCTTAAATTTTTGTACGAAATATTGAGTTTGTTCTAACGTAACATCAAATCAGTTTAGGATCAACTTACAGTTGTTACTCTTATTCTGTACCATTGAATAAAAAGACAGAGAAAGTCAGCCATTTATATAGGTCCTGATTGATTTAAATTAAATTTAGGGCTTTCCCGGAATTTTGCAGTATCTGAAGCATCCCGAGTGACTCTTGTCTGCTTGGGGGTTATTGAATAAAAAAAGTCTTTTCATTTAATGGAGCTTTGAGTTCACGAAGTTCCGCCATTTTAAAGCGCTAAATTTTTGGTCGCATTGCTTTGATTCACATGCCCCTTCCTCTGTCTTTTTATTCAATGCACACTGTACAGTTCGTTTATAGTTGGTAGGAACAAACCTATTAATACTAACACTTGGCAAGTATAAAATTTTAAGCAAACACGCAACCCATTAACAAATCTACTTAAAAATATTTTACGATTTCAACTTTTAATAAAATTAATTTCACTTAAGATAAAAATGATTTGTTTCGAAAATATTTTTAAAAATGTAACATGCAAAGCTGACAATGTTTTTATTATTTGCTTTTTTTTTTTTAGATAAAAATAAGCATGATATAATTAGTTTTCAGTCTTTAAAGTTTTCAAAACAAAATTGGAAATAATATTATAATATATTTTGGAAAATGTTAGTAAACACATTTAGAAAAATTATGTCTACCTTTAATGGACCGTATTCATAGCTGCTTTTAAAATACTTTTAGATAAAAGTACGTACATCTTAAAAAATATTAGAACTGTTTTTAGCATTAAAAAGTATTTAATTTATAAAACTAGTTTATATTTGACAAACAATAAAACAAAAATTAATATTAGAATCTTGACTGCTTCTAAAAGGGGCCATGTATACGAAGTTAATGAATGATTTATGCCGCTATTTTGGTCATAACATTTAAATATAAAGATCTTTAGTTTAAATGAGACTTTAACTTAAAGAAATTTAGATAAAGTAATTCTGAACATTCATCTTTAAACGTAACCGTTTAAAGAATTTTATTTCTCTATTAGTGATGTATATATTTAATTTCTTATCTTCCAAAAATCATCTCAATATAAAAAATTAATAAACATTACTACATTATTCTTGCCAATATTTTTCACATTAATTCTATTAACTTAAAAGTCAAACATCAAATTTAGCTGTTAAAGTACCTCCGATAGCCATTTAAATTTAAAAGAATTTAAGCTTTACACTAAAAGTAATACAAGTAGTGACCAGAATTGAAATTTACTTAAAGTTCTTTAAATTTAAAGACACTTTAACTAAAGTCGACTTTAAGCTGACCAAAAAGCATTATTTTATTGACAATAACAAATAATTTTACTATTAGAAGTTTGACAAGTTAACAATTGACAACAATAATAATTATGCCAGTAGAATTTAAAAACGATGCTTTTTTTGCTGGCTTAAAACAACTTTAATTAAAATATTCATTATGAAACCGCCTGTTAATGACTAGAATAGCGGCATTTATGACATAAAAAAGTAAAGAAATATTGCACAGTGTTTTCGGACATCTTTTTTTTCAAGCAAGACAAAATATAAATAGTAGCCAATCAGTAAACTTATCGCACCTTGTATCTGGACTCGGTGTCACATTCGTATTGTTATCCTCTTGTTCCGTTTCGTTAGCTGAAGAAGCTTCAATATCCGAAAGACACGGATACATTCTACCTGTTTTCGGTGGAGATACTCGGATACGTTTAACATCTTCAAGAACTTCACGAACTTTTGGACTATCGCCCTTGCCTTTAGAAGAAATATTTTCGAATAAGTTTTTTTTTATTTTATTAATGTATTAGTTTTATTTTTCGTTTAAGTAAAAACATAATAAAAATATAAAAGCAACATGCAGAGTGTAGTAAGTGCAAAAAAGATGAAAGCAAAAAGTGCTATTTTTAAATTTTATTTATGTTAATGTTAAACAAACTAAAAATACAAAAACTGTAACATAAATTATATTATAACATAACAATAAAGAGAAAAATAAAAGTTATTCTTGCTAGTAGATCACACTTGATATTTGTAAATTAAACTTCATTAATAATTAAACTCACTTCTACGCTTTGGAGCACCGAATTTTGAATTTGGGATTTGGAGCGGCGGAGGTGGAGGAGGGGGTAATAATTCTTTTTCTTTAAATTGTACAATTTTAGCTGAACGATTCGGAATTATTTTCGTTGTTTCGGTGATAGTTTCTTCATCTTCACTCGATGATGATTCATTGTCGTTTTCTTCAATCTAAATTTTCAAAAAGAAAGAAATATATTTTTTTATATTCTTAATTACACATGGCGCATTATATATTATGTTATAGTATTTTTGTTTTGTTAATTAAATCGTCATTAATTTATTTTGATGAACTAATTAAATCATTAGGTAATTTTTCTTCATTTAAAAATTAAACTATTATCAAATATACCTCTTTATTTCTATGGAATCGATTCAAAAGTATATCTAAGTCCTTTTGTTTCTGCTCCTGAATATTGTTAGCGATTTGAGATTGTGAGATGGTTGTTTTTTTCTCTAATAAAGCCTTCATTTTGCTGGCAATACCGCCCGATTCAGCAACATAAGGATTTGATTTGTTCGGACTTGAAGCTTTTTCTGGTATTGGAATTGTATTTTTTACTTTCTGAGGCGAACTTGGTTTCACTATTTAACAAAAGAAATAATTTAAAAAAACGTATTAAATCGAAATTTAATTGTACTAACCTGGAATAGTACTTTTATTTGTTGTGGTACCTTTCTCCAATTGCTTAACAGGTGCTGCCATGCCAAATGCAGCTTTTGGTATCAGAGCAATTCCTTTATTCTTTTCAAACAATGCCTTTCGTTCAGAGACAGATAAAAGAGCGGGATCTTTGGTTTTATTTGGACTCTGATTAGAAGTTTGTTCAAATTTCGCAGCTTTATTTATTACATGACCAGTCTTTGTTGGAGATTTCAGCTGTGGAACGGTTTTAGTATCTTCCGTATTTTTCTGCCCGATAAATACTGACGCAATCTTCGAGATTTTATTAGTTTTCGAAGGTAATTTATCATTTTCATTTTCCTTATCTTCTTCTTCTTCAATCAAATTAAGTTTGGTGGTTTCATCACATTCAGATTCGCTGTCTGAGAAACTGCCCGGTTTTTTATATTTATATACTAAACGAGTATTTGAATTGGTTCTAGTAAATCCTTGAGATTCCTAAATAAGATATTGAATTAGTTATTTGAATTTATCAAATAATTAAATTATGTAATACCAAAGAAGTTAAAACTGCAGGATCCCAAGCTACTGATTTACCGTCCTTAATATTTTTTTCAGGTGATATTTGACTTTTTTCTGGACTTGTTTCACGACTTGATACTTTAGCTGATACTTTAGTACTTATTGCAGTGTTTGATGCTGGTGGCTTAGGTGCTGGTCCTTTTTTAGGACTATGAGTAAATGGTACGGATGTTGAAGCTGGCGGTTTTGGAGCCCGAGTCTTCCAACTTTTCTTTGGAACTTCTTTTTCTTCGTTCACCTATTATAAACGACAATTACAATATCTCATTTTTCTTACAAAATTACAATTTCTTTAACATAGTAAAACTCAGAACTCATTATATTAAGTTACTAAGTAGCAAAAGAAGTAACTAGATCATACATTTTTATATAAAATGATTATTTTAAAAATTATTTTATGAGTAACAATAAATTTTAAGAAAAAAAAGAAAACGCTATACTACAGGCTTTCTATATTAACTTACTTTGTTGCTTGATGTAGCAATTTCATCTTCCCATTCGTTTATTGTATTCGCTAAAGCTTTAAGTCTTCCTAATCCACCTTGGGCGGATTTCTTTGTTTGTTTTTCCAAATTTTCCTCATCTTCATCATAAAATTTGGATTCTGAACGATGTATAGGCGATGATAAATCTTCATCATCCGCGTAAAGTTTGCCTAACCGTTGTAAACGGTTCTTTGCATATTCTCTGATAATCGGCTTATCAGTTCCTTCCGCAGATTGGATTCTGCGAATTTCAGAGATAGTAATATCGTCTGCGTTATCATCATCACTGTTATCGCGTTCTTCAATTTCAACTTCAACACGTACATTTTCCGCAGATGTTAGCTTAATTTCCATATTAAAATTTTCTTTCTGAATATTTAATGTTTTCACTGGAGTTTGAGGCGAACCTTGCACATCGGACGACACTCTTGTATGACCTTTTTTTAAAATATTCGAATCCGATTCATTAAACGATACCTTGCCACTTAAATTCGAGTCAGAGACCACTTCTTTTCGATTCATTTTGGTGTTGCATTCGGTTAAATTTGGTTGCGATTTGGTTAAATTAGAATTTTCGTTTTTCTTCAAAATAATATTTGGCTCTTGCAGTGGCGTTTTGGGCGTTTCATTAGTGTTACTATAATGATTCTCCAATTTCTTATGACGTGCTTTTGCACGCTCTAACATTTTCTAAAAACATATATAAATTGCGTAAGAAAACATGTTTCATTACACATTGAGCATGTTAATTATATTACTGTGTGTTTAAATTAAATAATAAATGCTTCTTAACTAACAGACAAATTTTAAAAACCGTTACATTAACATGTACTTACTTCAGTGAATGAATCCATTTTTTTACATTAACATCAAACACAAACTTATTATAATTACTTAATATAATTGCACAGTACACAATATTATTATTAATAATAATTTTTAATTAAAAACAATATATTTCGCTCTGATATAAAAGATTTTTAAGCGCACTAAACGTTGTCTACCACTTTGTTTATTTGTCAACCGTTTGAAACCAAGGTTTGAAACATTTAAAATATGTTTCAAGTTGTTCTTCCAGATGTCTCTACTATCTTAGCAACGGTCTGATTCGAAATATAATAATACTTTATTTTCTTCGGAAACATATTTTATATATATATAACAATATCATATAAAAGTATTTGAAATATAATAATATCTTACATAAATAAATAATTACTTGCTTAAAAAAAGTTCTTGCGCGCGAGTATTTAAATTTGTACTTAGTAAAGAAAGTAATAAGACTAATTTAATAATTTACAAACAATTTATTTTATACATAATTATTACAAATTAATTTTCTTACATTGTTTCCATTTAAAAATGTACAAGAATTTCGTAAAAATGTAGAATCAATAATCTACACCTTTAATACATGGATAAATAGGTTCTGCTGGGAGTTCTAGTTTCGATAATTCTCCTTTTACTGTCATTGCCGTAAAATATATTGCGAAACATATACATACACCTGCTAAACATTTTTCAAATAAATCCATTTTTTTTTGTTATATTTTTGATGTTATTTGTGTTTAATGTTGTACAAGACCATACAAATATGTATTTTCTTTTATTTGGATATTACGGTAAACTGAACAATAATCGTACTAAAATATAAATGTCAACAATTTTTATAAAACAAAATTATTTACCTTCAAATGTCAATAAACTGAAATTGTTAATGAAAAAATATATGTCGCTGTGTATCTATGAAAATTCGACTTGTATTATGCATTTTTCGCATATGTTCCTCGTAATCTATATTTTTAGCTTCTGTATCGTTTAAAATATTTGTGCAATTTGCTAATATTACCACACCGAAACAAACACAAAATGTAAAAATAATATAATTGGTAACATCACTCATAATTTCAAACAAACACCATAAGAAACATTAAAATAACGGTAACTTCTTTAAATTGTCATTATGAAATGATCGAAATATTGTCAATTTTTTCTCTCATAGTAGTATGATGGGAATCCGAATTAGAAGAAATTAACTTTTATATGGCGGATTATAATAAATTATTCTTTTATACATTATGCATTTCTACGACTGCAATTTGTTATATGAATTATATCTATATAGAAGAAAATAATCTAGATAATAAAGATACAGATCATAGACCATTGATGAATGAATTGGCACGGGAAAAATTTATGAAATCTTTTGCTTTACCAAAACAACGTATTACCCATCATTTTCATCAGTAAATTAATGAAATAAAATATGAAACAAACAAACTATTATCGATTTATTGTAAACATAAGGAAATAAATAAAATATTCTAATAAGTACAGGAATTTATTTGGTGATAATATGTTTTTACATTGTGCGTAACTATAAATTTACATGTATAAAAATATCGTTTTAAAACGATTCTTTTAAACTTAACCAGTCTCAGTTATACATATTTCATTTAATGTGAATTTAAAAGCAAGATAAAAAATAGCTTTTAAGTCATTCATAGTTAAATATTATAAAATAATTTCATTCTTAAAACTGCGACTTAATTCTTTGTGCGGCAGTACAATGGAATTAAGTAAAATAGTTTCAGATGGCACTGTTACGAAACAACCTAAAAATAAATATAAGTAAATATTATTTCAAGAAATTACACGTGTGATATAATATATTAATAACCTAAAATCGTAATAGAAGGATTTAGTTTGCCTTCGGAATTGAATAACGGTGGGTTTTCCATTTTCGCAAATGGTTTATTCGGATCGGGATCACTTGGTGTACCTTCTACGCGAGTCCATTTTCCCACACGAGAGTTTCGACCGATTATACTATGTAATACTAAACTATGATCTTCAACGGTAGCACCCGATAATATTATACTTTCTTTAATACGAACTCCAGGTCCTATTACCACATTTGGACCAATACTCACATTAGGACCAATCTGTAACATTAATTTATTTTCTAATATTATTACGAGCTCGGTTTTAACTAATACAGGTTTTAAAACAATGCAATTACTATATGAACAGAACTAAAGAAATGAACTAAAACACCCAAAAACCGAGCTCGTAATACCAGGGCTATATAATTTAAAATCTTAATCAACATATTTTCAAATATTACCAATAATTCAATCCGAACAATTTCAAAATATTTTTCATATGAATTACCTTCGCAGTCGGATGAACAGTAGCCGTTGGATGAATATGAACATCTGGAATAATACGACAATGTGGTGGACCATCGCCGATTTGATCAATCAAAGCAAGTCTGTCTGGATGTCGACTTCTATATAATTGTAAATAATGACGATTTGCATATATGGCTGCGCAAGCTGTTTTCAATTGGGACCACCAATGGCCAACCTTCGAAAATAATCATTCAAATCATTTATTTTGTTATTAATTATAAATTTAAAGGGGGTACATACACCTGTGACCTTTCAAAAAATCGATTTTTAAACGCAATTATTTCGAAATCAAGTTTTCAAAATCAGTGACCAAGATATCTCGAGAACAAATTAACCGATTTAGATGAAACCACGTCTACTTTGAAGCTAATTAAATTCTACAGATGTTAATCGTTCGATTTTTCGCTGCAATTTTTTTAAATTTTTTCACAGCCCTTAAAGTCAGATTTTTTTTTGTTTGAGCAGCCACCATTTTGTCAAAAATTAATATTTTCCAAAACCGAACGATTAACCTGTAGATTAACTACCCCTTATTAATAAAATTTATCAATTTCGTGATTTCAGATAAAGGTCACGGCACTATATTGATCACCGCAAAAAAAAGTGCTTTTTTTTCGGTGCCATATTGTAAGCGTAATAATTATGATATTATATATTCCCTGAAAGGGTTTTTCACATATTTATCGAAGCTGAAAAGCGTTTGACTGTATCTTATTTCGTTTTCCCACAAAAAATTCGATAATTCGACCCATTTTTTATCGATTTCAGGTGTATGTACCCCCTTTAATATTGGAAATACCTCCAAAGCAAAAATTTGTCCTGTACCGGCAAACGGTGCCAAAACATCCTGTTCAAATTGAATATAACCTGCATCTTTTCCGTTACCATTAGAATATCTGTAATCAATTTATTTGTTTCGAATTAATTACATAGCAAAAGTTTTTGTAATATTAAATTTACCTAGAATAATCTTGTTCTTTGGAATTAAAAACTTGATGCATTCTTTGAAAAATATCCATTGAACATACATAAACACCACAATTAATTAATGTCGAAATATACGAATTTGGTTTTTCAACATAGTGCTTCACTTCGGAGGTGTCCCTATCAATTACCATACAACCGTATTGAAGAGATTGCTGTTTTGTTGTTTCGGCTGCCATTATAGTTACCTGAGTGAAAAAAATTTACAATTTAATACATAGTAAAAATCTTAAAAAATAATAATAAATACCAAAGCCTTTTCTTTTCGTTCTTTATGAAATTCATAAAGTTGAACTAATGGAAAATCAGCGCAAACATCACCGTTCATAACAAAAAACGCTTCGGGATTTCCGCAACGAATTTGATCGCGAAAATGATACATTCCACCAGCGGTACCAAGAGCAGTAAATTCTTGAAGATATCTAAAAAATATATAAATATGTAATCAACGGTTCTTAATTTAGTGTGTTCTAATAAATACCTTATTACAACAGAGTGTTGTTGTTGTACATCATTGACAAATTCTTGCATTTGCTGGGAGGGATAGTAACCGATAAGTAAAATTTCTTTTACAGATGGTACAGCAGCAATTGCTTCAATATGGTGTTGAATTAAAGGTAATCCTGCTACAGGAAAAAGTGGTTTTGGAATATCTAGGGACAAGGGCCGGAATCTTGTGCCTAAGAAAATTATAAAATAGTAGGTTATAACATTAATTTAAAAAAACTATAATACCTTTTTGGGGTCCGCCAATTAAAATAACAGCTTTCAACATTTCGATATAGTTTTTTTAAATGGAAAAAAGACCTATATGTGCATACGTAGCATTTTGTAATCTGACAGCAAACGTCATATCAACCAGAACCAGACATTTTTAAAAACGTCACATTTGTTTACCAGTTTACCACCACATTTTTCGAAGAAGAAGAAAAGCAGTGAAAGCAGTTGTCAAATTTGTAAACATAACCTCATTAACATTATTTTTATATTTTTCAAATTTAAATTATTTTAAATTTGATTTAAATATTCATAATGAAAAGAAGAAAAAAAGATAACAACGATGATGATGATAATGGTTTTGCAGCATGGGTAAATTATTCACATTTTATTTGTATTAATAAAAATAATTTTCAATTATTATTTAAGGGTGGTTATATGGAAGCAAAGAAATCGAAATTATTAGAACAGTTTAGTGACGCAGTAAATAATGAGGAAAATAGACAATCAAATATATTCAATGGAATATCAATATTTGTAAATGGATATACTAAACCAAGTGCCTCTGAATTAAAACAAATAATGTCAATGCATGGTGGAATATATCATCATTATCATAATCCTAGCAGAACCAAATTTATTATAGCTTCTAATTTACCCGATACAAAGGTATATAAGAGTTGCATAGAGTTAAGAATATATTTTTAGTAATATAATAAAGTTTAGATTAAACAATTGGGACCAAATCAAAAAATTGTTAAGCCCGAATGGATAACAGATAGTGTAAAAGAAGAGAAATTGTTAGATTATACCGATTATTTATTGTATACAAATCATAATAGACGTCAACCTAGATTAAACTTTGAAAAAGTTTCTATAGTCGATCTTTCCGAAAGCAAGCCAAATAGAAATTGTACTAACATCACAAATCCACCATCACCAGACCTGTTTGATTCAGAAGAAAATAAATTTGAAACTATAGATCATATAGATCAATCAGAAAATATTATTCTAGCTGATAATGTAAATATAAGTAAAACTGAAACAACTATTTCAAAAGGTAACTGTAACATTTTAATGCTTTCTTCGATGGAACACGTGAAATAACTTTTCATGATTGTTTTTCTCCCTTCTTTCTTCTCTTTTAGTACTCTTTCATTCTTTCTCTATGTTATTTCCTTCTTTCTTCCGTCCATTTTACCTTTTTGCCTTTTCATGAAAACCCTTGAATCATTTGATCTTCTCCATCTATTTCCATTTCTTCCATGTCTTTTCTGACTTCCCTTGATCCATGTCATCTGGGTTTTGCGATTCCTGTCGGAAGTAGTTAAATATTCTCTTTGTCAGTCTTCTTTCATAAATTCTTTTAATGTGTTCGTAGAAAGTCACTCTTTTTTCTCCTCATTGTGTCTGTTATTTTTTTCTAGGTAGATCTCCTTGTTCTTCTCAGTTTCTATATTCATATTTTGGTCCCAGGATTTTCCGTATAATTTTTTTTTCTTTTTTTCTACCTCGTCTAACTGTCTGAAGCATAGAGGGCCTTCTGGGCTTAATAACTGTATTGTAGTGTTTTAGTTTTGCGTTTGTAGATATGGACTTCTTATATATGTATATTTTTGTCAACTGTCAATTTTAATGCTTTATAATTAAAAATAATAATAAATATAATTTCAGATAAGTCAACTCGTACGTTAACAGCAAATGACCCAAAATTTCTATCTGAATTTTATAATAATTCTCGATTACATCATATTTCAACATTAGGTGCCACTTTTAAACAACACGTTTTTAATTTAAGACAAGAATCTAAGTTTTTATTTCCCAAACGACAACATTTTCAACGTTATTTGTCAGATTTAAAAATCGTAAGTTGTATATTTTTGTGATAAAAAAAATAAGGGATCAATATTGTTTTTTCTAGAGAAGTCCACCTGATAATTTGTCCAAATCTATTATAATGCATATCGATATGGATTGCTTTTTTGTTTCTGTTGGATTACGAAAACGACCCGAATTAAGGGGTGTTCCAGTTGCTGTAACACATTCAAAGGGTGGTCAAGAACCTTCTGCTAGATCTGGTGTGGATCGTCAGGCAGAATTAGATTGTTATAAACAACGTATTCAAGTTTGTAGAAATAAATACAAATATAGTAGAACTTGTTTAGAAGTATTTTGTTGGAGAAATACACTCAATAGACTGGCACTTACTAATAGCATTTTAATTATAACTAAATTAGAAGCATATGGATATATTACAACGCAGCATTACTCTCATTGTTTCATTTGTGAGCTTCTTTGCAAGGGGCTTCTATGCAAGTTCGATTGTATTTGATTTTTAAGTTCAAATATTGTGTTATTGTTAATTTTTGTAATTTTTAGGAAAGACTTAAGTCGGAAAAAATAAGCGAATTGGGCCCAGGAAATATGCTTTTGAGACTTGAAGGCATTGAAAATCAGTCAATGTCTGAAATTGCATCGTGTAGTTATGAAGCTCGTAAAGCTGGAGTAAAAAATGGTATGTTCATGGGAACGGCTTTAAAATTGTGTCCAAATTTGCAAACGATTCCATATGATTTTGAAGGATACAAAGAAGTTGCGTTCTCACTTTATAATACAATAGCCGAGTAAGTAAAATTACACATTAATTATTCGAAATTTTAATATCTCTATAACTTTGTCATTTAATTAATTTAATTTTTAACATAATTTAAAACTAGAATTATTTTTTCCTGTCCTGTTTTGTTGAAAGATACACTTTGAATATAGAAGCAGTTAGTTGTGACGAAATGTTTGTCGATGTAACTGAGTTATTAAAACAAACAAATGCTTCGGTCGACGAATGGGCTAATTACATTCGTACTTTAATTAAAAATCGCACTGGTTGTCCATGTTCAACCGGCTTTGGAATGAATCGTTTACAGGCTCGATTAGCAACACGAACTGCTAAACCTGATGGTCAGTTTCATTTAATTCCCGAAGCTGTCGAAGAGTACATGATAGATATTAAAGTTGATGACTTACCTGGTAAATATTTATATATAATATAACGAACCGATTGTATTTATAACTAATAATTATTTAGGTGTGGGTCGTTCAACGTCGCTTAAACTCGAATCTCTTGGAATTAAAACATGCGGTCAATTACAATCAATGAGTGTAGCACGATTAAAATTACAATTCGGTGTTAGGACTGGTGAAATTTTATTTCAACATTGCTATGGAATTGATAATAAACCTCTTGTGTATGAGCACGAAAGGAAATCGGTATCAGCTGAAATAAATTACGGTATTCGATTTACAACCGATGAGGAAGCGGAAACATTTTTAAAACAGTTGGCTGGAGAGGTGCATTCTAGATTAAAAGAAATTCAAATGAAAGGAAAATCTATCACGTTAAAATTAATGGTAATTATATATTTTTTTAAATTATTAATAATCAAATACATACACAGTCACGCTATACCCGAAAGGGTGTGACACAAACTTTTTCCACTATCTCGAAATCAGTTTCCCCCAAACAAGCAACTTTAATTTCATCCACATTCATACTTGGAAACTTACGCTCAAATTTAATTTTATTAATTTGTATTTAATATAGATCCGATCTAAAGATGCTCCATTAGAAAGTTCTAAATATATGGGACATGGGATTTGTGATTATGTTAATAAATCGACAACTTTATCTACTGCAACTTGTGATTTAGATATTATAACAAGGTATTTTTATTATATTTATTTACTTTTTAAACGATTGTTATAATCGTAAATTAGTTTATATTTTTAAAAAAAATTGTTAATTGTTAATTTGACCGATAAAATATATGATTTTTGACACTGAACAAATTAAACTGAAATCAAACATCAATTTATAAAGTGATGTTGGCGTTTATTTAAATATCAATTAAATATATTTTAATATATATATACTCCAAACTGAAATAGGCGTGTATTAAAAAGAAATTTTGTTTGTTCAGATATGAAAATCTTATGATACGGATAAATTTGACTTTGACGTAAGTTGTTTATTGTAATATATTGAAAATTTTGCATTTAGGGAAGTTCTTCTCATAGCAAAAAAATTAGCAGTTCCAGCACAAGAACTAAGAGGAATTGGAATACAAATTTCTCGATTGCTAAAAGAGAAAAATGCTGCAAAATCTAGTGTTTTAACAAAGTTTTTAAATGCTACTTCTAGGAAAGATAGTAATACAAATATTAATGATTCTTCAAATCAGTATGATAATAAAAATAATTCGACTATTTCAAATACAATTACAAGAAATACATCTACTGTTAATAAAAACAATGATACTTTAAATAAATCTGATACATCTAAAGTTAATGCAACTAAAAGAAAAACAGAAAATAGCTCTCCCAAAAACCTATCAGTAAATCAACAAAAAGAAGAAACGTCAAATTTGATTAGTATTAATGAGGAAAATGTGTCAGAAAAAAATGAATCGAGAAAAATATCTAATAACGTTAATAAAACACAAAGTAAAAGCGGTCGAGGTAGACCACGCGGAAAAAACAATGGAACTAGAAATCTAACTAGAAAAAAATCTGATAATAATATTGGATCTTTGGAACAATTTTTAGCACCACAAAATAATCAGGTATTTTATTTTTAAGATTAATTTTCTTCAAGGGGTTAAATTTACATTAAATTCTAACTTTCGAAGCTGGGCAAATTTAATTACAAAAGAAATTAATTGTTTTTTATTTTAATTAGGAAATGATTCAATTTAATGAAATAGATATGGATGTGCTAGCAGCTCTTCCAGAAGACATAAAAAATGAAATCTTGGCCCAGTATCAATTACCTGAACAAAATAATAATCAAAACCAGTTAAAAACTACAAATAATCTAAAAACAAATGTTCAATTAACCGAAATAAAAAATAAACAAGATGAACTGAAAATTACTGAAAAAATAAGTGATGATAAAAATGATAAAAAACTTGAAAATAATTCAACGAAAATCGAAGATTGTATGTTTTCTCGAATGAATACAAAACAATTAAAAAATCTGGTACAAGATTGGGTATCATCTGATAATACTCCTGAACTTTGTGATATAAAAATGTTGGGAAATTATTTCAAACAACTTGCATTAGATAAAAAGATAAATGATTTATTTGTTATGTTGAAATTTATATACAGGTATTGAATAGAAAATATTTAACAAAATAATGTGTACTAATTATTTGCTGTTACAGCGAAATACTTTTTAAAAATAATTGCACATGGCATCGTGCATATTTTGATATAATGAATACCGCTCAAGAGGGCATGATTGCAAAGTATGGCAGCTCTATATGGGCTAATAAAGATTTTCAATGTGAAAATGATTGTCATTTATTAAAAAGATGATCTAGTTTCATATTTATTATACATAACTAAACTGTAAGTTATCCTTTGATTTTTAATTTATAACAGGATATATCTTAACCTATAATCTCTTGATAATTTATATAATAAAAAATTGTTTTTTTTTGTTAAACTTTGTTGCTTAATATATCTTATCTGTCCTATTTTTGTTTTATAATCTATGTTATTGATCTCACATATTTCTTGGTGATAACAATTGAAATTCATTCAATGTTACTTACATTTACTTATTACAAATACGTACATAAAAAAAACTTTAATATAAATCGGAAATTGTTGAATATTTTGAAATTATAATTTTTAACAATTAAAAATGTATATATAATAATTATTGAACAATTTATCAACAGTAATTGATAATAAATAAAATAGTAAAAATCTTTCAGAACTCATTATATGAAAATAAAACGGCTTTAGGTTTAAGTTCTGTATTAATATTGATTAATAATCAACGTACTTCACGTTCGCCTTCATCAGGAAAAATGATACAAATGACATTATTTAGAGTAAATAATAGAAAATAGAAACAAATTTGTATCAGTTTTCCTGATGAAGACAGACGTTGAGTATGTAGAGTACGTCGGTTATTAATAAATATAACAGAGCCTTTTTTTCTCAAATAATTATTTTGAAAGTGTTTGTAAAGAGTAAAGAGTTTTAAAAATATTGCAATAGGTTGTTCCAGGTTCATCAGACAAGTTTGGTATAAGTTTGCAACTGTCCAAGGCATGCCGAATGTGAAATTAGCTTGTAATTTACCATACTATGAATACTTAGTTGCAAACTTATCTCAAACTTGTTTACGGTTGATAATTAAATTAAAATGACCTCACAGACAGCTGCTTTTACAGAAGCCTATCTTTTTTTTATTGTAACTATTAGGTGTTTATTAGTAAAAAAGAAGTTTATAAATGCCACAAACAATTATGATTCCCGGCAGCAGTTTGTAGAGCAAGGCAAGTTTTTAAAAGGGTCGGATATAAATGACATTCGTTTAAATATTAAAATGGGATAGGTGCGGATATATCAGTCACTCCGTCTGTGAGACCATTTAGCTTCCTGACGGATATATCAGGCACCAGTACTGAAAGGGTTAATGGTAGCCTAGAACAAACATAGTATGTCCCATCCAAATACTATTTAAAATAAAATAAATATATATATGTATATTGTTAATTAACCTAGGCCCGGTATTATAAACACTGGATAAATTTACTTTAGAAGTAAATATTTGCTCTATAGAGTTTCATTTTATAAAAATAATAATAATCTAAAATAATATTTGTTTTCAAGACTATTTCGGAGAAAAACATTTACTTGCAAAGTAAATTTAATCAGCTGTTTATAGATTCTATTCTTAGAAAACATATAACATAAAATTACGTGATTGCTAACAAATGGTCAATTAGAAAAATTTAAATATTTTAAATTTGTCAGTTAACAAATTGTTTATACATAATTATTAATAATTACGAAAATATTTCGTACACTGAGAATTCGATTTTACAAACTAAGAAAGACGGTTTAAATATCTTTTTACGAACTGCAACTGTTGAATGATGCTCTAGGACTATTATGACTGTATATGCTGTAATAATCATAATTTCCTGTGTTTTTAGAAATCACCGATTGCAACGAAGAACAGGATAGACTTCGACCAGTTCCACTTGATTGACAAGATCTATAACTCACAGCTGAAAGTGATGAACTTCGAACTCGGTGTAAAGCTTGTTTTGTTTTGCCGCCTGCCGTTTGGTAAGTGCCGTCATCTTTTGTTGAATAAACGCCAGCTGGTTCTGGAATTTATTTAAATCTCATTTATTATATTTCTTTAGATTTTTTTTCTAATATATTGAAATAAGTACCTATTTAATACTGTAATTTATCGTGTGATCAAATCATGTAAAATAAGAAAAAATTAAAAATTTATGTACAAATTATTTCAAATAAATTAATTTGTTTAATTTAACATTAATGTTTTTTTGACATATTTTACAATAGAACACAAGAAATGTTTAGTAAATTTACATTTACATTGATAAAAAGAAAAAAAAACCGTGAATAAGTGAATATATTTGTATTGCCAAAAATATCTTTTTAACCGTTGTTTTTTTTTGTGATTACGTAAATTGTTAGGTATTTTGTAAATTTTAAAATCTATATTATTTAGAAATAATTAAACATGTTTCTTAGATTATAATCATGTAATGAGAAAAATATACCTATTTGAATACAATTCTTACATATCTGATAATCAAAAATAACTCATCATTTTTTAGATAAAAATTGATAATCATTGGAAACTTACAATTATTTTTATGTCTGTAATAATTTATATATACAACAATAGACTAGTTACTAGTTTGCGATAACACATGTAGTTTACAACAAAAAATGCGTAATTCATGTTAAACAGACGTTTTAAAGATTACAAAATTGTTATAACGTCATAACTCAACTTAATAAATAACTTATGAGAATAATTATTTAGAACTTTAAATTTTTCAATAAAATTTAATAATATCAAATAGAAAATTAGTATTGATTAATAACAATAGTAGCTGAGAGAGTTTTTAGATAATGAATATGTAGTTGAGTAAAAGTAAAAATATTTCAAATAATATTTACCTGCTGGTGTATCTGGTAAAGGTGGTCGCGAACAGCAAAAAGTTTTTCCAAAGAAATTTTTCACTCCCGTATTTTTCATTTTACGAAAAAATATTTGATTATGTTATATATTATTAGAGCACTGAATGAGTAATTTGGCTTACTAAACATACAGTAAATAAAACTATTTATAGTTATTTATGTTAGACGCGATTCTTTGAAACACTAATTTGATAATTCGTCGGTAAATAGGTGTGAATTTCTGAGCCAGGTCTATGCAATAATGTCACGGTACCTTTTGTGTGTTATCAGAATTTGACTGAAAGTTTATCTTATCTAAATTGATTTTGGAAATATCGTACTATCTAAGCGCCCTTTAATCAAGCGAAATGTTTATTTTAATAAATTTGTTTTACATAAAAATACGTAATTAATTAAATAATCATTATAATTTATGTTAATTTCGATAAATTATAATCATATAACAAAACTTAGTGCAGTAAAAGAGATAATTTTAAGAATATAATATTATAATATCAAATTTTTATTAATAACAAAAAATATTACAAGTTACATGAATTGTATTATATTTAGTTCAATATAATGTATTTGAAAAATTGAAAATAACGTATTATAAAATTATTAATAAACACAATTGGGATTATTACAATAACGTGTATTGTAAAAAAGTGCGCAAAAGGCTTCTCCTAGATCACAAGCAAATGGACGAATACTATTATTAGTTGTTAATAAATGTGCTAAAACAAATACACTTTTTAAATAAGTACGATTTAAATATTTATAAATAAATAACTTACGAGTATTGTCCATTTTAAGTGCTGTGCAAATAATTATTAAAAATAAAATAATAAAACTTGTAAATCGTAAATTAATCATGGTGAAATTGATTCTTTATGTAGAAATTCTCTTTTATATCGTAATCTATGTGTATAACTATAAACAACAACGTAATTAACAGTGATTAATTGTAACAATTCGAAAACAAAAAGAAAGAATGTCAATATTATTTCGGTTTTATTACGTCAATTAATTCTTCTTTTACAATAACATTTATAATTTATCCAAAAAACATAAAATTGCTCCTAAAAATATTAATACCATTCCTATTATCGTATCTAGAACAGATTTAATACAATGAAATATTTTATTTAATTGAAATGAATCAGTATATTGTAATATACTTTTACTAGGTAAGCTTTCTCCTAAAATCCAGCCAGTAAGTCCAGTGAAAACGAATGTCAAAGAATTTGCAACTGGTACGGCTAATGATAAATCTACACTTTGCAAAGTTAGAAAATATAAAATTGAACCAGTTTGATTTAATGCCATCGGTAATACATACTATAATTTTTAAAAATATTAGTATATAGTATTTAAATTGTTTTTCAAAAAAACATTACTTTCCAATTTGTAACAAGATATTCTATTTCTTTTAAAAATCGTTGCATTGGAGTTGCGGCATCAATACGTTTAATACCAGTTGAACCTTTCTTTATAAACGGATTTGTTGTGCCCCATAATACAGCAACAGATACAAGTGATACTGCAAATTATTTAGTGTGTGTATATAAACAATTTTATTTGTTTAGAAACATTTTCTTACCTAGCTCAAAATACATTGTGAGGTTAAAGTAATAAAATTTAATATTTTATTATGACATTATTTGGTATTTATTATAAAAATAAACTAGAAAAATGTTACAAAATTTATTATTCCACATGAAATACAAAACTATATAAAATTGATGATGAATTGTAGTATAAATTAAATTGTTAAAAAATTGAACTGTCAAACTTATCTATGTCTGTACTTATCATTTAAGTTACTTTGTATGATTTTAATGATTAAACTATTTATTATACAAATTTATAAATGTGAATTAACTTTGTTTCGTCTTTTGAGATACAGTTCTTGTTTTTCCGTTTTCTAGCAACTTATATACATGTTTATTATTTTCTGTAATAAAATAAATACATATAATTTGAAAATAATAAAATAAGAAATATTACATTTACCATAAACACAGTTCATATTTTCTTTCATTTCTAAAATATCTTTTCGAATATAGGTTAGGGCAATGTTAAAAGTTGTCATCGAATCCAAAAGGCCTCGTAAAGCGACTATTTCTTCCATAAGTTCTTTGTGTTTGTCCTTAAAATATAAATAATTGTAATTTTATTAATTTGCTGTAGTCTTAAAGTAGAAAAAATAATTTTTTTTCTGTATTTTTATTAAAAATTACCATTATGATGTTTTGGCGCAAAACTTCTGTGAACGACCAACGACCACTTACATATTCTAGAGTGGAATGGGTGGCAATAATTTGATTAATATCAACATTCGTTTATTTGACTATAATTTATTAATAGATTCGATTAGTATAAATAATTATTCAATAAAATAAATAACACATACATATACCTGCTTGAGTAAAAAAAAATAATCATAGGTGTTTAATTTTATTCAAAATTTATCTTGGAGTTAGAGCTGTTGAGGAACTTAGTAGAAATAAAATCGTCACATTAATTCTTTAATAAATAATTTGTACGTTTCGGCTTTAACAAGGGATTCAAGCCATCTTCAGCAACATGATCGATGAATCAATAAAATAATAATCGTCAAACATTTTCGACATCGTTAATAATAAAGTTATACATAAAAATTTATTTTAAATTACAACAGAATGATAAACAATTTTGTTAATGTATAAAGCATTGTAACATTTAGAAAAAATATATACAATAGGAACCATTAAACGATTTATTCAAAATTATTATTTTATTTTAATATTACAATAAAGTATAATGTTTATCGGGCTGGTTTCGTAAAAGTAATGCCGCTTTTTCTGCTGTCATATCTCTTTGTGCTTGAGCTAACATCTCATATCTAAAAATAATTGCAATTAATATGTTTGAAATAAATTATTTTTTAAACTTATTGAAAGTACGTACCCAACCATAAATTTTTTAACTGTTGCTGATCTTAACAACGGTGGATAATATACACCATGAAAAGTCCAATGATCCATTTGTAGTCCATTAAATGAGCCAGTTGGTGCTCCTAAATTTCGAAATGAAATCATTTAATCTGTATGTATTTATTGCAAGAATATATATTACCATGCCATCCCATTGAATACGGAAAATTACATTTAAAAATATTATCGTATTTAGTGGTAATTTGTTGTATAATATGCGCTAAAGTTTTTCGTTCTTCTAAAGTAACGTCTGGAAATCGTTTAATATGTCGTTTTGGTAAAACCATTGTTTCAAAGGGCCAAACAGCCCAAAATGGAACTACAACTACCCAATGATCATTTTCGCAAACAATTCTCTCCTTAAATTATATATTTGTTTTAATTATTATAGTATTTATAATGATATTATATTACTTTTTTCTGAGTTTCTTTTTCCATGTAATCAATAAGCATAGGTTTTCTGAAATCTTCGTAAAACTTTTTTTGGTTTACATTTTTCAATCGGGCTTCATTTGGTAAAAAATCAGAAGCCCATATTTGACAATGAGGATGAGGATTTGAACACCCCATTATGGAACCTTTATTTTCAAAAATCTGTACCCATGCAAATTTCTTACCAAGTTCTTCTGTTTCCTGAATCCATCTATTTTTGAAATATCTTTTATTATAGTAGTAATTTCAAAAAGAAATTATATATTTTCACAAACCGATTTATAACTTTAACTACATCATCTAGAGGTAAAGTGGGTAATAACACATTAGATTTTGGATGAAAACACATAACTTTGCAAACACCTTTAGCAGGACTTATTTGAAAAAGAGAATCTACACTTGGCGGAGGCGATGGCCCATCTTCTAATAAAGCAGGATAATCATTTGGAAAAACGTAAGTGTCTTCATAATTCGGAGTCACCTAATGTAATTTGCACATTAAAAAAAAAACAATATTATAAAAAATAAATCATTTACTTCTCCGCAAGGTCGTTTGACTCCAGGACATAATGGATTTTTAGGATCAAAAGGAGGAATTTCCTCTTCTTGAACAGTTTCTTGTTGACCGCTCCAAGGTCGCAAAGTTCTATGAGGTGATACTAGGATCCAGTCTCCTCTCAAAGGATTATATCGCATATGTTGATGTTCTTTTAATAAAAAAAACACATTCTGTTTAATATCAGCTATTGTTATTTATTATGAATAAATACCTTCAGCGTTAAACGCCATTTTATTATTTAGTAAAGTTTCAAACTTCCGTATTTAAATGTTTGATTAATACGTAATATTAATTTAATTGATAAGCGAAAAGATAAATACATAGATTATAAATGTTTTAAAAATAATATCCCGCCGTTTTTTGAAATATTTTGTAAAGTTGCTTTATTTTTAAATAAAATATTTTATATTTTTTGTAATATATTTATCATATTGTGTTTAAATTTGATTAGAACATATTTCAATATGATCATACTTGACGTACTTGACCCTATATGAAATATAAATATATATTTATTTTTTTACAATTAGTGGATTTACCCATAAATATACGCATACACGTGTCATATAGGCAGAGTGATCAATAGAGTGAAATGACGTAGTCATATTATCCTGTGGAGTGAATATAGCGAATAGAGTTCTGTCACTTCAAAATTTGAGGTTATTAATATATTGACAAGCACAAGTAGATCGGTCACATTATGGTTCTCTTAGAAAATGATGCGGTAATTTACAATTAATATTATTATTATTAATAATTATTACTAATATTTCTATTATTTGTTTTTAGTTTTTGTCAGAACTTACTAAACTCTTTCAAAAATCTCGTCATTCTGCTAGTGTGATTATCACATTAAAACGATGTAAGACAAATTATAAAATATTTTAATTATCTTGAAACTATTTCTTTTTTTTTGTAAATATTTCAATAGGGGATGGACATAATAAACCTGAACCGAGAGAAGACAAGCCACCATTGCCTGTACCACAAGAACATATGTGTCTTGTTCGAGCAATATCGCGTACAAAGAAAATAGCAACAATTGTACATCAAAAAGACATTAATAAATTTCAAGTAGCGTACAGTAGTTTATTGAAAGGTAACTTAGATGGATTAAAGAAATTAAAGAAGCCTAAATCAAAATCAAAAGCTCTGTAATACGTTTTATTGTATTCATTACATGTTAAACATATTTTGTATTCTTTTTTTTTAAATTATAAGCATTAAATATTATTTTAAATGATAGTATTTGTATCAAATAGTGGTATATCAAATTGGGGACATAGCCTTATCCATTCCAGTCCAATTTTTCCTTGATTAAAAATGCATTCGTTTGCACATTTTACTAAAACTTTACCCTACAAAGTTACTATTGTTATTAATAGTGAAAAATATTTACATAAAAACTAAAAAATTTCATATTTTCTTACCTTGTAACATTCATCGCAAGATAAAATGCATAAATCAGTTGGATCTACGATAGGACCTTGTGGATTTGCCATTAGAGTTGAGAATAGAAATGTTACGAGTAAAAGCTTTATACAATATACTGCTAAAATTACAATTTTGAATTAATTCTTCGACAAAAATGTTTTATGAATTTGAAAAATAAAAACTAAAGTAATTAATAATTACGTTAGATAATTATTAAGGCTCTCATTCTCACTTCTTTTGTTTGTGAAAAAGTGCTTTTATTTTTTGCTTTAAAATAATTTTAAGTGAACGTCGAAAGTACTTTTGACAAAAATCACTTTTAAAAGTTAGATGAGAATACAGGCCTAAGTATCTAGAAAACATTATTTGATTTTAAAAACTTAAAATTTATATTTTTTGTCTACAAAAAAAGTGAAGTAATTTCAAATTTTTATTAATCAAATTGAATGATTTTTGGAAGAAATTGAAGTGTTAAATTTGGCTGTAGAGCCAGAAAAGAAATAAAATTTTTGTGTGTTGGTGTTACCAAAAGGGATCGAATGCGGAATGAATTAGTGTATGAAGAATGAAAAATTGGAATAAAAATGTCGCTAAAGTTGGTGTAATTCAATTAAGATGGTTCCGGTTATTTTTCAGTGAATAGTGAATACGTTTGGTTAAAAGAATATATGTGATTGATACTAAAGGTGGACGTCCAATGAGTGAATGTTTTTTAAGTTGTCAGAATAAAAGCATTATATCAGAGGTATCATGAATGTGGATTAAATGAAAGTTGCTGGTCTGAATATAAGTGTTTGCCGGAAATTAATATCAGCGTAGTGGAAAGAGTTTGTGCCACATCCGTATGGGTACATGGCGTAATTGTGTATGTATGTAAATAAAATTTGAAAAATAAACATTATTGAAAAATTAAAATATAAATTGAGCATAAAATACATCGATAAAATAAAATAAAAAGACATAGTTACCCATAATGGAAAATAATATTTAGAATGATGTATAGTTAAAAATCAGAAAAACTCTGATATTTCTTTCTGTTCATTTCTTTATATACTCAAATATTATAACATATTTTTAATATACGTAATTTATAATATTACAGATTAAAATGTTACACAGTACATATTATAAATTTAATATACTCGATATAAAGTAGGTACATATATTTAATACATATTAATCTATAGATGATGTAGATAATGTATATGAAAAATAAAATAGTTTATTATAGTTTGATTTATTACATGGAAAGTTTTTCTATGTTAAAAACTAATATCTTGGTTATACACATAAACTGTTTTATTGATCGAAGTTATTGATATCATGGTAGGCAAGGAAATAAATAGTTTGTTTACTAGAAATAAAATAGAAAAATGAAAGGAATGCAAGTACAATTTACTTGAGTTTTTGTGATTTTTTTTAATCTAATATTTAATTTAAAATGGGAGATAAAAAGAAAGCAGATGATGATGAAGACCCCCGACTACAATATCTACTCGATTACCTAATAAAGTCTATGAAAATTAAACCGGACAGATGGAATAAAATGATGGCAATTGATGAATTCAAAGTAAAGTAACTTTCACATTAATTACGATTTATATATTTATTACTTTCACTTTTTAGGAAATTGTATTGAAATTTTTAAATGTACCAGACGAAATGATTTTGATTTTAACAATTCCACCATCAGGAATGTTAACACCAAGTGTTACATTTCCATCACAAATAAAAAATAAAGTGTCTTATTTTATAAAAAAATTTGCTAAAGACATAACAATGGAAAATTTACACGATGTGATTATATTTGGAGATATTTCACAAAAGCCCGTTGATGAGTTAGCTACGTTAGTTGAAGAGGTACCTAATAAATAAATTACAGTTATTCATGTTTGTCAATCGATTTCTTAGAATCGGATCAAATCTTTTTTTGGGCTACAGATAAATATTTTTATTCAACCTTAATTAACAGTTTCAACTAATTAAAGTTTCATTAAAATACAAAATGTAGAAAATAAATAGGAAAATTTACTTAAAAAAAGGGAAATTTATTACAAAATTTATTTGTGGGATTTTTCAAATTATTGGGTCCAAGAGATTGAGAGATTTATTTAGTTTGTGTGGTTTCTGATGACTGAAAATGAACTGTCCTTTACATCCTTTATTTAACGGTAAAGGTAGTTCAAGTGAATGTACTAATTTATGAACGATTAGTCTTCTGAATCTACTTGGTAAATTATTTGATAAAATAATAATTCATAAAGCTAGATTGCTAACTATTTCAAAAATCAAATACGTCCTGGGTGGCTTTTTGTCAGAGAGGATGGTTTGCATTTCGTATAATTGTCGAATTATTTACTTAAAAAAATTAATAAAAAGTGTTTTACGGCTTTCTTGATTTAAGGAAAACTTATGACAACATTTTTCCGATGAGTAGTTGATGTGGTATGATTGAATAGTGGCTTGCGTGAGCGAATGTTTACAATAGTAGGGATAGAAAGGCATGTATCATGAATGTGAATAAAGTAAAAGTTATTTGTCTGGATACATGGCATGTATTGGATATTTTGGATCTTTTATAGTCGAAAATTAATTAAATATAAGAATTAAATTTTTACAGTAATACAAATTTGTCTACAAGACATACAAATTCAAATATTATATAATTTAGTAATTAAAACTTAATATATAACATATACATAACATTTTAGGTTTTTGCACCAATATTATCCAACACAGCTAATCATGTTGGTTGGCCGGCGGTAGTTGCAGAAGATGTAATCCGACACGTACATTCATTTCGCAATACTGTTACTCAAATCAAAGGTGCACTTATGAATCAAACATTGTTACCGATGCCGCCAGGCATTCATCGCATCTATGAAATTGAATTGGCATGCAGAGCTAGCGATGGAGAAGAAACCGATCTGCATATGAAAGCAGCTATCGAAGGCATCGTTATTAAATGGGCGACGCAAATTAATGAAATATTGAAAGAAAATTCACGAATTGCATTTGCTGAAGGTGCACAACCAACTCCGATGATCGAAGTACAATACTGGAAAGATAGATTGAAAAATTTGGAAAGTATTTACGATCAAATGAGAGATCCCAGAGTTAAGAAAATGGCTTCATATTTAGGTGTAGTACTAACAATAAATTCTAGACGTTTTAAGACTATATAATAAAAAAATAAAACTGCTTTAGGTTTAAGTTCTGTGTCTTTCATTGCACTTAAAAATTTACGAAAATTAGAATTCTTAAGATATTTAAAAAAAATATCAATTATTATTTATTTTTGTACCTGGTTGTAATAAAACGTGGAAACTAAATTTGCAGATATGACATAAAATTTATAATTATTTTAAAATGTAAATCAATTATCTATTTAATATTTCAGAATTAACAAACAGTACTTATCTTCCTTGTCTGAAAACATTATTTCGAAATATTGTATGCGCTGTGACTGAAGCACGCGATATTACACTATATTTAAAACCGATGGAAAAGTATTTTTGTATGTTTGAAGAAACTGATTTTATTGAAGCACAAGAATTCATTCTTCCAATGTTTCATTGTTTATGTCTTGTATGGGTGAACTCTCGTTATTACTGTAGTAGCACCAAAATTATAACACTCTTGCAAGAAATGTCTAATATGATGATTGAAGCTGCAAGTCGTGATTTAGATCCGGGTGCTTTATTTCAAGGTGACGTGGAAGAGTCGATTGTTAAAGTTCAGAAATGTATTACAATTTTAAATTATTATATGTAAGTATTCTTCTTCTTCTTTCGAAATGATTTCCTCTTCTCCCTCATTCTCACTCTCGAAAAATTAATTACTAGTTATAACTGTAATTAAATGAAACTATTTTAAAGGGAATGTTTTGAAGACCATCGTACAAAGCTACCAGAATATTTTCAAGAAGATCAAGAACTTATTTTATGGCTTTTTCATCCTCGAATGATATTCGAGCGACTACGTGCATTTATAAATCGCATACAATTTGTCGAAATTGTGTTTAGTACAACTATAGAATTTTTTAAACTTGAAAAAATTGTTGTCGCTGGCCTGAAAGGAAGAGAAATGACTATGAAAATTGAACATATTAATGACGTAACTATTTAAAAGCCCTGTTCGATTCGCACCCTTGTGCTTACTGTCTGCTGCATCAATGTTTGTTGTTTTATTCACTTTTGCAGTAAAACGCAAGAGAGAGTCAATCGAACAAACCTATTGGCCCGTATTTATAGCCCCTTTTAGAGTACTTTTAGATAGAATTTTGTATATTTTAAATTATTTATTTAAAAAATATTAGAACTGCTTGTAGCATTATTTATATTTATAATAAAAAGTATTTAATTTATAAAACTAGTTTATATTTGACAAATATTAAAAGCAAAAATTAATATTGAAATCTTGACTGCTTTTATTTAAAAGTGTCCTAAAAGGGGCTATGGATATGGGCCACTGTTTTTTTGTGATATAATTTTTTTTTTTTGACTAATATATATATTTAAGGAATTTCATACTTTATATAATGTATTTGCTAACATTACATACGAACCATTAGAACCTGAAGTTGATGATTTTATGAAGGATTATGAAAATTTTACTGAAAAGGTATTAGATTTGGATAAAAGATTGGCAGCTATTGCTGCCCAAGCATATGATGAAGTGAAACATAATCTTTTTGCAACTGTAAAGGTAATCTGATTTGTTTTTGTTGAAATTTCACAATTTTTTTTTATCAGTTTTGTAATATTATAATAATCTAAGGATTTTTTATAGTTTCGGTGTTTAGGTAATAATTTAAGTAGGTACCTAATATGTTTTAATTTTTAGATGATTAACATTTGGGGACAAGTTTTGGATAGACCTTTAATTAAAGAGGCTATGCTGCCTAAATATCCAGAAATAATACTTTTAATAGATAATGAATTAGCGATTATAAAAGAGTTATTTGATCGTGGTGTTCGAACAGATGATTACAGAAAAGATATTCATTTTCCACCCGTAGCAGCAAAATTATTTTGGTTGCATAAGCTACGACAAAGAATTAAAATTCCCGTAGAAGAAGTACTAGAATTAGAAAATCCTGTAATGGACACTGAAGATGGACAAAATTCATTAAAGAACTACAGACAAATGTTAAGTTTATTAGATGACGAAGAAATTAAGGTATTTAGTGCATGGGCTAAAGAAGTTCCCGAACAATGTCGAATTAATCTCGATAAACCTTTACTAATCCGTGAATTTGATATGCTACTATATTTGAATTTTGATGATCAGCTGATTGCGATATTACGTGAAGTAAAATATATGAATATATTAGAAAAAGACGATATACCTGAGGAAGCTTTAGCATTATTTGGACGCGTTGAAGAACTGACTCAAAATATAATGAATTTAAATCGAACGATACAGTGGTATAATTGGTTAAGAACGAAAACAAAATTCGTCGAGTTGGAATTAATCATGGACCAAATGACTGATATAGATCTATTAATTGATGAAATGCTTCAAACATTAACTTGGAATTCAGATATGTGGGAAACTATTAATAATATTCATATTAAAGTTAAAGACTTGTACGACCGAACTTATCAAGCGCAAATGAATTTAAAACAAGTACTAAATAATATTGATAAATGGGCAGTTATACCGTTATATGATCGCAAAGATGGTAAAAAGACCAACCTTCTTTCATTGGATGATCGAAGCGATCGTAGACAAGTCCGTTATAATAATATTAAAAAATCCGCTGACGAAATTGTTCTGATGTTGGACGAAAATTATAAATTATTTTTCAATATTTGTTTATATCCGGAAATTCCCGGAGAAGGTGAAGATGAAGAAATTGAAGATGTAGAAGAGGAAAAAGCAGCACCAACACCTGTTAAAGATAAACGAAAAGGTGCCGCGAAGGAAGCAAAAGTTAAAGGAGGTAAAGGTAAAAAGGGCAAGAAAGTTAAAGCTACTCCAATTGAAATACCCGAAGAAGAAAAATCAGTCGAACTTCTTGATAATAAAGACGAAGAAAGGCGATTGAAATGGGAGTCTTATCTATCATATGTAGATGTATTAATTGGAGACTTGTTCGTAAAAGCTGTTATGTACAGTATTGGTATATTTTTGAGTGAAATGGAACCAGATCATAAATCTCCCCTATTTGAAGTTGCCCTTGAATTACGTGATCCATATATTCGATTTATTCCTTCTTTAGATGAAGGCGACGAAGAAGGCTTTTATGCTTTGATGAAAAATCTTATCGAAGATATTGTTTCCATGTCGGAAATGATTCCTAGAGTTTTGGCCAATGCTGAGTCGGTACATTATCGTTGCATAGTTGAAAGTAATACAAATGTCGCGGATATGATAAAAGAAACATTGACAAGAGTTAAAGAAGGCATCTATAAAGCCATTAAATATAGTGCTGATTTTGAAAAATATTCGTATTTATGGCTCGATAATAGACAGTCTTTCCTCAAACAATTTTTGTTATATGGGCGAATTTTAACTCCCGAAGAAGCTGAAATGGTTGAAGAAGATGGTGGAGGAGGTATTAAAGAATGTCCACCTACGATTGCTCAATTTAAAGAGCAAATTGATTTATACGAAGATCTATATCATCAGGTGAATATTTTATTATTTATTAAAGTTAAATTGTTGTACAATCAGAACATTCGTCGTTTAAAATTGAATTAGGTATTGCGTAGGTACTTTCTAACCGATCAATAAATTGATTTTACTGTACGAGAGGTATTTTAATCATTTTCATATCATTTTGACATTTTTCAGAAGATGAAATTCAATATTTCAACGAAAAAAAAAACATTAATTTTATTTAAAGCTATCTACTGTTTATGTATTCTTTTTTTAATGCGATATTTTTACGACATTATAGTATACAAATAAAGTATTTTTAAGTTTTATTTGCAATGTACGAGGCAATTGTAAACGATATGTTTAAGAAAATTATGTACAATATGTCTTATTGTATACAATGTGTTTTTTTTTTAAAGAATTATATGTATGCAATGTATTTAAATAATTCTATATACAATGTGTATTTTATTTATTAATATATTTATGAAACAAAATGATAGGTCGAAAAAATTGAAACGGAATGGATTACTGATGGTTGGTTGCGTGTCGATGTTCGGCCATTACGACAGGCCATTTTAAATACGATTTGCAAATGGGGCAATCTTTTCAAACAGCATTTGGTCGATCATGTTATTGGTAGTTTAGACGAATTGGAAAATTTCTGTATCGAGGCAAACGCTATACTTCAAACCGAATTAACCGAAGGCGATTACGAAGGTTTGCTGAAAGTTATGGAATATTTGTTGAAAGTTAAAGATCGTCAAATCGCAACCGATAATTTGTTCGAACCACTAAAAGAAATTATCGAATTACTAAAACAATATGGTGTTGAATTTTCAGAAGAAATTCACGTACAGGTGATAGTAATTTTTTTTGGAATTAGAAAAATACCTATATAGATCTATATCTAAAGAAAATACATTTTCTTTATTATAGTTGGCAGAATTACCTGATAAATGGACTCATACGAAGAAACTTGCTGTTACCACAAAACAATTAGTTGGTCCACTTCAAGCAAATCAAGTAAACTTGCTGAGAAAACGTATCACTTTATACGATTGTCGTCAACAACTATATCGAGAAGCATTTAAGAAGTTATCGCTATTTAAATTTGATTGTGTCGATACATATGGATTGTTAGATAAAACTCAACAGGAGATTGTAAACTATGAAAAGCAAATGAAGAAATTAGAAGAATCTGCCGGATTATTTGAAGTTAATTTACCTGAATTTAAGAGTATTAAATTATGTCGAAAAGAAATTAGGCAACTTAAGGTAAATGCTCATTTTATTTCTGTTTGTAATAGATATATTTAATTTTATTTCTATAACAGACAGGTTTAATTATTATATTTTCATTTCTATATAAACCGCATGGTATATAGGAAAAGTCAATTAAAAATACTTAATAATCATCAAACTTATAATAATTTTATCAATGAAAAATTTCTTTAAATGAAATTTGAAATTAATTTCATATTTTATGCTGCTAATATGCTTCGGTAAATGATTGTAAAAGATTAGATCAATGTGATTTGGGTTAAATTTAGTTTTATTTAAATGTGTAATTGGAATAGTAAAGTAAAATTGTATTGGTGCAGATCGCTTTGAGTTGATAAATTAATTTTTTATATTACAAATGAACAAAATAGTAGATATTTATTCTTAAAGATATCTTTATAAGATTGTAGTTTTGATTTTTGTTAACAGCAACTTTGGGATTATGTATATATGGTAAAATCCTGTATTGATGAATGGAAAGAAACGCCATGGAAGAAAATTGATGTAGAGAACATGGAAAGTGAATGTAAAAAATTTGCAAAAGAAATTCGTAGTTTCGATAAAGAAATGCGTGGCTGGGATGCTTATATTCAGTTGGAGGCTACAGTTAAAAATATGCTAACGTCGCTACGTGCTGTGACAGAATTACAAAATCCGGCGATTAGAGAACGTCATTGGAAACAACTAATGCAAACAACCAAGGTGCATACATACACACAAACTACCATTATAAATCAACACATATTTAACATTTAGTTAATCAACAAATGTTTTTCAAAACATGCTGCATGCAGGTCTCGGAACGCCTGCCATCTTATTATACTGTGAGTTTATTTATTTTCCAAATACTATCAATCAATTTTCATTTTTGTCACTTGTTTTTAATTTTCTTTTTAAATAAAATATGAGCACAGAAAGTCCGCGATTTACAACAAGGTACCACTCAGACCGACTCCGTTGTAAGTCAGTACTGATGTAAATCGAACACCTTATTTTTTGTTTTTTTTTATTATATTAATATAGCAATAAAATTGGTTCGTATTCCCATCTCTTTTGTTTGTGAAAAAGTGTTTTTATTTTTTTGCTTTAAAATAAATTTTTCTTCTACTTATTATAAAATATGAATAATATTTCTATTTTTGATATATTTTATAATATCTGATATTATAAAATTCAAATAATATGATGAAAATTGCTTAATAAGTAATTTTAAATAAACGGCAAAAGCATTTTTGACAAAAATTACTTTTAAAAGTGAGGTGAGAATTCGGACCTTTGATTTTTATTTGTCTGGGAATTGGAAACATTACATAAATATTTACAAATACGTAGATCGTATGTACTAAAATGTTTACAGCAAAAATAAATAATTGTTATTAAAAGTAATATAAATGATTAATTAATATTTATAAATTTACATAGGTCAAGTTTGTCATGGATGATAAAACTACGTTGGATGATCTTCTAGCTCTAAACTTACATGAATATGAAGAGGAAGTAAAGAACATTGTAGATAAATCAGTTAAAGAGATGTCAATGGAAAAGATTCTAAAAGAATTGAATGCAGTCTGGTCATCTATGGAATTTGAGACTGAAATTCACGAGCGTACCAAAATGAAACTACTGAAAGCTTCCGAAGAATTAATTGAAACATTGGAAGATAATCAAGTGCAACTGCAGAATTTAATGACATCTAAATTTATAGATTACTTTTTAGATGAAGTATCCGAATGGCAGCGAACTCTTTCAATTGCCGATCAAGTTATTAGTGTATATTTTGAAGTACAGCGAAAGTGGCAGTATCTAGAATCAATTTTTATTGGCTCGGAAGATATTCGAAGTCAGTTGCCAGAAGATTCTAGAAGATTCGCAAACATTGATAGAGATTTTAAAGTAATCACAATTATTATGAAAGTTTTGTTTTGTTAATAATTTTTTTTTTATATTCATTTTAGGATATTTTAAATCAAATGGGCCAAAATTTGATTGTAATAAAAGCAACCAGTAAACCAAATTTAAGCAATAGATTGGAAGGCCTTTTGGCTGACTTAGTATTATGTGAAAAAGCTTTAAACGATTATTTGGAAACGAAACGTTTAAGTTTTCCAAGATTTTATTTTATATCATCTGCAGATTTATTAGATATTTTATCTAATGGCAATCAACCGGATTTAGTTAGTAAACATCTAACGAAATTGTATGATTCAATTGCCAAGCTTAGATTCATACAAGATGGTAATAAAAATACGAAGAATGCCAGAGGAATGGTTTCCAAAGAGCACGATGAATTTGTAAAGTTTCTAAATATTTGCGATTGTAGTGGTAAAGTTGAGATCTGGCTGAATCGAGTAACAGATTCAATGCGTGTAACACTACATAGATTATTTCAAGATTCTGTGATAGCTTATGATGAAAAGCCGAGAGAACAATGGATTTTCGATTGGCCAGCGCAACCAGCACTTTGTGGAACACAAATCTGGTGGACGACCGAAGTCAATATTGCCTTTTCTCGTTTAGAAGAGGGCTATGAAAACGCACTTAAAGACTATCAAAAGAAGCAAATTCAGCAGTTAAACGCATTAATTGTTCTTCTACTCAGCGATCTAACTCCTGGTGATCGACAGAAAATTATGACTATTTGTACGATTGATGTACATTCGAGAGATGTTGTTGCAAAAATGATTGCTATGAAAGTTGAATCTTCAACAGCTTTTCAGTGGCAGAGCCAGTTGAGACATCGTTGGGATGATAAAGTTCGTAACTGTTTCGCTAATATTTGCGATGCCCAATTTCTTTATCAATACGAATATTTAGGCAATACGCCGAGATTAGTTATTACACCTCTTACAGATCGATGTT
Organism: Clivina fossor; assembly: GCA_963966155.1. Lineage (NCBI taxonomy): Eukaryota > Metazoa > Arthropoda > Insecta > Coleoptera > Carabidae > Clivina > Clivina fossor. The sequence continues at coordinate 3,266,163 of OZ014571.1, read as the reverse complement.
ATATTACTTTAACACAGTCTTTACATTTGATCATGGGAGGCGCTCCCGCTGGTCCCGCAGGAACGGGCAAAACGGAAACTACAAAAGATTTGGGACGAGCGCTGGGAATTATGGTGTATGTGTTCAATTGTTCGGAACAGATGGATTATCGATCTTGTGGTAATATTTACAAAGGTTTATCGCAAACTGGAGCCTGGGGATGTTTCGATGAATTTAATCGAATTTCCGTCGAAGTATTGTCCGTGGTGGCTGTACAAGTGAAAACGATTCAAGATGCAATCAAAAACAAAAAATTGCGATTTAATTTTTTGGGTGATGAAATCAATCTATTCGCTACAGTAGGATTATTCATAACCATGAATCCTGGTTATGCTGGACGAACCGAATTACCGGAGAATTTAAAAGCGTTATTTCGCCCATGTGCTATGGTTGTCCCGGATTTTGAATTAATCTGTGAAATTATGTTAGTAGCTGAAGGTTTTCAAGAAGCCAGGTTACTTGCGCGTAAATTTATTACTTTATATACTTTATGTAAGGAACTATTATCGAAACAAGATCATTATGATTGGGGTTTAAGAGCGATTAAATCTGTATTAGTGGTTGCTGGTTCTTTAAAAGTAATTATTACGAAATATTAAAAAGCAAACTTATAAATATGTTTTTTTTTTAATTTAGCGAAGTGACAGGCAACGGCCCGAGGATCAAGTGTTAATGCGAGCTTTAAGAGATTTTAATATTCCAAAAATTGTTACGGATGATGTTCCGGTTTTTATGGGACTTATTGGAGATCTATTTCCAGCTCTTGATGTTCCCAGGAAAAGAGATTTGGATTTTGAGAAAGTTGTAAAAAAATCTATACTAGAACTAAAATTACAAGCAGAAGACAATTTTGTTTTGAAGGTTATTAACAACTAATAGGTAATTTAATTGATTTTCAATTTTTCTAATAAGTATATTTGAATGTAGATTGTGCAGTTAGAAGAATTATTTGCCGTACGGCATTCAGTATTTATAGTAGGTAATCCAGGAACGGGTAAAACAATGGTGTGGAAATCTTTGTTTAAAACTTACCAGAATCAAAAACTTCGACCACATTTCAATGATTTGGATCCGAAAGCTGTTACAAATGACGAATTATTTGGAATTATTAATCCAGCGACAAGAGAATGGAAAGATGGGTTATTTTCTGTTATTATGCGTGATCAAGCTAACATGAGCGGTGATGGACCAAAATGGATTGTTTTAGATGGTGATATAGATCCAATGTGGATCGAATCCCTAAACACTGTTATGGACGACAATAAAGTTTTAACATTAGCTAGTAACGAACGTATTGCTTTAACAAAAGCAATGCGTCTACTTTTCGAAATTTCTAATTTACGAACAGCTACTCCGGCAACCGTCTCACGTGCTGGAATACTTTACATAAATCCAGCTGATCTAGGTTGGAATCCTTATATAGCATCCTGGATAGATACTAGAACACAACAATCGGAAAAAGCAAATTTGATTATTTTGTTTGATAAATATGTACCACCCTGTTTAGAAGGCATTCGACTGAAATTCAAAACGATTACACCTATACCGGAAACCTCGCATTTATCTATGATCTGTTATCTATTAGATAGTTTTCTTACGCCAGTTAATGTACCGCCCGATTGCCCGAAAGAATGGTACGAAATCTATTTCGTGTTCGCTTGCATCTGGGCGTTCGGTTCAGCCTTATTTCAGGATCAACTTGTCGATTGGCGAAATGAATTTAGTAAATGGTGGACAAACGAATTTAAAACTGTTAAATTTCCTGCCACCGGCACCGTGTTCAATTACTATATCGATCCGGAAACGAAAAAGTTTTTCCCATGGACCGATTTAATTAAATCATTCGAATTAGATACAGATATTCCGTTACAAGCTACTATAGTACATACAATGGAAACTACACGATTAAGATTCTTCATGGATATATTGATTGTTGATAAACATCCTATTATGTTGGTTGGTGGTGCTGGAAGCGGAAAAAGTGTAATGATGGCTGATAAATTAGCGAGTTTACCGGACAACTATGTTATTCAGAATGTACCCTTTAACTTTTATACAACATCGGATATGTTACAGAAAATATTAGAGAAACCTTTGGAAAAGAAAGCGGGCAGAAATTTCGGTCCGCCTGGCAATAAACAAATGATCTATTTTGTTGACGATATGAATATGCCCGAAGTCGATAAATATGGTACGGTACAACCTCATACGATCATTAGAGAACATATGGATTATGGACATTGGTATGATCGTATCAAATTGTCACTGAAAGATATACATAACGTTCAGTATGTTAGTTGTATGAATCCTACTGCTGGATCATTTACAATTGATGGACGGTTACAGAGACATTTTTGCGTATTTGCATGCAGTTTTCCAGTTGCACAAGCATTATCATGGATTTACCATTCGATTTTAAGTCAACATTTGGAAAATCCTCTAAATAAAATTCCGATTGCGACACAAAAAATCTCCGATCAAATTGTTGAAGCTGCTGTTGGTTTACATATTAGATTAGCTCAAACTTTCCTGCCCACTGCCGTTAAATTTCACTACGTCTTTAATTTACGAGATTTATCAAATATCTTTCAAGGCATTTTATTTGCAAACGGTGAATGCATTCCGAATCCTCAGGAACTTATTCGATTGTGGATGCATGAAGCGACTCGAGTATACGGCGATAAACTCGTAGAGAAAAAAGACAATGATACATTTAAAAAATTGCTAGTTGAAGCTGTTAAAAAAGGCTTTGAAGAATTAGATGAGAATTATGTAATGCAAGAACCATTACTATTTTGTCATTTTGCTGAAGGAATCGGTGATCCGAAATATCTACCTTTAAAAGAGTGGCCTAAATTGAGTAAATTATTAGCAGAAGCCCTATCCAGCTATAATGATCTTGTCGGTGCTATGAATCTAGTACTGTTCGAAGATGCCATGTATCATATATGCAGAATTAATCGTATTCTTGAGGGACCTCGTGGCAATGCACTATTAGTTGGAGTTGGTGGTTCTGGTAAACAATCCCTTTCAAGACTCGCATCATTTATGTCATCGTTAGATGTTTTTCAAATACAGTTACGAAAAGGCTACAATATTAATGATCTAAAAGCCAATTTGAATACGTTGTACATGAAATCAGGTCTGAAAAGTGTTGGTAATGTTTTTCTGATGACCGATGCTCAAGTACCAGAGGAAATATTTTTAGTATTAGTTAATGATATATTGTCTACGGGAGAAATTTCTGACTTATTTGCCGATGATGAAATAGAAAATATTATAAATACAGTCAAACCTGAAGTAAGTAGAAATGAACACGCTTAACATAATAATAGTAATTATTACTTTACTTTTATAAAAGGTAAAAGGTGCTGGAATGATTGACAGTCGAGAGAATTGCTGGAAATTCTTCATCGACCGAGTTCGTAAATTATTGAAAATTGTTTTATGCTTTTCGCCTGTTGGTTCTACTCTACGAATTCGTTCTCGTAAATTTCCAGCTGTTGTTAGTTGTACTTCTATTAATTGGTTTCATGAGTGGCCAAAAGAAGCATTACTATCTGTCTCTAGAAATTTCTTAGGAGATTTGGAAGTGTTACCAGTAATTTGAAATTAATATTAGTTAGTTGATATTGAAATAATTTTTATTTATTTATTTTAGAAAAATCTGGTAAATTCCGTAGCCGAATTTATGTCATTTGTACACATAAGTGTCAATGACTTATCGCAAGTTTATTTGTTAAATGAAAAACGCTATAATTATACAACGCCAAAATCATTTTTGGAACAAATCGCTTTATATTCTAAGCTTCTTAGAGAAAAGATTCATGAGATTGATGATCGAGTCATAAAATTAACGAATGGTTTAATTAAATTGGCTAGCACTACGGAGGAAGTAAGATTTTTTTTATATAATATAGAACGTTATTAGTTCCAGAATCTCCTTTGTTACAGTATTGTAAATGTATTTACTGTAATAATACAATATTAATAATATAATTTATTTAATTTTTATTTATTGTACATGTAAATTTGAAAAACAATAAACAATTTTTCCTATTAAAAATTGAGCAAATTTATCCTAATAAAAACTATAAACTGTTTGCCGCAGTATTCACTGATCAAATCGTTAGTTATAGTTATTGAAATAATACAATTAATAAATATAATATTATTAGGTCGACGTTTTAAAAGTACAATTAGCTGACCAAGAAATTGTACTGAAAGAAAAGAATGATGCGGCAGATGCATTGATTCAAGTACTTACTGTTGAAAATGAAGCAGTTGCCAAAGAACAGGAGATTGGTTGGTTTAGATTTAAAAAATAATGTAGAATAAACGTAGAATAATAAATATATATATACTTTTATTCTTATAGCGGGTGAAGAAGAAGCTAAGGTAACCGTAATCGAAGAGGACGTATCTGCCCAAGCTGCAGTTTGTGCTGAAGATTTACGTAAAGCTGAGCCGGCATTACTTGCCGCTCAAGAGGCGTTGAATACGCTAAATAAAAATAATCTAACTGAATTAAAATCATTCGGTACTCCGCCAGATGCAGTAGTAAATGTTACTGCTGCGGTATTAGTACTATTTTCTGAAAAGGGTAAGGTACCGAAAGATAGAAGTTGGAAAGCTTGTAAACTTATGATGGGAAAAGTTGATCAATTTCTAAATGATCTGATCTATTACGACAAGGAAAATATACATCCCGATGTTCAAAAAGCAATTTTACCCTATGTTAACGATCCGGAATTTAGTCCGGAGAAAATTATGAGTAAATCGGCTGCCGCAGCCGGTCTTTGTGCATGGGTAATTAATATTATGAGATTTTACGATGTTTACGTTGTCGTTGAACCGAAAAGAAAAGCGCTAGCTAAAGCAAATCAAGAGCTTTCGGAAGCTAGACAGAAATTAGCCGATCTAAAAGAAAAATTGAATGTAAATAAATGAGCCGTTTTTTTTGAAAGTGGTGTAAGTCCATTTTATATTTAAGTAAGGGTTTGTATTTGAATGGTAACTACCTAAAATTTTGAAGGTTTTTTCGGGAACTGTTTATAGATAAAAAGCTCATAGCAGATTGCATTCATTATTATCATTAACTAATTTTTTTTTGTCAAAAATGGACTTACACCACTTTCAAAGAAAACGGCTCAAATGATGATTGTATTACTATTGCACGTTGAAATGATTTTTTGTGAATTGAAATTTTAGACATTGCAAAAGAAGTTAGGTTTACTGAAAGCTGATTTTGAAGAAGCTACGCAAGCGAAATTAAAGTGTCAAGCTGAAGCTGATGCAACTGCTTATACAATTAATCTAGCCAATCGTCTTATTAACGGACTTTCTTCCGAGAAAGTTCGTTGGAACGAATTAATTAAATCGTATAATATTGATTTTATTTTGTCAGACATTTAATTTAATTCTAACTATTTTACAGATATAATATAGCAAAAAATACACTTCCAGGCGATATACTTTTATCAACCGCTTTCCTCTCGTATGTCGGATGCTTCACAAAATCCTATCGAAATGATTTACTGTACAAATTTTGGATACCATATTTTGCTAGCATCAATCCTCCAATACCTTTAGCAGAGGGCTTAGACTGTCTATCTCTTTTAACGGATGACGCTCAAATTGCTCAATGGAATAATGAAGGTCTACCAACAGATCGAATGTCGTCGGAAAATGCAACAATAATGGTTAATTCAGCAAGATGGCCACTTTTAATAGATCCTCAGTTACAAGGCATTAAATGGGTTAAAAATAAATACGCTGCAAATATGACAGTTATTAGGTACGAATGATATTACATAACATATATACCTTAATAAATAATTCATCCGATTTCAATTTTGAAATAGACTTGGAATGAAAAATTATTTAGATACAATTGAGAAATGTATTACAAATGGCGAAGTTGTTGTAATTGAATACATTGGAGAAAATGTCGATGCAGTATTAGATCCATTATTAAGTCGAGCGCTAATCAAGAAAGGACGAGTTATTAAAATTGGTGATAAAGAAATTGATTATGATCCGAGATTTAAATTGATTTTGCAAACAAAACTTGCTAATCCACATTATAAACCCGAAATGCAAGCACAAACAACTTTAATTAATTTTACTGTCACTCGCGATGGGTATATTTTCTAGATTTATATTGTGCACACAATTAATTAGGTATATGTAATTTGTTTTTATTTTGCCATTTAGTTTAGAAGATCAACTTCTAGCAGAAGTAGTTAAATCGGAAAGACCCGATTTAGAAACTCTGAAATCCGAATTAACCACCCAACAGAATAATTTCAAAATAACATTAAAAATGCTCGAAGACGATTTGCTGATGCGTTTAGCTTCGGCTGGCGATGATATTTTAAGCGATGTTGCTTTAGTAGAAAATTTAGAAATCACGAAACGAACAGCAATTGAAATCGAAGTGAAAGTAAAGGAAGCTTTAATAACTGGTAAACAAATTGACGAAGCACGAGAACAATATAGAACATGCGCAAAACGTGGATCGCTTTTATACTTTATATTGAATGAACTTCATCGAATTAATGCGATCTATTTATTTTCATTGAAAGCGTTTAGCATTGTTTTCTTAGGCGCCCTATCACGAGCTATTCCAGCTGAAAATATTTACGATCGTGTGAATAATTTATTAGATTGTATTACCTTCTCAGTTTATATGTATACTAGTCGTGGTCTTTTCGAAAGAGATAAACTCATTTTTATGACACAAATGACATTACAGGTAAGCAAAAGTACAAGAGTTGTTTATTCAGTTGTTAAGTACGAAATATTTTTCAAACAGATTCTAGTTGTAAATGGCGAAGTCAATCCCGAAGAATTAGATTTTCTCTTAAGATTTCCAATTATTGCCGGTGTTATATCGCCTGTAGAATTTTTAACAAATCAAAGTTGGGGCGGTATAAAAGCTTTATCGAAAATGGACGAATTTAGAAATTTAGATAAAGATATAGAAGGATCGTCAAAACGATGGCTAAAATTTGTCGAAGCTGAATGTCCCGAAAAAGAAAAGTTTCCACAAGAATGGAAAAATAAAAGCGCATTACAAAAGCTTTGTATGATGCGAGCTTTACGACCTGATCGCATGACATACGCCATCACGTAAATTCAAATATTAATCGAATAAAAAAGAGAAATATGTGATAATGCAAATTAATTTCAGAGTGTTTATTGAAGAAAAACTTGGATCGAAATTTGTTGAAGCACGTTCGATTGAATTTGCTAAGTCGTATGAAGAAACTAGTAATTCTGTACCTGTGTTTTTCATTTTATCACCTGGTGTCGATCCGTTGAAAGATGTTGAGAAAATGGGCAAAAAATTGGGATTTACATTTGACAAGCAAAATTTCCACAATGTATCTCTCGGTCAAGGTCAGGAAGAGGTTGCAGAAAATGCTATGGATATTGCATCTCGAGAAGGTCATTGGGTTATTCTACAGAATATTCATCTGGTATCCAGGTAATTAATTAATTATTTTTATAATTTTTCGAATATTTCTAACTTTTTCATTTATATTAGGTGGTTAGCCAGTTTAGAAAAAAAGATGGAACAATGTAGTGAAGGCTCGCACACCAGTTATCGACTCTATGTTAGCGCAGAACCTAGTCCAGATCCTCAAGTGAATATCATTCCCCAAGGCATTCTAGAAAGTTCTATTAAAATCACAAATGAGCCGCCGACAGGAATGCTAGCCAATTTACATAAGTCTTTAGACAATTTCAATCAAGAAACATTAGAATTATGCTCGAAAGAAGCTGAATTTAAAGCGATTTTATTTTCACTCTGCTATTTTCATGCAGTCGTTGCAGAAAGAAGAAAATTTGGTGCACAAGGCTGGAATAGAGTTTATCCATTTAATGTTGGCGATCTCACAATCAGCGTTAATGTGCTTTACAATTATTTAGAAAATAATAATAAAGTTTGTTAATTATACAACATAAATACAACGAAATTGTTTTAATTTTTTTTTAATTTGATGTTAGGTACCTTGGGAAGACTTAAGATATCTTTTTGGTGAGATTATGTACGGTGGACATATAACGGACGATTGGGATCGTAGACTATGTCGTACTTTTCTCGAGGAATATATGAAACCAGATCTGGTTGAAGGTGATTTGTATTTTGCGGCAGGATTTCCTGCTCCTCCAAATACGGACTACATTGGTTACCATCGTTTTATTGACGATTTTTTACCTGCGGAATCACCGCATTTATATGGACTACATCCCAATGCTGAAATTGGATTTTTAACAACAACATCGGAGAATCTATTCAAAACTATATTTGAAATGCAACCTAAGGAAACTGGAGGTGGTGGTGGGATAACTATTAGTAGAGAAGATAAAGTATTTTTTTGTTTTTTGAACAAAATTATTTGAATATTATAATCATTCCGATTGATTTTTTAGGTGAAACAAATATTAGAAGATATTATGGACAAACTTCCCGAAGAATTTAATATTACAGAAATTATGGCGAAAGTAGAAGAGCGAACACCTTATATCATTGTTGCATTTCAAGAATGCGAACGAATGAATATGTTAGTTAGAGAAATGAGACGATCATTAAAAGAACTTGAACTTGGTTTAAAGGTCAGTACAGCAACAACAAAAACTGTAATTAGTTGTTAATTTAATATAAAAACAGTTTTAGGTTTAAATTCTGTTCAATTATTTATATGAAACGACGTTTCGATGAAAGCTAAACGCTCGTATTCATCAGGTCAAAAATTTATCAATTGATAAATTTTTGACCTGATGAAGACGGGCGTTTTGCTTTCGTTAAAACGTCTTTTAATAAAATCAATTAACGGAATTTAATACTATGAGTTCTGAAAAATATTTTACTAAGTTGTTAATTTTTGTTTCATTTCTAGGGCGAATTAACAATTACAAGTGATATGGAAACTTTAGAAGGTTCTTTGTTTATGGATGCAGTTCCAGATAATTGGACAAAACGTGCATATCCTAGTTTATTACCACTTGGACAATGGTTTGCTGATTTTCAATTAAGATTGAAAGAATTAGAAAACTGGTCAGCAGATTTTGCAGTACGTAGTATATAAAATATTTTAAAAAATATTGATAACATAATTAATAATTGACGGAATAAAGTCTTTTATATATTTTTATTAACTATTAAAGTCAACGTTAATAGACTGAATTCCGTCAATTACTAACTATTTATTAAATATTAACAGTCGACTATTTTTCCAATTTAATTATTATTTCCAGTTACCTTCGGCAGTGTGGTTAGCTGGCTTCTTTAATCCACAATCTTTTCTCACTGCGATTATGCAACAAACTGCGCGCAAAAATGAATGGCCTTTGGATAAAATGTGTCTTTATTGTGACGTAACAAAGAAATCGCGAGAAGAATTTACGTAATAACTAATTCGATATTATTTATTATTTTATTTGTATTATATTAAAAAATATATATTTCTAGGTCCGCGCCGAGGGAAGGTGCTTATGTTCACGGTTTATATATGGAGGGAGCACGTTGGGATACACAAATTGGCAGTATTGCTGATTCAAAATTGAAAGAATTATTTCCGCTAATGCCGGTTATATATATCAAAGCTATAACGCAAGATAAACAAGATTTGCGAAATATGTATGAATGTCCTGTTTATAAAACAAGATTGCGTGGTCCTACATTTGTTTGGACATTTAATTTGAAATCAAAAGAAAAACCTGCTAAATGGACATTAGCCGGTGTTGCTTTATTATTACAAATGTAGAGATATTTATTTACTTTGTAGTTATTGTTATCGCAGTATTTAAACTGCGAAAGAGAGAGTTTAATTGTTACAGCTTTGACAAAAATTGTTATATAATTGTATAATGAGAATAACAATAAATTGATTTATGGAATAGAATTTGTATTTAAGTATTGTGTAATATTTACAAATTTATTGTTATATTATTGTATAACATATTTAACATTATAGAAATTTTATATTTACATTCTTTTATACAGATTCTTGAGCTTTACGATATTCATGAACACTTCCTCGTTCAAGATAAACTTTATTATGCACGAAACTTTGTTGATTAGTATCACCACTTCCTGGTGTTCCGTATCCCCCGCCTCCGGGTGTATGTAATTGAAAAATGTCCTTCGAAATAACCATTAGTTCAAATTAATTATAAAATTTATAAACAAATGTCAATTTTATGGCAAATGATATACGATAGAAATTATTAGTGAACAGATGTTACATTAGTTAGAGTGATTTAATTTAAACAAATAATTATGCACAAATATATTCATTATCATGGTGTTTTCCGATTGGTGACAAATAAAGAAAAAAGCCGTAAGTTTATTAAATTATTATATAAATTGACCGTAAAATAGTACCTAACATTCTATTTAGCATTTATTAATCACTGTAATGCAGTAACTGAAAACGTCAAAAATATATACGATAACATAAAATGTCTGTTTTGTTAAATCATTCTAACATTGTAGAATATCGTTGTAGGTAGAATATATATATTTTTGTTTCTTTCTAACATTATAGAATATGTAATTGGTGGAGTTTGTGTAATAATTAAATTAAAACATATGAATTGTATTTTTATATGAAGGTATATAATTGTAAAATTTTACTTACACCTGGACAAATAGGAACAGCAGTTTTTGGTCCCAAGTTAACAACTCTGCCATCATTCCGAATTAATAGATTGACACCTCTAGCTCCTGGTAGCCCTCCATTCATCCCATAAGGTTCAGTAACTCTACGTTCTGTTAGTACACTTAACATTAATGGTGCACGAAAAAGCAATTCTCTTATAACACCATTTCCTCCTCGATACAATCCTTCACCGCCGGAACCCTCTCGCAAACTAAATCTAATAATTTCGCAAATACTTTAGTAACTGCGGTTATTACAGTTATTGTTAATTTACCTATTAACAACGATTGGATATCGGCGTTCTAAGATTTCTATATCAGTAATACGAGTATTTGTCATATGTGTATGAACACCGCCTCGACCATGCCATGTAGGACCAGCACCACTTCCTCCGGAAACAGTTTCGTACATGCCCCAAGTTTCGCTACCAAAAGTTATGTTGTTCATGCATCCCTAGAATAACAATTACATTTTATTTTTCCTTTTTAGTTATTTTATTGTTCGAAATAAATAATATCTTTACCTGGGAAGCGGCACAAACTTGAAAAGCTTTTAAAACAACATCGACAACACGTTGTGAAGTTAATACATTGCCTCCAACAACAGCAGCACCATCGGACGGATCTAAAATGGATCCTTTCGGAACGATAACTTTAACCGGCGCTAAACAACCTTGATTTAAAGGCACATCATGACCTACCATACATCGTAAGCAATAAATTAATGCGGAAAGAGTTATCGCTCTTGGTGCATTGCAATTGCCCCATACTTCTGGTCCAGTGCCACTGAAATTGAAATTTTTAATTTCCTTTTATTACACTCACGAAATAAATAAATATACTGACGTGAAATCGCATATTGCTGATCCCTCTTTTTCATTTAGTGTAATTTTAAGATGAATAGGCGAACCGTCATCCATTCTATCTTCGGCTTCTAAAATTGTTTTCCCGGTACGTTCTTGAACTGATCTAGCAACTTGTCTTAACATGTCTCTTACAGCTAATTCAGCATTCGTTTGAATATGATTCATGTATGCCTAATTAAATATTGTTTTTAACGTAGATAATCCTTATTTAATATGTTAGTTTATATCACCTGTACAACATCTAGTCCGTATATTTCAATAAGTTCACGTACTAATAGAATACCTTTTTGATTGGCAGCGATTTGAGCACGTAAATCAGATAGATTATCCGCTAAATTTCTGGTTCCTGATGATTCGGGATATTTTCCAGGACGCATTAATTCATCGATTAATTCAGCCTCTCGAAATTGTCCTTTTTCAACTAACAAAAAGCTTTTAAACGTAGCACCTTCTTGATCTAAAGATGTGGAATGGGGTGGCATTGAACCAGGTGTAATACCTCCGATATCTGCATGATGACCACGACTTGCCACAAAGAAAACTGGAGTTGCTACATTCCTGAAATTATTATATTTTACTTCTTTTTTCTCGGTAATTATAATTCGATTTATACTAACTTGTAAAATACAGGGGTAATTACTGTAAGATCAGGAAGATGCGAGCCACCAGCTGAAGGATGATTCGATAAAATAACATCTCCTTCATTGAAAATTTTTCGTGTCCGAATCTGATATTGTACTGTTTCTTGCATTGCGCCTAAATGTACAGGTATATGAGGAGCATTTGAAACTAAACCACCATCAGGACCAAAAAGTGCACAAGAAAAATCTAATCGTTCTTTTATATTGGTAGAAATAGATGTACGTTGCAATATACGCCCCATTTGTTCAGCTATTGACATGAATCTATATTGAAAAATAATATATAAATAATACATTGGTTCAAGGAGGTTAAGTCTGACTTGGAGGAAATGGGGGATGACAAGAAAATATTTAGAGAATTTCGTTGGTTTTCAAGCTAATCTGACAAAAAAAGACAGGGAGTGAATATGGACAGAGGAAAGACGAAAGCAACAGAGTGAAAGGAGAAAGATTACAGGTGGGTGAGAACGAGAGAGAAGAGGAAATCATGAAGAGTTATTTTACGTGGTCCCTAGTTGGCCAAATTCGAAAAAGAAGAAGTATAAATCATACTAGCCTGTGCCCGAAAATACTAAGTTGAATCGAATCAAGCTCGGGTCCTATTGTCGCTGCTTTTCCGTTGCCTATTACAATATGTATATCACCATATTTGGTAATAGTAGCTGTACAATCTGGTTCTACAAGAATTGTACTTAATTTATCCATAATAATCGCTGGGCCTTGTATAGTATGACCTGGACTTAAATTTTCTAATAAATATACTCCTGATTGCTGATAACCGCCTTCAAAATACACTTTAACAGTCTAAACAAAGATAAATTAAAAAAATTCTCATATATAATTATAGTATTTTGTTTTTGCTTAAATCACCATTAATTTATTTTGATAAACTAATTAAATTATTAGTTAATTTTTTAATAAAGAAAAATTCATTGACCTTGCGATTTAAGCAAAAATAAAATAGGTACTATAATCTAATATATAATACGCAATGTGTAATTAAGAATATAAATATATACTTCATAATTACTTTTTCGGGTTGAGCATTTTTTGTAGCGGGTGTTCTTTCAATTTCAATTGTGCATTCACTTTCACCAATTCCTCTAACTCTTACATCATCAACAATAATAGTTCTATCTGGAATAGTAAATCCAAATTCACACTGATATCGTTCTAAAAACTTTTTCATGTAATCACCGCCAGGCCCAACCATAAGTGCACAATCTGTGCCATCATATCTGTACAAAAATATTTGGATTATTTTAAACAGATATAATTTTTTTTATATTAAGTACCTCATATTTAAATAATGTTCCATTACAATATTATCATTGTCAAATCCCTGCAATTTTAATTTAGCTCTACATTTTTCTTGCAAACTTGATAATCTGCTTCTAAAATGAGGTAAATTTTCTTTTGTATAGATGGCTGCACTAGGTTCCTGTGCTTCTTCAACAACATCTGCTAGCGCCATTCCATACGCGCTAAGTATTCCCGCATATCTAAAAATAATATAAATAATTATAGAAAAATACTAGTTTTTGTGATTTGTATAAATACCTATGTACAAAAACTGTTCGCATTCCAAGTGCTCGTGCAATTGCGCAAGCATGCTGCCCACCAGCACCGCCGAAACAAGCTAAAGTATGATGTGCAGTATCGTATCTGTCAATAACAAATTTACATTTTATATATTGTCGACTATATAATATAGAATTGCTAACCCTTTTGCTTGAGTTAGTGCTCGAATTGGCCGGCACATAGCTTCATTGGCAACTTTAGTAAAACCCATTGCAATTTCTTCAACTGTCATCGGTTTCTTTCCGCTTTGCATTCTTAAAAACTCATTTATCTCGATTGCGAGTTTTTCAAATAATTTCATCGTTACAGCTTTATCGAGCGGTTCATTTTCATTTGGTCCAAATATTTTCGGAAAATATTCCGGTAATAATCTGCCCAAAGATAAATTCGCATCAGTTACTGTTAGTGGTCCCATTTTCTTGTAACAAGCAGGACCTGGATGTGCACCCGCTGATTCCGGACCGACCACAAATAGTCCTGATCTGTACTAACATTATTTATTATATATTATATTTTTTACAAAAACTGTAATTATTTTTTACCGGAAGAACAACATAGAACCACCACCAGCGGCTACAGTATTAACATCTAGTTGTGGTGCTTGAATCGTAACGCCAGCTGTTGTACTTTCGTAGACGTGTTCATAATGTCCTGCGTAACGCGAAACATCCGTTGAAGTACCTCCCATATCAAATCCTATAATCGGTAAATCTGATTCTTTTCCGTATGTTGTTACCGCGTATCTATCGTTATAAAATTAATAACTATGTTAATGATATTAACATAATTATCAGGGCTTCGAATCGGAACTGAACCAAAAAAGAAATCGGTTTGATACATGTTGAAACACACGCGTTAACACAATCTTACTTTCTACGTCAGCTTATGGGAAAGAATATTTAGTTTGTTTGTTGTAGATGAATACTCAGTTATTGAAATTGAAAATGAAACTTTGAGGCAGGTGTATTTTTTGATAATAACTTTGCTTTCAATAATCTTCAAATAGTTTAAATGAAAATACATTGGAAAATATTTTTTTCTAATTATAAATTTAAAAAAATCCTGTATACAAGAATTTGTTACGTTAACATATGTTATCTTATTATTATATAATTAATACAGACATATGGATTATATAAGTTTCGAATAATAAATTATATTGTTATCATATTCGTATATTATATACTTCTAATTATTATATTTTTAATTAATTAATAACTATAATGTATTCATATTATATTATTGTATCAATTTATGTAGTATGCTTATTGTAAAAGTAGGAATAAAATGTTCTAAATTATGGTAGAAAATAAGTTTTTAATACAAATAAAAACATTAAAAAAATTTAAAAATGAATCACTCGGAACTGAACCGAAAACCGAACCGATATATATTTTTTTAATTGAACCAGAACGAAAAATATAACTGTTCGAAGCCCTGATAATTATTGGAATAGTTCATACCCTACAACTCCTCCAGCAGGTCCGGATAAAACGGCTCTTGCGCCATTAAAAGATTCCATTGTTGTTAATCCACCATCGCTTTGCATAAACAATACATTACATCCTTCCAATGAATTTTCGAATCCACTTCGGAAACTTTCTAAGTAACGACGAATGTGAGGTGTTAGATAAGCATCCGCGCATGCTGTGAAACCTCGCGGCACTAATCGTACCATTGGCATAACTTGATGCGATAACGAAACATGTTTGAATCCTAAATACACAAAAGTATTTTCAATTCAGTATTTTGTATTTTTAGAATAATATTTTTCGGTAATCTATACCAATTTCTTTTGCAATTTGCCCGACTTCTAATTCATGTTGGGGTGCAGTGTAACTATGAGCTAAAACTACTGCTATACTATCTATTCCGGAAGCTTTTAATCTTTCCAGATCGCTTCGCACTTGTTTTCCATCAATTGTTTTCGTTTCGTACATTAGTTCGCCTGTTGTAGTTTGATCCAGTAAATTCCATTTTCTTACGTTTTGATCTAAATGACATTTTTCTTTCAAAGCTGGTATAATTCTACAATCAACTTCAATTACCGTTTCATACAGAACGTCGGGTGTTTGAATATTCTATAAATAAAATTATATGAATTTATTAAAGTAAAATTTTAATGTCTTATGTAAAATAAAAATTAATATTATTTCTATTTGATTGATTGACTTAAAAATCTTATATTTACGTAAATAAAAACTTTTTAAAATTTATTTAATGTTCAAATAAATTCCTTTTTATTTTTATGGAACGTCACATTTTTACCGACCGTCATATAGAGTGAGGAAAGTATTATAATTATAACAATTTTAATTTTACGAGATTTTTACAAGCAAGTACGAATTAGGCTCTTTGTAATATAAATCAACCGTCTGTCGGTCTGTCTGTACACACGTGTAGAGCAAATTTGGTTGAACAATTTTTTTTTAAAGATTCAATTTTTAAGCTTCGGAAGTGAATATTTCAATTCGATTAATTTTTGGTACAGTTCCATCAACTGGAAGTGATAGTTTACTGATATCACTTTTATATGTTTTATAAAAATTATTTGAGATTTTTTTTTATACCGGGTGTAGAAATGAAATGTGAACCATAGGGATTTCAATGTTATTTTGTAAATACGGCTGTATCTCTTTCCCTATTGACTTTAGAGCAAATATTTAAATATAAAACTTGTTCAAAATGTGAAAATGCATGGTATAAAGTTATTTTTTTTACATAAATATTAATATTTTACGATATACAGGGTTAACCACTAAAAAATGAGCTATAACATTGGAAAACGGGAATGGTATCGAAAAATGCGGAATAATGAGTTCTATAATTCGGTGAAAAAATCATTGTTCTTCGATACTTCGTTTAGGAAAAAAAAATTAAAAACTGATTTTTAAAAAATTTCGTCAACAAAACACAAGGGTACCCCCTTACGAAATTTTTCAAAAATCAGTTTTTATTTTTTTCTCCTAAACGAAGTATCGTAGAAAAATGATTTTTTCACCGAATTATAGAATTCATTATTCCGCATTTTTTGATACCATTCCCGTTTCCCAATGTTATAGCTCATTTTTTACTGGTTAACCCTGTATATCGTAAAATATTAATATTTATGTAAATAAAATGACTTTATACCATGCATTTTCACATTTTGAACAAGTTTTGTATTTAAATATTTGCTCTAAAGTCAATAGGGAAAGAGATACAGCCGTATTTAAAAAATAACATTAAAATTCCTATGGTTCACATTTCATTTCTACACCCGGTATGATTTTTAATAAATTTTTACGTTTCCATTTTTACTTTATGATAAATTTTTTGCACATTAAAATTACTGAAATATGAAACCTGGTTCTCTTTCTTATATAATAGGTTGCATATCTAATACTACAATACATTATTCAGTGTATTTCAAAACAAATCTTTATCAACAGATGAAAACTAGGTTACATTTTTTTTAATTACCAATTTAAAAATACTAGGACGAGCTTGATTTCCTATAAATAGTACATCTTTAAATCCTTTATTTGTAACCAGAGCCATCCTTTCTCCTTTACGTTCTAAAAGGGCATTTGTAGCTACCGTTGTTCCCATTCGAATCCATTCAATAAGAGAAGTATCCACTTTTCCATTGTCTACTAAAGCATGACCAGTTTCCTATAAAAAATTATTAAAAAAGTTACTAAGTGATTATTAAAATTTTATCTTTTGTTAGCGATAACGTTATGCAAATATTTATATTAAAAATTTAAAGTCATGATTTTTTTTTAAACCTCTTGTAAAATTCTTTTAATGCCTTCTCTGGGTGCATCGTCATAATTTGCAGGATCTTCAGAAAGGAGTTTCATGACTCGAATCCTTCCATCAGGACATCTGGCATATACATCTGTAAATGTACCGCCGCGATCTATAGCAAATTGAAATTTTCCAGTACATCCTTGAACAGACATCTGTAACGATATATAATTGTTAAGTAATAGAAATAATAATCAGTAATTTACAGAATAAAATATTACATCTTTGTGATTAGTTTTTTCAGCTCAGTTTCAAAAAAACTTTATAATAATTAAGTACGATATAGTATGATACTGATAATCTAATGAACAGTAAAACAAGTGTTATGGAAATAAATATAATAAGTATGTATTTATTTATTTAGTGATTATCTAATATCTATATATTATCAAAACTTGTTTTACACTGACAAATTTGACCTTAATTAATAATAAAGTTATAATTTCTTTCAAATAATTGCATATAAAAAATATACTTAATATAAATTGGAAATAATATATTATATTTATTTTATAATAATAATATAATATATTATTTTTATTTTATATATAAATTTATAAATTAATAACGTCCCGTGATAAAATATCATTATATTTAAATTATTGCGGGTTAATAGTAAATGTGAACATATGCTAGATGGCAGCATATTATCAGTGTCAAGAAAGTTAGGTTGTGTTTGAAAAAGTTCGCATTGTCACTGTTAGTTTACAATAAAAATTTACAAGTAATCATTTCCAAAAAATGGCTTTAGCCGAAGTTTGTGGTTTCAATGAATTTGAAGCTTTAGGTAAAGATAATGCTTTTCAAATGGAAACTAATAATTACAGCAAGAACTTCGTAAATAATATGGATTTGGCTTTACCACCGTTTTCGAACGTAAGCATAGTATTTCTTATAATAAAATTTATACTATTTTAAAATTTTCTGTATTTATAGCCGGCTGAGAATTTTGCACGATTTACGAAAGATGAATTTGGACGTGAAATTAAAATTAAATTTGATCACGGCACAACTACTTTGGGTTTTCGTTATCACAACGGTGTTATTTTAGCGGTAGATTCTCGTGCTACCGGCGGCGATTATATCGGTTCGCAGACAATGAAGAAAATCGTCGAAATCAACAATTATTTGCTGGGAACTTTGGCGGGTGGTGCAGCCGATTGCGTCTATTGGGATCGTGTTTTAGCCAAGCAGTGTCGTATGTACGAATTGAGAAATCGTGAACGAATTTCCGTAGCAGCTGCCTCGAAATTGATGTCCAATATGGTTTACAATTACAAGGGTATGGGTCTGTCAATGGGTATGATGATTGCTGGATGGGATAAACGTGGACCCGGATTGTATTACGTTGATTCCGAGGGTACTCGAACTAGTGGACAAGTTTTTAGCGTAGGTTCTGGTTCAATTTATGCGTATGGTGTTCTGGATTCTGGATACAACTGGAATCTACAGGATGAAGATGCTTATGGTAAATTTTATATATGTTTGTTTCTGGTAACCATTTTAATATCAAGTTTAATAATCATATGTTTGAAATTTTTATATTTTATTTTCAAATTCTAAATGGATCTAATCTATCTTTTTTATTATATACTGATCGTGTTAAAATAATAAAGAAAAATTCAATTCAAATATTTACTTAATGATTGTTAAAAATAATTCAAATGTATATAAATTTTTTAAACAAGAATTACACATTTTATTAAAAAGAAGCTGTTGTATTTTGTTTGTTTGTTTAAATCGTCATTAATTTATTTTGATGAACTAATTAAATTAATGGCGATTTAAGCAAAAACAAAATACTATAACTTAATATATAATACGCCATGTGTAATTAAAGAATATAAAAAGAAGTTTTTTACACAATCACGCCATGTACCCAAAAGAGTGTGGTACAAACTCGTTCCATTATCTCGAAATCAGTTTCCTCCAAACATCCCTATATCCAGACAAGCAACTGTAGCTTCATCCACATTCATAATTTCTCTCATACATGCTCTTCTATTCTTATTACCACTCTCTCAATCATACTCATTGGATGTCCATGCAAACAACGTATACGTATATAATTCTTTAAAATTATTCTTGTAATACAAATATTATGATAGTTAATATTATTGTTATTTTTATTTTTAAATTAGAACTGGCTCGTCGTTCGATTTTCTGTGCTACTCATCGAGATGCAGCTTCTGGTGGTATCATACGTGTATACCACATGAAATCTACTGGATGGGTTAGAATTTCCGAGGAAGATTGTACAGATTTGTATTATAAATATTTAGAAGAAAAACAAAATGCTACTAATGAAGTCTAATTTAATTATTACTATTCACTTATATTTTCTTTATTTCATAATAAATACTTGATAAACTTTTATTAATAAATCGCAAATTGTTTCATTTATTTTATTTATTTCTCCTGTCGCAACAAATGATTAAAACATGTTTCGCTAATTTTAAGAACAACAAATGATTGTCTAAAATTTTGTTTTTAATAAAAAATTGAAGTTGAAATTGTCAATTGCTTTTATTATTACAATATCTTCAAGTTCGCTATGATGCTGCACAAAATTAATATGTTCATTACGATTAGTATCATATAATTATTCTGAAATGTCAATTTGTCACCAAAAAATTCAATTTCCCATTTTATAGTTGTAGAAAAGAAAAAGTGTTTTACTTGCATGTAATGATTATTACATTACTCATAAAGACTTTCTCATCATAACATGCTCATTGAATAATGTTCTGTTATGTAGTGGTGTAATTTATTTCAAATTTTAGAATTAATCAATACATATTATTAACCTAAATTATATTTGTATGAAATAAATACGTTTAGTCATTATTGTATCAAATTAATTTAGCGTTTTTGTTACATGAGTATGATTCGTTTGTTAGAAATATATAAAATATGAAAATGGATTTTCTTTTATATTACCTTGCAAATTTGCTTGGCGATATTCATTGGTGTTCTATTGAAGAATTTTGAAACATACTAATAAACGATAAAAGTGCAAAGTTCAAAAATAGTTTTGTTATTAAAACGAAAGGAATTTAATAAATAATTTAGATAAAATATTTTATTAAAAGTAAATAAGGCTATTTATAATAAGACATTTTGTTAGTGTGAATCAGGTTTCAAACTAAATATAAAAATCGCTGAGCGCGCTGAGCTATGTATAAAAACATAAAAATAAGTAAAATTGAGTAAAATTAAAAGAAAATGATAATGATGCAAAAAAATGAGTATTTTCTATTATTGATAAGCATGCGCTGTTCTTGTCCCTTGAAACTTTTAACCTTTACCGCACCCCGTGCTCGTAATGTGACTGTCAGATTCAAGGTGACATTGAATGTTGTCAGTTCACCTTTTACAACCATGGATGCACGAGCACCTTTAGCTTCGGAGCCGATTTGGCAACAATTGCAACAGTATTACAACAATAGCAAAGATGAAATCAATATTTTGAAATTGTTCGCCGAAGATAAGAACCGATTCGCTAATTTCAGGTATGCATTTTTATTTAAAACGAAACTTTTATAAGTAGCGCAACTTTTCGAGTATTAACTTTCAAATTATCGTCACGCCGATTAGAAATAAATTACATATTTACATCTGTTATATTAAAATAAATAATATATAATTAAATTGGTCGATTAAAACTGATGTTACCGGCATTTTTGTTATCGCTTGTTTAATAATTATGTAAAGTTATTTTATTACTTGAAAATAATACATTTAGTAATTACAAGCAAGTATAATAATTTAAATAAATATTAAAATTCTTTATAATTTACGTTATCAGCTTAAAAATAATATCGAAAAGAAAAATAACCGAAAATAACGGTCATAAACACAGTAATACATTTTCTTTTTTAACATTTTGTCAGCTTGGTGTTGGACACTCCACAAGATGGCAAAATATTATTGGATTATTCCAAAAATCGAATTAACCAGCATGTGTGGAACGCATTGCTTAATTTGGCAAAAGCCCGAAAAATTGAAGAGGCACGCAATGCAATGTTTACCGGACAGAAAATTAATTTTACCGAAAATCGTGCAGTATTACACATTGCATTGAGAAATCGCAGTAATAAAGAAATTTTAGTCGGCGGTAAAAATGTAATGCCCGAAGTGAATGCTGTACTAGATCATATGAAAGAATTTACTAATCAAGTTTTAAGCGGTGCATGGAAAGGTTATACCGGTAAAAAAATTACCGATATTGTTAATATCGGTATAGGTGGTTCTGATCTTGGTCCTCTTATGGTAACCGAAGCTCTAAAACCGTACAATCAAGGTTTAAATATTCATTTTGTTTCCAATATTGATGGTACACATTTAGCGGAAGTTTTGAAAAAATTGAATGCCGAAACTGTTTTGTTTATTATCGCTTCGAAGACTTTTACTACTCAAGAAACTATTACTAATGCTACATCGGCCAAAAAATGGTTTTTGGAACATGCCAAAGATGTAAGTAATTATACGATTATTGCAATTGATATTTATATGCATTATAAAAAAATAAAGGCCCGTATTCTCACCTCTTTTGTTCATAAACTCTCTCTTTTGTTCATTACTAATTATTTATTAAATATTAACAGTCGACTATTTTTCTAATTTATTATATATTTATATTCTAGGCTTCAGCAGTAGCCAAACATTTCGTGGCCTTGTCAACAAATGCTCCGAAAGTAACTGAATTCGGTATTGACGCGAAAAATATGTTTGAATTCTGGGACTGGGTTGGTGGTCGCTATTCATTGTGGTCTGCGATTGGTTTAAGTATTTCTCTTTCGATTGGTTTCGATAATTTCGTCAATCTATTAGAAGGTGCTCATTTTATGGATAATCACTTCCAAACAGCTCCATTGGAAAAGAATGTATGTTTTATATTCTTAATAAATCGGCATTAATTTATTTCGATGAACTAATTAAATGATTAAATGAAGAAAAATGCATTGAACTTGCCGGGGTTTGAACTCAAAAGTAAAATGGTTCCGGACTTAAACTCCGGCAAGGTCAATGCGTTTTTCTCTTATTCAAAAATTAACTAATGATTAAATTAATGGCGATTTAAGCAGAAACATAATACTTTAACTTAATGTATGCTGTAAAATTGATATGATTATGAAATATATTTTGATTATTTAGATACCAGTAATATTGGCACTTTTGGGCGTCTGGTACCATAATTTCTATGGTGCAGAAACACACGCGTTGCTTCCTTACGATCAGTATATGCATCGTTTTGCCGCCTACTTCCAACAGGGCGACATGGAAAGTAATGGAAAATATGTAACACGTAGCGGTCAAGTAGTAAATTATTCTACCGGACCAATTGTTTGGGGTGAACCAGGCACAAACGGCCAACATGCTTTCTATCAACTTATTCACCAGGGCACTAGATTGATACCTTGCGATTTTATCGCACCAGCTCAAACACAAAATCCAATTAACAATAATTTACATCATAATATTTTATTGGCGAATTTCTTAGCGCAAACGGAAGCTTTAATGAAGGGAAAAACTTCGGCTGAAGCTCAGGCTGAATTGACCAAATCTGGCATGTCCGAATCGGATATACAACATATTTTACCCCATAAAGTTTTTCAAGGCAACCGGCCTACAAATAGCATTGTTGTTAAGAAGGTTACACCATTCATTCTTGGTGCTCTAATTGGTAGGTACAATTTTTGTTTTGTTTAGCTAGAATATAATTTCTTTTTAAAATAAAATTTATTCAAAATTGAACAATACATTAGTACAGCGTGAAAAACAAAAACAATTATGTAAAAGTTAGTAGGTATAATTGGATGTGTAAGTGGGAGGTATATATTGTTTCCAAAAATAATATAAATAGAAATGTTTTGCAATTAACACAAATAAAAATATAATTAAGTTATTTACTTTGCAATGGTTTTTATGCAAGCTGACAAAAAGGTGAATTAACACCAGAAACGGACAATGTAATGACCATTAATAGAAATTTGCAACCGTTATGTGATATGCACATTAAAATCGCGTATTAAACATCAATTTATAAAATTAGCCACCTAACAAATGAAACAAATAAAATCTAACAACCTTTTTTCTGATCATTATTTATTACAGTGTTAATTTGTATAACTGGATATGCAAATAGCTTAAATTGTAATTTTTATTATCTGGCATTTATTGACATATTTAAATGTTCATTTACATATATAATTTTTATCAATTATGAAATATAATAAATAATAAACTCGAAAATTATACGAAAAGTAACAATTTGTTATAATTATAAGCAAATGTTTGTTACATTGCCAGATTTAATTTAGGTATATGATAGAATTTGTGTTAAAAAATGTATAAAATCTTAAATTTTATAGAGACATGATTATATATTTTTAACTTTCAACATTGCAAGCACTGTTATTGTTTGGTTGTTTAAATTTTGCATCAGCTAAAGCAATGATAATAATTCATATTTTATACATATTTTTAATAACGAGCTAAGCGTATTTTTTTTTTTCAAAGTCATTGTGACTAATTGAGAATAAATTTCCTGTGTTTGATTACTAATAAATATGACTTGTTTTTAGCGATGTATGAACACAAAATCTTTACCCAGGGCGTAATCTGGGACATCAACTCTTATGATCAATGGGGTGTTGAGCTTGGCAAGCAATTGGCCAAAGCAATCGAACCGGAATTAAATGACAACAATCCAGTTAGCTCACATGACAGTTCGACAAATGGACTGATTAATTTTATTAAGGCAAATCGTTAAATATGTATATATAACAATGTTGTTCTATATTTGTACTCATTGGTGATAGTCATATCATGTTTATCATTTTTGTTTTAATATAGCATTTTATTATTTCAAAAATCTATTCGAATGTTTATGTCAAATTTTATAAGTTATTGTTATTGCTTAATATACTGTACTTCAGCTTAAAATAAATATATGTTTAGTAAGAAAATTATGTTTATTATACTTCAAATATACTTTTTATATATTTATAGTATAAAATTTTATAAAAAAAATGAAATAAAGAATACGCGCTTCGTATTTTTCCGTAAACAAATCTTACAATTAGATCAATTCCTTACTCCCTTAAGTTATAGGCAACACAAATAACGTAAGCGCATTGCACAAACTCTACCGAATAACTACGTGTTTGCAATAATCGTAAAATATAAAGTTTTTTCTTCAAGTATTAATATATAGATATAATTAAAGAAAATCAAAATAAAGTTGTATTGAAACTAATTTGGAATTTAGTCAGTTATACAGAAAACTTTTTAAACATTATTATAGTTAAAGTAGATGCTAGTAGATTGCAGACTTTTTGGTTTAAGAAAAAAGTTTATCGAAAAAATAATAGATGGTTCTACTGTGTTTAATTTTTATTTGAGAATAACAATGAAGGGTTTGATATATTATTGGATGATTTTTTTTTCAATCAATGTTATGCACCATATGTGAAATGGATTTTAAATAAAGTTTAAAACACCCTCTTCTTGTAAACTACGGCGCTTTTGATCATGATAATTTGTATGTAGCACCATGTGCGACACGAATAAAAAGAACGTAAAAAGGAAGGGTGAATCGGTGAACACATGTGCATGTGCGATTTGTCTTTGATCACCAGGTTTTATAAACGCCAAGCTAAATAACTTTTATGTTTCTTTCTTTTATTTTGGCCTGATCGTCATTCGATTATAATGTGTAAATTTTGTATCTTAATAGATCAGAGTTTGTTTAGAATGAATTCAATTTAAGGAATTTACTTTTTGCATTTCTTCGGAAAATTTCACGTGTCGAACATATGTAACAATTTTATAGGTTATTTTTAGTATTGCTGCAATGTAAATTAAATTGGTGCATGCTCGTAATTAACTTTGACATTTTATGTGATCGTTGTTCCGGATATAACAAATTTATAACTGATTTTCGTGATAATAGTGGTAGTGGCGCTTGAGTAATGACAATGAGTGAAGTGGTTTATAATTTAACAATTTTAATCAGATCTAATCGTCATGACTGAGATTGACAGGCAACGAATGCCGTTTGAGAAATCAACAACGCGGAGGTAATCACCGGTTTCAGGTAACGATATGTAATTAAATGACAGTTTATTATGCTAATCAAATTAATCTTGATCAAAAATGGAAATTGCTTTTACTTTTCCAATATGACCCAGTATAAGTAGTGGCATCAGTGCCGGATTAAGGTATAAGCTAACTAAGCACCTGCTTAGGGCCCCCGACAAAAGACAATTTTTATGACAAATTTGAGGCGTTAGTAGCTTAAAATTGATGAGGATAGCAACATAAAAAAGAGTACCTTCTCGATGTCCATTTTTTAAAGGCATATGATGTTTATTTTGTTGAAAAATGCCTAAGTTCAATACAATTCTGTTGTTCTTTCTAACAAATTGTCTAAGAATTATACACTTACTTTTTGCAGTGAGGTGCATCATTATTTGTCTACCTATAAAACATAAACAATATTATAAGTAATTTTTTTTTATTTTACATGATAATTTTGCATTAAAAATAAGATAGGCGAAAGATTTCTTTGAATTGGTTAATTTCACTTGAAGTTATTAATTTTACAATTAAACGCTGCATAAAATTACATTTTTTTACTCCACAAATAACAACTTTTTCATAAAAATAATTTAGCATCATTCGCTATCAACGCTATCTATCATTCTATATAAAGAAAATTTTACGAATTTTTACTCATATAATATTATAAATAATAAATATATAATAATTTTTAGAGAAAGGGGCCCCCCGAAATGGCTTAGGGCCCCCGAAGAGGTTAATCCGGCCCTGAGTGGCATATCTACTACGTACATATTTTTATATAAATTGTTGTAATTAGCGATTTTATTTTTATATTTTTAATTGAAGAAAACATATTTGTTGTCGTTAATGTTTACCAAGTAACCAAAGCGAACTAATATAAGTAATTTTGTTGAGTTTCAAACTACATAAATATATTTAAATTGCAAAATAGTATGTTAATTTTATTCAATTTTATTGAGAGTTATTTATTATTTTATAACGCTTATAATAACAAACATAGAAAATTGTTCATTAATTTATATTACAGGTCGGTCATGCTAATTTGATTTATGTATATTCCAACTAGATATATATATATATATATATATATATAATTCACATTTATCAGAATATTTTTATATATTTTAATTGGCAATATGTAAATTATATTTTATATATACCCATAATGTGGTAAATTTAATTTTAATAATGTATATTGCTTCTAATTGATTAACAAATCTGATAAAACTCAAATTTCATATATAATATAATAAAAAATAAAATAATTTTATAATCCAAATACAAATTTTATTTATTACAAAACATAAAATTTTTTAAAATATGAAATGTTAATTAGACTATAGGTATTTGTTTTCTAAATATTACTGGATAATAAAAATAAATTGAAGTTATATGATTTCTTATATTGAATATATTATATGCAGGGTTGGACTAGATAAAAAATTAGGACAGGTGATCTTAGAGATAACGCGATTGATGTTACATGTAATAAACTTCTAACGGCTACAGTTCCGTTAAAAAGTATTTTCGGACATACGTTTATTTGAAGTTTTTTTATTTAGATTATTCATAGGAATCATCCGGTGTAGTTTTTCCTCGCCGTCATAAATCACCCTGTATATATATATACTTCCTTCATTACCACAATATTATCTATCGGACAACAAAACACAATCGCACCACATCGATTCGCAATCACAATCACATTCATAACAATAAGTTATGGGGTTAGAGGCGTACGTGCGTGTAACAATGCTCATCGTTGGCGGTCGTACCAATTGCCGTGGTGGCGTAACGACGCTAATAGACGCCCGACGTCGACATTACTATATCGCGTCCAACCCCAATTATCGGCACACTCTCATATTATAAAGAGAGAGATTCGAGTTAGCCATGCCGATTGTCAATGTATAATGCGCTTGTTTAATTGTCTCATTTGATGGACCACCCGATGGTGAATGATAAATTGGAAATTTTGGTTTAAAATAGTTGATATGTCACGTTAGGCGTTTAAAGTTTTAAATTTGTTAATGTTAAAACGTTTCGATATGATCTTCCAAACGTATACTTTAAAAAAAATATGTAGTTTTATCTACAAACCATGAGATACTATAATGCCCAGTATTTCTAGGTATAATTTCTCAACTACTGTAATTTTATTCATAATTATTTAAAAATACGTAATATCAGAACTATTACAAACATTATGTAATACTTATGATATTACCAACGCGATGGAAAAGTACATATTACAGTTTTTTTTTCCAGTAAATTTGCAGAACTTTAGTTTTGCTCTCAGGAATTTTACATAAATAGGTAAAATTTGTTTAGTTCTGTAATATTATTGTTGGTATACATTTCTAAATTTACATAAAGAATGTATTTTACAATTATTACAAATATTAATAAGCATGCTTTAATTTTATATAATTTAAGAAGTCATACCAACAATACGTAATTCTACATTAAGTATGTGATGCAATTTGGAGAAATTAAGTAATTTTACATACTTATTACTGAATTATTTAAAAATTAAAGAATGTTGAGGTAGAAATACAGAATAATTATGGTAAAATAAAATTATAAAATTTTTATAGTAAAATTTACTATCATTTTTCTGTAATTTCACTATATTTTTTTTTACAGTGCAGTCAACAGTCCAACTAATGGTGAAATTCTAAACAAACTTGTAGCAATATAGAATGTTTCGTCTTTTTCTATCAAAAGAAAAATTACATTTACTAGAAAAAAAAAACAACAAAATATTTGTAACATTATAGGTTCAGAATTCCAGTATAAATCATTATAGCATATACTAAAAAAATGATTTCATTTTTATTCTGAAATAATATTATAATAAAATCAAATTTTACATGCATAAAAATCTCATAAAAATTCCCTTTCTCAACGAACTTCAATAAAAAAAATTAGCGCATCACAGAGCATAAGCTTTTATAACTAATAAATAATAAACGCGTATAACCGATATTAAAAAGTCGCTCGTAAAATATTCGCCCGTTTTTTTGACCACCCCGTATTTACGACGTATACACAAAATCAACTCGCATAACCCGATTTCTGTACGGCGGCAAATATTAAGACAAGACCTTATATAAGTATTTAAGTTTAAAGTAACTCAAGTAGCAAAGCGAGTTCAGCGACATTTTTTTTCCTTCTTTCGCGAAAATGAAATTTCTTAAACACGCCAACCGTATTTTTTTCTTACGCTCTTGCATCAACTTTGCCAACATAATTCGTATTATTATTTTGAGAGTTCATTTAAATAATGAATAATGCAAAAACAGTTTGTACTAAATATATATTTATATATATGTACTATAAGTACAAGAATACAAAAAAATAATGAGAAAAAATTTTCGACGAAATTTAATATTTTAGTTACTTATATACATACATATATATATTATATATATATTATTTCGGGTAGGTAGTCAGTTCATTAAGGATAGGAAATTAAATTAGACTCATATTTCTCTTATGAAGTTGTTAATTAGTAATTTATTGCTTCTATTCAATATTTCAAGCCAGATTGGACTCATTTTCAGGAACTTTGCAATGTATACTTAGTTTTAATACAAATGTATTTACATATAACATTAGGTCAATGGACAAAATATATTTAATTGATATTTTTGTAATGCACGTGTTCAACCTTTTTATTCTTGTTGTATTTATGTTAAAATATTTGTTTAAATTTCCTACTAATATTTGTTAGTGGATTGACAAGATTCGTCTGATATAAAATTAAAAACATTTACAATTAAAATAATAGCTGAATCTCAATAATTTAGCTGATTCTTCGTGAATAACGTCAAAATCAACACACATAAATATTTGTATAATGCGTAAAAAATTTATATAAAAATATAAAATGCATAGATCCGGATATCTGAATTTGAGATCCGGATATTTAAAAACCCAATTATCCGAATTCGGTTCTCAGCATTACTTATTTCTATTTACTCAATAAATTACCCCTTGATACACTCACCACGATAAGAACGCAAATTAATCCTCTCTGCATGCACATACAACCCGCTACCCCCCAACGAATATCACTCTCCCCGCCAAAAACGTACGCCACAGCCAACCACACCATATATTTAATCCGTCCCAGTGCGAATTGACAATATTCAGTTCACAGGATTATATGGAAATGCATTTGATGCATTCGCCGATATACATATGCGTATATATATATATATATATATATATATATGTATCTCTGATGTGTTTGTCATGTATTTATCTCTTTCTATCGTTTGTGTACGTGTTAGTGAGTGCGTGGGTGCATACGTTGATGCTCATCTGGTGCCCGTTCAGATGAACGTCGTCCATTCTGCTGTTGTTTGTCTGCTCATTTCATGGATATTTGCTACGGTAATTGTTGACGGTGATAAGCAATGTTTTATGATGAATGATTTCAGTTATTGTGAACGTACGTATGTATGTATGTATGTATGTACAGTGCCGGGTCTAGGGGTCCTGGCGCCCTGATTAGGGATTGTAATTTTGGAACAATTTTTATAATCCGATACCAGAATTTAGATATATTGTAAATATATCGAATAAAAAATTTGATTAACTATATATATAATTTTAACGTAGTAAAAAATCTTTCAGAACTCATTATATTAAAATATTTAGATTCTAGTTTTGTATTAATATTTATTATTAATCCACGTTTGGCCGAACTCATTATAATATAAATGACATTTATAGTAAATAAACAGAACATAGAAACAAATTACTAGGTAACAAAATAAGTAACTAGGCTATGAAATTTATAAAATGGAGCCAAATTTTATTTAAATCAGTCATTTGTTGAACAGAAAGGCAGATCTGTTTCCACTAGATTGACAGAACATAGGAAATCTAAACCATTCAAATAAATCTGCTATTGTTATCTGCGAAAGAAAATCTTTATGATGTAAAATTCAATGGCCCGTATTCTCACCTCACTTTTTCGTGAAAAAATGCTTTTATTATTAATTTCAAAATAATTTTTTGCTTCTGTTTTTGATCAAATATAAATAGTTTTTGTATTTTTGATTATTTTTATTATATTTGGTATTATAAAATTTAAATAAACTATTATAAAGTGCTTAATAAATAATTTTAAGTACACGTCAAAAGCACTTTAAAAATTTCTTTTATAAATGAGGTGGGAATACGGGCCAAAGATACTGTAATAATTGCAAGACCCATCAATATTAACAGTAGATTGATAAGAGAAACAATAGGAATTTATAATGAAACATATAACATTAATCAATGTGACCACTAACGGATTTAAATAAAATTTGATTTTCTTTCATTAAAAATTTATAAATTTTATGATCTAGTTACTTATTTGTTAGCTAGTAAGTTGTTTCTATGTTCTGTTTATTTACTATAAATGTCATTTGTATCTATTTTCTTGATGAAGACGTACGTTGAGGTGGTCGAAACGTCGATTATTAGTAAATATTAATATAGAACTTGAACCTAAACCAGTTTTATTTTAATAAATTTAAGTTTTACGAAATGACCGCATTACAAAAATGTAAGATAATGGACATTATTCATACATACAAACAAATTCATACATAAATTAATATAAAGGCCCGTATTCTCACCTCACTTTTTCGTGAAAAATTGCTTTTATCATTAACTTCAAAATAACTTTTTGCTTCTGTTTTTCATCAAATGTAAATAGTTTTTCTATTTATGATCATTTTTATTATATTTGGTATTATAAAATTTATATAAACTATTATAAAGTGCTTAATAAATAATTTTAAGTAAACCTCAAAAGTATTTTTGGCAAAAATCACTTTTATAAATGAGGCCATAATTATCTCCCAGCCACATTTTCAATCTCCTTTTCTAAACCTCCCCGATTCATCATCATCTCTCCCATCTTTAAGCCTTCTATTTTTCCGCGCTCACAAACAATTCTTAAGCACCAGGCATATGGATACGTCGGTGTTAATTCAGCATTTCATAGCTCAAGCATTGTCAATTACTGTGGCGCGGTCGCTTCAATTGCAAAAGCGGGCAAAATAAGCGCGCGCCTCGACGGGGACTCGCCCCTCATTTTATCCGAGACGGAACACGGACGGGACGGGTGTATACATCCCGTACAGTAAGGCCGCCAGCCACGTTTGTCTCGCTGTCACATCGTTGCAAATACACAACACCACGGACAGCTCAATTAGAAATCCGCGAATGAGACGCAGTGCTCTGCGGCGGTCACAGATGCAATTCCGGATACACATATTACTTGTAATGTATACGGTATGTGGTAGGTGGCTGGTACGAAGAGTTACTATAATGTTTTTGAATTTTTAGATTTGTTTATTTTAGAATATACACTGTAACAAAAAATAAATAGCGAAATTACAGAAAAATAATTATACATATTATTTCAGCAAAATCGATAGTTTTTTATATAAAATTACCGAATTTTTTACTCGAAAACTTTCGCTACTCGAATTGTAAGAAATAAATAAATACATTAAAACTAAAGTATTATTAAAATTAATATTGAATTTTTGAAGATTAATGATCTTAGTCAATATATTGCAAGTTGTCTATCTTGCAAGTAGTAATCTGAAAAATTATTAAAATTAATACATCTCTCATACAAGTTCTTCTATTTTTATTACACTGTAAAAAAATTACTTATTATTTCAGCAAAACCATAAATTTTCGGTAAAAATAATATAATTTTACAATTTAAAGTAAAATAATTAATTTACCATATTACATATGTTTTTCTTTTTACCGAAAAAGTAAGTAAACTTATATAAAATGTAGATATTTTATATTCATGTTATGTAAAAATTTTCCTGTGACGTCTGTAAATTTATTTAGTAAACTGGTGTAAATTAGCTACCCCGGTTTTTTTTTGAAAGTGGCTATTTATACATACGGTATGTATACGCAATTGGCTATTTATACATACAGTATTTTTACGCAATTGGCTATTTAGGGTAGGTTAGGTTAGTAGGTTGGTTTAGGTTTTTTTTTTTTAGTATGTATAAATAGCCAATTGCGTATACATACCGTATGTATAAATAGCTTCATTCTTTTTTTTGCAGTATAACAATAAAAAAATTATATTCAATATTTTGCACAATTCTTCTTTAAAAATATTCTTATACATAACAATTTGTAGTGAAATCATTTAGTAATGAAATAAATCTTTGATTTTCTATTCTATTTCTCTTTTTTTCGTGATAAAGTCGCACGTTCAGTTCGTCAAAACGTTGATTTATTAATAAATTATTACAGAATTAGAACCTAAATCTAAATATATAGAACTTTTTTATATTAGTTGATTTTGCAGGCCTGTCTTAGTCGCCCCCCCACCTAGAGCTTACACTACTGACTCAAGAGTATGGGAAAATAAAATAGCAGAAGCTCAGATAATACAATTTATTTACCTTCTTAAAAAAATTTAAAAAAAAAGTTTTGCACATAAACCTTTTCTGCAAAGAAGGCCATAGGCCACGACAAGAGAAACGCAAAGGTAGAAAAAAAAAGCATCAGAACAATTAAAAAAAATTGAAACAAGTTACACCACAAAATGTAAACATAGGTTAATCGTTTGAGAACTGACAGAAGAATAGAAGAGGCAATATTTGTAGGAAGAAGCACCCGTAGTTCACTTGTACCCCGAAGGTGGGCGCTGATTGACAGCCAAACAACACCGTAACCATGGTAATGCAACGAACGATATACAACATTGGAAGAAGAAGAAGAAAAAAAAACACGAAACGAACAAAAGAAGGCGAAGAAATGGTTTCTTTATTTGGTCAATGAGTACCATAACGAAAGAGATCATGTCAAACAATTTCATAGCCTGTTTGATACACTGTACGACACTTAAACAATTTCTTAACAGGATTTATTTTAACTATTGAACAAACTCTAGTATTTTATCCATTCTACCACGGTATTTATTTTAACTATAGAAACTATGTATATGTTGATAAATACTTGGTAGTTGATGGGAATTCTAACCATAATTTTACATGTTGTTTTGTTATGTAATTTAGCGTAAACTTGTCCAAAAATCTTGTAAAATTAATTTAGAAACTTCTTCTTGCCTTATACAGGGTGTAACAGAATAACTATTCCTAATTTTAACTGGAGTATCCTGGGCTCAGAATATGAAGATTTAATGCAAATCACTCAAATAAAATGTGGCTGCTTACTGAGCTACAGGGTGTTTTATATAAAAATTTAAAAACGATTTTTGCCCAGTACTTTAAAACTATTTGACGTATCCTTATCATACTTGGCAGAAAGTGTAGGTACCATACACCATACTAAATTGTCATTTTAGCACAATTTTTCGATTTTCCAATACTTTTTGTGTAAAAAACATACTCTTTCTTTGTAACGATAAAGTCACTATTTTTCGAGATATTTAAAGTTAAACATAAGCTGCACCCTTGGGATTTTTTCAAAATTTGCTCAAAAAAATTTGAAAAAATTCAGTAAAATAGAGAAAAAAATTAGATACATAATAAGTAAGTAACTTTTTTCTCTAACTTATTTTGG
Source organism: Clivina fossor (assembly GCA_963966155.1). Taxonomy (NCBI): domain Eukaryota; kingdom Metazoa; phylum Arthropoda; class Insecta; order Coleoptera; family Carabidae; genus Clivina; species Clivina fossor. Next base: position 3,231,910 of record OZ014571.1, on the reverse strand, counting down.
TTTGGCAGGAAAAATTATTGAAAATAAAAAATTGAAATGTAAAAAATATTAATTTTCAATAATTTTTCCTGCCAAACCAAAATGAGTTAGAGAACAAAGTTACTTAGTTATTATGTAGCTAATTTTTTTCTTTATTTTACTGAATTTTTTCAGATTTTTTTGAGCAAATTTTGAAAAAATCCCAAGGATGCAGCTTATGTTTAACTTTAAATATCTCGAAAAATAGTGACTTTATCGTTACGAAGAAAGAGTATGTTTTTTACACAGAAAGTTTTGGAGAATCGAAAAATTGTGCTAAAATAACAATTCCGCCAGTGGCGTAGAATTTAGGAAGGATCAACCTCTCACTTGCCCCTGTTGTACGCCACTGGCAGTAGCCAGAAACTTTTATTTGACATAATTTAGTATGGTGTACGGTACCTACATTTCCTGCCAAGTATGATAAGCATACGTCAAATAGTTTTAAAGTACTGGGCAAAAATCGTTTTTAAATTTTTATATAAAACACCCTGTAGCTCAGTAAGGAGCCACATTTTATCTGAGTGATTTGCATTAAATCTTCATATTCTGAGCCCAGGATACTCCAGTTAAAATTAGGAATAGTTATTCTGTTACACCCTGTATACAAGAATTCTGTATTAATATTTATTAATAACCGATGTATTCAACGAATGTCTTAATCAGGAAAAATGATATAAATAACATTTACAGTAAATAATAAAACATAGAAAAAAGTTACTAGGTAAATATCATTTGTATAATTTTTTCTGATGCATTTTTAATTATTTTTATTTTAGTTTCGTTTAGAACACTTAAAGAAAAAATCGTATATGTCACTCAGAATAGAACGCTCTTTTTGCGTTTCGCTCAGATTGCTTTAGGCTTTGCAGCCTTTTGAATTTAGTTCACGTATGTTATTAATAAATATTAATACAGAACTATAATCTAAAGCCAAATGTAGAATACATATTACATTAAAAAAATTTGAAAGTTGACAACACTGTACAAAAATAAAATAATGCATAATTATATAATTATTAAATTATAATTATGTATGTGGGTTATAAATCTGTATGGGGCTAGGAAAAATAATTTTGTACTTTTTAGTCCATGTTAAAAACGTGGTATATTAATTAATAATAACTAAATAACATATCAATCGAAGAACAATACAATTTAATCAATCGCGCGCATTCGCAAACGATAAACACATACTAGTGCGCATTTCTGATTAGATTGTCTTGCGGGCTGAGTCAGAACAGAATCAAACTAAACTACGTACTTCTCGTACACACATCTAGAGAGAGGAAAACTATCGTACGTACTCCGTCCAATATATAACCCGGCGGTATATTATTATCCCGTTAGCTAAACATCACGTCCCGAAGGAACGGTTTAGCATTGGGCCTGTCCCTTGCGGCCCAGCTACACGTAGCTTCATTCCCTTAACACAATAACCACAGAGCGGTTTCGGAGTTTAAGGGGGTGCCTGTGCGCTTGCGAGTGTTGAACCGGTAATATACCGTATAATATATTAACGTATAGGAAGTTACTCTCAGAGTGTGTAACGTACAAGGATGCGTTAGGTTGAATGGTTTGCTTGCCAATTCCAGATAATATATATGGTCAGTTGATTGCGAATACTACACTGAGAAAAATGGATAGTTACCGTAACGCTATTTATATTTAAAAAGGCGACACAAACACAAGATATTAAAAATAACAAAATAAGTATATTTAAAAATTAACTATAAATATAATAAAAACAAAAATTTAATACCATCAATTTGTATATAGTATTACAGTCTTAATTCTTAATATAGTATTAAAATATATATGTGAGTAGATTTTAAAAATATATAAATTTGTGAATACAGTGAACATACTCGTATATTTCAAATAAATATATCCAATTTGTTAAATATCTATTTTTCTCAGTGTAGTTTAGACGGTATTAATTTTGAAATAAAAAAACTATTCAAAAATAAAACTGCTGTAGATTGTAGTTCTGTATTAATATTTATTAATAATCAACATTTCGACGAACTCAACGACCGTTTTCATTAGGAAAACTGATACAAATGATATTTACAGTAAATAAACAGAACATAGAAACAAGTTTTCTGATGTAGACGGACGTTGAGTTCGTCGAAACGTCAATTATTAATAAATATTAATACAGATCTACAATCTAAATAATAATGATGAGTATTGAAAGATTTTTTACTACATATGTTAAAAACTAATTTTTAAAATAAAGAACGATTATGAACTGTAAAAAAAATTCGGTAATTTTACATAAAAATCTGGAGCAACTGATTTACACCAGTTTAATATGTAAATTTACAGACGTCACAGGACATTGTTTACATAATATGAATATGTAATACGTATATTTTATGTAAGTTTAATTGCTTTTTCCGTTAAAAAAAATAATGTAATATGATAATTAATTATTTTAGTTAAAATTAAAAAAAAATATTTTTACAGAAAATTTATCGTTTTGCTGAAATAATATCTAATTTTTTTTACTATGATTTTTATGTAACGTAGCAATTTTTTACTTCTATAGTTATTTATGTACTCAAACTAATAATATAAATTGATCATACAACATGAGTTAGTTTTATTTTAAAATAAAACGGCTTTAGGTTTAAGTTCGGTATTAATATTTATTACTTGATAGTTACTTATTTGTTAGCCAGCAACTTGTTTCTATGTTTTGTTTATTTACTGTGTCAGTTTTCCTGATGAAAACGGACGTTGAGTTCGTCGAAATGTCGATTATTAATAAATATACAGAACTATAACCTAAAGCCGTTTTATTTTAATATACTAATCTATATTTTTATTCATATAACTAATAATTAATTGATAATAATTTAATATTATTATCTCCCACAATCAAAAAAGTTTGAAGAATAATTTAATGCAGGAATGTTCGAAATAACCTACAATCATCAAATATTCAGGGTTACAAACAAAGAAAAAAAAAAAACAACGTTACAATACATTTTACAACCATTGCAGCATGTTTCTGTAGCCATGGGAACGTGTAAAAATATTCCAATGTCGAATTTTCACGGAACACACATCCCCTAGGATATCACGATGTTGCCTACGGTGTCGATAGCGCGTACTCAGTTAAATTTAACTTGGGAAAAAATTATCAGTCACGCACAGTAGCCGGTGTAATCAGAATCATTGGCCCTCGAACGGTATGAGAATCTGCTATTATTATTATAGACTAATGGTTGCGATTTTGTTTTTGTGGTTCAAATTTCGGCGCTTTATTCGTTTAGCTGCACCTAATTGGGATAGGATTGGCGAAAGTTTTTTTTTACTCGAAATAGGTTAGGCGAGAGGCGGTGGGAACTAAAGATATTGTGAATCTCTCGCGTGATTTTTGCAGTGAAAAACGATTTTGGGGGAGTTTGGTGTTGGTGTTTAGTCTACACGTACCTAGTTTTTGAATTCATAAATATTTAATTCGTCTGTTCGCAGTTTTTTGCCGATCTATGAGAAAATTCTTATTTTGAGGCGAATGGTGAAGAATGTGGAACTTTACAAATTGCTAGGTGTTTTATTTCATGGTCGATTTGTTTAGTTCATAGATTTTTATTGTAACGGTGCATTGTAAAAAAATATATCTTACACTGAGAAAAATAGATATTTAAAAAATTGTATAATAATAAGTAGATATTTATTTGAAATATACGAGTATGTTTACTGTATTCACAAATTTATACATTTTTAAAATCTACTCACATATATATTTTAATACTATATTAAGAATTAAGACTGTAATACTATATACAAATTGATGGTATTAAATTTTTGTTTTTATTATATTTATAGTTAATTTTTAAATATACTTATTTTGTAATTTTTAATATCTTGTGTTTGTGTCACCTTTTTAAATATAAATAGCGTTACGGTAACTATCCATTTTTCTCAGTGTAAGTTTATGTAATTTTACATAGGTTTTAACAGTAAAAATAACAACATTATGTAATTTTACTATGATAATTTACGTAATATTATATTTTTTATGAAAAATTACAATCATAAAACATAAAATTAAATACATTTTTTACAGAGTGCTCTCAATTGATTATCTATGAAGTGATGTGAGAAGAAATTGTCACTTGAGAAATACATATATAAAATTTATATTTTATTTTTTTTTTGTATTTAAATTTTATAATTGAAAACAAGAATAAGAAGAGAATTTGGTCAATAAAATTAAACCAAAATTTATACCGGTAGATATTTGATGATGTTTAATTAACTTTAACTAATTCGGTTCAAGTCTCTGATATAAATACACAATCGCGCCATGTACCCAAAAGGATGTGGCATAAACTCTTTCCACTATCTCGAAACCAGTTTCCTCCAAACATCCAGACAAGGAACTTTATTTTTATCCACGTTTATAATGACACTCTGTCATACATGGCTCTTCTATTCCTACTACTTTTAAACTATCGCTTACGCAAGCCACTCTTTCAATCTCACTATAAAATCTTTTATATAAATTATTTTTCACAAAAGATTCTTTTAGTGCCCGTATAAATTATATAAGTTAAATAAAATACAGATTGCTAACTTTCCGAGAAAAAAATTACAGGTACCTATGTTTGAATATTCAATTTATTAATTAATTTTTTTAATAACCAATTTAATAAAATTATGTATTTAAAATATAAGAATAAATGAAAATTAATTCAACTATTAAAAAAACCTATAATTTCTTTATTTTGAACATAAAAAACACCCTGTAGTCTAGTATTAAATATGGCTTACTACTTTAGTATAATACTATTTGTATATTTGTCTTATTTATCTTTTGTACGGGTATAAACAAAAGATAGTTGCTGTTGAGGCAAATAACGTTTGGACATTCCTGCATTAATTCGTTGTGGGAGATAATAATAAGGGGGTGTCCACAAATACATGTACGATATAAATGAATTCAGTCTGTGCCTCTGGTTCTTGGCGGTCATTTGACTTAATAATAGACTTTGAATACAGCCACAGAAGAATCTGTATACATATGTACGTTTGTATTCACGAATGTTTCTTCTTTTTTTTTTACAGTGTATGGGTATGCGCGTAATATTGTAGAATGAAATCTTAAAAAAAATACTATTACATGTATTGTTTAGCTGGCTTCTGGCAAGTAGAATAGTCAATATAGGTATCTATTATTTGTCATTTTTCAAATGAAAATTATCCAATTGTAATGATTTGTTTGATAATATAAGACTCACAATGTTATTGTGTTATTTTGTTAAAATCATAATAAAAATAAAGTACTGATTTGTTATTTGGAAAAATAACAAATTTTTGTTTTATTTGTTTCGTATTTTTTGAAACTATAAGTAGTCGATTAAAGATATTTTGTAAATTTTTAAATTAATTTTTGACTAGTAAGAAAAATTCGCAAAATAAAACGGCTTTAGGATTTGGTTTTGTATTAATTTTGATTAATAATCGATGTTTCGACGTTAATATTAACAGTAGATTGATAAGAGAAGCAATAGAAATTTATAAAGAAAAAGATAACATCACTCAGTGTGGAACTGATTTAAATAGAATTTGGCTTCCTTTAATTCATAATTTATAAATTTTATGCTCTAGTTACTTATTTTGTTATCTAGTTACCTAGTTACCTATGATATACGTGGAGTACATCGAAACGTCGATTATTAATAAAAATTAAAAATGTTATTAAAGTAAATAACAGCACATAGCAACAAGTACCATATAAGCAACTAGATCATAAGAATTATAGTTTTTTAATTAATGGAAATCAAATTTTATTTAACTCAGAGTCCTCATTGTCATTCTTATTATTCTTTTCTTTATAAATCTCTATTGTTTTTCTTAACAGTAGATTAATAAGAGAAGATTAAAGAAAAGAATAACATAAATCACTCTAAAGGCACTGAGTTAAATAAAATTTGGCTTCCATTAATTAAAAATCTGTAATTCTTATCATCTCGGCAAACGTTGTCTTGCCTTTATTTTAATGTGAATATTAAATTTTTTTATAATTTTTTTTGTATTACAAAAAAAAATCAATGTTATAATTATTTTCAATTTATTTGGAATTATTTTCTTTCACATTTTTCAATATTTTTTCTGGAGCCTCGGTATTTTTGATTAGAGTTTATTATCGCTCTTCAAAATATAATTAGAGATGTCTGAAATTTAGAGCAGAAACAAATAAAACAATAAAATGAAAAAAAGGTTGTTGCCAATTCGATAGTCTTGAAGCGCTAGTTTTGTAGACCTATAATTCTAAATATTTCGAAATGTATAACAGTTAAAAATCTGAAAACATTGCCCAGGCTCAAATCAAAGCTTAGATCTGCGAATCAGATGAAGAAATATAATGGACTTAATTCTCTATATCTTTGAATAGATTCTAATCGAAAAATTTCAAATTTTTTATTTATTTTGTTGAAGAACATGATTATTTTATATATTATAAATATTTCAAATATAATAATTGTTATTAAATAAATAGTTTACTATTACTTTTGTAAATAGTTTAAAGTAAATATTTAAATATAAACATTCCTAATATGTAGTTTTTATTACAAGATTTTATTTGAAAATGTCCATTTAAATGTTTAGAATCTATTAATTTATTATGTTTTATATAACATAAATAAATTAAATGTAAAAAATTTGGTAATTTTACATAAAAACCTGAGGCGACTGATTTACTGATATGGTAAATTAATTATTTTATTTAAAATTACAAAATTATATTAATTTTAGAGAAAATTTATGTAAACTATCGTTTTGCTGAAATAATATGTAATTTTTTACTATGGTTTTTTTATGTAAAATGTTAACTTTTTTTTTACAGTGTAGTTATAGATATAAGTAATACCGTTATATTTTTTTGCTATATAGTTAATTAGTGATGGTTTTGAGAAATTAATTAAAAATTTAAAAAAAGCGTTTTAAAATTAATTTATATAGTAATTAGTTTTTAATTTTGTGTTTTATGATTTTGGATTTTTCTATGTATATGGATTTTACCTAATTGGATATATTTTTTGCTGTACTTAATAATTTTTTTTTCTAAAAAGTTTTATTTATAATTAATATTTAATATTTACAGTTGAATGTTTGTTTATCTACCGTTATATCACATACGATATTATAATTGTATTAGGCTTATAGTAACACAAATAAGCTGTTTTTCGCTTGATGTCCGACTGTCTGTCGGTTTGTGGACACATTTAGAGCAAATTTAGCTGAAGGGATTTTTATAAAATTTTATATTAAAGCTTCGGAGATGAAGTCTTAATTTGATCAACTTTTGCTGAAGATCTGCCAACTGAAAGTGGGAATTTACTACATACATACACAGAAATTTTTTTCAAATACGTGTTAAATTTTTAAATGGTTAAAACTTTAGAGTTAATTTTAACTCAAAAATAGTGTAAAACGCAAATGATTTTTTACACGAAGGCCAGTCTTTTCGACAGTTAAATTTTACTATTAAATTAACTCTATAGAAAGTATACTTTAGCTCTGTATTTGTTAGTTAATTCTATATTTAACTCTATATTTGATATCATCGTGTAACCTCATCACCAAACCTAAATCTAACTGGTTGTGTTAAAATAGTGCTATCCTCGAGGGTACACTATTTCGTGTTAGTTTTAACACCACTTTTTTTTAGAGTATACATACATACACAATCACGTTATGTACCCAAAAGAATGTGGCACAAACTCTTTCCATTATCCCGAAATCAGTTTCTTTCAAACATCCCTACTCTCTATCACTGATGTCACTTTTATGTATTTTACAAATATTTCGCAACAGCTGAGATACATTTCGAAAAATTCTTAACAAATTAATAGTAGTATTACATAATACTTTATATAGAATGACAAATTTTGTTTAGCAAAAAAAGTTTGTATTCAGTATAAATTTTTTGTATAAATTTGAGAATATATATACTGTGTGTTGACTTGGACCATCGTACATAGGGATTTAGCATGTAAAATCAGACATGTACGATTTCCTGCTTCCCAAATTATTTTACAAAAAAACCTTATGACAAATGTTTTAGGAAACACTTTTTTACATGTAAATCAATCAGCAAAATTTTTTTTGAAACCATCCCAACGTCAGGAATTAGCCCTAAAGTTGTCAAGAAATTGACCGAAAATGGCATTAGCCGTGAAATTAGAACAAAAATAAAACAAATGCTAAATGCTATATGCTAAGTCACGGCTACTGCCATTTTCCAGTCAATTTCTTAACAACTTTAGACCTAATTCTTGACGTTAGGAAGGTTCCAAAAAAATTTTTAGTAATTGATATACATGCAGAAAAGTATGCCCTAAAACATTTATCATAAGGTTTTTTTTGCAAAATAATTTGGGAAGCAGGAAATCGCACATGTTTGATTTTACATGCTAAATCCCTATGTACGACGGTCCAAGTCAATATACAGTATATATATATATATATATATATATATATATATATATATATATATATATATATATATATATATATATATAAATTTATAAATTGTACAATATCTGTTGCAAATTCAGACTGTTATCTAAAAAAAAACAAACTTTATAATATCTCTTCAACAATATTGAAGAATCCAATCCCTTTTCCATCTCATGAATACCGAATGAGTGGTAGTCTACTAATGACCTGCCGCGCATACACGGGGCAATCAGAGTGGTATTCCAGCAATGTGAGACATGCATGCAGACATCCACATACGCATCGCACGCACACGGCAGAAGCACCCTGTATATACACGTGTTACCTAGTGTCTTTTTTTTTTCTTGTTTTTTGATTGATTACGTTTGTAGAACGAGAGAGAGAGTCTCGGACGAGAATTGAAATCGACAATGCGACGGGGAGACTTTCTTATTGCTGGCGCGCGGTGGTTGTTCGAGGTTTGGTTGCTTAAGAAGTGGTAGCTGATGATGGTGTATGGTGGCGATCTTGTTATTAACATTCCAATTGAGGTATTTCAAGTTTGGGTTCTTGTGAAGTTACACACTGGAATTATGGAAAGTAATTTTTCGAAAGGTTGTATTTTATCGATATTATTTGGTTGACGATTTAAAAATAGAAAACTTAACATAGAAAAAAACTCATTATATTACAATAAAACAGTTTTAGTTTGTAGTTCTGTATTAATTTTGATTAACAATAGACGTATTCATCGTATATCTTTATCAGGAAAAATGATACAAATGACCATTTACAGTAAACAAACTGAACATGGAAACAAGTTACTAGGTAATAAAATAAGTGACTAGATCATAAAATATGCAAACTTTTAATTAAAAGAAGCCAAACTTTATCTAAATTAGTGTCTTCAATTAAAATATGATCTTACTATTTGCGAAAAGTTAATAAAATAAAATAATATCGCAGATATACTTAAGAATTTTTGTTGGAAAAAGAAATGATGGTACGTGAAAACACATTTTTTTTTTAATATATATGAAATTTTAAAATAAAATCACTATTACCTTTATTTTACTAAATGTTGTATTTTGTATAAATATTTTTATATTTATTATTTTTTAGTTATATATTTTTATGTAAATAAAAATTGTTGTTTTAGTTATCAATTTTTTTAGATATATATTTTTTTTAAATATTATTTATTATTTGTTCAGTTTTAATATTGTAAACAGTATAAAAACATAAAAAAAACGTTTTAATTGTATACGCTAATGAGAAGATTGTTGATTGTTGATGTTTTTGAATAAAACATATTTTTTACGAATATGTTGGTTTAATGAAAATAAAATATACGTACTATTTAACATATTAATATTATCTTCATGATGTGAAATTCGAAGATATTGTAATTATTGCAAGACCTATCAATATTAACAGCAGATTGATAAGAGAATCTTATCTTTATCAGTCTTCATCAGGAAAATCAATACAAATGACATTTACTGACGCTGAGTTCGTCGAAACGTCGATTATTAATAAACATTAATATAGAACTTAAACCTAAAACCGTTTTTATATAATATAAGTTCTGAAAGATTTTTTGTTCTACTATTTGGTTATCATAAAATCAGCATTTTACAAAATTAAAAACACAATATATCGTTAATTGTATGATTTATTACAAAATTAAAATACCAGTTAAGTTTTATTATACATTAAAATAAATTCTAGAACAATCCATTGCATGAAAACAAAAAAACTTTGATAAAAACGAAAATTTCTTTTACAACGCATTTCGCATAGATTCATTTCAAGCTTGAGAGCTTATACAACGCACGGTAGAGACACAAAGACGCAACGAGGGCTTTACCCCAGCCATACGCTAGTTACCCGGAGGCGAGGCGTCGCACTACCTCCGATCCGGGGCCCCGAACGTAACGTTTTGCAGGGCGTGAGCGCACACACACACACAACACAGTGGCGTATCAGCTAGGCGAGCCAGCCTAAACCCCCCTGTCTTATCAGTCTCACAGAATTCAATCGAATCACATCTCTCTAAACAACACAAACGCCACTTTACAATTCAATACGCATCAGAACAACGTATTTTTTTCTTTTTGCTGGTTCTATGTTCTATGTTCTATTCTTTTTTTTTTGTTGAGTTTCGAACTGATTTTATTTTACTGTGCGTGGTGGACAGTGATTCACTGATGGCGAAAGGTGGCTGATGCCTGTGCTTATGTGCCCTCTAGCATCTAGGTTTCTATCAGTGGATTTTTGATTTTTGATTTTTTTTTTCTGAATATATTTACATGTATCAATAGGGTAAGAATTATTTTATTTTTAGATGCTGTTTTGTTTTGGCGGTTTCCGGGGTATACGATATTTTCATGCATCTTGTTTTCCTAATGAAGTTGTATTGTTTATTTTTAATTTAAATATTCAATTTATTTGTTTTTCTATGAAACAGTACGAGAAATGTTTCTGGTTGTTTTTTTAATGTTTCAATATTAAATAAAACGGCTTCAGGTTCAAGTTCTGTATTAATATTTATTAATAATATTTATGTAAATTTACTTCTGTAAAAAATTTAATATTACGTAAATTATTACAGTAAAAATTACAAGATGCTGTTATTTTACTCTTAAAAACTATGTAAAATTACCTAAATTTAACTTACATTTTTTTTAGTGTACTAAAGTTAATATTTTTCTAGTGTTTACATAATTTTTATTTCACATATTACAATTATAATTTTTACTGAATAAAATAAAATTTACTTATTTTTTCCAAAATAGCATATTACATATAGGGCAGGTACTGAATTTGATATATCCAGATTTTTACAGATAATCACAAACAGATACGTGTAGCGGTTGCACAGATTGATATAAAATTTTATATTTAAGCTTCGGAGGTGAATAACTCAATTTGTTCAACTTTTGATAAAGATCTGCCAACCGGAAAGGATAATTATTTTTTTAAATAGTGAGCGAAAGTTTCCAAGAGCATGTATAATAGAGTGTCAGTATGAATGTGATTGAAGCTAAAGTTGCTTGTCTGGATAGGAATGTTTGGAGGAAACTAATTTCGAGATAATGAAAAGAGTAAGCGATTTTACTATGATTTTACCATGATTTTACAGATTTTACCATGATTTTACTAGGATATTACCATGATTTTACTAGGATATTACCATGATTTTACAGATTTTACTATGATTTTATTAGAATATTACCATGATTTTACAGATTTTACTAGGATATTACGATGATTTTTACGAATTGTACCATGACTTTACAGATTTTACCACGATTTTACAGATTTTACTAGGATATAGTCAGATTGCAACTCGAATTTTCTTCCACAATCTGGAATCTCCAATATAAACATCAAATTGATGCACTAGAATCACTTCAAAAAAGATTTACTTATTTGTTATCTATTAAACTAAACACTAGGTTTGTTAACATTAGTTAACATTTGTTAACATTAGAAAATAGAAGAGTATTAACTGATATGCTAACTTTGTTCAAAATTCTTAATTATAATTTAGATTCATCTAAATTTTTACATTTACTTAATTTCAATGTACCGTTAAAAGCAACTAGAACTAATCAATTATTTTATCTTAATACATTTCATTATTAATTACTTTAAAAACTCAACATTAAATAGACTAATGTTTACTTATAATTTGCACTTTAGTGAAACTGATATTTTTAATATGGAATTTAATACATTTAAAGGAAAAATTATGGATTTATTGTCAAACAACCAATATCAACAACTAGGCTGATATTAAACTTTATATTATTAAATCATGTATTTTATATAAATAATTTCTGTTTATATTTTGTATCTTGTTTTTGAAAAACGTGTTATTTTGCTACATTTATAATAATTATGAAATTTTGTTATAAATTATTGTAAATCTGTAATTGGCTTAGGCCGTTGATTTACTAAATAATAAATAAATAAATAAATAAATAAATAAATATTACGATGATTTTACGGATTTTACCATGATTTTACTAAGATATTACCATGATTTTACAGATTTTACTAGAATATTACCATGATTTTACAGATTTTACCATGATTTTACAGATTTTACATGGCGTTATTCTGTATATGTGTACAAATTATTCTCTGACGTTATATTTAGTTTTTATTGAATTTCACATAAATCAAATATTACCTTATATTTATAATTCTACTACTAGTTGAAAATATTTTAAATATTTATATGTAATATAAAAATAACGAATACATAATTAATAACATTTTATAATAATATATAATTATATTCATCCATAATCCATACATTTACCGTTAGTGATATTTTTTGTTGAAATTGTAAATACGTAACACATACACTGGCATAGATAGAGGCGTATAAAACATTTCAACGCTCCCAATAATTAACAGTAATTATTCACCCCTCAACGACTCAATACGATACGAAGCAACCCCCTCAAGCCATATTTAGTTCGCATACAACCCATTGTAATGGGTCGATGTCGTGTAACAGTATGTATTCCTCTCTTTGTACCTTTGACATTATTACATTCAGTACAAGTTGGGTGATGTACATACTGTATTTGATGAGCTAGTTCATTTTTTTTCTGTTCTGTTCTAACTAATGAATTTATATTTATAGGATACGAAAAAGAAAAGAAAAGAAAAAACGGCGATAAAATACGTCAAAATAATGTACTCGTTGTGCTTAGTAAAATTTACTATTTTAATAAATCTGGACGAAACACAAAAAAGAGCTTACTGTTTCGAGTTGGACATACACTATAAAAAAAATAATGTAGTTTTATCTACAAACGATGATACCCAGTATTTCTAGGTATAAATACTCAACTGCTTTAATTTTAACATAATAAAAAACATTAGCTAATACTGTCAGAATTATACAATTTATAAATGTCAAAAAGCAATAAGTTGCTTTTTCTCTGTTTTTCGCTCAATTATACAATTTTTATTAATAAAATAGTTTTTCAAATTTGGAAAAAGCAAAATAATAACACTTATTTTATTGTGACTTTAAGATTATTTTTCTCAATTTTTTTCAAATGTAACACATCGTTGTTGTCAAGTCAAAATCTGCTATGTAGAAAATTTAAATGTCCTTTTCAAATAAAAAAATTACATAGTTTTCTGCAGCTCCTGAAAAATTGTTGAAAAACCACATAGCAGATTTTAACTTGACAGCGACGATATTCAAAATTTTATTTGGTTGGAAACGGAATAAAAAGTACTACCAAAACTAATAATAAAAAATATAGATTGTCATTTAAAAAAAATCGATGACGTCAAAACATGAAAAAAAATGACATAAGAAACTGAAAATAAGCTAAAAATATTCGCTGTAGTCAAAATCGCTATATCCCTTCGAGATTTTTTTCAAAAAATTAATATCAACGAAATTACTGAAAATATTCCTTACTTAATTTCCACGTTGTATATGTAATATAATTATGTAAAATATCTTTTTATTTAATTATATTGTATTAATACTGTGTTCTTCTTATTACTAACAAAAACCAACCTTGTTTATTTGTTAAATACAGAACACATCAAAACATATCACGTCAAAATATATCATAACTGTATAAAATACTTAAAATACTTTTGCACGAAGAAATGTAAGTTATTAAATGTACTTATGATTTACTTACTTCAAAATAAACACACGAAATATATAAAATAAATAAATAATTTTTATTGTTATTTATTTTTTTAATATATGACACATATATATGAAAGTTGGTAAGACTGAAAGTTACTAAAAAGTAACTAGAAATTGCAATACCATGCAATTAAATTACAGCATGTTCTAATCCGTGCAACTCGTCGCCGCGACAAAATTGCTTGCGCAATTTCTGTATTACACGAGCAATTTTTTTGTGCAATTTTGTTGCGCAAGAAAATCTCACAGAAAATTGCGTCGTGTAAAACGGGCATTAGAAGATTTAAAATAAATCGAAAGCTTGCCTATTAAACTTAAATGAGTTTTATTTAACATCCTTCCAAATTGACTGATACATCTATTATTTGCTTACAAAAATATTTTTACCAGTTACAAGCTATTTCGTTAATTTATATATATATATATGTATATATATATATATATATATATATATATATATATATATATATGTGTTCGTACGTTTCCGTTGAGCTCCGGGCAGGTCCGGATGGTAGAGGCGCCCGCGGGCTTCTCCAATTAGCGTTGGGCATTCGACGGCGGCGGTAGCAACGATGGTTTCTGCCGCCTCTGCCTCTCTGATGTTCTATAGCTTGCGTACTATCGATTCACGCAATGTACTAGGCTTCGGGTTGTTTATGGTACCGCGAATTTATTCAATATTAATCACGCATTGTGGAATTTGCGTTTGTGGTTAGTCGATTGTGCGATAAGGTAGGTAAGAGTTGGGGGGATATCGTTGCGTTTAGATAAAGACAGATTTTGTAAAAATAAGTAAAAATTTTTTTAGAACTCTTTATATTATTAAAGTAAAACTGCTTTAGGTTAAAGTTCTGTATTAATATTTCTTAATAATCGACGTTTCGACGAACTCAACACCCGTTTTCATTAAGAAAACTGATATAAATGACATTTACAGTAAATAAACAGAACATAGAATCAAGTTACTAGGTAACAAATAAGTATATCATCTAGTTACTTGTATGATACCTAGTAATTTATATCTATGTTTTGTCTATTTACTGTAAATATCATTTATATTTGTTACTAGGTAATAAATAAATTTTATCAATTTCTAGTTACTTATTTTGTTACCTAGTAACTTGTATTTATGTTCTGTTTATTTACTGTAAATGTCATTTGTATCAATTTTCCTGATGAAGACAGACATTGAGTTCGTCGAAACGTCGATTTTAAATAAATATTAATACAGAACTTTAACCTTAAGCAGTTTTACTACGGATATCATGGCTTGATTACAATAATCCAAATTAAAAGATTTTAAATTGTTACTGTTATTTGTTAAATATAATATATATCCTCTTAGGAGGCGATACTACACCTCAAAAGGAGTCAATAAACCTGAAAACGCCTTAGTAAAAGTTGTCTCATAAACGAAATAATAATTCTTTTAGTTTTTACTGGAAATGATTAATTTATTTTATACTCTAGTAATTTACTACTTAACCAATATTGTTCAGTTGTTATTACGTTTGTTATTTGACAGGTAAATATTTAAATATTAAGTGTATTTTTTAAGTTTTACAATTTATAAATATAAAATAAATTTGGCAACTATCAACAAATATACAATTATATTATTATCTTGGGTACAAAAATTAGTGTTTTTGTAGATAAATATCTTTGTAAATTATTAACAATGTGTAAATGTTAGTATTTATGCCTATACTGTAAATAATGAGGAATATTTAAGTTTCTTACAAATTACATCTTATATTACATCATTAAATGTCTAATATGTCATTAGTGTCGGGTGATGATTTAAAGTAGGCATTTTGCATCTGCTTAAGCTAAATACATATTTGTCATAATTATAATTGATTGGTAATAAAAACTTTACAAGCCATTAACAAATTAATTGACTATTATAAGATTTCTTTAAATAAGTACATGCTTATTAACTGTCTATTGATTAATATTATTAAATCAAGTTGATTATCCGACTAATATTTCTTTTAATTATTTATTGATATTTTTAGTGTAAAATTATGCACAGATTTTACACTACATAATATAACTTAACCAGACATAGTGAAAGCATTAAAAAAATCCGTCAGAACTCATTATATATTAGAATAAAACGGCTTTAGGTTCTAGTTCTGTAATAATTTATTAATATATCAACGTTTCGACGAACTGTACGTGTGTTTTCATCAGCATAAAGATAGAATTTTTTTTATTTTTTTCTAACGCACGTTCAGTTCGTCGAAACGTTGATTTATTAATAAATTATTACAAAACTAGGCACCTAAAGCCGTTTTATTTTAAGATCAAAGCAGTATGCGGGCGTTTTTCTATCACACGAATGGTCTGAAAAGCTTTAATGTCCTAATGCAATGACAGATTATGTAAGGATTGCATTTTGTAACGCTTCAGTTAAATTAAATCACCTGGCTTGTCACTTAGGTATAATTACATTTTGAATTCATCCACTCGTCATTGTTAAGAGCCAGGAGACAGGAAGCGAGAATGTTTTCTCCAACCATTTTACAACTTTAATTTCATCATTTTTTCAGATGAAATCTGTCTCGCTTCGTTTTTATAATTCAGAAATAATTTGTGAGAAGGCGAATAAAAATAAACCGCTCGTGTAGCTTTGTAATAAATCATAGTGGAGTGGAGATCTGTGTAGGGATGAATTAGGAGCAGGCAGATCAGTGATTCGGTGTTTTTTTTTAGCGGCCGAGATATTTACGACTTTCACAAGTTCAACCCTTAAAAATAATTAAATATAATTTCTCACAATATTTTATTTTGGAAGATTGCCGGTAAATGATGTGTCAGGGATAAAATTGAGATCATTAAAAGTTTACCCAATTTTAATCGTTTTATTTCTGAAAATTTATGATGTTTTTTCTAATATGATTTATTTTTAACTTATTTGATTGAATTTATTTATACAAATTTTGTTGTAAATGGAGATTATTTTTGATGCTTTTTTTATAATAAACTTATTACTTATAATACTTTGTTTTGTATTTTGTTGAAGATTGAAACATAATATGAAAGATTAATATGAAATAAAAATATCTATGAAAGTTATTAACATAGTAAAAATTATTTCAGAACTCATTATATAAAATAAAACGGCTTAAGGTTGTAGTTCTGTATTAATATTTATTAATACAGAATAGTAATACAGTATTTAGTAAATATTTTTTCAAAATACAGGAACTATAGAAAACAACTACAGAAAATACAGAACAGAAACACACAAGACTAAAAAGTGAAAATAATTATTTAAACATATAAAATAATTTCTCCTAGCCCCATACACAATCACAAATTTTCAGGATAATCTGTATGGGAGTCAGATATCTGTACGGGGTTATAAATCTGTATGGGGTTAGAAGAAATTATTTCATACTTTTTAGTTCGTTTTAAAAACGTGGTATATTAATTTTTTTTTAAATAATTTAATATTTTGTTTATGTTTTAAGGAAAATTATTTATATTATTTAAAGAATATTAGGTAAATACTAAAATACTAGGACCTTGAATAAATAAATGTTCGTATTGTCATTGTGAAATTTAATATAATAATACTCAAAAATATTGTCAATTTTTCCCAAAATTTCACATGATAATCAGTCATTGAATCGGCATGAAAATCTCAATATTTTTGAGTATTATTAAATACTAAAATATAAAACTGATAAAATTTTGTGAACACGTAAATATTTAGTTTTGTATTTTTTAAAATTTCTTTCTTTCGAAGATTATCGGTAATTTTTTAACCGGTATTTTGATTATCGCTTCGGCTAATCGAGCGTCTAGTATAATTTAATATAAGTATGAACTGTTAAAAAACAGCCAATACCTTCTTCAATAAATAGCTAACTAAATAAGTCCAATTTAGCTGGCGCGGCATCAGCCATGATATCGCCATATTTGTCGCGGTCCCCCCTCGTATCCCTGGGGGGGAGTCAGGCCATGGCCAGGCGCAGAGCCCGTGTACAGTACCGTGAACCGGTGCAGAACGGGTCGGGCATTCGGCAGTTTAGCTTGCGTCTCTCTGTCTCTCGATGTTGCAATGCATCGCCCAGGGCGACAAATGCTGTTTACTTTATTTCTTAACCGAGACTTCATTTCATTTATCTCTATACGCGTATTGTCGAACGAGCACTCGGCAACATATACCCGATTTTTGTATACAGTGTACCTCAAACTGTTTTTTTTATTGCCAAAAAAGAACGCACTTCCGATAGAAAAGTGATAACATTAATCACTGTGATGCTCCTGACATATCAAATTTGGCTTTCATTAATTAAAAAAAAATGTATAAAATTTTTATGATCTACAATGTAAAATAATAGCAAAATTACTGTAAATAGTAATAAAATTTTACTATAAAAATTTGTAATTTTATTTTACCATAATTATTCTGTATTTTTCTATTTTTTTTTTTATTCTGATTTTTACGTGGGGTATGTGGTGTAAATAGGAGAGATCGGGTATGAAATAGATTAGTGTATGATGAGTGTGAAATTGAAAAAAATGTTGTAGCAAAAGTTGCCGCGTTAGTCAGTTAAGATGGTTCGGACATGTTGAGCGAATGTTTAATGAACGTTTGGTTAAAAAGATTTATTTGAATGATTTTGAATGGTATACGAGTAGTTGGAGTGATGTATGATTGAGAGTGTGGCTTGCGTGAGCGAAAGTTTCCAAGTAGTAGGAATAAAAGAGCATGTATGAAAGGAATTATGAATGTGAATGAAATGAAAGTTGCTTGTTTGGATAGGAATGTTTGGAGGCGACTAATTTCGGGATGATGAATAGAGTTTGTGCCACACCCTTTTGGGTACATAGCGTGATTGTGTATGTATGTATGTATATATTTCTACCTCAAAATTCTGTAATTTTTACATAATTTATAATAATCACATAAAGTAAGTAAAAATGATCGAATAAGTATGCCAAAATTGCATCACATACTTAATGTAGAATTACATATTGTTGGTATAACTTCTTAAATTATATAAAATTACAGTTTGCCTATTAATATCTGTAATAATTCATCAAAATAATGAGACTTAGTACATATTTTGTGTGAAAAATGAAGTGTGATGTTTGAATATGTAGCTGTTGCAATAGAAAACTAACTGTATGAAAGTTTGGGAAATAATGGTTTGTTGTTCGGTCTCGGCTGATCCTAGCTTAAGGCTAATATAGCCATTACTGTACGAGAGCAAACGATCACTCCCCTCAAATATTCTACATATACACATACACAGTATAGTACCGAGTTTTGTACTCGGCACACACAATATCTGGTATAGATGGGGCGAAAAATATATCTACTTACTGGAACATACAGCCTACTGTCATTTTTTTTTCATTCATTCTATTTGTGTTGTGTATAACAGTAGGAAGGCTTTACAAATTAACAATAATTAAATCGGTTGTGCCATTTTTTTCTGTTTTTGTACTGAAAATTTAGCCAGAAACATTTTAGTTGGCCCATTCAGTAAATTTGGTTTTTTTTGTATGTTAAACTAGAGTTAAAATAAGTTTAAATTTTTGAATAAAGTGAGTAAATACAGAGAAAAATTGTTAAATTAAAATTTATTTTGTGACGTTACACGCCTAAACCTACCCCAAAGATTAAATCAGGTTTACTCTGTATTAAGTTACGACTAACGAACTAGATATGGATATAGAAATTGATATAATATAGAAAGAGATGATTGTATGAAAGTTAAAATGTATCAATCTGATTTACACCAGTTTAATATGTAAATTTGCAGACAATTTTTACATAATACGAATATCAAATACGTATATTTTATGTAAGTTTACTTACTTTGTCGGTAAAAAAAACATATGCAATATGGTAAATTAATTAGTTTACTTAAAATTACAAAATTATATTATTTTTACAGAAAATTTATATAAACCATTGGTTTTGCTGATATTATATGTAATTTTTTTACTATAATTTTTATATAAAATGCTAATTTTTTTACAGTGTAGATAATCTATGTAATATTTTTGGAATATACATAGTAGTTCTCTAACTATAACTCAACTAACTCTCAAGTAACTCTCTCAACTATAGATGTACATTTACACAAACAATCTAATTTATTCGCAAATTTTAGTTAAACAAACAGTAAATTAAACCAACGAATATCAAATGTTAGAAAAAGTTAAAAATGTCAATCTAACGTTTATAAATTTTATTGAAGTTATATGAGTAGATATTTGAACAACATATATATATATATATATATATATATATATATATATATATATATATATACATTTGATATTCTTAAAATATGAATGAAAATTATTGTTTTATATTAAAATTATTTATTATTTAAATAAGTTTTTTTTTCAAATACAAACATATAAAAATAAAAAAAATATGTCTCGTTAATTAAAATTTATATCTGTATAAAAAGATGCTTGTTCTTTATGTAATAAAAACACATACAAATTAGCCTTCGTATTCTAGTTAAACGCGCTAATTAATAAAACATTACAAGCACAATGTTCTTCCGTTTGAAAGACATAATTAACTAAACATACATTTAAATACTCTACGAAGAAGGAAAAAAGCAAAATAAAAAGACTAGAGGATATTTAAGCAAAATGAAAACTCAATATAATAAAACACTAGATAATTTCTTCGAAAGAAAAATAGAGAAAAAATTTGAATATATATATATTTTATGTTGGGCCATCTATCTCAACTGCGTGGCTTATACCTAATTACACCTGAAAAAAAAATGCTCTCATTTATTTTCGAACAGACACATAAACATACACCATTATGGAAGATATGTGTGTAAAAGTATTGTATATAATATACACCAGGATTTATCAATATTTTTGCGTTAGAAAATCTTTATCATGTAAAATTTGAAGATACTATAATAATTGCAAGACCCATCAATACTAACAGCAGATTGATAAGAGAAACAATATAGATTTATAAAAAAAAAAGATAACATTAATCACTGATTTAAATAAAATTTGACCTCCTTTAATTAAAAATTTATAATCTAGTTACTCATTTTGTTACCTATACTCGTAGTATCTTTATTTTAATATAATGAGTTCTGAGAAGTTTTTTACTATGATAATTTTAAATATATTTAATGTTGGAATTTTTAATAATTTTTGTGCATTACTAGTGTCGAAATATTTATTAAATATATTACATACATACATACGCAATCACGTCATGTACCCAAAAGGGTGTGGCACAAACTCTTTCCACCATCTCGAAATCAGTTTTCTCCAAACATATTGCTGTATTAATGATAAAATACTTATGGAATTAATTATGGAGTAGTGATTTTTTTATATTTTTATTATTTCACAATCTTTGTACAATCCACAATACAAAATCTTGATTATTGAGGATATATTAATATTAGATTTATATTCATTTTTATTTATTAACCTCAGAATTGTTTACAAATTAAAATTATATATTAGGGTTTTTATTGTCAACAAGGTTTATCCAGAAGATATAAAAGTATTTCACGGATTAGTTAATTTTGGATTATAATTCTAGTTTATATTTAAGAATACAATTATATTATATAAACATTGATATTGTAAATCTAGAATCAAGCGTTTTTTAAACAATATTTATTATGAAAAAAGAAATATAAAAATTCAATAATAACATTTTTGAATATATATATATATATATATATATATATATATATATATATATATATATATATATATATATATATATCAATATAACTGGAAACAAAATAATATTTTTAATAAACAAAACAGCAATTTTTATTAACAAATAACCAGCCTAGAAAAACGCCTGATAATTATGCACCAACTCAATATATAAGTGTAACACATAATTGCGAAATATATTTCAAAACTTGTCTAAAATCTAATTGATTAGTGATGCCAAAATATTTCGAAACGAAAACGAAAAGAAAACAATTAAAAACTTTAGCAATAAATCTGAGTAAATCTAACGGATGGCATGGCATTGTAACACGCTAATTAAAAAGCTATTGATTATCGTGTTGCGTGCTAGTTTCGAATCACATTAGAGCAATTTCACGCAACTTAAAAACTATCCATCGATTCGGTTTCGACGAAATGAACAGAACACGATAGATTAGGCCACCAAAATCTTTATTACTAGCCACACACCGAAAATCATCGATTTTTAACTTAACCTCATCATCGTAATAAAAAAAACATATCGGAAATTAATGATTCAAATTACTAAATCAACGCACACGGACTTTCTAATCGAATTATACACGTCAATAAAATCACGTATTAAAAAAATCATATAGAATATTTTTTATTGATTTTTTTATTACACAAAAATTATTAATTCTTCTATAAAAATAAATTTTTGTACGATCTTCTCTGTATCTTTTTAGTAGTCGATAAATCTTAAAACACCTTAGTAAAATTCGTCTCATTAGCGAGATAAGAATTCTTTTAGTTTTTTACATTAAACGATTAATTTGTTTTATGTAGAAAATAGGTTATTCTGCTACTAGTATAATAATGACATTATTATACAGCAGTTGGTTACTATATACACAAACAACTCGTGACAGCACCAAACATAACTACAACGTCAAGTCTATTATTTTTAATTGAATTATTTATTTTTGTTTGAAATCTAATTTGATTATTGAAAATGTATGGAGAAGTGCAAGAAATAAACAATGTTTACCGCCCAAAGTGGTCAGAAATTGTATATTCGACCAAAAAAAGATTAATTCTCACAAATCATGTAACAAATATAAATAATATATACATATGTATACAATTCTACAACTATTAGTAGTTGGTTACGGTTATTTGGCATGTATTTTTATTTATTTTTAGTTTAGTTTATCGTTTAGAACGCTTGAAGAAAAAATCATATATGTCTGACTCGGAATAGAAAGCTCCTTTGCTTTGCTTCGGCCACAAATATTTGGCGCTCAACACAATAATCATTGCTTTCTGCTTCTCGTAACATAATATACTATTTTAATTTTTATAATTTCTATTTTTTAGGACTATTGTAAAGAAAAATGTTATTTAAATCAATTTTTAAAAATTGTATTAAAAATTTCGGTTCTAAATATTTTACATTCGGTATGAATAAGTGTAAATATAATATGAAAAAAATTTGAATTGGTATAGAATTATGTTTGATAATTTTCATAGAATGTATAGGTACGTCACTGGAGTGTTGTGTGGTAATTGGGCTGATACACCCACACGAGCGCTGAACGGGGCGAAACGCCGCGGGTACCTCACGCTACCTGGACGGAATCTTCGTCGTGTTGTACTGTAACCGCGCGGCACGGCCTCACCATCATTGCACACGGCCCCCAGGTCATTCTAGCGTAGCGAGCGCTCTCTTGCTTCCACTTCTTATTGTTCTTCTTCTTCTTCTTCTTCTTCTTCATCTTTTGCTTTAGCTAAGATGTGCTATGCACCCACGTATTTAGGCTGGTTGTGCTTGTGAGTTTTATAGTATTTATGTTGGGTAGTGTTGGTCTTATTTTCAAAACTTAGAAGTTGTAACAGTCGTGGATATTTAGCATATTTCGGAAGTTTAGTTTATAATTATGTATACGCGATATAAATTTTCCGAACTAAGCTAAGACCCCCTACAACATAATACAAATTAATCTGTTATATCAGTAGTAAGAAGAAGATAATCGCTACGTATGTCTAACAAAAATCATACACTTAGTTTTCCGAAAGGACAAATTTTCATAGCTATATAAAGTACCTATTATACAATTTATAAAGAAAAAGATATCATCAAAATTTGGCTTTCATTAATGAAAAATTTATAAAATTTTTATGATCTAGTTATTTATTTTGTTACCTAGTAATTTATTTCTATGTTTTGTTTATTTTTATGTCATTTGTATCCTTTTTTCGTGATGAAGATGGACGTACTCTACGTACTATTAATAAATATTAATACAGAACTACAACCTAAAGTCGTTTTATTTTATAATGATTTAATTTTTTAATGTTAATTTTAATTAGCAATTGTCGGAATTTAGTCTTTTATATATTTTTATTAACTACTAAGTCAACGTTTCGGCAACCACTATTGACTTCTTCAGCGCTAGCAGAATATTTTAGTTGGTTTTACATGTAACGGAAATATATATTATTTGATCAGTAAATTTATAGTTATAAAAAGTTATATAAAAAATTAATTATTAAAATGATTTTTTGACATGGTTTTAATATAGCAGTGATTATTTATATTTTTAAATTTATTGGTCAAATAATGTATATTTGCGTCATATGTAAAATTAACTGCCGAAATGTTGGCATAGTAGAGTGAATTTTGTTAAATACTAATTATTTATTAAATATTGACAGTCGAGTATTTTTCTAATATAGTTAATTTTGTTAATTTTTCCTGCATAAGTTCACCTTTACTAATACTCATTTTCAACATTAATTAGTAACTTAACCATTAACTGAACAACTTAACTAACAATATCTTTCCATCAGAACAACAGTTATACAATAGTTAATTAAGCAAAACCCTAATTAAATCAAACTATCTCTCGTTGTATCTTTCCACTAGAACAAATTCCAAACATATAAACACAAACAGACAATTTAACTTATTTTTCACTAGAATTACCCCTATCAGTATCATCTAAAGAATGGAGGTGGTGAGGGGGTCAGTGTCACGCATTGCCTGCTGCTCAAACATCCATATCGGGCACGCGTGCTACCCCTCCGAAGCAGGCACTCAGCGGGCGGTGATCCGATGATGGGTCATTTACGATCTTGGCCGACGACACACACACACAAACGGTTTCCGATTCGATGATTTTTTTCAGGGGCCCCCCGTGGCGCTTTGCCACTTGTTGACCGTTTCAAAGTGATCGTTCGAGTGTTAAGTATCATCGCCGAAGAGCTGAAAGCATATTGTCATTTGAAAGCAAGCATGTGGTTTTGTACACCATTTCAGTTTTATTTTGATGAAATTTTGTGTTTTGTGTGAATGATGACTGTTGGTAGAGTTTTTACTGACCGTTATATGATCAGGGAGGTATTGTAATCATACCAAATTTGACATATAGAGATTTTAACGCAGATAAACACGAATTAAGGTGAATTTTTAAAGTGATGTTCGTCTGTCGGTCAGGTCATTTGTTATAAAATGTTATATGTTACATGTAATAAACTTCTAACGGCTACAGTTCCGTTAGAAAGCATTTTCGGACATATGTTTATTTGAAGTTTTTTATTTAGATTACTCATAGGAATCATTCGGTGTAGTTTTTACCCGACGTCATAAATCACCCTGTATATATATATTGTGACATTTAGATGAAGCAAAATATTAGATGTTAAATTTTAAATTTTATCAAAGTGTTCAAAATTTGAAATATTTTATTCATCTCATTTTTATCCTACCTGTCACCCATAATGGGCACGGCGTCAGTTGTTTGGAGGAGAGCTAGGTCGTAGGTGGGGTTGGTAGGAACTTTATTTTGTGATGTTGGTAAATTAGGTGGGCGCCAGTCAAAGCGGAATGTTGACGCAAAATTGAGAAGCTTTGACAAATCTCAAAAAGGAACTTAACGGGATAGGGATTTATTTCATTTTTCGAGAATTTGTTTCGGAAATGCGATAATAATTAAATAAAAAATTACTTACAATTTTGTAATACCATGTAGTTATATTGTATGATATTTAGTACAGTGTAATCTAAGTCGGTTGTTTGATATCTGCTGGTTAGCGGGTGGTCTAGCTAAAGGAGATCTTCTTCTGCGTTTTCGTCAGCGCCGAGGAGATGTCAGAATGCACAGCGCAACAAAGCGGCGTGATCATGGAAGGAGACATCATGAAAATGATCGCCCTCGAAATCGGAATACGCCCCGCGGGCTTTAGTACGTCATAAAAAATCATCCAGTCAATAATTCCTGCTCGATTTAGAGTATGGTCGATATCTTTCATCTGTTGATCCAAATTCGGTTCCCACAATTAACTGGTGCTGCTATACATCTGAATCTCGCTCGGACACCGTTGAAAACGACAGCCTGTTCATCTAAACATGAGGGGGCACAGCAGATTTATCCAGGATACAAACATGATAAAATCAAACAAATCGAACTTGAAATAAAAGTCGATACAATCGAAATTACAACGATAGGCAATATTTTCATACAATATCATCAATATAACAAATTAATACGGAATCAAAATAATCTACAATTTACACTCTAAATTACACAAATCATAAGTTAGCTCAAGTGACGCTAATAAATTTAGCAAACAAAATAAATATCATAATTCAAAGTTTAAGCAATAATAACATGATTCAATTAGCAAACAAAATAGATATCATAGTACAGAATTTAAGCGATAATTACATAGTTCACTTAGCAAACAAAATAGATAACAACAGGATAATCGCACGATACAAAAGCTAAGTGAAAATAGTATAGTTCAAAAAATGATACAAGCAAAATTAAAATATTCAACTAGAAACAAAAATACGTAACTCAAAGAAAATTCACCAATACTACAATAAAATGACTCAACAATATTTTCTAGCTAAATAAGTTAAAGTTACTTGCTCAACAAAAATATTCAATTTCAAAATAGTACAACAATCAATAAATTTGCTACTTACAGTTTACTGCACGTCATTCATACAACAAAGAAAAGGGATCACGAAGAGGGAACATAGAACATGGAACAGAGGGGGGGTCGCGTGCGCAGGAGAGACAAAACACGAAAGTACTTTAGCCGATCTAGACCGAATGTCTTTCCCGCAATTTGTAAATCCGGAAGCCAATGAACGCATTTTGATCTTATAGGAGTAGCCCACGAAAACATAGGGTATTTCACCGAGAATTACGACGTGGCCACCAAAAAATATACTACAAACATAATATCATCACAGCCGGTATAGCTTCTTCAGCCTAAAATTTAAGTGCTGTGATAATAGCAAAAATATACGATACGATAAATCAAAAAATCATCGCAATACGAACAATGGCGCGTGGCCTCAAAATAACTCGTATTGCAACAATTCCGAACTCTACAAAAGTTCGAACAATAAAACGCCGATACGTTTTAATACGCGAATAAAATTATCAAATCCGTGCTCGCAGCACGGCACAAAAAATCTGAAGATCATAACGCGCTCTAGCAAGGGCTCGAAATTTACGAATACAGACAATGATACGCACTAAAGAACTTTCACAAACGGAAAGCGGGAAGGAAAATCTACTAGTATTTACAAAAGAAAGAAATGAGGATTGGAACGGGAATCTGTGCTGCTTCAAGGTTAATTTGTCAAATTAAAATTACTAATCATCAAATAAACTATAACGATACAAACTCTAATAAATTGAACTCTAGAAATTATCATTCAAAACAAAATAACTTACAAAATTATTCAAGAAGGAAATTGGCTTTACAAAAAAATACAAAACGAAATCAAATGTAAGTTGACCATCATTGAATTCATGAGAGCAAAATTACGTTACTAAAATAATCCAAACATCAAAAAATCTCATGAATAACAATTCAAACATAATACAAAATAAATAAATTGTCAACTTACACCATTTCAAATCCAAACGAAACAATCCCATCTTGAATACAAATTCTTATCAGACCGCATGTTGAAAATTAACCTTAAAATATCACCGATATAACGAAGACAAAACCAGTAGGAGTTTGCTCAGAGCAAGACTGCTCACGGGGGAGAGAGCGGTGCTCACACCAGAGCTGCTCACTGGAGAGAGAGATATTTCACCGGTACAAGCGGTATTTATGTGCCTGCTAATTTCACATTTCTAATCAGTATTGCCATTGCACTAAAAAATAAATACTCTATAAAAATATCATTTTTTATACAAAATTAGACTCGTGACAAAAAGTGTTTTTGTCACACAGCCCTTCCACCAAAAAAAAATTTTTTTCTCATTTACAAAAAAAATTTTTAAACTTTCCAACAGGGAAATATTCGTGACTCAATAAAATACTCAAATCAAAGAAAAACTAATCAATCAAAAAAACTGTGAAATTATCTCTCTCAGTGTGCTAAACAAAATATAAATCATTACTCAATCAGATACAAAATATAGATCAACATAATAAATCAAATGAGTAAGTAGCAAATATAACATAATACAAATAACAAATACTCATCATAACTAAACATGAAATGTAAGTAGCAATTACAAAAAATTATCAGAACTAAATAAATTTTCGAACTCAAATTCTCGGAAAAGTGAAAGGAAGGAATGGACTAATTCGAAGACAAAAAATTATGTGCAAAGTAAATCACAATATGAACAAAAGCCCCACGCAAGGGTGCCAAAATTATGTGTGACATTTAGATGAAGCAAAATATTAGATGTTAAATTTTAAATTTTATCAAAGTGTTCAAAATTTGAAATATTTTATTCATCTCATTTTTATCCTACCTGTCACCCATAATGGGCACGGCGTCAGTTGTTTGGAGGAGAGCTAGGTCGTAGGTGGGGTTGGTAGGAACTTTATTTTGTGATGTTGGTAAATTAGGTGGGCGCCAGTCAAAGCGGAATGTTGACGCAAAATTGAGAAGCTTTGACAAATCTCAAAAAGGAACTTAACGGGATAGGGATTTATTTCATTTTTCGAGAATTTGTTTCGGAAATGCGATAATAATTAAATAAAAAATTACTTACAATTTTGTAATACCATGTAGTTATATTGTATGATATTTAGTACAGTGTAATCTAAGTCGGTTGTTTGATATCTGCTGGTTAGCGGGTGGTCTAGCTAAAGGAGATCTTCTTCTGCGTTTTCGTCAGCGCCGAGGAGATGTCAGAATGCACAGCGCAACAAAGCGGCGTGATCATGGAAGGAGACATCATGAAAATGATCGCCCTCGAAATCGGAATACGCCCCGCGGGCTTTAGTACGTCATAAAAAATCATCCAGTCAATAATTCCTGCTCGATTTAGAGTATGGTCGATATCTTTCATCTGTTGATCCAAATTCGGTTCCCACAATTAACTGGTGCTGCTATACATCTGAATCTCGCTCGGACACCGTTGAAAACGACAGCCTGTTCATCTAAACATGAGGGGGCACAGCAGATTTATCCAGGATACAAACATGATAAAATCAAACAAATCGAACTTGAAATAAAAGTCGATACAATCGAAATTACAACGATAGGCAATATTTTCATACAATATCATCAATATAACAAATTAATACGGAATCAAAATAATCTACAATTTACACTCTAAATTACACAAATCATAAGTTAGCTCAAGTGACGCTAATAAATTTAGCAAACAAAATAAATATCATAATTCAAAGTTTAAGCAATAATAACATGATTCAATTAGCAAACAAAATAGATATCATAGTACAGAATTTAAGCGATAATTACATAGTTCACTTAGCAAACAAAATAGATAACAACAGGATAATCGCACGATACAAAAGCTAAGTGAAAATAGTATAGTTCAAAAAATGATACAAGCAAAATTAAAATATTCAACTAGAAACAAAAATACGTAACTCAAAGAAAATTCACCAATACTACAATAAAATGACTCAACAATATTTTCTAGCTAAATAAGTTAAAGTTACTTGCTCAACAAAAATATTCAATTTCAAAATAGTACAACAATCAATAAATTTGCTACTTACAGTTTACTGCACGTCATTCATACAACAAAGAAAAGGGATCACGAAGAGGGAACATAGAACATGGAACAGAGGGGGGGTCGCGTGCGCAGGAGAGACAAAACACGAAAGTACTTTAGCCGATCTAGACCGAATGTCTTTCCCGCAATTTGTAAATCCGGAAGCCAATGAACGCATTTTGATCTTATAGGAGTAGCCCACGAAAACATAGGGTATTTCACCGAGAATTACGACGTGGCCACCAAAAAATATACTACAAACATAATATCATCACAGCCGGTATAGCTTCTTCAGCCTAAAATTTAAGTGCTGTGATAATAGCAAAAATATACGATACGATAAATCAAAAAATCATCGCAATACGAACAATGGCGCGTGGCCTCAAAATAACTCGTATTGCAACAATTCCGAACTCTACAAAAGTTCGAACAATAAAACGCCGATACGTTTTAATACGCGAATAAAATTATCAAATCCGTGCTCGCAGCACGGCACAAAAAATCTGAAGATCATAACGCGCTCTAGCAAGGGCTCGAAATTTACGAATACAGACAATGATACGCACTAAAGAACTTTCACAAACGGAAAGCGGGAAGGAAAATCTACTAGTATTTACAAAAGAAAGAAATGAGGATTGGAACGGGAATCTGTGCTGCTTCAAGGTTAATTTGTCAAATTAAAATTACTAATCATCAAATAAACTATAACGATACAAACTCTAATAAATTGAACTCTAGAAATTATCATTCAAAACAAAATAACTTACAAAATTATTCAAGAAGGAAATTGGCTTTACAAAAAAATACAAAACGAAATCAAATGTAAGTTGACCATCATTGAATTCATGAGAGCAAAATTACGTTACTAAAATAATCCAAACATCAAAAAATCTCATGAATAACAATTCAAACATAATACAAAATAAATAAATTGTCAACTTACACCATTTCAAATCCAAACGAAACAATCCCATCTTGAATACAAATTCTTATCAGACCGCATGTTGAAAATTAACCTTAAAATATCACCGATATAACGAAGACAAAACCAGTAGGAGTTTGCTCAGAGCAAGACTGCTCACGGGGGAGAGAGCGGTGCTCACACCAGAGCTGCTCACTGGAGAGAGAGATATTTCACCGGTACAAGCGGTATTTATGTGCCTGCTAATTTCACATTTCTAATCAGTATTGCCATTGCACTAAAAAATAAATACTCTATAAAAATATCATTTTTTATACAAAATTAGACTCGTGACAAAAAGTGTTTTTGTCACAATATATATATATATATATATATATATATATATATATATATATATATATATATATATATATATATACCGGGTGTTCGTTCGTCAAGTTCGTATGGGCGTTTAACATGTAATTTCGATAAATTGCGATATACTACTTTCTCGAGTAAAATTCGAAGAAATACTTAGAATACTTTTCGATAGGGCATAAAAGGTTCTATTATCTGGTTTTAGCTTTAATTTGCTAGCATGTGCCGTTTGGGCGCTAGAATTTTTTGATGATTTTTTGGTTTTTATTTTTTTTCTCAAAAACTATGAGGTGTAGGAAAATAAGCATGGCATAGAAAAATGCGGAATAATGAGTACGATAATTGAGTGAAAAAACCATTATTCTACAATGCATCATTTAGTAGAAAAAAATCTGAAAAAGTTACTTAGCTATTATGTAGCTAATTTTTTTCTCTATGTTACTGAATTTTTTCAGATTTTTTTGAGCAAATTTTGAAAAAAGTCTTATTTTAAAAAAATCGCAAGGGTCCCCCCTTGTCAAATTTTCAAAAATTCAGTTTTTAATTTTTTTTTCTACTAAACGATTCATCGTAGAATAATGGTTTTTTCACTCAATTATCGTACTCATTATTCCGAATTTTTCCATGTCATGCTTATTTTCCTACACCTCATAGTTTTTGATAAAAAAAATAAAAACCAAAAAATCAAAAAAAAAATCTAGCGCCCAAACGGCACATGCTAGCAAATTAAAGCTAAAACCAGATAATAGAACCTTTTATGCCCTATCGAAAAGTATTCTAAGTATTTCTTCGAATTTTACTCGAGAAAGTAGTACATCGCAATTTATCGAAATTACATGTTAAACGCCCATACGAACTTGACGAACGAACACCCGGTATATATATATATATATATATATATATATATATATATATATATATATATATATATATATAATAATCAATTTTTGGGAAAGTAGTCAGAAAACGGGTAGGTGTAAAATCAAAAACTCATATATGCTTAATTGTCAGGCATATATGAGTTTTAGATTTTACACCTACCCGTTTTCTGACTACTTTCCCAAAAATTGATTATTATTTAAAATACTATTAGTCAAAATCCGAAATCTTGATATATATATATATATATATATATATATATATATAGAACCGCATCTTGAAACATACTAAAATGCCAGGTTTATTTAAGTAGTTTTACAGAATGTTTTGGTTTTTTCTAGGAAACAGAATTATTCTGTTGATATTAAAAGACAAAATATACTATAACGCTACAGTCTTACAGATGTGAACTAAATAGATATATAACTTTGAGTGCAAACATTACAAAAACATATAAATTACAAAAATTACGAACAAAACATATTTTTTTTCATTTCACAAGTTCAGAATCGAACCAAAAAAAAATATGTTAAATATAAATTGTAATGCACGAAACAAAGAATGAATGCAATAAATCACTAGAATGTGTTTAATCTCAGCAAGTTCTCTCGCGATCTCCGACTGCTTTTATTCCGATCACAACTTATCACCACAATCATAAATACCCTATCGACAGATTTTAAAACCTTCAAAAATCCAAATCGTTTTCATTCCAATTCTTGAATCATTCAAACTACCAATCTCCGTTCGATACTTTCATGAACTTTTTCGAAATTTACATTGAACAACCATATTGAAAGGATTCGTGAATTGGAACCCATTGGTTTATGCACGCAAACGTACAGTTTACGAGTGCAATCGACGTTCGATTCAAAACCCGGAGCTCTGAGGGGCCCCTATGGGCGCAGCCCCACAGACAAGCAGATCCCTGCCCTCCCCCATAAAAAGCGGGAGATTTTACGATTGCGCTGCGGAGCAGACGTAAAAAATAAAATATCGCCAGTGATAAATTTTTTTGCTGCGAAGGTGGAATAGTGCGATGCCGTGATTCTTTGAATATCATGTGATAAACAAAATTGAGAATAAAAAGTATATTATGTTACGAGGAATGGAAAGCGATTATTATTGTGTTGAGCCCAAATATTTGTAACCGAGACAAAGTTGAGGTTATGTAATCTGAGCGAAACACAAAAAGAGCTTTCTATTCCAAGGTTTTTTCTTCAAGCGTTCTAAACGAAACTAAACTAAAAATAAATAAAAATATATGCCAAGTAATCTTAACTAGTTACTAACAGTTGTAGAATAGTATGTATATATTATTTATATTTGTTACGTGATTTATAAGAATTAATCTTTCTTTGGTCGAATATATATTGGTCGGTATATATTGCATTTCTTGCACTTCTTTGCACATTTTCATTAAACAAATTCAAATTCAATTGACTTAACTTGATTTAATAATTTTAACTACAGCTGTTCTAGATGACAAATTAAATAAACTTGATCGTATTTCTTTGGTAGAATATGCAGTTTCTGATTACCTTAGACGATGCATATTGCATTTCTTGCACTTTTTCACACATTTTCAATAATCAAATTAAAATTCAAGCGAAAATAAATAATGCAATTGTTAATTAACTTAACTTGACGTAATGATTTTTAATATGATTGCCGAAGATGTCAGGTTACTAACTCCTGTATAATAATGTTTATTATTGTGCTAGTAACATAATTACCTCTTTCTACATAGGCAATATGGTAAAGTAATATTAATATTATAATACGCTTGAAGAAAAATGCATATTTTATCGCATCTAGCGACAATTTTGGTCACAAAATTGATTTTGTATTTAGGATATATGTAGTACTGACAATAAAATGCGATATTATAAAATGTTATTAAGTAATTTTAAATAAACTAGTACGTAACAAGAAATTAATTTGGTCAATTTCAACTGATTTGTATCATATAGAGTTTAATGAAATGTATTTTAACTGGATGCTAATATATTAAAAAGCCTAAAGTAAAACATTTACGAAACATATCAATGTCAAATAATAAAAATCTACTAACCACCAACCATCTTCAACCTCGTTTGTTTTTTGTTTTCTTTTTTTTCATCGACAATGAAAATTCCTCACAATTACCTCTCGACGCGAATCGTTCTGAACAAATAACTAGCAAAAGCACATGCCTCGTCTGTAAAATTCCATCGCGTGCAGATCGTGTGCGAGCCTTCAGTCCTCGGCACCGAGTCGCGGCGTTGTATTTATTGGCAGGCGTGACCCGGGGGCCGCGACCCCGCACGCCCGGTCACGGCACGCGCTCGCTCGCTCGCCGCTCCGGGCGCCCGGCCCCCACGGCTCCGGGGGGCGCTCGGTTACAGCAGCGCAGCGCCGGAGCTTGTGAGCCGATTGCGCCTCGGGCGGGAACCGTGGTATTCGCTCGGTGCCTAGCGATGGAGATAGATTTGAGAGAGCAGGATAGAATGAGAGCGGCTGGCGGAAGATGGTTCGATATTATGGGAGAGATAGTGGATTAGAGGAGGCGATAGTGCTTATGATGTTGTATACAATTCTAGTGGATAGATGTTTCTTTGTCTTTTTGAATCAATGTTTTCTTACACCTATGTATCTTACAGTCAAATTATACTTGTTGTTAAATTTTTGATAATAAAAGAAATAATTATCAGGCGTTTTTGTAGCCGAGTTATTTTTACCACTTTGACTGCAAGGAAAAGTGGTATAACGTTTGGTACGGTGTCTGTAACATTTTCAAAAAAAAATTTGTGTATAGAAATCCTTTATATAGTCCCTAGATGACGAATCTGAACTTAGTTTATGTGGATGTATGTGTGTGCGTCGTCAGCTCGCTCGCTCGGTCGTAAGTAAAAAAAATTACTAAAGTTTATAAAAATTCATATTGGCTACATTATTTATTCGATTTTGATCAGATTTTCAGAAAAGATTTTCCTAATGCTCCCATTAATTATATAATTTTATTAATATCCAGTGTTGCCAACTTTCCGAAAAAAAAAATTACTAAAGTTTTAGAAAATTCATTATGACCACTATTTAACCGATTTTAATCAAATTTTCATAAAAAATTCTCCTAGTGCCTAAATAAATTATGCAATTTTAACAAAATACAGTGTTGCCAACTTATCGAGAAAAAAAAATTTTTTTTAATTCATTGTGGCTACATTATTTATTCAATTCTTATCAAATTTTCAGGAAAGTTTCTCCTAGTGCCCACATAAATTATAATTTTATTAAAGCTATTGTGTTGCCAAATTTCCGAGAAATGTCAAAGTGGACTATATATGGGTTTACCCATATACTTCTAATCTTGTTTATTTTTATGTTTCTTTTTACATAAAAATATTTTGTTTAAAACACGTTTGATAATTATGCACCAACCTAATATTTTCACTATACATTTTCCCATAAAATATTTATTATATTAAAATATAACAATTTTAAGTTATAGTTCTGTATTAATATTTATTAATAATCGATTTGGTAACTTATTTTGTTACTTAGTAACTTGTTTCTACTGTAAATGTCAGTTGTATCATTTTTCCTGATGAAGACGTACGTAGAATACTTCGAAACGTCGATTATTAATAAATATTAATACTGACCTACAATTTAAAGCTGTTTTATTTAAATAAAAATATATATAGATTTTTTATGTTGTTCTGTAATAGATTATAAATTTATATTTAAGGAATTTATTAGTTAAGGATTACTTATGTATTTTAGTATTTATTATAGAATCTAATAATGTTTCTTGTATAGCACGTAACTAAATAAAGTTCTTATTATTATTATTTTAAATAAATTTAAATATCTGTTATTTTATTTATACATATAGTTATATTTTAAAATATATGTAGCTACTTGAAACACAATATAAAATATTGCAAATTGTATATTTTTTGTAATAAATGTCAGATGAAATACACTTGAGGTTGTACGTTATGTTTAGTGCTGCCACCAGTGGCGTATATACTGCTGTATAATAATACAAATTATTGTACTAGTAACATAATGCCTCTTTCTACATAGACAATATGGTAACGTAATATTAATATTATGTTACGCTTGAAGAAAAAAAAATATATATAAACTACATATATAGTAATTATATTTTCTTTATTTATTATTGTTGAATGTAACATTTTATATGAGGTAATAAGTCTTGATGGTCTTTTATTTTTGCTTCAGCCTGTAACACTGTACCAGTGTTTTGAATCAAGCATCGCATTTAGGCAGTTACATGCATGTAGTTGAGTAATAATAATAAGATGACGTTCTTCTGTATAGCCGAGGCAGCATCAGCAAGTATCGCCTGCAGCCTCCAGCGAGGATACAACAACCATACCTGGTTGTTGGGTTTGTTGTTGGTACAACAGCACCAACAACAGTCTGTTACTTGTTGCAACCTGTACTCATACTCCTCTAGACTTACTATATATGAATATGTAGTACCTACCTGTATACAGTGCCTTATGCTTCCTTCTTATTGTGATATGGCCAGTGGTGTACGGGATATACTAGATAAAAAATTCGGTAATTTTTTATTAAAAACCCCGGGCAACTAATTATCAGTATATTTATCTAGTTACTTATTTTTTTCCTAGCAACTTTTTAATATGTTCTGTCTATTTGTGTCATTTGTATCAGTTTTCATGATAAAGACGGACGTTGAGTTCGTCGATACGTCAATTATTAATAAATATTAATACAGAACTTAAACCTAAAGCAGTTTTATTTTGACATAATGATTTCTGAAATTTTTTTATTACATATGTTAAAAAACTATTTTTTAAAATTTTTATACAGTAATATTTGTGCAAAGTTCGCCTTTATTACGAAGAAGAACTAATTAAACATTAGTTATTAGATAAAGAAAAATGTATTGACTCTGTCGCGAAAGCAAAAGGTCCCGAGTTCGAATTCCGGCAGAGTCAATACATTTTTCTTTATTTAATAACTAATGTTTAATTAGTTCTTCTTTGTAATAAAGGCGAACTTTGCACAAATATTACTGTATAAAAATTTCCTATATCGCCAATTTAAAAAATTTATAAAATGAAAAATGTTTACGAACTGTATAAAGAATTCGGTAATTTTATATAAAAACCCACGGCAATTGATTTACACCAGTTTAATATGTAAATTTACAGACGTCACAGGAAAATTTTTACATAATATGAATATAAAATACGTATATTTTATGTAAGTTTACTTATTTTTTCAGTAAAAAAACATATATAATTATGGAAAAATTAATTAAGTAGTTTACTTTAAATTAAGAAAAATATATTATTTTTACAGAAAATTTATCGTTTTGCTAATGTGAAATTTTGGAGTAAGTATATAATATTTTTACTATGGTTTTTTTTCAGTGTAGTTAGTTTTTTCATGAGTGTAGAGTTGGAAGGAGTGAAATAATTGATATTTAAAAAAATATCGATATTTCAATAAAATAGTTTGATCATCTTGATCGAATGTCTATAATGAAAGTTCGGTTAAAAGAATTTATATGAATGATTTTGAAGGTATACGTTTGCCAGTGGACGTCCGATGAATAGTTGAGGTGGTATGTATTTCAAAAAGTAGGATTAAAAGAGCATGCTATGACAGAGTATCAGTAGGAATGTGGATGAAGCTAAAGTTACTTGGTTTGGATAGAGATGTTTGGAGAAAACTGATTTCGGAAATAGTGGAAAAAGTTCCAGCCACACTTCTTTGCGTATATGGCCTGATTGTGTATGTATTTGTTAATATTATTGGGTTTTGCTACGTTACGTTTTAAATGACAGATTTATAATGTAGTTATACCTATTTTTTATAATTTACATAATAAATTAGATATTATTTTAAATAATTCAGTTATCATGTAGTAAGTAGAAAAACTGTGAAACAATTTTCCAGTACACCACTGCTTGATTTACCATTTCATATCCGTGGTATAGATTATGAATTATGTGCATTTATGCTAAGCGCGCGGTCAATGCAACCAAGATCCTACCATCTGCAGGTTACCAGTGCACAGCTCTTCGGAACGCTGGCTTTTTTTAGGCCCTCTGGGACAGATGGAGTACCAGTACGCCTCCAATGAATATTGATAAAGAATTGACGCATCAAATTTACTATATACTACACAGATACGCCACCAAGCGTCTAGGCGAAAAAAATACATGCATTATTTATTAACATATATTGCGACACACACACATATTGGATATAGGTTATACACTCTAAAAAATATTATATAATCTTATCGACAAACTATGAGACACTATGATGCTCAGTATTTCTAGGTATAATTACTCAACTGTTGTAATTTTATTCATAATTGTTTAAAAAATATATAATATTAGAACTATTACAAATATTATGTAATATGATTTTATATGATATTACCAACGGGATGGAAAAGTACATATGTATGTAACAAGTTTTTTTTTAAATAAATTTACAGAACTTCAGTAAATTTGCTGTCGGGAATTTTTCATAAATAGGTAAAATTTGTTTAATTCTGTAATATTATTGTTGGTATAATTACGTACATTTTTAAATTTACATAAAGGATGTATTTTGAAATATTAATATATTTTATTAGTATCATTACACAAAATATTTTGATGAATTATTACAGATATTAATAATCTTGCTGTAATTTTACATAATTTAATAAGTTATACCAAAAATATGTAATTCTACATTAAGTATGTGATACAATTTGCAAAAAGTAAGCAATTTTACATACTAATCAGGTCATTTTTACTTATTTTATGTGATTATTATAATTTATGTTAAAATTTACAGAATTTTGAGATAGAAATACAGAATATTTATACATAAAATTACAGATTTTTTATAGTAAAATTTTACTATTAGTTGTCTGTAATTTTGCTATTTTTTTTTTTACAGTGTAGTTATACGGACAAATTTTGGTCGACTTTTACACTAGTCTATCATTATCGAAGACTGTTTTAATGTATGCAATTGCTTGTGGTTTAGATTGGTTTGCTATGATACGCGTCGTTGATTCCCCTCTGCATTTAATTTTCGGGTTGTACGCCCTGGTTTTATAATTTATAACGGGACTTTTTTTCGACCGCAAAATTACGATATATTGCTTTTTTATTTTTGGAGCAGTTTGTTCGTTCTTTGATGGAGGGTTTCAAACTAAACTATTTGCATGTTTTAGTATTGTAGAGTAGTTCTGGTGAGAGTTGTTATAAAAATAACGAAATTACAGAAAAATAATAATAAAAAATCTGCAATTTTATTTTACTATAAATATTCTGTATTTCTACATCAAAATTCTGCAATTATTATATAATTTATAATAATCATATAAAGTAAGTAGAAATAATCTAATAAGTAATGTAAAATTGCTTACTTTCTGCAAATTGCATTCACAAAATTAATGTAGAATTACATATTGTTGGTATAACTTTTTAAATTATGTGTAAAATTAAAACAGGCATATTGATATCTTTAATAATTGTAAAATACATCCTTTATGGAAAAGTAATATTACAGAACTAAACAAATTTTGTCTGTTTACAGAAAATTCCTGACAGCAAAGTTCTGTAAATTTATCAAAAAAGACTTTATTAAAAAAAAACTGTAATATTACATACATATGTACTTTTTCATCCCGTTGGTAATATATCATATTACACATAATGTTTGTAATAGTTCTGATATTATGTATTTTTAAACAATTATGAATAAAATTACAGCAGTTAAGTAATTATACCTAGAAATACTGGACGTCATAGTGTCTCATGGTTTGTAAGTGAAATTACATAATTGTTTTTAGAGTGTGCTTATTGAATAATATATTATTAGTCAAACTTTATTATAGTTTATCTGCTTCAAATTTAATCTATTTTAAAACAAAACATTTAATATTTAAAAAGTGTAATAGTGTACTTTCTATAAAGTAACCGTTTCAAAAAAAAAAACAAAAAACTAATGAATAAACAATACCAGAATAACAATTATAAAAATAACAAAATAATTAACGAACAATAGATCTGTTTTAACATTAATTTTCATTATTTTACCATCAACATTCAAACAGCTCTCGGTTAAATTTTGACCTTAATTCATTTATAATAAATAATACAAATATTTATTTGAAATACTTCTAAAATATTTACGCGCACACATAACCGCAGAGATACCAGACGGACCAGTCAATCAGTCCAGCTTTTGATATAAAACAGTTGATTATATCAGCGCTTGCGTATTATCGTTCTAACTTTTACGCACGCTATAGACATTGCAAACTATAAATTTATCGGTAATTTGCAAACATAAATGCATAACAATCTATAAAACAGTACGCTAAGCCCTGTCAGATCGACCGTGTAATTTTGTCCATGTAGACGAGCTGTTTGCTGCATGTTGCGAAGATGGAAAATTGGTTGATGCTGTGCTATTTTGTCGACGCCATATTGGTTTAGCCATTTATTGGCTAGATGCATGTCGATTAATGGCTGTAATGTAATGTAATGTAATGTAATACATAACTCTAATTATGTGTATGTTTCATGCAATTAATTATGGTTGATGAATTGTTTAAGTCATTGTGATCGATTTGATTTGATTATAGATGTAGTAATATTTGAAATAGTTTGGCTATAAAACTGTTTTGTTGAGGTTCAGTTGTCAGTTAGTGATTTTGTTAAATTAACGTAGTTTTTGGTAAAAATTTTAGAAGATACATTTTTTTTTTTTAAACAATTGGTATATTCATAGAAAATCACGTTATTTATTATTTTTATCAAATGAGCGCTGTTTTTTGTATGGTATGTCGTGGTCGATTTATCCTTGTTGCAGACGTTTCGCCATATATCGTAGATAACATCCTCCAGTGCTTGGTGACTGAAGATGCCATCTACAATGTATGGCGAAACGTCTACGACGAGGATAGATCGATCTCGGCGTACCAGCCCAGATAAATTCTATAAAATGGAGATTACTAATGAAAATGTAATTAAAAATTGCATTATTCAAAAGTATGGAATGTTAAATACATATACTTACAGTATATGTATTTATTTTCTGGTAATAAATGTTAATAAAATAAAATTATTGATTTGTATTTATTTCTGTAAAATTTTACAAAAACCACTGTTTTTTTTAAATTTTTAAATAAAATATAAATAAAATTCAAGCTATAAAATTTTCCTATATTTATTTAATATATGCCTTTAAGAAAAATTTTACATATTTATAGAATATGAATAAGTTATCTACTTTCTGAAAATATATTTTTATATTGTAGTTTTAATGGTAAGAAAAATAAATATATTGTAAAATAAATATTTGCATTAATTTATAATTTTAATTATCTAATGGATAAGGAAAAATGTATGTGAGGAATATATGGAAAATAATAAAAATTTATTAGAAAATGTTTATTATAAAATATTAAAACATACACGCAAATTTTACTTAAATATTTTATGATGTAGTTACTTATTTATTTACTGTAATGTCATTTGTCATTTGTCAATATTAATACAGAACTATAATTTAAAGCCATTTTATTTTAATATGAGTTCTGAAAGATTTTTTTA
Source organism: Clivina fossor (assembly GCA_963966155.1). Lineage (NCBI taxonomy): Eukaryota > Metazoa > Arthropoda > Insecta > Coleoptera > Carabidae > Clivina > Clivina fossor. The sequence goes on along the minus strand of OZ014571.1, from coordinate 3,190,270 downwards.
TTATTATAAAAATAATTTTATTTTTAAGTATTTTTTTCTTTAATCTAATAAAAAGATCTCTATTAGTATAATTAAGGTTTAATCTTCAAATAGTTTTTAAGTAGATTAACATTGCCGCATTTTGGCAATGCTCTCTCTACAAGGTATGGAGCCCATTCTGTATATAAGTTTAAATCAGTATACGGAAGGTATGAGTAGCAAAGCTGTCTGCGACAGACGTCCATGGTTGGTGTCTTGGGTTTACCGGTGAATCTAGCCGTAGTTGTATGTGGGGAGATACACGTTTGATCGTTGAGGTATAAATAATGTGAGCGCGCTTGAATTTTCGTATCTGTTTCGGGCACTCAATTACAAAATACTCTTGTTTCGCTTAACTTAGTTTTTTCTTAGCTAGGTAAATTCATTTTTTTGTTGTTGTTTAGAGATTTAACGAGATTATATTCCTAGTCATTTTATAATACGCTGGTGTTTATATTATTATTTATGTAAACAAATTGTGGGATTCTTTAAAACATCTTTTAAATAAATTATTTTTCTAGAAAATTTTCTTTATGAAAAAAGTTAAGATAGATATTACAAGTTTATATGTCATAGTTTTAAAGTCGAAATATTAAATGAAAAAAATTACGTTATCTGGCGGGAATCGAACACATAATCTCTCGATCTCTGATGGAGTAGTTACGTTAAATTTTATAATATTTAATATACATAAAGAATATTTTAATAGTTTCAAATGACTGCTGTTTTAAGTCTACACTGTTAAAAAAGTTGCCATTTTACATAAAAATCTTAGTAAAATCTTATTATATTTCAGCATAACCAAGATTTACATTAATTAACTGTAAAAATAATATAATTTTGTAATTTTATGTAAAATAATTAATTCACCATATTAGTAAGTAATTAGTAAGTAAACTTACATAAAAATTTCCTATAATATCTGTAAATTTACATATTAAACTGGTGTAAATCAGTTGCTCCGGGTTTTTATGTAAAATTATCGAATTTTTTACTTTCTACCCAACGAAATGCCTAATAATAATTTTAATTTCAAGCATTCGTTTCATATACAAGTACGTTAATCATATCATTAAATTAAGGACATCGTAAAATTTTAAAAATAGATTTATTCTCCTTATTATATTTTGAATGCTTTATAATTCTCAACAATCTTAATAACGTATAAGAAAAGTGGGATGAAGCATTTTCTAAACATAGTTGAAATATTAAAATAAATAAAAAAACAAATTACATTCGTAGTAGGATTACAAACACACAAATTTCGTTTTTATCCACATATCTTTCATAATTTCATAACCAAATTATAATATAATATACATTTTAAATTAGATCAAAATATCATCCGTGGTGCATTCTTTTCAAATTCGACTCACGCTTTCAAATGAAAGACGCGAGCCGGGTATATTTAAGCCTAAAGGAGCAAATTAAAATAAAGTTAAGACAACAGAAAAATGTAATTCTTCGGCTAAGAGATAAACAAAAGCAAAAAAAAAATGAGAAACCGCCCTCGTAATTCTGTTAGATTATTCAAAGCAGGTGTAACTAGTGATCATCGTGTTACCGGCTGTTTTAAGGTTTATGGGGAGAGCGGGGAGAAACAAGGAAAAAAAACCTTGAAATGAAAAAGAATAATTTCATCAGAAAGTTGATTTGAAAGAATCTTGAGGGATTTTTATTTGGAATAATTTTTGTTATATTACCAACTTTCCATTTTCTTTATTTAGTATTTCTATTTTTATTTCATTTATGTTTATTAATATATTTTATACATAGATACACAATCACGCCATGTACCCAAAAGGATGTAACACAAACTTTTTCCACTATCCCGAAAACAGTTTCCTCCAAACATTCCTATCCAGACAAGCAACTCTAGCTTTATCCACATTCATACTGCACTGAGAAAAATGGATAGTTACCGTAACGCTATTTATATTTAAAAAGGTGACACAAACACAAGATATTAACAAGATTAGAAGTATATGGGTAAACCCATATATAGACTACTTTGACATTTCTCGGAAAGTTGGTAACACTGTATTTTAATAATATTATAATTTATGTGGGCAATAGGAGATACTTTTCTGAAAATTTGATCAAAATCGAATAAATAATGTAGCCACAATGAATTTTTTAAAAATTTTGTGATTTTTTTTCTCGATAAGTTGGCAACACTGTATTTTGTTAAAATTGCATAATTTATTTAGGCACTAGGAAAAACTTTTATAAATATTTGATTAAAATCGGTTAAATAAAATGGTCAAAATAAATTTTTTAAAATTTTACTAATTTTTTTTTCGGAAAGTTGGCAACACTGTATTTTGTTAAAATTACATAAATTACATGAATACTAGGAGAATCTTTTGTGAAAATTTGAGTAAAATCGGTTGAATAACATGGCCATAATAAAATTTTTAAAACTTTAGTAATTTTTTTCTCGGAAAGTTGGCAACACTGAAAATTAATAAAATTATGTAATTAATGGGAGCATTAGGGAAATCTTTTCTGAAAATTTGATCAAAATCGGATAAATAACGTAGCCAATATGAATTTTTAAAAACTTTAGTAATTTTTTTCTCGGAAAGTTGGCATCACTGGAAAAAAACAAAACCACATGACTATCTTGGGTACTAGACAAATTTATCCTGAAAATTTCATTAAAATCGGTTGAACCGTCTAGGAGGAGTTGCGGCCACAAAATTTTGACTTACGACCGAGCGAGCGAGTGAGCGAGCGAGCTGACGACGCACACACATACACCCTCATAAACTAAGTTCAGATTCGTCATCTACAGGCTATATGAAGGATTTCTATACAATTTTTTTTTTTTTTTGAAAATGTTACAGACACCGTACCAAACGCTTTACTACTTTTCCTTGCAGTCAAAGTAGTAAAAATAACAAAATAAGTATATTTAAAAATTAACTATAAATATAATAAAAACAAAAATTTAATACCATCAATTTGCATATAGTATTACAGTCTTAATTCTTAATATAGTATTAAAATATATATGTGAGTAGATTTTAAAAATGTATAAATTTGTGAATACAGTAAACATACTCGTATATTTCAAATAAATATCTACTTATTATTATCCAATTTGTTAAATATCTATTTTTCTCAGTGTGACACTCTGTCATGGCTTTTTTATTCCTCTCTCAATAATACACCAGTCCAACTATTCATCGGACGTCCACTGGAAAACGTATACCTTCAAAATCATTCAAATAGATTCTTTTAACCAAACATTCGCTCAAGTTGACCAAACCATCTTAACTGACTGACACGGAAACTTGTACAACATTTTTTTTCAATTTCACACTCATCATACACTAATCTATTTCGTACCCCGATTTTTCCTAGTTACATCAAATACCTCACGTAAAAATCTCATTTCCACAAATCTTTTTTCTTTTATGCTTTTGTAGCCAAACCCAATATTTACTAACATATAGGATATAGTAAACTAATAATAAACAATGTAAATTATGAAGATATTATAACACATGGTGAGCAAATAGCAGATTTATTTGATCACTTCTCTATATCTATCATTATAATAATAATCAAACCTATTTTTCAGTTCTTTGACTAATTAATTACATTATTATACATATTTAAGAAATTATAAAAATTACAGGAAACGTACTACTGTAGAATAATATTTACATAATTGGTGAAATTTATAATTTATCAAATTATCAACTTAAATATTAATTTTATTAAAATAATATTCTGATTATATATATAATATTAATTAATTAATGAGTTCTGAAAGATTTTTTACTATGTTATTTATAATATCAATATTCAAAGCAAAACTATTTTGATAAAAAAATTTAAACTAATTAATAGAATTGTCTAGACGTTCTAAAGGGATATTAGCAATGCTGTTGGTTGTATTTCTGTGGATTCGGGGTCGTCGTTTATATATAGTAAACATTTTTCCATTTAATTTATTCCGTTTTCTTTTGTTGGGCGCGTTTCGCAAATATTTCCATGGTCTGTGCTTTATTACGTCGTCGTCTCCGGTTTGCGAGGCAAACGCGGCTACGGCGCGCGACGTCGGGCGTCTGTCTCATTACTGCGTGTTGTTGCGTCGTTGGTTTAAGGGAGAGGGCGACGAAAGAGGCAAAGAGGGTCGTCCGGACAGAGAAAACTTCCTGCAAAAGAAAGCATTCGACACTAACTCGCTCTCTCGCAGGAAAAATTTCAACACCGGATGCTTATTAACGGAAACTATATTCACGGGGAACTGTGATTATTGTTCTTTTAATATTTATTTATTAACATGGGACACTGTAAAAAAAGTTGCCATTTTACATAAAAATTATTGTAAAAAAAATTACATATTAACATAGTAAAACATTTTTCAGAACTCATTGTATTAATATAAAAACTGTTTTAGGATAAAATTCTGTTAATTATTTATATGAAAACGACGTTTCGACGAAACTGAACGCTCGTCATAAAACGATTAATCTATAATTATCTGAAACTGTTTTATCAATATAATTTATTATGTTAAATACGTTACTTGACAGCAAATTTAAAAAAAGTACAATTATCTAATAAACTACTAAGTTAATTTTAACATCAGTCCTAATTAACAAAGAAAATATGAAATTGACATATCATGTATTTACTATTTCAATACAAAAACAGTTTCTAGCAAATATTTTATTTTCAAATATCAGGTCAAAATTTATCAGACATTAAAGTAAATAACAGTACATAGTAATAAGTTATTAGGTAACATAAAAGTAACTAGATCATAAGAATTATAGTTTTTTTAATTAATTGAAGCTAAATTTTATTTAACTCAGTGCCTTCATAGTGATTCATGTTATTCTTTTCTTTATAAGTCTCTATTGCTTCTCTTATCAATCTGCTGTTAATATTGATTGGTCTAGCAATTATTACAGTATCTTAAAATTTTGCATCATAACACATTTGTGTAATAGCAAATTTACGCGAATGTTTTAAACGTATCTTTATTTCTGATGAAGATGTACTTTGAGAATGTTGATTATTAGTAAATATTGATACAGAACTAGAACCTAAAGCCGTTTAGAAAAAAAATGATTCTTCCAATTTTATATTTTTGAAATATTATATACTTGACCGCAAGTACGATGTACTTGTTCCATGAGCATTCATTTAGTCATCTTTCGAAATTGCAAGTTGTGCGTTTTCATAGAGCAGCGACAAGTTTCGGCCAGTGGCATTTTTTTTAAATTTTACGACGAACAGAAACGCCGGCCAGCGGATTCGATTGAAATTATGAATTTACTTGACTTAATAGTTTGTCAATATGTTCGCCGAGTAACTAACTGCTGTATAATAGTATAATAATATTATTTTATTAGTAATATAATGACCTCTTTCTACATAGGCAATACAGTAACGTAATATTAATATTATGATACGCTTGAAGAAAAAAAATGTATTTTTTAATAGAACTGTATAAGCATATATCGGTAATAGCGACAATAGTTGAACGCAGCCTGATCTAGTTTGCATAATAAACCAGAAGGAAAATATTTTTAATGAATTCCTTTGAAGACTTGTTTTATTTATTTAGTCGACGTTTTAAACAACGGGAGCTTTAAATAAAGAGTAACATTTACTCTCTTTTCAATAATAAAGAATTACCCGGGCCCGTCGCTTGTGATGGCTGACACTGTACACTGTTAGAAAAATTGTAAAAATCACATAAAATCATAAGAAAAAACTGATATAAATGACATTATCGTAATTATTTATAATAAGTTTTGAAAGATTTTTTTACTATGTTAAATAATATGTAATTTATTGACATTTTTTATTTTCATTAAATTTTAGAACTTACATAATAGTATATTAGGTTACGAGGTGTAGAAAGAGATGATATTTGTGGCAAATATTGAGGCAAAACCGAACATCCAAGCAATCTTAGTGAAACACAAAAAGTATTTTTTTATTCTGAGTCAGACATAGGTATATGAATTTTTCTTCAAGCGTTCTAAACTAAAACTAATTTAAAATATATACCAAGTAACTTTAGCCAGTTACTAATAGTTGTAGAATATTTATAGTTGTTACGTGATTTGTGAAAATGAATGTTTCTTTAAATTAACTAATTTTTAATATAAAACTGAAATTATGTAAAATTATATAAAAATACATGATAGCTAATCATATTTTTTTCTAACAGTGTAGTTGTATTACTGTGGCTTCAACTATATTATAAAAGGAAACGAATCTAACTATATTTATTTTATTTTTTTTTTGCGCTTTTTTTCACGAGTAAAATTCAATATTTTTATATGCAAATTTATTATTTTTAATCAATGCAAATATTGTTTGCACATTTTTCAAATACGTACATCAATTGTACAAATAATGTTTGTTTTATCTCTAACAATTTATTTGTAGATTTTTTTTTTGTAAATACTGGAAGTGTATTTTATCAGCATTTTTTGTACAAAAAAATTATATATTTGTAAAATAATTACTTCTATTTTTTTCATTTGAACTTATGAATATATTATATTAGAGAAATAGAAATAAAATAGCAAAAAATCTTTCAGAACTCGTTATATTTAAAATAAATCGGCTTTAAGTTCTAGTTCTGCATTAATATTTATTAATAATCGACGTTTCGACGAACTCAACGTCCGACTTCTTCAGGAAAAAAGATTCAAATTACATTTCCAGTAAATAAATAGAACATAGACATAGAAACAAATTACTAGGTAACGATTAGATCATAAATTTTATTTAATATCAGTGATTGATGTTATCTTTTTCTTTATAAATTTCTATTGTTTCTCTTATCAATCTGATGTTAATATTTTATATTATTTCATATTTTTTATAATGAAATCTATTTAAAAACCGTTTTGATTTTTGTTACAATCTTCAAGTTAACAACAGCGTTTGTGATAATCTATGTTCCTCTTCTAAACAATATCAGTTTCTGTTCAAGTTCTATTGTTTACATTCTACTTTATTTCGAATATTTTTGTATTTTCAAAATTATTCGTAATATTTTTGCAAAAAATGTATAAATTTATTTTAAAATCAATAACATTGATAAGTTGTTTTATTATTTCTAAAAAATATATTAGGTTACAATATTTTGTTGTCGCTTAAATCGCCATTAAATTATTAATTAATTAAAGGCGATTTAAGCGACAACAAAATATTATAATCTAATGATGAAGATAGTTTTATTTAATTTAGTTTGTTTATTCACTGATAGAAACTGACAACTTATATCTGGTGATTCTGATGATTTTTGGCATGGAATTATTGATGGTAGATTATAATGATTTGAGTATATGCGTAGTGTATAGTGCGTAGTAGTGCGTCGTGATACGCAGACTCTCTTGTCCTACCAACTTCAGGGCAGTGTCGACGTCGCAGCAGGGGCGGGCGTCTTGTATCGAACGGCGCCGGAGGCGGTCGCATGGAGCATAGCTAACCCCCTCCCCCCCGGCGCCCGTTTGCTCCCCAGCCGTTAGGGGGCATAGGATCCACCAACAACACCCTACAGTCAATCTGGACGAATACAATATCTTTCGGTTCTCTCGCATACAGCATATCTTGTACTGATTTGTGTATGGCTATGTGATTGAATTCTTTGAAAATATTAGATGCATATAAAGGTACAAGTACTTGAGTTCATCGAAACGTCGATTATTAATAAATATTGGATGCTAATTTTATGATCTATTAATAATTCAAATATTACCTATGAAATTTTGTATTTTTACCTATAGAAAAATCAATCATTTACCTATTAATCATTAAAAAATTATCTATAGTAAAAAAACAAACCTAAATCAACCTACTAACCTAACTTACCTTAAATAGCCAATTACGTAAAAATACTGTATGTATAAATAGTCAATTGCGTATACATACCGTATGTATAAATAGCCACTTTCTTAATTTTATAGATCAAATTTTATAGATTGATATTTATATCAGTAGGTATTTGATTATTTCCATAGGTCGATAATTATTTTCATAGGTCGATAAATATTTCTATAAATCAATAATTAATTCTATAGGACAAGAATTAAAACCATAGATTAATTATTTAATACATAGGTAAACTATTATTTTCATAGGTACTATTTGGTAGATCATATGTTTTTTTCATAGGTCAAATATTTTTATCCATAAATATTAATACATTAATAAATTTTATGATCTAGTTACTTATTTTGTTAGCTAGTAACTCGTTTCTATATTTACTGTAAATATTATTTGTATCATTTTTCCTGATGGATGTACGTAGAATACTTCGTAATGTCAATTTTTAATTAAAATCTATACAGAACTTAATCCTGAAGACTTTTTATTTTATTATAATTAATTCTGAATATTTTTAACTATGTTAGAATATGGATAATTTTTTACTAGTAAATTTAATACTAGGGCCCTGACAAAATATCAAGTAGGGGCCCCTTGCAAGCTAGATCGGCTATTGATTTATTGTACTATATTGTATTTTCTTATTCATGATTCATAATATCCTATTGATTAGAACGTATGTTAACAAATTTGTACCACTTTAAAGAATCAAGTAAATACTTATAATTATCTATGATTATAATACGTAGGTAATAATTATGAGAAATAAAAATTTTAACAAGCAAACATTGAAATCATTGCAGTTATTTATTAAATTAAAATAACATTTCATTTCCAGGAAATGTCATACAAAATACGAGTACCACAAAACCTTGAAACCATAAAATTCTTTCAAATCTAAAAAAATTATTAATAATCTTAACTGATGAATAAAATATATTACTAACACGTATTTTAATATTTTTAATCTAACAAATATAATAAAATGTCAGTTGTTAATTTGTTAGTAAACATGTAGTATATCTATTGGCAAATGTATTATGTATAGCGTAAGCGCAAAGATAAAAGAAAATAATACAAATGTATAACAGAATGTAAAATGCAAATTGCAACTTCACATCTCGTTTCTAACTCAGTAAATGCCAATCATTTTGTCTTGATACACGTGTTATAACATTTACAACAGATTTCTAGCCTAACTGCATTTATTTGTTTACTTGATTTTTATTTGCCGTCCATAATGAAACATTTGTATCTACACTGTAACAAAAAAAATCGGTAATTTTACATAAAAGCTGGAGCAACTGATTTACACTAGTTTCATATGTAAATTTACAGACGTCACAGTACAATTTTTACATAATACATACATACACAATCACGCCTTATACCCAAAAGGATGAGGCACAAACTCTTTCCATCATCCCGAAATCAGTCGCCTCCAAACATTCCTATCCAAACAAGCAACTTTCGCTTCATCTACATTCATAATTCCTCTTATACATGCTCTTTTATTCTTACTACTTGGAAACTTTCGCTCACGCAAAACACTCTCAATCATATCACTCCAACTACTCATCGGTCGTCCACGCAAACGTATACCATCAAAATCATTCAAATAAATCTTTTTAACCAAACGTTCATTAGACAATCGCTTAACATGTCCGAACCATCTTAACTGATTAACACCAACTTTTGCTACAACATTTTTTTCAATTTCACACTCATCATACACTAATCTATTTCGTACCCGATTTCTCCTATTTACATACTTACCCCACGTAAAAATATCATTTCCACAGCAGTCATTTTCCGTTTATGATTTTGCAACCAAACCCAACATTCACTACATAATAATAATAATAATACGTATATTTTATTTAAGTTTATTTACTTTGTCGATAAAATATATATATATATATATATATATATATATATATATATATATATATATATATATATATAATGTGGTAAATTAATTATTTTACTTAAAATTACAAAATTATATTAGTTTTACAGAAAATTTATGTAAAGTGTCGGTTTTGCTAAAATGTTTTTAAGTAAAATGACAACTTTTTTTACAGTGTATGACTTTATCAATTTTGCTAAATGGAAATTTGTTTAATTTATAGAATTTTCTGAGCTGGTATGCCGTGGTCGAATTATTCTCATCGTAGATGTTTCGTCATACACCGTAGATGGCATCCTCAGTGCTTGGTGAGTGAAAATTAAAAATTATTTGTTGTTGCCGATAAAATATGGTTTTTTTGTCATCTTCAAGTCGACTTTAGTTAAATTGTTTATTATGAGACAGTCCACTATTATCTTTCGTCGGAGCGTTATTGACAAATAATATGATTTTAGTTTTGTTATGGAATCCAAACACTATGGGTTCTAACAGATTTACAATTTAGGTTTTATTTTAATATAATTAGTTCTGAAAGATTTGTACTAAGCTACTTTATACTTACGTATTTTTCACAAGAATATTATTTGTTGAAATATAGGGATGTACGCATTTTCTATAAATCTAAAAGTAGTACTATATATTTGGTAAAATATTGTTTAATTTTACAGATTTACAGATTTATAGAGAATTCCAACATGTATCTCGATTACTTGATAGCTTTATGTGTAACAATTGTAATAATAACTACATCACAAAAAAGAGCTTTGGCACAATTTTTTTTATCACAGACTGTACCGTAAAGCATACGGTGTGCTTTGAAAAACTCTTGTTCCTAGCACGAAGAAACCAACTTCGAGAAACTAAGCGCGCACCTTCTTCAGAAGAAAGAAGAGAACGAACCACGATGTCCGTCGCATATACAGTACTCTCGACGACTTCGCCCCAAGTGCCCTAGGGCTCCACTCGCATACACACACACACATACACATGTACCCGCTTCTGCCTACTTAACTATATGCGTATCCCGTACATAGTACACCCTTTTTGTACGCTCCAGTGACGTACCAAACCAAATTAACTCGCTGGCCAAGAGTTATTGTGCTTTATTTTATATATATATATATATATATATATATATATATATATATATATATATATATATATATATATATAGGGTATGTGAGATACTGTATAATTGTGGATTGGTAGTAGTTTTTTCATTTTCATTTTTCGATACAATGTTTTGATTTATAAAATGCTTGAGGGTATTTGAATGTTTTTTTCCCCCTTCGATTTGATATATTGAAGAGAAGAGTACAATGATTATTTTGTTAATTTATAAAATTGTTTATATATTAAATTATATTTTTACAGACTGTTTTAATCACATAAGATAAGGAAGGTATTGTAATTATAGCAAATTTGATATATTAAGGTTTATACGAGTAACACGAATCAAATATTTTTAGCGTGATGTCTATTTGTCGACCTCTAGTTTCCATGTTCATATGTATTTATTATAAATGTCATTTATATTGTTTTTCTTGATGAATACATGTTGAGTTCGTCGAAACATCGATTATTAAGGGGGGAAATACATGTAACGACTTAAAAAAATAAGGTTTTTTAAGATTTTTTTTTTGGCCGAATGTAACAAGCTACAATGCTGTAGTTTCTTTTATTCTATGTGACATATAATCAACTACACTTATGAATTTTTTTAACTTTCTGTGACCTCTGGGTGATCTCGGAACCAATCTTAAGTGATGTCGCGTCCGCCTTGCCCGGTCGATTGGCGGGAATTCCTAGAGCCGGAAAATTTTTTTTTTTTTATTTTTAGTCACTGATCATGATTCTCTGATATATTTTGTTCTATGTGAATTACGAAAACTACAGAAAAAACGGATATTTTATCATTTTAACTCATTGTGAAAAAAAAAGTCAAATTTTCAGCATTTTTTTTTAATTTAGACACCCCTAAAAATAATTTAATGTTAATATTTTCATTATATCAGAATTTCATATAGAATAAAATTCTATTTCCTTTTAAACACACAAAGTTTCAAATCATTTGTATGACAATTGCTCGACTTATCACGCCCGCCATTTGTAAAAAACCGACTGGAGAAAAACTCATTTAAAGTCGCCCGTTAGCCAAAGCGGCTACCGAGGCGCAGGTAGAAAAATGCCTTTTTCTCCGTAAATACATTTCTGATCGGTTAGATATTTTGCTGGATAAATCTTCGATGTATAAGCAATTAATTTATTTAAAAAAAAAATCAAAAAAATTTTTTTTTTACATGTTTCTCCCCCCTTAAACTCGCCGGTTAGCCAAAGCGGCTACCGAAGCGCAAGTAGAAAAATACCTTTTTTTCGGTAAATACATTTCTGATTGGTTAGATATTTTGCTGGATAAATCTTCGATGTATAAGCAATTATATCAGCAAAATCGAATAAAATTTTTTTTACATGTATTTCCCCCCTTAATAAATGCTTAAAGCCGTTTTATTTTACGTATTATTTTATTTAGCACACTCTGAAAAATAATTATGTAATTTTATTTACAAACCATGGTCCAGTATTCTCGGTATAATTACTCAACTGCTGTATATTTAATACATAAATTGTTTAAAAATACATAATATCAAAACTATCACAAACATTATGTAATATGATATATTATCAACGGAATGGAAAAGTACATATGTATGTAATATTACAGATTTTCTTTAGTAAAGTTTACAGAACTTTAGTAAATTTATTGTCAGGAATTTTTCATAAATAGGTAAAATTTGTTTAGTTCGGTAATATTATGGTTGCTATAATTACATTTCTAAATTTACATAAAGGATGTATTTTGAAACGAATGAATTGCGCTTAAAATATTTTATTAGTATCATTATACAAAACATGTACTAAGTCTTATTATTTTGATGAATATTAATACAGATATTAATATGCAAGCTATAATTTTACATAATTTAAGAAGTTATACCAAACAATATGTAATTTCACATTAAGTATGTTGCAATTTGCAAAAAGCAAGGAATTTTACATACTCGTTAGGTTATTTTTACTTATTTTATGTGATTATTATGAATTATGTAAAAATTACAAAATTTTGAGGTAGAAATACATAATATTTATAGTAAAATAAAATTACAAATTTTTTATAATAAAATTTTACATCTATTTTTTTGTAATTTCGCTATTTTGTTACAGTGTCATATAGTTTTGATTCTCATTAAAACAACACTAATTTTAATTTAAGTAATTTTTAATTTAAATTATGCAAAATTACTGAATATTTATCACGTCAGTATACACCACAAACAATTTCATAAATCTATCTTATAGCAACCAAAACTCATTATATAGTGGAACAATATCGTCAGCAACTACCACTTTTTATATCTTTTGTACAAAGCTCGGAATTCTTATATGTATCAGGCAAACTGTGACGTGCAAAAATATGAAGAACACACACACACACACATATTGTAGGCAGCTGTATATAGCTTGAGCAGAAAGATAATAGCCGCGGCTAATATGGCCGGCGGGGGCGTATCTTTGCCAGCTCTCCTCTAGAAGTAAGAAGAGGTACCCGTACAGCAAAAGCAAAGTGCATATGCACGCTAGCTTATGTTAGCGAATTGCGCTCGCAATGTAATTGAATATGTCACGGTGGTTGACGACTGTGCTACAGCCCAACTATAATATCGCGATGGGCTTGAGCCTTGAATAATGTAAGAACAATGTTAATCTTGTAGCGAGAATGTGGCGAATTGCTACGTGTTTCTGATTAGGTATCCGTTGCCGGTGAGTCGATTCCATATCTACCGTGAAATCTAATCGGAATTGTTTCGCGATTTATCGCGTGATGGGTAATTAAACGATTAAATGTTTGCATTTAATTTTAATCGAAATCTATTTTGATTAGATTTATGTGGTAGGGGGTGTAAATTTAAATACCAGATTGCGTAACAGAAATTGTCATTCAGTTATCAAGCACTGAAGATGCCATCTACGATCTATGGCGAAAAATATCTTGTAAATAAAATTCTATGCAAAAACATTTGTATGTAAAAAAAAATAAAAAAGTCCTCGTGCTTTTGATCGAGGGACTTAAGCGCATTTTTGGCGGGCGGATCAGTATTTTTATGCGATGCGCCAATAACTCGACAGCACCGAACTAATGCAAAAAACTAGAACACTACTATGAATATAAAATACGTATGTAAATTATACAATTTTTACTGAAAATTTATCTTTTTGCTGAAATAATAATTTTTTTACCATAATTTTTATGTAAAATGGTAACTTTTTTAACAGTATACTAATAAAAGTGATTAATAGTTGTAAGTAGACAGGCATGTAATACTTGTATAATGCGTAAAAAAATCGCTTTAAAAATATAACAGCAAACATAGATAGCTTTGAAAGAAATGAATAATTAAAATAAAACTGCTTTAGGTTAAAGTTCTGTATGAATATTTATTTAAAATTGACGTTTCGACGAAACTCAGTGTCCGTCTTTTTTCTAAGTAAATAACAGTACATAGAAACAATTTAATAGGTAACAAATAAGTAACTAGATCATACAATTTATAGATTTATAATTAATGGAAGCCAAATTTTATTTAACTCAGTGCTTTCACAGTGATTTATGTTCTTTTCTTTATAAAGCTCTATTGCTGTTCTTATCAATCTGCTGCTAATATTAATTGATTTAGCAATTATTACTGTATCTTCAAATTTTACATCATGAAGATATATTGAAGCATGTTCAGCAATAACTGATTTATTTATTATAATAAGTTGTCAAAGATTTTTTACTATGTTAAAATGAATAATGTTTTGTCCCCAAAATGTTCTTAAAAACATCAAAATCATATGAAAATATTGAAAATATCTCTCCTAAAGCTTTTTCATTTTAATAACTTATAAGAAATAAACATAATCTATGTTGTATTAAAAAGAAAAAAAGAACAGTACTTTTAATCTCCTACTCTAATTGTACACAGTCAATATCCAAGTATTTTACAGTTGCACCTTATGCTAAGCAGTAAGCACCAATCACATAACTATATCTTCAAATGCACATACATTTATATATTCGAATATAATATATAATAGTACGTACGTAGCGAAACAGCGGCGGCACCTGCGGCTCAATCACGAACAAACGATTACTTCTCGAATACAACGCACGCACCATCACATATACGTGATAATACATCCCATTCCAACCCCCCAACCCCCCGCCCAATTTACTATTACAACACATACCTACGTACAACACGCAAATCTAACTACTGACAATACAGCATACTGGCCTGGGCTATGTGTTCGCCTATATAGTGGCTTTGAGCTATATAAACGACGGACAGTTAGGCGTACGTACGCATATTACATATGTGATATAGCATGTATGTTCCTGATGTATTCACTACGTGTCCCGAAGGATTTTACATACCGAAAGATAAATGTATAAAATCTTTCGAGTTTATTTCGCAAAAATACAAACGCGTTGTTTATGTTCTTTCCGTGTAAGGGCCGGTATTTCACATTTAGTTTAAACTATAAATGAAAGTTAAGCTTTAATCTTTCGAAATCAATCGTATTTCAGGTTCAGTTTATTTGAAAAACGAAAGATTAACTTAAACTATGGTATGATGAGTATGGTTTAATGAAATAAGCGACGATTAATAAAATTACAACTGTCAAACGCGTTGTCAAATATAAGTAAATATTTAAATATATTATAGAGAATTATGTAAATATTTCTTTTATTTCCATTTAGTATTTGTGTTCCGACCATATAAAAGGTTAATATATATATATATTACGATAAAAACCAGATAATCTGAAGTTTACTTAATCTGGACATTGAATTACAATGAAATACTCATATACTTATAAGCATAGCTTAAATTCTAACTTTCGCTTATTTAATCTATGGATTAATCGCAGATATGAAATACCGGGCCTAAGTTGGCAAATCTATTTGTTAGTTAAACTTCAATCACTGCTAGTTGTAGACTAACATAATTTTTCTCTAAGCGTTCGTACGTTATCATATTGCCTATGTACAAAGAGGTCATTATGTTACTAGTACAATAATGCTGATTATTATACACTATTGGTGGCAGCACCAAACTTAACTACAACGTCAAGTGTATTTCATCTGACATCTTCTACTATTACAAACTATTACGTCAAGTTAAGCTTGAATTTCAATTTGATTATTGAATGCTGTCTGAAGAAGTACAAGAAATGCAAAATTCTACCAAAGAAACACGACCAAGTGAATTTAATTTGACATTTCAGATGGCTATATTAAAAATTATTAACGAAAATTAAGTCAATAGACAATTTTATTGTATATTTTTGTTTGAATTTGTAATTGATACTTGAAAATATGTGAAAAAGTGCAAGAAATGAACAATGTATACCGCCCAGAGTGGTCAGAAACAGAATATTCGACCAAAGAAACACGGTTATATGTAAGATAAATAAATAAAAATAACTTTGTTATTAAATGTATTTAATTTGACATTTCCGACGGTTATATTAGAAATTATTAAGTCAAGTTAAGTTAATTGACAGTTGCATTGCTTATTTTCGCTTGAATTTGTATTTGATTATTAAAAATCTGTAAAGAAGTACAAGAAATGCAATGTATATTTTGTTTAGGGTGGTCAAAAATTGTATATTTGATCAAAGAAAGATAAATTCTCACAAATTACGTAACGAATATATATAATATTATACATGTACATACTATTCTACATCTGTTAGTAGCCCAACACCACAATTATCCCTTTTTACTCCTTGTAATATAATATACTATTACTTTACCCGGCATTTTTTTCAAAGTCATAGTTTATAATGAAATAATAATCTGTCGAATTTAATTTCTATACTTTGTCATCAACATTAACTGTGTTTTTTTTACATTCCACTCAAATCAGTACATCTTTTAAATGAGCTGAGCTGAGCTGAGTTTTGCTGAGTGAGTTGTATTGATAAATAAAACAGTTTATTTGAAAGTGACGTTTAAAATCTAAGTTCCACATACGATATAACCTAAAATATTAGATGTATTTAGGTTGTTTGCGTTGATAATTTATTGCAACTCGCTGGGTATCTATTGTTTAATTTCAAAATTAAATATTCAAATATAAATGTCAACCAGTATCAAACACGTTATCAAATTTTAAACTACTAAAATTTGAATCTCAGCTAAGCACTAGCTAAATATGCAACTCAGTATCGGTAAGGGGGAAGCAATTCGCTCACTTCAAACTCAGTTACGAAACGATAAATAAAACAGCTATTATTTCAAGGTTACTGATATTTGCTGATATGAGCTGAGTTTTTCGGTAAAAAAAAACACATCTATTTTTTTTATCGCATTGCATTATAACATCATTCGGTAAACGTAAATTTTTTACATTTTTATCAGTATGTAAAATGTAAACTTTAGAGAATTATTAAATAATGAAACCGATACCCAACAAATCAATATAGAAATACCGACTAATATTTAATGAAACTAAAACAAATTGTTTTCGAATCGGCAATTATTATTCGAGCGCGCAAATTGGCATTTAATTTATCACACTTTAATAATATTAGTTTTCATTAAGCGAGCGAATTAAATTAATTTCTTATGCAAATCACCATCAAAACTCGACACGTAGTCACTTAAAAGAAAATTTATGATCGAAATTACTAACAACTAAAAAGATACTTTTCACATTTAAATCAGTAATTATCGTACTCAATCACAATTCTGTCATCATTACTTACCAATCAATTCTGCGCGCGTGGCTAAATGTTCATTCTTTGCGGAAACTATATTATCTTTTAACTATTATTTGTGTTTAAAGCTAACTATTAGAGAATATACAGGGTGTTTACGGTCTTTTTTGTATTCTTTAAAGAGGCGATAATACACCTCAAAAGTCGTCTCATAAGCGAGAGAGTGATATAGTTTTTACATTAAACGATTAATTTGTTTTAAACTCTAGTAATCTTCTACTTAATTAGTATCGTACAATTGTTATTTGACAGGTAAAGTTATTCCATCTTTACTATAAAAATTTTGATTAAAAATTTTATTATTTGTACCTTTAAAAATCGCGATGGCTCAATAACATGGTGATTTTTTGTAGTAGATTAGTAGAGTTTAAAACAAATTAACCGTATCCAATAAAAACTAAAAGAATTATTATCTCGCTAATGAGACGACTTTTACTATAACATTTTAAGGTTTATCGACGCTTTGTGAGATGTAGGTAATATCGCCTCCGAAAAAGGATACAGAGAAGACCTTGTAAAATTATTTGTGCTTTATTATACTATTGCAATAACATAAATTTATTATATTCCATTTTGCTTGTAGTTTAATTGTGTAATATTAGTGTCAGAATTCATCAATATCATTTTGTGCAGTTTGATTTTGTATAATTTACTTCGGGGAATTAATACTATTCAATTAATATTTATTAAAATAATTTTGTATTAATTAATAATACTGTCATAAACAGATGATTTATTATACAGTTTTGTCTCATATTGTAAAAATTGTGATATATATTTTGTAATTTTTACTACGATAATTAACGTAATATTACATTTTTTTTTTGTAAAAATACATTTATAGAATATGTAAATTTACAGCAACCAGTTTATGGCCGGAACTGGCCAGATACCAATTTTATTGCCCTATGTAATTAGCTTATTTTTGGAAAATTTCTAAATTAAAAAATATTTAGAATAGCCCTTATTTTTCGGACACCCGCTATATTTATGTATGTGTGTGTGTGAATGTGTTTTCTGTAAGTATAAGTAAGTAAATAAATAAAAAACAAACAAGTGAATGTGTGTTGAATGAAGGCGGTAATGTCAGTTGTGATGTTTGTATGAACTCGTTGAATGTTTTACGAGTTGTTTAACGACGCAACGGCTCATCAAATCATTGGTGTAAACGCCCCTAAACTAAAACCAATACCAACTACCATTTCTTTAACTTCTTCAGTTTGACGAATTTCCGCTAACAATTTAGTTTCCGTAAAGTAAATCATTTACGGATTGGTTTCATAATAAACACTTTAAGTAAAGTCAACTTTAAGCTGACCCATCTCTTTTGTTTATGGAAAAGAGCTTTTATTTCACCTTTATCTCTTATTAAATATGAATATAATTTTTATTTTTTAAAACGATTTTATTAATTCGCTTTTTTGCCTGTGTGTCATAGAAAATTTATAAATTTTTAATTAATGGAAGCCAAATTTTATTTAAAACAGTTTGTATAGTGTATTGATGTTATCTTTTTCTTTATAAATTTCAGTTTTTTTTTATCAAATTGCAATTTATAAAGAAAAAAAAATAACATTAATCACTGTGAAGGCACTGAGTTAAATAAAATTTGGCTTCCATTAATTAAAAATTTAGTAATTTTTTGATCTAGTTACTTATATTAATACAGAACTTTAACCTAAAGCAGTTTTATTTAATATAATAAATTCTGAGAGATGTTTGACTTTGTTAATGCGTTTATTTTTTTTTCTTCTATATTATATTTTGTATGTGACGTTTCCTACATATACAAACATTTATATCAAAATGCTTTAAATAAATTATTATTATTATTATAATAGTTTTCGTAAGTCATTATTTTTCCTGATGATGCCGTACGTAGTTTTCGTCAAAACGTTGATTTTTAATTAAAATTAATACAGAACTTAATCCAAAAACATTTTTATTTTAAAATACTTTTCTTTCTATATGTAATGATCGATAAAAATTATAACAAAAAACAACATAAAAATGATTTATAATAGATTTCGTTCGTCACAGATGTTTTTATACATTTTATTGAAAATAATAATTAGCGGAATGGTTTTAATGTTCGTCGTTAAGTGAGACAAAATGCTTCACTGCCCTCCCAAGTTGTTTAGTGTTATATGATCCCTACAGGCATCTATCTTACTACACATATCGTTTTACGATGTAACATATCTACATATTTTCAGGTTATTCTTTTCGTTTTTCAGCGATATTAAAAAATTTCAACACCTTACCATTTTTAGCTGCAAATTAATTCAATAACAGCAACGTAATTTAAATTTTAAATTTGTAAATATCATGTCAGATGGTATCGAATAACAATTTTTTTTTTTCTATATATTGATTGTAAAATATTTCAATATTTTCGAAATTAAGACGTTGGTTGTTAAAAAAATGTGTAGTGTAGGATTTGAAAATAAAACGGTAATGTTGTAAATTTGATTAAATAAAATTTTAAAAAAGATACAGTAATAATTGCTAGATCAATCAATATTTAGCAGCTGATTAATAGAAGAAGTATTAGAGATTTATAAAGAAGAGAATAACATGAATCACTGGGAAGACACTGAATTGAATAAAATTTGACTTTCATTAATTAAAAAACTATAACTCTTATAATCTAGTTACTAGTTTTATATTATTGATGTATTTTATATTTCCGTTACTCATTTTAATAATATTTTAACACTTATTTATTGGCGAAACACGTAACAATCTTTATTCGCAACAAGTAAGTTATTCATATAAGGACAATAAATAAGTATTAAAATACTAGTTTTATATTTATATATATATTTATATATACATATATATATATATATATATATATATATATATCTATATATATATATATATATATATATATATATGTATATATATATATATATATATATATATATATATATATATATATATATATATATATATATATATATAGAATATTTTGAAATTGCTACCGTGATGAATATGAACTGAATATTTTACGGGTTTAAGGTATAGATTGAAATTAGTAAAATGCAAACATAAGCATTATATCAATTTATTGCTTTGACCAATATTTCGCCAAGAGATTTTTTGGCTTCTTCAGGGTTAACACTGAATATAAGAAAAATGTACAAGAATTACACATAGTACAGAGTAACAAACTAGATTATATGTTATATATATATATATATATATATATATATATATATATATATATATATATATATATATATATATATGTTACCTACTAAATAGTTGCTACGTATCCTTATTTACTTTAATGTCATTGATAAAAAAAATTGATCTAATGAAGACAAGCGTTCAGTCTTGACAAAACGTCGTTTTTTATAAAATAATTAAACAGAAACTGTATTAGAATTAGAATTCTAAAACAGTTTTTAATTTAAAATAAAAAAATCTATAGTAATAATTAATTTTGTATCTTAAATGTTTTCTTAGATTTCTATAAATATATTTTGGAGAAATTATCTGGTAAACTAACGTAAATGTGTAATGCATTCGTAAGAAATGAAAGAATAATTTATCCTGTACTTGACATATTTTATTCGGTTGTACCGAACAAAAAAAATCCAGCGTCGAAACGTAAACGAAATAAATTTATTATATAGTTGGAACGCGTCATCGCAAACAACGGATGCAGCCTAACAGACCGTGGAGGCAAAGCCGCGGTAAACCGCACAAACACACACACTATTGCTTCGCTCGTTCGTCGTGGCTGTTGCCCCGCAGCCCAGCCGCCATATTTAACCCCGGCGCGCTGGTCGGGTGAGCGTCGCGACGTTGCGCCGTCGGGCAACCCGGAGCGGCGGTGGCGGGCGTCCTCCGGGGGCGCTCCCGATCGATACCCAGATACTGTGTTTCCTGCTTGAGCTGGCCACGAATTGGTGGGGGGGGGGCATGCCGCGGGGCGGGCCGACGGCCGTTTGCTTTGATTGGTTGGCGATGGGGGCCGCCGGCACCGCCTTCCACGGGCGGTGCCCCGCGCACCCCTCCGGGGGCTCACCTGACGGCCCGGAGGCCAGTTTGCCTGCAGTCACTGTACGTTCAGGTTCGCGTTACGCAGCCCAGCATTCACGCTCTCCAACATTATGTTATATTGTTTCTCGGCATTATTGTTTCGCGTTCTTACTGGTTACTGGTAAAAGGGGTGCCTGAACGACGTTTTTTTTTATTTGATTAGACGTTGAATAGAGAGAGAGAGAGGAGAGAGGTGGTTGTTTTTTGTTTTGTGTGTCTTTCTATGGTGGATGAAGAACAAGATTTGTTTCTAATTTGCATACTAAAGGAATTTCTATTATTTGTTTCTTTCCGGTTTTTGTGTTTTTTCGTTTGAACGGGACGCTGAAAAAAGGTGTGTGATTTTATTCAAAATTTATTTTGGACTATTGTGTAGTACTTGATATATTTTTAGAAAAAAAAGGGGTGAGTAGATACTTTGCAATTTGTTTATTTCTGTACATAGTTTTGTGTGTGTGTTTTTTTAATTAGAAACAATAATTTAGATATTACACTATATGCAAGTAAACTAGATTAATAAATTTTTTAAAGAAAATAAATATTTAAACAAAATGTATAGTTATATTAAAAAATAAATATTACTTATATCTAATTGTTTTATTTTATTTTTAATTTTTTTCGATCCAAGAAATTAGTAATTTAGATATTGTTTGATATGCAAATATTTATATACATTAAAAAATAAATATATTAGAAATTAAACTATATAATTTTAATAGCATAATTGAAAACAGTATTTTTTTTTTAATATTATAAGTGAGGGTAAATTGTGATTTAATTAATATTATATATTAATTTAATTATATAAATTCGAAGATACTATAACAATTGCAAGACCAATCAATGCGTATTAACAGTAGATTGATAAGAGAATCAATAGAAATTTATAAAGAAAAAGATAACATCAATCACTAATTTAAATAAAATTTTGTTTCCTTTAATTAAAAATTTATAAATTTTATGATCTAGTTACTTGTATTTTGAAACTTGTTTCTATGTTTATTTTCTTATAACTCTAATAATTTTTACAAATTGTAATATTTTATACTATAAATTATTCAATTGTGTATATAATTTTACATAATTTAAATTTTAAATTGAATATTTTATTTAATTATTCTCTCGGACATAAAATGAAAGAAATTTGAAGAAAATATGTTTTTATCCAAGTTTTAAAATTCTAATTAAAAACCGAAAACAGCCATAAATAAATTTATATATACGATTTCGTTTTTATAATCAAATATTTATTTTTTAACTATTTTTCATCATTGGTTTAACTATAAACATATTTCGTGTTTTGGATTGGTGAATTTTTTTCTGCAATATCTAATTTTATTATAAAACAAATCGTCATACGATTTCTTGTTTGTTCCATGTGTCAATTTTAATCTAATTGAATTATTTCTTATTTTGGTGCAATATTTGTTTGTTTTCTATCTGGATGTAATAATTTTAATAGTACTTATCGGAAATATAATAAATTCTAATTCATTGCATATTCTTACTATAAACAATTCAGTTCAGAAACTTTAAACATTATCTTCTTGAAATTAAAGTTTTCTGATATGGAACAAACGAGAAATTGACTAATGATTTATTTTTAAATTGAAAATTTTACAGCAAATAACAAAACATTTAGAATCTAACAAAAAATTATACTGTTATTTATTTAGAAAATAAAGTATGTAATATAACAAAGTGAAAAATCATTCAGAACACATTATATTAAAATAAAAAGACTTTAGGGTATAGTTCTGTATAAACTTTAATTAAAAAAATCCACGTTTCGATGTATTCTACGTATATCGTCATCAGGAAAAATGATTCAAATGACAATATACAATAAATAAACAGAACATAGAAACCAGTTACTAGGTAACAACCTATTTATTTATTTTAGTTTGTTAATCTTTTGAAATAAATTTTAATTACTTCGGTATACGATATATAATATATTGAATACGGCAATACGTCGATTCTTAATTAAATTAATACAGAACTAAATTCTAAAGCTTCTTTATTTTAGTTAATAACAAATTAAATTTTTTTAAATATATTTCCTGTTTGTTTAAAAATATATTATAATTTTTAAAAAATTCAATCTAGAAATTCTGTACATTCTCTTCAAATTCATTATATAATAGTTAATTTCAATTTTTTTAAGATTTTCATTTCGATAAATAATAATTACTTAATACACTAATAGTATAATAAAAAATTAATGATTAAAAATAATGTGAAAACAGAATTATTTATGCAAACCGTCACTTATTGATACTGAATTCATACGTTAAACATTCACATCTAAAACAAATAATTTGTTCATATTACGCGTTCGCTTATTTAACTCGGTTAAATAAACATACAGCTACATATTTATTTTGTTGATTTACTAAATCAAAAAAAATATTAAATGCTGTTAAATTATATATCATATTGGTATCAGTATGTAATTAGTATAATATGAATAAAATACTATACATAATAAACAAAATTCTGGTTTCGGAAAATCAGTTATAATATGAAATTAAATATTTCTATTAATTATTTTAATGCCGTTTACGTATTTAGATTTTTATTAGTCAGTTGGTTTTTTTTTGAAATAACTTTTAAATACTATAATTTCTAAACAGCATGCTAGTTATAATTAAATAAATGAGCATTATATTACGAGAAGTAGAAAGCGATTGAGTCCAGATATTTGTGATCGAAGTCAAGAAATCTGGGCGAAACACACAAAAAAAAAACAGTTTTCTGTTCTGAGTAACATGTACGGATATTTTCTTCAAGCGATGAGTAGTTGGAGTGATATGATTGAGAGTGTTTTGCGTGAGCGTAAGTTTCCAAGTAGTAGGAATAGAAGAGCATGTATGAGAGGAATTATGAAAGTGGATGAAGCGAAAGTTGCTTGTTTGGATAGGAGTGTTTGGAGGCGACTGATTTCGGGATGATGAAAAGAGTTTGTGCCACACCCTTTTGGGTGTATGTATGTATGTATGTTCTAAACGAAACTAAAGTCAAATAACCTTGACCAGTTACTAAAAGTTGTAGAATAGTATGTATATTATTTATATTGTTTTGTATATATTTGTTTTATATGCGTATTTACTCATATTTAAGCTCATCTATTTCTAAAGTAAAATTCTTTCGTTTTGTAAAAATAACTCGTTGGATTTTTATTTGGTATTTGTGTCGTTTTAAAATTATGCGATGATATATATTCAAACGTACACTGGAAGAAAATATTCGGTAATTTTACATAAAAATCTGGGACAACAGATTTACACCAGTTTATGTAAATTTACAGAAGTCACAGGAAAATTTGTACATATTATGAATATAAAATACGTATATTTTAATTAAAATTACAAAATTATATTACTTTTACAGAAAATTTATATAAATAATATGTATAATAAGAAATAATATGTAGGCCCGTATTCTCACCTCACTTTTTCGTGAAAAAGTGCTTTTATCATTAATTTTAAAATAACTTTTTGCTTCTGTTTGTCATCAAATATAAATAATTTTTCTATATTTGATTATTTTTGTTATATTTGGTATTATAAAATTTAAATAAACTATTTTAAAATGCTTAATAAATGATTTTAAGTAAACGTCAAAAGCACTTTTTTGAAAAATCACTTTTTCATATGAGGTGAGAATACGTGCCTTATATATTTTTTACTAGGATTTTTATGTAAAATGGTAACTTTTTTTACCGAGTATAAAAATCGTTTTGATTAAAATGATTCGAATCACAACCTCAATTCAATGCTAGTTTTTATTTAGATATCATTTTAAAATGCAATTACGCGACTGATATTGAATAAAAATAATTCTAATTTGAAATAGGTATTGTAAATAAATAGGTATATATTTGTACAATTATCTCATACTAGCATATATATATATATATATATATATGCAGTCAATATGTAAATTTATTAAATACGCGCCCCTCAATGTTCTGATTGAAAAATTCGAGGGGGTTGGTTGCATTTTACGTATTTATGTTATGTTTAACTAAAGGACTCTATTTGTATTGTGTGTTTGTGTGTGTGTGTGTGTGTGTGTGTGTGCGCGTGTGTGTGTTTTGATTTTTTGATTGATGTGAAAATGAAACTGTTCGCCCGGGAGCCATTTTGTGGAATGAAAAATTTAATTTTCGGTCGTTCACCATCACAACCACTCGCGTACTTTTTTTTTTTTTCAAAAATTATTATTATTTTCTCTGCGAATCACTCATCATTATTTCACCGAAATTGTTTTCAATTTTTATTATTATGCCTTTTTTTTTATTGTGTTTGAATTTGTGTGTGTGTGTGTGTGTGTGCGTTTTGTATGATTTTATTTTTCCTCATGGTTTCATTAAAATTTCTGCTGATTTTTGTTGATAAATTGTGTTACTGAAATTGCTGTGTTTAATCATTAATGGTAATTAATTTTAACAAATTGAAATTTTTATTTTGTTAAATTTTGTTACTTATCGTATACCGTAGTAAAAAATCTGTCAGAACTCATTAAATTAAAATAAAACGGCTTTAGGTTTAAGTTCTGTATTAATATTTATTAATAATCGACGTTTTGATCTACTTAACATACATCTTTACGACATTTATGACATCAGGAAAACTGATATAAATAAAATTTATAGTAAATAAACAGAATATAGAAACTAGTTACTATAGGTAACAAAATAAGTAACTAGATCATTAATTAAAATTTTATCTAGTTACTTATTTGTTAGCTAGTAACTTATTTCTATGTTCTGTTTATTTACTGTAAATTTCATTTGTATCAGTTTTCCTAATGGAGGCGGACGTTAGATTCGTCGAAACGTCGGTTATTAATAAATATTAATACAGAATTTAAACCTAAAGTTGTTTTATTTTACTTATCGTAATATTACAGTAGAGTTAGTATATCGACAGTAGATTTTTGTTTATTCCATACGCCTTTTTTGGTCAAATTGAGTATATGCAGTTTCTGACAACTCTGAAAGGTGCACATTGCATTTCTTGCACTTCACAATAATTAAATTAAAATGCCAGCGAAAATAAACCACGCAATTGTCAATTAACGTAACTTGATGTAACAGTTTGTCAATATGACCGCTGAAGATGTTAGATTAAATACACTTGACGTTGCAGTTATGTTTGATGCTGCCACCTGTGATGTGTATATAATAACTAACTATTGTACAATAATATTATTATTGTACTAGTACCATAATCATTTTTTTCTACATACATAATGTGGTAATTTCATATTTATATTATCATACGCTTGAAGAGAAATATTCGTATGTATATTTTTCAAATTCTTTAACAATAATACTCGAGAGAAACAATTACATTTAACATTTTTTTATTTTGTATATACTTTCACAAATGAAAAAATGCACATCTGTTCGTTATTGTTTTTATATAAAAAAAAAGAAAAGAAAATGGCCGAACTCTGAAAACTTGAAAATAAGCACATACGCTGCATACAAAACTTGTATACGCATCGCATATTTTTCTTAAATACAAAATCACAAAATACATATAATTTCAGCGTATAGTTTAAAAATGCCTTCTTCTCCGCATCGTATTGGACAGCTGACGGTTTTCGTCGTCACCGCGGGCGTTGATGTCTCTCCTCCGTAGCATCTTTGGAAAAATCGAAAAATCGCGTGTTGTGGCCGTCGTCCAACACGCGTGCACTTACCGTCGGCAACCGTGGTCGGGGTGTCACTCCGCAAAACCCGGTTACAATCACCGAGGTTATAACCTGGACTTGAGATTCTCAGCACCTCGGGTTATTGTGTGGCTATACGGTGTCTGTATATATGTATTTCTATCTAGTGTAATATGAAACTTAATTAAAAAATGAATTCGGTTATGTTTATGTATAGCGTATCTGCCGGATATATATATATATATATATATATATATATATATATATATATATATATATATATCTACGAAGAGAATTTTTCGTAAGCCTTGTGGCTATTTATTTGATGCTAACTGTACTTTTGTTGAAGATACTCTGTGATTGGTCGGTCGATGTTATTTGATGCTGTTTTGTTTTGATTTGAATTTATTTGTGCGGTTGTGTGCGTATTAAATTGTTGTTTTTTTACAGGTCAAAGTTGTAAAATTAAAATTAATGTAATTTTGGTAATTCGTAGAATTATTTATTGTAGCAGAGTAAAAACTCTTTTAGAACTCATTATATTAAAATAAAACGGCTTTAGGTTATAGTTCTTTATCAATATATATTTGATAAATATTAATAAAGTTTTATTTTTATATTTATTGTAGATTTTACTGTTTGAATTTTAAACAAAAAATAAATGTTTATGATAGATTAAAATGTTAAAAATATTGTTTTGGTAAATATTATAACTAATTAGTAAGGTGCGTTGGAAACTTTTTCTGGAAACGTAAATGTTTCAATAAGATTTGTTTTTTTAAATAAAAAAAATATAGTAAATTCGAAAACAAACTAATGCGTTTTAATAAATTGCCAAAGAGCAGTTAATTTGAGAGAACATTTTCATATATCATTATCGTAATAAATGTATATTTATGAGAAATTTCTATAATTATATCTATCCATATTTATAAGAGTTAGGTTAGAGAATAATTGCTGTTTGGAAAATTGTTGAAATGAAAGCATATTTCGACCCCTCTTAAGTAATCGTTGGCGGGCTTAATAACGGGCGTTCGACATTCGAAACTATCTGTGGAATGTTTTTTTTTTAGAAAACTTCGCGTGCACGTCCAGTTGAGTACGACCCAAATTATACTATGACTTGACTGGTCGCATTCGCTCTGACCAACAAAATATTTTATATTATACTTCACTGTAAAAAATTACATATTCTATGAATATATTTTTTCAGGAAAAATGTAATATTAAATCAATTGTCATAGTAAAAATTACAAAATGCTGCTATGTTACTGTTAATAATTATATAAAATTACATAAATTTCTATTACACTTTTTTACAGTATGAGAAAATAATATTTTGTATAAAAAAATTCAAATTACAATATTTTTTAATACAAAATTGTATAATAAATTATTTGTTTATGATAGTATTAATAATTAATAATATTAATTAATACAAAATTATTGTAATAAATATTAATTGAATAGTATTAATTTCACGAAATAAATTATACTAAATCAAACTGCACAAAATTGTATTGATGAATTCTGACACAATTAAACTACAAGCAAAATAGAATATAATAAATTTATGTTGAAATAGCGTAATAGAGCACAAATATTTATACAAGGAGTTGATAAATTTTAAAACGCCTTAGTAAAAGTCGTCTTATAAGCGAGAAAATAATTCTTTTAGTTTTTACATTAAACGATTAATTTGTTTTAAACTCTAGTTAATCAGCATTGTCCACTACAAAAAATGTTCAAAGTTATCACCACGTTGATGTGTACAAAGTTAACTGCTGTATTATAATGTCGTACTAGTAATATAATAGTCTCTTTCTACATAGGTTGTATAGTATCGTAATATTCATGTTATGATAAGCTTGAAAATAAATATAACAGCAATCTCTTAAACAAATTGTTTATATTTTATTTAAAAATTAACATTATTTAGCAGTCATTAAGCATACACTGAGAAAAATGGATAGTTACCGTAACGCTATTTATATTTAAAAAGGTGACACAAACACAAGATATTAAAAATAACAAAATAAGTATATTTAAAAATTAACTATAAATATAATAAAAACAAAAATTTAATACCATCAATTTGTATATAGTATTACAGTCTTAATTCTTAATATAGTATTAAAATATTTATATATGTGAGTAGATTTTAAAAATGTATAAATTTGTGAATAAAGTAAACTTACTCGTATATTTCAAATAAATATCTACTTATTATTATCCAATTTGTTAAATATCTATTTTTCTCAGTGTAAGTTATAACAATATTTTTGTAACATAATCTGTCACAGATATCTCATTTATAATTAATGATACTATAAGATATCTGTAGATAAACCTACTGCTTATAGATAAAGAATATACATACACTAACAAATAGTCTAACAGAGTCTAGATTTTATTAGTGGTATTGTAAAGTTATGGCAAATATGGTAGGAAATTATAGACCATACAGAGAAATAAACAGTTATAGAAATGTATGTACTTATTTAAAATTTACTAAACTATCTCTAAGTATATATGTACTTGTTTCTTATACCATAAGCGTCGCATGATTTATTTTTATCAGGGCCGTATCAAATTCGAAATCGAATTACGCTTTGGGCGAAAGCTCTGCCCCCTAAAACTAGGTTAGGTTATTTCAAGATGTTTTCTAATAAAGATTTGTACAGAATAAATTTTGTAATAACTTATGTTGGTACTTGTAGTTAGTAGACCAGTTTGTAGTAGAAATATTATATAGATTTGTTAGTAGTTTTTATTTTAAAATGTTTAAACTGACTTGTTAGTACTGCCGTATTTGGGTGTGTAGCAATTTAGTTTCGTTTTTAAAATTTCGGATTAAAATCTATTATTATAAATAAAATAAATGTTTGCTTTACGTATAAGAACAAATTCTTTTGAAATATATATAAACATATAAATCACATAAACATGAAATCCTTATAATAAAAAAGCTTTAGATTATAGATCTGCATTAATACTTATTAATAATTGACGTATCGACGAACTCCACGTACGTCTTTATCAGAAAAAGACATAAAAATGATGAAAATAAAACTTCTTACCATAGTAAAACAAAAATACATATTATTTCAGCAAAACCGATGGTTTATATAAATTTTCTCAAAAAATAATATAATTTTGTAATTTTAAGTAAAATAATTAATTTGAGGTATTATATATTTTTTTTATCGAAAAAGTAAGTAAACTTATATAATTATAAATTATTAAATTGAAATAAGTTCTTCTTTGTAATAAAATTAATGGCAAACTTTGTACAAATATTACTGTATAAAAATAAACTTATATAAATTTTCCTGAGACATTTGCAAATTTACATATTAAGCTGGTGTAAATCAGTTGCTCCGGGTTTTTATGTCAAATTACCGAATCTTTTTTACAGTGTTGGTTAAAATGAAGTAAAGTATTTATATAATTTGGTATTTGTAAGTGACACATGATAGAAATTAAAAAAAAATAATTTGCAAGAAAAAATGTATTTTTGCAAAGGAAATTGAAAAAATTATTAAAAACTTACGTTTGATTTTAGGATCATTTTTTGTATTCTTTTATGCAAATTTTATTATTAATATTTTATTATTATATATTTTCATATTATTCGACATTGTAAATTTTGATAAACATTTTTCCAAACAAAATTTGAGTTAATATTTAATAATTATGTATATACTAAAACTTTAATAACAATTTTTATATCAGAATATTACTATATTAACTCTTTTTTTTTTATGATTTTTTTTTGCAAGGCTATGGCCGTACATAATTTGATTGATGCGTTTTTGTTTTTCTACCAGTTTATTAAGAATTTTTTTTTCATACGTTGATCCATGTTTTCGTAGGTGATAGTAAGTTATAATTAAAGTAACATTTGTAGGAGTACTACAATATATCTAAAAGAATAGATATAGTTATGCCTGGTATGTTATCTAATGGTATATACCATGAACTAGTTTGAGTGTATCTACATAATTCTTTTGTTGCTTCCAGCTAGACAAACTAGGAAAATTGTTAATGTCTTCAAAACGATGATATATGCGGTGTGTCAACGAATTTTGGCAGATTTTTTACCAGGAAATATACGGTTTTAACGGTTAAATTGATTACCATATGATTATTGTTATTACGAATTTTTATGGTATTTTGAAAAGAGATTTGTTTTTTGTATCGTTGGTTACGTTTTTCGATGTAATTTTAAAATATAAAAATTCTGTAAAAAAAAAACTGATTAGTTTTAAGATAAAATTATTGAATACATACATGATTTACAGACTGATTTTTATTGATAAATATTGTATTTCTTTTGAACAAAATTTAATAGATTATGATAAAATCTTTATGCAAATTAATTATTTTCTTGGAAATTGATACATATTTTTATAACATAGTAAAAATCTTTCAGAACTCATTATATAAAATAAAACGGCTGTTAGTTTAAGTTCTGTATTAATATTTATTAATAATTGACGTTTCGACGAACTGAATGTACGTTTTCATCAGGAAAAAAAATATTAATACAAATTAATAATATTAATACCTGAAGCCGTTTTATTTTATAATTTTTTAATATTTTATATAAGATATTTTTAAATTATTTAAAAAAAATATAAAAGTTTTTGTTTCAATCTTAATTTTAAATGAAATACAAATGAAATTTTTTTGAAGAAAATGGCAAATATTAGCTAGATTCACTATAAGTAAGCTGAATAGCTAAGGTCTGGCGGTATACATACATTGCACTGCTTCACACATTTTAAATAACCAAATTTAAATTGCAATTGTCAATTAAATAAGTTTAACCTAATAATTTTTAACATAACTACTATTACTAACACTGGTGTATATAGTAAGTAACTAACTGCTGTATACTAATGTACATTATTGTACTAGTAATATAATAATATCTTTCTACATGGCCAATATGGTAACATAATATTAATATTATTATATTCTTGAAGAAAATATGTAAGTATTAGTAATAATTTTTTATGATTGTGAGAATTTATTCAATATTTATTTTAAGAATAAAATAATATCAAATTTTTCTTTTAGCTTTTCTACGTATTTATTATAATTAAAAAATAGATTACAAATTGATTTATTAATTTTAATTTAATCAATTGACAATTAAGTAATACATATAATAACAGTACAGATGCATTACTTTTTGTTCAATCTACGTACATAAAGTTATATTTGTAATAATACTTTTGCATATTTTTATAGATGAATTAAAACTCGTTTTATTTTGAGAACAAATGATCTCATAAATAACCTTGCTAGCCATATAGATTCATTATTTTATTATGGTCTCAAATTACAAACCTTTGCTCCAATATTAATTACTTTTACAGTTTAATGAGAACAATTTTATCTATCATAAAAAAATACCAACACAAAAAATCGTACTCATATATAACAATTTCAACATTTTACTATTATACTATTTCTACTACTAATAATTAACACGTTATTTCTGTAATTAATTGTTAATTTACGTGATACTATTATGTGTAATTACTTAGCTAAGATACATAACAGTAATGTTAATGCTATGATTTGTATATATTTGACTTTCAAATGTAATTTTACGAAATTTTAAGCGCCTTTTTTTCTGTAACGATAAAAAAATAATTAATAGATTTATTTCAGATTGTCAAATATGAATTATGTTACAGTTTGGTTTATTTGTTTTTAATAAATATTACTTCCCGAGGCAAATTTGTTTTTGATTATTATGTCTACACCTGTACAAGAACTATTTATTAATTTTAATTATGTCAATTTTATTCAAGGTGTCTACATACATAATCGATTTTTTTCTTCACGCGTATTATAATATTAATATTACGTTACCATATTGCCTGTGTAGATTATGTTACTAGTACAATAATGACATTATTATATAGCAGTTAGATATTATATACATCACTGGTGGCAACACCAAATCTGTATTTTATCTGACATTTTCGGCGGCCATATTGATAAACTAGTACGTCAAGTGAAGTTCAGTTAATTGACAATTGAACTTTAAAAAGAAATGCGGAAATTTTACATAATAACCTTTGGCAACTGCTTTAACTCAGTTTAATATGTAAATTTACAGACATCACAGGAAAATTTTAATATAATATGAATATAAAATACTTACGTATATTTTATGTAAGTTTACTTACTTTTTCGGTAAAAAGGTATATATAATATGGTAAATTAATTATTTTACTTAAAATTAAAAAATTATATTAATTTTATGTAAATTTATGTAATCTTTTCCATTAAAATTCAATCTTCACTCTTTCTCTTTATACATACATACATACATACATACACAATCACGCCATTTACCCAAAAGGGTGTGGCACAAACTCTTTTCATCATTCCGAAATCAGTCGCCTCCAAACATTCCTAGCCAAACAAGCAACTTTCGCTTCATCCACATTCATAATTCCTCTCATACATGCTCTTTTATATATATATATATATATATATATATATATATATATATATATATATATTTATATATATATTAGGGTGGTCCTTATTTTAGCAAAGTCGGAAATTTGTTGCTATCACTCGCCAAAATTACTCCAAATAAATAAGAAAAAATGTCCATACACTTCCCAGAGCTGTCAGATGATATTAATCCGTGCCTGTTGAAGACTCAAAATTTGCATTTAACTTAAATGGGGAAATCGCTTTTTTAGACATTTTGGGATATATTGTATTTACTTTAAAAATATTTCAAAATAATCACCAAAAATTTAATGAAATATGCTTTTTAGTAGTCCAAAATTCATGCCATTCCGATGATTATTAACGGAATGGTGTGAATTTGAAAATATGATTTTTGACTCAGAAAAAAGCTATAATGATTAATGTTATATATATATATATATATATATATATATATATATATATATAAAAGTTGATATATGCATTTTATCATTATGTTTATAATAAGTTATATTATGACATATAATTCATTTTATGAATTTGATTTCTGTGGATATGTAACTATTATATGTAGTATATATTGTACTATTAAAAAAAAAATAAGTAGTTTGATACATAATAATAAGGATACATTAATAAACATATATTTTAATTATGTAACACTATTTAGAATAGATAATAGAAACAATACTTCACTTATCTAATTAGGAAAATCTTTATTACACTCGACCATATTATATTTCGCATTATATAAATATTTGCCAACGTTATTTACATTGATATAGTGGAATGCGAAAGTCCGGTTTCTAAAAATGGAAGGAATTCTATAGAGCAATTACGCATATTCTAATTGGTACAATTATTGAATTTTGCCCGGTTTTGCGTGACAAAGGTGCGCGCACATTTTTTGAAACCAAATTATCGTACCGGATGCATAAGACGAGACTTAGTTTTTTTATTTATTTATCGATGTTTAGCGGTGTTTTAAAAATATTTTAACAAATTTTTAAGTAATTGCTGATTTAATTTATTTTTAGTTTCAATTTTAAAGTATTGAGAATTTTTTAAATGTTTGGGAAGAAAAGTTCAGTTTATATAGTAAAATATCTTTCAGAACTCATTATATTAAAATAAAACTGCTTTAGATTCTAGTTCTGTATTAATATATATTAATAAAGAAGTATGTTGGATTCGTCGAAACGTCGATTATTAATAAATATTAATACAGAACTAGAAACTAAAGCCGTTTAATTTTATGTTTAGTTATTTCAACGAATTACAAGTAAGTACACAAATTTTAAAATATTTTAGACAATTGCAGTCTATAGTGGTAAAATATCTCACTGATAATCTAAAAGTAGTTAGTTCAAGTTGCACTGATTGTAAAAATTAAATACAAATATTATTACGTATATTTCATTAAAAAATTTTTTATCATTTATTTCAAACTATGTTTATATATTAGTTTTTGAGAAGGAAGTTTTGTTGATGGTGTACGTTTAGAGCAGGTAGATGAATATATAATTTATTTAGAAATAGATTAGGCCAGCTTTTTTTACAGAAAAATAAAGTGATAATACGAGACAATGTATGCGTTTTTCAAAAATCCATCTTGTTAAAGCAATGGATAATGCATAAATAAAATTGTGTTTAAAATTGAAGTAGGATAAAAACTAATTAAGAACGACATTTGTTATCGTTAGCAATCTACCAACGAACACTTTCAAAATATCTCCAGAGTCGTTGTCAAGGTAACAACAATCGTTAACGTAAAACAAATTACATACAATCATACAAAACCTAAATAAATGCGTTATATTAACATCATGTAATGCTGTTTTTTTTTTTTAATAATTATAACTCGTTCTTATGATGATTTGTCTCAACCTAAACTAAGTTGAAAATTAAAATGTCTCAAAAACGACAAGTCATTAATGACGTCAACAAATGACAATCGCTAGCTTGTACCCTAGTGGCGGAAGGATCAACCAAAGTGGTTATTATATGTATATAATAAATAAGGTTATAAATAGAAATTATTTTAACGATTATCTTTTGTTTTATCCTGTGAAAATGAAATTAAAATTAAATTAAGTGATTTCAAATGTTATTTTTGGCGTGAGAAATGTAAAACGTTTTATTTACATTGATATAATTTAAAAAAAAAATAAGTAATTTTGTATTTTGCATTAACACCTGCGTAAAATTTCACATAACACTTAATACATATAGGTTAGGACGTCTGCGGCAAAAGCAGGAAGGCCTGGGTTCGAATTACGGGAAAGCCAATATATTTTTCCAAATTTATTAAATTTTCTAATTATATTTGTTAAATATTTATCAAAACGTGTGGCAGAAAACATTGTTTTAATATCATGTTACTGTAACAAAAAAATTAAACATTAAAATTACAAACACAAAACTAAAATATTATTTTAAATTCTTAATTACACATGGCGTATTATATTAGGTTATAGTATTTTTTTTTTTGCTTAAATTGCCATTAATTTATGTGATATTTTCATTGTAGATCTTTCTATCGATCAGTGGTGCCGAGTACGTGGAGGGGGGGTCGCACGGCGCCGACCAAATCTCATCTTGAACGCCGTATTAAACGTAGCAAAAGAAAGTGATGTCATTTTTAGCCACCTTGGACGCCAATGCTTGGCAGGTAAGTCACATTGCTTTGCTTTACTCACGCGAACAGTTTTCCTACCTAGGGGCTGAAAAGGATCCCTTTTGCGCAACACCGGACATTAGATATCCTTCGTTTAGTTTGTTGTCGTTTCCTTTAGCGTTACGGTTACGGTTACGTTATTACCAATGGTTGCGTTGTAATATTACGTTATGGCGACCGGAAAGATATGGTTATATAAAGGATATTGCTGACTGAAGTTTATAAGGTTTGAGTTGAAAATGGTGATAAATTTCGTTTCCTTTATATATGTTCGATTTAATTTTGATTACTTGAAGAAAGATCGAGATTTGTAAAAATGATGTTTTTTTCAATTTGATGAGTTTATTTCAATTCAAATAAAATACTACCAATTATAGTTAACAATAATACAAAAATCTTATTTTAAACATTATTACAGAAATAAAACAGGTTTAAGATATAGTTTTGTATTAATATTTATTAATAATCGACGTTTCGATCTACTTAACATATATCTACTACCTACTATCTACTACTTTCTACTACCTACTACCTAAAATCGTTTTATTTTAATATAATAAGTTCTGTAAGATTACTTTTTAATGATTTACAGTTATTAATAATATCCGTTTATTTAGATTTGTTTAGACAATTTTTTTAATAACAATATACATTCTTGAAATATTATCATGCGTTTTTTTTCCGTAATTTTTCTCTGTAATGTATTAGTTTAAATATTTTAATGTATATTTAATTACTACAAAATATTTTCATGAAACTTAATGGTAAAATTAACCTTTTGCATTAATAAGCATACAAGATGCTTTCTAGTAAATTTTGCTATTGCATTTTTTTGATAATACATTTATAATCAATTTGTAGATTTTGTATCTACGAACAGAGACGGACTGACTGCAATTTGTATCGGTGACTTTTTTGACTAATAGGTGATGTATAATTTAATTTCTAAAAACAAAATATTATTTACAGTAAAAGTTCTGACATCCGACACACGTAAGAGTGCTATAGTTTCGGTTCCGGATAAGGAAATTTTCCGGATATAGTTTCGTTCAATAGAAACATATATGTATTTCGTTTTTATTAAAATTGAAATTACATATATATCAGTGCCAAAGGTCCGTATTTTCACCACCTTTTTTGTTTATGAAAAAGTTTTTTTATTTTAAAATAAATTTTTACTTCTACCTTAAATCAAATATGAAATATATATAATAGAGTGTCCGTAAAAAATTTTTTTTCCAGTCGTGACTAAAATCGATAATTTTACATCGAAAAAAACATCAGAAATAATATTTTTTGCTTGTTTTTACGAAAGTAACAGGTTTTTCTACAGAACTGTAATTTTCGAAAAACGTGTGTAAATACATACACGATATAAACAATATATGTATTAACACGCGTTTTCCGAAAATTTCAGTTGTGTAGAGGAACCTGTTACTTTCGTAAAAACAAGCAAAAAATATTATTTCTGATGTTTTTTTCGATGTAAAATTATCGATTTTAGCCTTACTGGAAATTTTTTTTTACTCTAATATATATATATATATATATATATATATATATATATATATATATATTATTTTTACTCAATTCAGCTAAGTACCCAAATGGGTGGGGCGCAAACTGTTTCCACTATCCTGAAATCAGTTTTCTCCAAACATTTTTCAGAAGACGAACTCCAATATTTCAGCGAAAAAAACATTAATTTTTTTCAAAGCTATTTACTATTTATATTTTTTTAAATCCGATATTTTTACGCTATTATAGAATACAAGTAACGTATTATTTCACGAAGATTCAGTATATTTAGATGAAAATACAGACAAAATTTTATAAAAATGTTTTTGTACGTGTAAAATTATTATATTTATTAACTATAATATTTTAATTCTTTCACTATGAATAGGTTACCATTAAACATTGAATAAATTGTATTCTTGCAGAATAAATCCTATTTATTCAGCGACAAATTCAGCAAGACTTACAACGGACACTGGGTGTATAAAATAGTAAATAATTACGCTTGCAAAATTGTGAGATTTGAAGCGTAATAGACTTGAGTCCTTGAGTGAACTGTGCTGTGTTGACTATATAGTTGGATAGCTAAACTAAGTTTACATTTTAATTCAAACTTTCTCAATTGGTATTTAATAGCGGTGAAATTTGCGCGCGAAACAAAATGCAGCCGACCGTACAAATTAACTATAATTAAATTACGCACTTTACTGATCTCCCTTGCTACCACCACCACGGTAACTCTCTTTCTGTTTCACGTTTATTCTGCTATCAACTAAATTTCATGTTACATTTTCTGTTACTACACTCTAAAAAAAATTGTATAATTACTCAACTTTTGTATAATTTTAGCATAATTGTTTAATAAATACATAATCTGCCTGATTCTCTAACGAAGTTGCTAAATTTTAGCAACGTTGCTAACACTAAATAAAAAATTAAAATGAAAACTGTTACATTTGTTTCTATTGGTTATAATTGTTAGCAACGTTGCTAAAACTTAGCAACGTCGTTAGAGAATCAGGCCGAATATCAGATTATGATTACATAATCATATCATATTAATGATATTATCAACGGAATGGAAAAGTACATATGTATGTAATGTTTTTTTAAGTAAAGTTTCTTTTAGTAAATTTACAGACCTTCAGTTTTACTGTCAGGAATTTTCCATAAATAGCTAAAATTTGTTCAGTTCTGTAATATTATGTAATATAATAACATTACATACATTTATAAATTTACATAAAGAATGTATTTTGAAATGAATGAAATTACACTTAGTATTATTACACAAAATATATACTAAGTCTCATTATTTTGATAAGTTATTACAAATATTAATATTACATTAAGTATGTGATACAATTTGCAGAAAGTAAGCAATTTTACATACTTATTTATTTTTACTTACTTTGTATGAATTATGTAGAAATTACAGATTTTTTTACTACTAGAAAATTAAAATATGAAGAAATAAGTCTGTACATTAATCCATTCTCTGTATTACGCCATCGTTATAATATTATACTATAATTATTTTGCTTCGTCTAACAATACTATTCTAGTTTTTGTTACCTTACAGACAGTAGAATGTTATAAGTTGAGTATACGTATATATGATGTATGTCATGTTGTAACAGCAACCTGACAGATATTCTAAATTAGGCTGTCTTAACATTGTGAAAATATTACAATTATTAGGAGGTATTAGTCTCATACGTAGCGAGATAGAAATTTTTATTTTCTGTTTCAAATAATTACTAATCAGATCAGAAAGAATTTTTAGTTAATGCTGTTATTGAAATGTAATAATTAATATAATTATAATTTATAACTTGAATATATTTTGGATGAAGTTAATTAAAATTTTCAAGGAAGATGAACTTGGTATTTAAATTTGCGCATAAGAATTTCGAGAAAGTTTAGTTTCTATATTCTGAGTTGAGGTTATTCTCTAGATCGAAGTAATGAAAAACTTGATGATTTTAGGTTGATGCATTTGCGTATTTAGCAATTTTTTTTTTAATACAGAAACTACAGAAAACAACTACAGAAAATACAGAATACACATACAAGATTAAAAAACAGAAAATAATTATTTAAATATATATAAAAAATATATAATATACCACATTTTTAAGACGAACTAAAAAGTATAAAATATTTTCTCCTAGTCCATACAGATTCCTGACCCCCATACAGATTGTCCTGAAAATTTGTGATTGTGAATTTTTAATAGCTATGACAATTTAAAATGAAAAACATGGGTGCAACGACAGCTACTCTCTGCACTCCTTACTATTAGATATCTATTGCATACGCATTACGTTTTTCATTTTAGATCTTACAAGAATTGTTATAGCTATTAAAAATTTATAATCACAAATTTTCAGGATAATCTGTATGGGATTATAGATCTGTACGGGGTTAGGAAAAATTATTTTATACTTTTTAGTCCGTTTTGGAAACGTGGCATATTAATTTGTTTTTATTTAAATAATTTTTGACATATAACCCTTTTCATTTGACGTTTAAATTTGATCATATTATTGCACAACTGACATACGTTTAAAAATATAGATTGTTTCAGAGTTTTACAATCTATAAAAAAGTAACATAGTTTTATTTTTGCAAATTCCAAATTACTCGAAATAACATCCATCAAACACACGGTGTCACCCTGAAAATTTCAATCTAAATGACGAAAAATTTAAAGGTGTCGAGTGGTACGATCTCACGCTTGGCGTAGCGTGTCACGCGCGGATTGTCACGCTTGGCCAAACCCGCGTGACGTACCCTATCTGTCTCAAGCAT
The DNA here is from genome assembly GCA_963966155.1 of Clivina fossor. Classification (NCBI taxonomy): domain Eukaryota; kingdom Metazoa; phylum Arthropoda; class Insecta; order Coleoptera; family Carabidae; genus Clivina; species Clivina fossor. The sequence continues at coordinate 3,149,411 of OZ014571.1, read as the reverse complement.
CATGGCAAGTGCAGTCAACCCTGCGCATTGCGCTGTGCTGACCTGATTGACCTGAGAGGGTAGGTAAATATGTGACCTTGCAAGTACATTGGAAAAAAAATGTTTCTTAATTTATAACTGCATTAATTTCTGATGATATAATGAAATAGATATATTTATAAAGAAATAGAATTATAAGTTATTTTTAGAAATACACCATTTCTTAGTAATTATTTTTTTAATCCTTATGAATAATAATACGCTTATATGCTATGTTGTGCATAATAAGTAACCGAGAATTATATAATATATATATATATATATATATATATATATATATATATATATATATATATATATAGGTCATTGCACAATATAACGTCAACATAGCAACATGTAATTTTTATTTAAGAAAATTTTTTTTCTCAAAAATATGTAAATTTTAATATCATCCACTTCATATATGTTTTATTTTCATATCATGTGTCTTACATAAACCTTTGCAATGTATATATTTTTTTATTAATTAACAAGACTGATGATGGTCAAATTACAAGACCGAAAAGTTTCAATTAAACAAATTTAAACAATTTTGTATTGTTTTATTTATGAACCTAAACGCCAAAATCACAAAATTTCAAATTATTCTATAAGGTTCAAAATTATCAAAATTTGTTAATATTATAATACTTAATAGTTTAACATTTACATTTTTACATACTTTTTATAGTATAGTATTTGTCTATTTAGGGCGTAACTAAAACATATATAATAAGGAAGAAATAAATACTGATATAATGATTAGGTACCAGTAATTTTTACTTGTCAAGTATATAGCTTTATTTCCTTACATTGATAAATATTGCTTATATATTTTACGTTATCAATTCTTACCTATATAGAAATTGTTATTTAAATATATTTATTTATTATTATTCAAACAAATTAATATTAATAATTTATTTAATCTAAATTATGATTTTAGTATATGTGTCGTTATGTGTCATGTTGGCAAAGTAAACTTCAATATACTCATAAAAATATATTTTTGTTCGTATTTGAATGTAATAATTTGAAGACAATTAATTTTGATACACTTAAAATCAAGATTGTAAGGATACATATACAAAAAGTTATTTATAAATTATAAATAAAAATTATTATTACAAATTTATATTTCATATGTAATACTAATCTTACTAAATATAATTTCAAAGTAGACAGTAATTAAAAATTTATTATCTTAAAATACAATTACCAATATTGTAGCTTTCGTTTAATTTTCGAGCCATATGTGTCAACACATTTTACCATTCAAAAAAATAAAATAAAAACAAAGCAAATTTGAGCAAGTATTCCGAGATAATTAATCTAGCAGTAATGAGTCGCCTTAAAAAGAAATCTCAATAACTTCGAACATCAAGCTTCGTTCAAAGTTCAAAACAAAAGAATAAAAACAATGCCAAAAAGTAAAAAACCTAAACACACACAAACACATACATATACATTCAAGTATATAAAGAGAAAGTGAAGAGGTTGTATATTTAGCAGGGGCGGCTTCTAATTATTATGATCTAGTTACTTATTTTGTTAGCTAGTAACTTGTTTTTATGTTCTGTTTATTATTGTAAAATTTTTCCAGTTGATGATATAGAGACGTCGATTTATTAATTAAAACTAATACAGAACTAAATCCTGTAGCCTTTTTTTAAATAGAAATGTTTTAACATTTAGGACTCATTATATAAAAATAAAACGGCTTTAGGTTGTAGTTCTGTATTAATACAGAACTAAATCGTCAAACTTTTGTTATAAATAGAAATGTTTTGCTTCTTAAATTGCCGTTTTGGAATGTTTAATAAACAAAATTGATTGGTTGTAATTTTTATTATAAACTAAAATCGTACTATAAGTATATGTAGAAAAAGTATAACATATTTTAAACTTTATTTATGAGTCCGCTTCTGCAATTAATTTTCCAAGTTTGAAATGTGCAATAAGAGGGAGTGAGTTAGAGGCTGATGTAGGTAAAGGCAGGGGAGGTCACGTGCTGTATTTGTCCAGCCTTAACGAGCTCCTCTCTTCGGACAATAAGCCACGCGTCCACTCGACATTATACTCTTTCGGTTTTGAAGTTGAATGATGATGAATTCAACAGCCCATCTACATGAAACAGTGCTCTGTGTGGCAGCCGTGTAATACTTTACGATTTAGTTACATTTTTGTGTTATTGTGTACGCTCTCGGTAAATATACCGTTTGCCTATTAAAAACCACCCTTGTTTTCTTTATATCAAGTGGATGAATGAGTGTGTCTGTGTGTGTGTGTGTATGGTGTTTGAATTTTATGTGAATAATATATTGAGTCTAAAAAGATCTTGATTAAAAATTCAGATGGTTTTTACACCTTTGTATAGGAAAGTTTAAATTATAAGATTAGCTGAAAGAAAATGGTTGAAAATATTCAAAAATAGAATTACTAAAATAAAAAGACTTTAGGATTAAGTTTTTTATAAATTTTAATTAACAATTGACGTATTTTATGAAATAAACAAAACATAGATACAAGTTAATGTTAATGCTATGTTCTGTTTTTTTACTATTAATGTCATTTGTATTTTTTTTCCTGATGAAGACGGACGTTGAGTCCGTCCGAACAATATACAATACACATATAATGACATAATATACAATTTATTATATATGTCATTTATATAAATTTTCCTGATGATGATGTACATACGTAGAGTATTTTGAAATGTGGATTTTTAATTAAAATTTATACAGAACTTTAATCTTAAAGCATTTTTTAATTTTAGTTTAATGAGTTTTGAAAAGTTTTTTACTGTGTTAGAAATTAATTAAAAACATGTTTTACATGTTCATAAATATCAGCAAATGTTTATTTATCATGTGTGAATAAATTGCAAGAAAAGAAATATTTAAGAATATTTCTTCTCTTTGGTAAGGCTGAAGCTAATAATTTAGATTTAGATAATGCATAGGTTGAGGCGTCACACGCATAAATTATTATATCATAAATTTCAGAGATATACTTAGTTTTCAAATCTTTAATCTTAAATTTTTACTATTAGATATTTATGGAAAGAATCATTAATAAATTATGTAAATCTATATCAGATACATAATATATATATATATATATATATATATATATATATATATATATATATATAATAATAATTAATACAGAATTAAATCCTAAAGCCGTTATATTTTACTGACTATGCAGGTTAGCTATCGAATTTTTTTATTGAATCAATATATATTAATTAACACAATAATACATAGTGTAATGTTTAATTCTTCAAATTACAGACATTCTCAAAATAACATAATTTGAATACCACACAAGCCAAATTAAGGGGAATAATAAATATTCGTCCGAGGAGAAAAAAAAATTTAAAGACCCACGGTTGAACCGATCGCTCAAACAACGAAAAACACAAGAGAATCACGAATAAAAGTGTTTCACACGTAATTTTCTCATCTCGTCTCGAAAGTCCCAGTACCTTATACCTAACCTTACCTCTACCCTAGAGCTGAAAAATCGGCCACGGGCTATGGGCGAGGGCAAGGGCGAGGGGGGCATTTGCCCGAGAATCTTCTGACCACAGGCTAATTTCCGCAGGCGCCAAAACCGAGCAAAGCCCCCAAAACAAAGAGCCGTAACATACTTTATTAGCTTGATTATACATACACGTATGCGTGTTTTTGTTCTACCCATCCAAATGGAATGATAATTCGATGTGAAAAACCGTACGATTAGGTAATTTGTGGGAGAAGAATGGAAATATATTGTATATTTCGTATTATATGTATGTTTACAAAGTCCCAGCAGTGCCGGCTGTGGCGCTTGTAGATGTTTGAAGTTTGTTATTGTGAGAACTGATCTGTTGTGGTTTTTTCGAGAATTGTGTTCCTCTATACGAAAATTTTCGATGGTCAACAGAAACTCCCACACACATCAATCCTCTACAATTACTTAAATACTTTAATTATTAAGGTACTTGGAAATGATGTGGAATATAATGTTAAAAATAAAGAAAAATTAAATTTTTATAAATGATTTTATAGGAAAATAGTTTGTAATTTTATTTATAGTTATTATTGTTTCTACTAGATTGACATAGTAGGTTAATAAGTCTAAACCATTCTGATAAATTTGCTATTGCACAACATGCGTTAGATTATCTTTATGATATAAATAACAATATAAACTTATAAAGAATAAAAATTTTAAAACTTTAGTAATTTTTTTCTCGGAAAGTTGGCAATACTAAATATTAATAAAATTATGTAATTAATAGGAGCATTAGGGAAATCTTTTCTGAAAATTTGATTAAAATCGGATAAATAATGTAGCCACAATGAATTTTTAAAAACTTTAGTAATTTTTTTCTCGGAAAGTTGGCATCACTGGAAAAAACCAAAACCACATGACCATCTTGGGCACTAGGCAAATTTATCCTGAAAATTTCATTATAATCGGTTGAACCGTCTAGGAGGAGTTGCGATCACAAAATTTTGTCAGACGACCGAGCGAGCGAGCTGACGACGCACATCCATACACCCACATAAACTAAGTTCAGATTCGTCATCTAGAGGCTATATGAAGGATTTCTATACCATTTTTTTTTTTTTTGAAAATGTTACAGACACCGTACCAAACGCTATACTACTTTTTCCTTGCAGTCAAAGTAGTAAAAAGATAACATTAGTCAATGTGAACACACTGATTTAATAAATTTTTATTTTAATTAAAAATTTATAAATTTTTTAATCTAGTTATTTATTTTGTTAGATAGAAACTTGTTTCTATGTTCCGTTTATTTATTGTATTATTTTTCTTGATGATGTACACTGTAAGAAAAGTTACCACTTTACATAAAAACCCTAGTAAAAACTACATATTATTTCAGCGAATCAATGGTTAAAAAGATTTATTTGAATGATTTTGATGGTATACGTTTGCGTGGACGTCCGATGAGTAGTTAGAGTGGTATGATTGAGAGAGAGGCTTGCGTGAACGAAAGTTTCCAAATAGTAGGAACATGTATGAGAGGAATTATGAATGTGGATGAAGCGAAAGTTGCTTGTTTGGATAGGAATGTTTGGACGTGACTGATTTCGGGATGATGAAAAGAGTTTGTGCCACACCCTTTTGAATGTATATATGTATGTATGAAACAATGGTTTACATACATTTTCTATCTTGTAAACAAATAATCTTAATATCGAAAATTAATTTTCGATATCTTAAAGCCAAAAAAAAAATCATTTTCATTCTTTAGTAAGCAAATCCATTTCAGCTGGCTAGGCTTCAGAAACAAGTGAGGTTATAGATTTAGGGGTAAAGTATACGATGTCAAATATAAGGGGAGGAAATTTCAACTATGTAGTTTGGGGATAGATATATTAGATGACACTTCAAAGGGCATCATCGAACCAGTGAGGGCACGCGTCGTTTGTCACTGTGTGTGTGTGTATGTCGTTCACCCATCATCGAGAAATCGTTATTGAATCTTGTGGTTGGTGAAAAACTAAAGTCGAGTACCGAGAACGTGTGCCAGAATGTTTATAGAATAAATAGAAGATGCGAATGAGCTTTTTTCATTTTAGGTTAGGTTAGGGTAGGAAATTCAAAATTTTCTAATATATGGAAAGGAAAATTTCGGTTAGAGTGTAGGTATCTGTGAGTAAGTCATATAAATATAATAAATATTTTATCAATAGCAAAATTGCAGTAAAAACAAAAATAAAAAGTATACAATATTAATATTACATTACCATATTGCACTGAGAAAAATAGATATTTAACAAATTGGATAATAATAAGTAGATATTTATTTGAAATATACGAGTATGTTTACTGTATTCACAAATTTATACATTTTTAAAATCTATTCACATATATATTTTAATACTCTATTAAGAATTAAGACTGTAATACTATATACAAATTGATGGTATTAAATTTTTGTTTTTATTATATTTATAGTTAATTTTTAAATATACTTATTTTGTAATTTTTAATATCTTGTGTTTGTGTCACCTTTTTAAATATAAATAGCGTTACGGTAACTATCCATTTTTCTCAGTGTGTTTATATAGAAACAGGTCATTATGTTGCTAGTATAATAATAACATTATTATACAGCAATTTACTATATATATATATATATATATATATATATATATATATATATATATATACCACTGGTGGCAGCATCAAACATAACTATAACGTCGGAAAAAATGATGAAAACGTACGTTGAGTTCGTCGAAATGTTGATTATTAATAAATATTAATACAGATCTACAACCTAGGAGCCGTTTAATTTTAATATAATAAGTTCTGAAAGATTTTTTACTATGTTATATGTTTTTTGCATTGACGTAAATTTGAATGCAAATGCAAGAATTGCTAATGTTTTTCTGAAAAGATCAGGTTTTTGGATATGGAAATGACATATACAGTAAATAAACAGAACATAGAAATAAGTTACTAGGTAACAAAATAAGTAACTGGATTATAAAATTTATAAATTTTTAATTAAAGGAAGTCAAATTTTATTTTAATATAATGAGTTCTGAAAAATTTTTACTGTAAAAAAATAAAACTACTTTAGGTTGTAGTTCTGTATTAATATTTATTATTAATCGATATATTCTACGTACTCAACATTTATCTTTATCAAGAAAAAAGAAACACATGATATTTACTTTAAATAAACAGAACATAGATATAAGTTACTTTACTAAGTAACAAAATAGGTAAGTAATTAGATCATAAATTTATAAATTTTTAATTAAAGAAAATCTAATTTTATTTAAATCTTTTTTTTTATCTTTTTTTTTTTTAAAATTCGAAGATACTGTGATAATTGCAAGACTCATCAATATCAATAGCAGATTGATAAGAGAAGCAATATTTTATAAAGAAAAATATAACATCAATCAATTGATTTAAATAAAATTTGGCTTCCTTTAATTAAAATTTTATAAATTTTTATAATCAAGTTACTTATCTTGTTATCTAGTAACTTGTTTCTATGTTCTGTTTATTTACTGTATATGTCATTTGTATAGTTTTTCCTGATGAAGAATATCTACGTGAACTACGTTGATTATTAATAAATATTAATTCAGAACTACATCCTAAAGCCGTCTTATTATAGTATAATCAGTTCTGAAAGATTTTTTACTGTATTTTACTAATTTATTTCCTGGTTTTTGGTCTTTTCAATAATTGTTTTTACTACTTTCAATAATTACTCTGCTGATTATATATCAAACACTATTATTGCTCAAGCGAAATACTATAGTTTTTGCTATAAATTTCTATGTATAATTATATTCTATGAATAAAATTACATTAGCGTTGGTGGCAACAAAAACAACAAATTGATCTATTTAATTATTTGACTTAAAGACATATTCCAATCACAGTTATTGAAAACTATTTTAATTTATTCATATAATAAATGAAATTTATAATTGTATAATTTATAATATTAATGATAATATAAATTAAAATTACAAATTATATTTTTTGTTTGTTAATTTATTACGTATTTCTCTAAATGTCAAATGATTTTTATTATTTGTCAAAAATATGAACAGTGAAATGACGTTTGTATATTTATGCAAATATATAATTAGATAAATATTATAATTAATATATTCGTAACATGATTCTATAATTTTGAACACGTGTTTCATTTGTTTAAATGAGTTTTGTTTTATAAATTTTACTGGAAACTTTTAGAAAAATAAATAACTGAATATATATTTTTTTCATTATAAATTTATTATATTAAAATAAAATGGCTTTAAGTTGTAGTTCTGTATTAAATACTTATTAATAATAGACGTACGTTTCCATCAGGAAAAATGATACAAATTACATTAACATAGAAATAAGTTATTAGGTAATAAATAAGTAACTAGATCATAAAAATTTTTAATTAATGGAAGCCAAATTTTATTTAAATCAGTGTTTTCACAGTGATTGAATTTATCGTTTTAATAAATATTAATACAGAACTTACAACTAAAATTGTTTTATTTTATATAATGAGTTCTGAAAAATTTTTTACTATGTTGTATATTATAGTTTAATTATAAAAATTATTCTATTAAATTATTTTTAATTAGTTAAATTATTGTTAATGTATTTGTATTTTCTTTAGGAATTAAAATTTTGCTGGTAACAATACACATCCTTATATATTATGTAAATTATATAAATAATATGGATTTTTAAAAAATAATTGTTTGAAATTATGAATAATATTAGTTTAAAATTTTATTAAACTTATAAATAAACAATTTTACTTGTATTGTCAATAATGATAGTAAAATAAAGAACATATAACATATAATATATATATATATATATATATATATATATATATATATATATATATATATATATATTACCGAAAAAGTAAGTAAACACAAAATATACGTATTTTATATTCATGTTATGTAAAAATTTTCCTGTGACGTCTGTTTTATGTACTAAACTGGTGTAAATCCGTTTCCCCGGGTTTTTATGTAAAATTACCGATTTTTTTACAGTGTAGTATTAAATTTTAATATACAAAAAATATTTCAAATTTTGACACTAATAATTGCAGCTCATCCTATTGAAAATTCTTTCAAAGCACGTGTTTGTCAAAATATTAAGACAAGTTTTTAATTATAATTACATGAAACAATGCGTATTTTGAAAAGATATTAGCTAAAGTCCGACACAGCGTGCCAGACAATACAAATGCCGTGTGTGCTGGGCAAATGGTTGTAGTCGACGAGTGTTAAGAATAAAACACAGAACAAGTTGGTAAAAGCGTGCTCGATGCACGGATGATGGCGTGCGTGACCGTGTATCGCGTGATCGCGTGCCATGGAATGCGCGCTCGCGTGCAGTCCGCGTGCGTGCGTGCGAGCGCGTGGGTGGGTATACTACACGCGCCCCTAGGCGCTTTACTTTACCTTACTTGCAGCTCGCCTCTGCTGACCGCACTCTTCAAAAGTATATAGTCTAGAATTTATTCCGTATACTTGGTGTTGTACCATCATTTTCGACTCAATTTTTGTAAATACAGAAGATGATTTACACTGAGAAAAATAGATATTTGAAAAATTGTATAATAATAAGTAGATATTTATTTGAAATATACGAGTATGTTTACTGTATTCACAAATTTATACATTTTTAAAATCTACTCACATATATATTTTAATACTATATTAAGAATTAAGACTGTAATACTATATACAAATTGATGGTATTAAATTTTTGTTTTTATTATATTTATAGTTAATTTTTAAATATACTTATTTTGTTATTTTTAATATCTTGTGTTTGTGTCACCTTTTTAAATATAAATAGCGTTACGGTAACTATCCATTTTTCTCAGTGTAGGAGCAATAAGTTTTCAAAAATATTTCCAGATAAATTATCAATATTTAAAATTAAAATTATGAATCATAACTAGAAAAAAATAATAATAATTGCAAGATCAATCAATATTGAAACAGTAGATTAATAAGAGAAGCAATAGAAATTTATAAAGAAAAAGATTTAAATAAAATTTGGTTCCCATTAATTAAAAAATCTATAATAGTTTGTGATCTAGTTACTTATTTTGTTACTAAGTAACTTTTTTCTATGTTCTGTTTGTTTATTTACTGTAAATATCATTTGTATCATTTTTCTTGATGAAGATGGATGTTAAGTTCGTCAAAACGTCGACAATTAATACAAAATTACAACCTAAAGCCGTTGTATTTTAATATAATGAGTTCTGAAAAATGAGGCATTGAGTTAAATAAAATTTGACATTCATTAATTAAAACTCTATAAATTTTTTATGATCTAGTTACTTATTTTTTTACCTACTAACTTGTTTCTCTGTTCTTTTTACTTACTGTAAATGTCACTTGTATCATTTTTCCTGATTAAGACGAACGCTGAGTTCGTCGAAACATCGATTTTAAATATATTATTACAGAACTTTAACCTAAAGCAGTTTTATTTTGATATAATAAATTCTGAAAGTTTTTTTACTATATTAAAAAACATTTTGAAAGCTATTTAAAACTAACCGACATTTCGTATATTACATTTACCTGTACTATATATTTTTTTTTATTGTTATATACTAAACTGCTACTCATAAATTTATGAAAGCATAGTATTTTGCAATAAAGTGCCCCTATAGAAAAAGTTGACGCAAGACACTGTGTTTTTTTCTTTGGTTATGCTCACAACCGCTTGCTTGCGATTAGATCCACTGATGATACGTACACTCAAGTCTGACTGGATGTATTTTATGAATTATGAGTTCAAAATGGTTGAAGCTGAAGCTACAAACCCATACCACTTGTTTCGTCTTCTTGTTTGTTTCTCGAATATAGGTATAAAGAATTTATACGCATAACTAAATGAATGTCGTTTAGTAATTATTATTTTTATAGCTAATAAAAGATAAAAATTTTCATTAAAAAGAAAATAGAAATATATTTATATCTGTTTCATAATTGGAATTTAGTCGCTACCAGAAACTATTGTATTTATTTCTGTATTTTTTTTTTGAAATTTTATTTTTAACATACATACATACATACACAATAATGCCATGTACCCAAAAGGGTGTAGCACAAACTCTTTTCATCATCCCGAAATCAGTCGCCTCCAAACACTCCTATCCAAACAAGCAACTTTCGCTTCATCCACATTTATAATTCCTCTCATACATGCTCTTTTATTCCTACTACTTGGAAACTTTCGCTCACGCAAAACACTCTCACTCCAACTACTCATCGGACATCCACGCAAACGTATACCATCAAAATCATTCAAATAAATCTTTTTAACCAAACGTTCATTAGACATTCGCTCAACATGTCCGAACCATCTTAACTGACTAATACCAACTTTTCTATTTCGTACCCGTTCTCTCCTATATTTACATCCCAGCTACCCCACGAAAAATCTCATTTCCACAGCAGTCATTTTCCGTTTATGCTTTTGCAATCAAACCCAACATTCACTACCATACATCAACGTAGGCATCAAAACTGCATTGTATATACTTAAATGGGCTTCTTTGGAAACATTTACATTCCTAGCAAAAGTTCCCAAAGCACAAAACCTTAACGTAGTAAAAAATCTTTCAAAACTCATTATATTAAACTAAAACAGCTTTAGATTGTAGTTCTGTATTAATATTTATTAATAATCGCCGTTCCGATGAACTCAACGTCTGTCTTATTCTTATTAATTTTTGATTTAATTTTTTTTTTTATTTCAATTAATATATTCGAATATAACTAAAAATAAATCGTTAAAACGGTTTTGGTTTTTCTAAATGAGGCTTAACACTGATGTATAATATATGACACTGAAAGTAATGCAATTATTATAAAATATTTAAATAATAGTAATTTCTCGAAATGAAAAACTCTAAGCATAGAGATTAATTGTCAAACGTGATAAGTAAGCGAAACCTACCTACGCATAGTGCGTCCAAGATGATTAAGGATAAGTCTAAATGGATAATAAAGAAGAAAATGAGAACTAATTGCGTTATTAGTCATACGAAAACGTTTTAAGCATTTTTATGCGGTTCTCTATTACGTGGTAATTATTATTTGTTAGAATGATATATTGAGTTAGCTGAAACAAATGAAGCACATGCTACAAATCTTTCCACTTGATTCTGACATGTCAGCAAGCTAAATAAATCAGCATCTACAATCAAAACGTGTTCTTAAACATACTAAAATTATACTGTTTTATTACAGTTTTTGATGTAATTTCTATTAAATAACGCATTTTATAATTTACCTGGTAAATGTAAAATTTGTGACAACTCATACGAGTATATTATATCGTCAGTCGATTTCTTGTTTGTTCTCGGTCAAATTGAGTTATTGCTTATTTTAGTGCAATATTTGCTTGTTTTCTATGTATTTGAACTATCGTGGATGTTATAATTTTAATAGTTTTGGAAATATAAGAAATTCTAATTAAAATAAAACTACTTTATTATACTATTTCGTCGTCATCAGGATAAATGATGTATGTATTATTTACTTTTACTGTTTTTACAGTGTTATCAGGAAAAATTACATTTTGTGTAATTTCTGATAATGATGTATGCGGGGTATGATGAAACGTCGGTTATTAATAAAAATTAATACAGAACTATTACCTATAGCAGTTTTATTTTAATATAATGAGTTCTGAAAGATGTTTTACTATGTTGAATTGTATATTTTTATATTTTATTATGAATGTGGATGAAGCGAAAGTTGCTTGTTTGGATAGGAGTGTTTGGAGGCGACTGATTTCGGGATAATGAAAAGAGTTTGTGCCACACCCTTTTGGGTATATGGCGTGATTGTGTATGTATGTATGTATGTATATATCGTTTTAAAAGTAAAATTAGAGAAAAACATAGAAATTACAAAATTGCTTTCTATTATTTTAAAAACTGAAAATAAATATGAAATAAATATGCAAAAAGAATGCTTGCACTTATTTTAAATAGAAAAACGTGGCATTTTAACTACATAACCGCAGAAATGTTGTAATTTAGAAATATGCTTGTTTTATTTGAAATGAAATGCAATACTTTTAGATTTAACGTAACTAAACCACACACAGTTTACATATAAATATTGTAATTATATGTTGATTTAAGAATGTTGTAGTAACTGGGTGTTCTGTAATTTACATAAAATCGTATTTGATTTCTTATAAGACATTCTTTTGTATTTTACACTAATATATACTATAATATTATTTATTATTTTTACATATTTATACCCATTATAATAGTCTGGTAATTATTCAGTAGTTGGTTAAATTAAATACTTGATTAAAATGGCGCATTTTTTGTAACATAATAAAATAAATTTCAGAATTCATTATATTAAAATAAAACGGTTTTAGGTTCTAGTTCTGTATTAATATTTATTAATAATCGATGTTTCGGCAAACTTAACGTACATCGTCATCAAGAAAACAAGAAGCAAATGACATTTAAAGTAAATAATTAAAGAGTTTACTAACCTACAACCAGCGAAATTTAAATTTGGTTTCATATTAATAAGCATTAATACTAACTCAAAATTTTATAAAAACATTTGACTGTCTTTTGTTTACAAATAAATTCTTGCTGTTAAAATTAGTACCGCTAAAGCCTCAAAGCGAAGAAATCACGGATCATATAAAGAGGGTTCGTCTCCGTAGTCTCCGGTCTAGAATAGATCGTGACTCGTCACTTATCGCTCACGTTTTCATCAGTTTCCTTCGACTAATTTTTCACGAATGTGGCGCGCCACACGTTCGGGTAATTACAGTGTGTGACAGGTGCCTGGATGCTTCTCTCTGACTTCACCCAAAACAAAAACGGGAAAAAAAACGATATGAGAGATGCTGAGCTGATGACCTAACAGACACTTCGACCTTTTGTGCTCACGACTCATTTCTACCAACTAGTCTTGGTTTTTTGGTTCGTTTATTGTTAGTTTGGTTTAAAGGTTCATTCTTTTATCGGCTTTTGTTTTGATTAGTTTGCGGTTAAAATGCTTTTGGTGTTTTAGGACCTTTAATGATTTGATATTTTTAATACTTCTATTTTTAATATATATTTTTGATGAGATGTAACTAACAATTCAAATACCGTTAAGTTTTACAGAAACGATTGCGAATTATTTTAGATATATCTAGGGTGATTTATGACGTCGGAGAAATACTACACCGGATGATTTCTATGAGTAATCTAAATGAAAAACTTCAAATAAACATATGTCCGAAAATGCTTTCTAACGGAACTGTAGCCGTTAGAAGTTTATTACATGTAACATCAATCGCGTTAGCCTTATTTATTATATCAGAAAAAAAAACAAGTCATAAACTTCTGAATAATTGTAAAATTACTGATTGATTTTCTAACATTTTGTTTAAACACTAGTAAACCAATTTTTATATATTTTATTTGACATATATTACAACTAATGTGGTTAACTAACCAAACTTTAAGTTTACGTAAAATTATTGTATCTTTGATATATATTTTAGGGAATGTAACAAATAAATCTGTTAGTTACGCTATGAAGAAGATTTAAAATAAATCGAAAGCTTGCCGTTTGAAACTTAAATGAGTTTTATCGAAGAACCTTTCCACATATTGGACTGATATAGCCAAATAAAATAAAAATACCAATTAAAGTATTTGTTTCGACTATATAAATTTTTCATAAGAAAATTTATAATTGAAACATAATACGTCTAATATTTTAAGATAGCTATCACTTACCCTAATATTCGCATGTTTGTGTAATCCAATAAGTAATATTAACAATATCTCACCCCAAAAAGAGAGAAAAAGTAAAAAAATACACCCTCGAAAAGCAAGAAAGGGAAATAACATAAAACAGTGTTCATTTTTGTAACGGATCTTTTTAATTATAATATCAATGTATTGAATAACAAGATGAAAAGTGTGCCCCGTTTTTTCGTTAGGGGTTGAAAAAGGCTTTTAGTGGTCACGTGTCGTTTGTTAAGGGCCACCTATAATCTTGTTGCGGGCGTTTTTGTTGTTGATGTTCCTGCGAATGAAATATAAAACAGTTGTTTTTTTTTCTTTTCAAGAGTGTATTTGCGATATGAATTTATGCTTTTGTTTTTCAAAAGCATTAACTGAACAGCTTTGTACGGAAGAATATAATTTATTTTTCTGAAAATTGATTTGTTTCTGGTTTCAAATTATATAAAAAAATAGTATATGATTTATTAATTTTTGCAACATAACAATAAATAAACATAATAATAAATAAAGACTAATCACTAATTTGATGAGAATAAATTCGGATTAAATTAATCGACTGCGTAAAAAATATATCATAAATTTATGTAATTTTATATAATGTAATGTTACAACTGTTAATTATATAATTATATGTTTTTGTAAAATCAATTAAAATGATATAGTAAAAAAATATTTCAGAACTAATTATATTAAAATAAAACGGCTTTAGGTTATAGTTTTGTATTAATATTTATTAATAATCGACGTTTTGACGAACTCAACTTACATTTTTATCAGGAAAAAAGATACAAATGACATTTATAGTAAATAAACAGAATGTAGAAACAAGTTACTAGTTTTTAATTACAGTATTAAAAAAATGAATAATACACAAATTGACACTGCATCAAATTTTCAATAAAAATTATTCAAAAATATTTTAAATTTGATTTTTTTTGTCTGGAAGTAAAATAGAAAAGAAAGTATTGGCCCGTACTCTCAGCTATTGCTCATTAAAAAGTGCTTTTTTTTTTTGTTTTAAAATAAATTTTTAGTTCTACATTTTATCAAATATGAATAGTATTTCTGTTTTTTTTATATCTAATATTATAAAATTTAAGTAAACTGATTAAAATTGCTTAATAAGTAAACGTCAAAAGTAATTTTGACAAAAATCACTTTTAAAAGTAAGGTGATAATACGTTCCTATAAATTTGGTCAAAGTCTAATTGTGAATTCTTACTAGTTTGTTCAATTTGAAAACTAAATAGAATTTGCAGGAAAAGGAAAACAATGAATATAATACGTTTCGGTTTTAGAGTATTTAACATAAATTTGAATTATTTATTAGAACAATGAAAGCTCGCTACCCATAATAATTGAATAAAAATACAATAAGATATTTTCCGTAATACTATTTCTCAACGAATTCCCTTCCTATAAATGATAAGCCGTACGCCCATGGGACCGAACTATATTAAATATTTTTATTTAGTCGTTCGATCCAGAACGAAGCTGGGTCGTTGTTTGGGTCTTTTGTAGTACAGCCGCCGTCTCCCCAAATTTCCATAATGTCGTTTGTGTGTGCGTGCGTGTGTGTGTAAATGTGCTGGGCCCACAAGGTTTGCCAAAATTGCCTTTATACTCTATTAGATTTTCGGTCTGCAATCTACTCGTTTCTGTTTAACTTTACCAAAATTGTAATCGGCTCATCTCTGTTTTACACCCCTATTCAAATGATTTGGTCATTTCTTACTTTTTGATAAACTTTTTTGAGGTATTAAATTATTTCTTTCTTTAAGCGTATCATAATATTAATATTATATTGCCATATAATACAATAATGACATTATTATACAGCAGTTAATTACTACTGGTGGCAGCACCAAACATAACTACAACGTCAACTGTATTGAATCTGACATCTTCGGTGGGCATATTGACATACTGTTAGTCAAGTTTTAATTTGATTATTGAAAATGTTTGAAGAAGTGCAAGAAATAGGCAATGTGTACCGTCAGGGTCTAAAGAAAGACGGTCAAATGTATTTAATTTGACATCTCCGACGATTATATTAAAAATTATTTAGTCAAGTTAAATTAATTGATAATTGCATTATTTATTTTCGCTAGAATTTGAAAAACTGCATTATATATACTCAAACATAGAAATATAAATAATATATACATACTATTCCACAACTTTTAGTAACTGGTCAAGCTTGCTTGGCATGTACTTTTATTTATTTTTAGTTTAGTTTAGTTTATCACGCTTGAAGAAAAAATTGTGTATGTCTACTTCTTGTAACATAATATAGTATAAATTTAAGTATTTGTACTATAGGAATAAATATTTCAATTTTAAGTTTCATTTAAATTTTAAAAAATTATTTTTTGCTACTAAAAAATAGTATAGTATATTATTTGTTAAATAAAATAATCAAAAAATATATATAATCTGAAATAATTATTTCCATAATGGGGAAGTTTAGCGTATTTTTTTTATTTCTTTATTTGGTTGGACCTGGCTTAAAAAGTGATGTTTAATTTATCATTTTTCTCGAAGATGCCCAGATTTCCTAAAAAATGCAGAAACATGTCGTGATGACGTCAGTAATGCCATCGCAAAACTTATGTCAACATCTGAAACAGACGCACATGTATTGCAATGGTTACCGACACAAGCTATTGGCTGGGCGTAACCGAATCAACAAAAATCAACATTTACTACGACATACGTTTTCAAAATTATGTCTCACCAACTCTTCTGCGCTTGCGCACAATAGGCTTGTGACGTCAGTAATGCTCTTACAAAAATTGTTAATAACAAATAAATAAAACAATTATCAAAAATTTTAATGACAGTTTCTGTTATTATTTTATATATATATTTGAGAAAAAATAATTTTACACGCAACTTCAATCACGCTAAACTTCCCCATTATAGAAATAATTTAACTGTCATAATATCTTTTTTTGAAATTCACAAATATAGAGAGTAAGAACTTACAAAATATATAATTTTTCTGCATTCAACCAAACCAAAATCCATATATTTAAATTTCCATTAAAAACTTAAAATTTATATATCTCCGCCTACAACTGAGAAAAATGCTCGAAAAAGAACAAGAAAATTACTCGTAGCTGAATAATATTATTCACATTAATAACTCTTTAGGTTGTAGCCTAGAGTTTTGCTAAGAGGAAAAAAAAAGTTATCCAAAATAATAAATGATGAGCTAAATTTGATCAAAATTATAGAGGCCCAAATGTTGATGATGATGACGAATACCGAATGGCAAATGCGAAAAATTGTTATGATGATTAATCGTTTCGTTCGCAAATAGTTTTCGCAAAAATTGTTCCGTAAATCACCGTGTTTATTCAACGAGAAATTTCTACGGTATTTGAACGCAAATTTTATCATTTTTCTTTGATTACGTTCAGATAAGAAATATCTAGTCTTTTTTTTTCTAGTAAATCAAATTGATTTAAAATAAAAGATTTTATGTTGTAGTTCTGTATTAATATTTATTAATAATTGACGTATTCTACGTACTCAACGTGCGTCTTTATCAGGAAAAGACAGTTACTTATTTTGTTACTTGGTAACTGTAAAAAAAAAGAAAAATAAGGAAATTACAGAAAAATAGTAGGAAAATTTTATTATAATTTTCTGTAATTTTATTTTACCATAAATATCTGTATTTTTATTTCAAAATTCTGTAATTTTTACATAATTCTTAGTAATCAGATAAAGTAAGTAAAAATAATCTAATAAGTATGTAAAATTGCTTACTTTCTGCGCAAATTGCATCAAACATTTAATGTAAAATTACGTATTGGTGGTATAACTGTATTGTGGTATGTAAAATTATATAATAATATTAATAAATTTGTCAAAATAATGAGACTTATTGTTAGTATATATTTTGTGTAATTATACTAATAAAATATTTTAAGTGTAATTCATTTATTTTAAAATTTATCCTTTATTTATTTAGAAATGTATCAAATGTAATCAAATTTTTACCTATTTATGGAAAATTCCTGATAACTTATTAAATTTAAATTTATTGAAGTTGTGTACATTTTCTAAAAAAGACTTTACTAAAAAAAATCGTAAATATACTTTTAATATGTACTTTTTCATTCTGTTGATAATACCATATATTATATATTATATATATTATATATTTTTAGACAATTATGTTAAAATTATAGCAGTTGAGTAATTATACCTAGAAATACTGGGCATCATAGAGTCTCATAATTTGTAGATAAAATTAGATAGTTTTTTATTGTATATGTCATTTGTATCTTTTTTCCTGATGAAAATGTACGTAGCGTATGTATAATACATCGATTATTAATTTATATTAATACTTAACTATAACCTAAAGCCGTTTTATTTTAATGAAATATAAATTTAACTAATAAGAAAAACCAACACGATAAATACGAAAATTACCAATAATCCAAACACACAAAAGAGGCTATAAGTTGTAGACCTCACACTCGCCACATCCATATAAAACCCATATTAATATCGAACCGGTACAGTACGTAATAATTTGGTTGATTAAAGAGTATGGAAACGATTTGTTCGTGTGTAGGGGGAGGGGGGCATAGACGGCATGTGTTTGTTAACCCCCTCATTAGCGTCTAACATTGCCGGAACGTATCGTTTTTTCGTCTTTTTTTGAAAAAGTCAGACGCCGGTCCGATACTGGCGCGGTATGGACGCGTTCTCCGAATAAAAACACCATCGTATCGCACAAGCCACACTTATAAATCAACGGTTTTTCTATAACCTCTAATCATTCCATTAGTGCAACCTCGCCCCCACTAGAAAGGATAAACTTTTGACGGTCATAAAGGTTATGTTATAAATGAAAAAAGATTTAAAAAAATGGATATTTATAAAATTAAACGACTTTTGGTTGTAGTTCTGTATTAATATTTATTAATCATCGACTTATTCTATGTAGTTAACGTACATCTTCAACAGGAAAACTGATACGGGATATTTATGTTTAAATCACATTTATATAAAAACATGATAATAATAATATCTATTAATAATAATCAGATTTTCACGGCCGGTATCCATTGAATTAATAGAATTTTCCGGGCTGGTATGCTGTGGTCGATTTATCCTCGTTGCAAACGTTTCGCCATACATCGTAGATGGCATCCTCAGTGCTTGATGATTGAATTCAGTCACGGCATACCAGCCCGGAAAATTCTATTAATTCAAAAGCGGAATAGTTTTTACTATTTTTCACAAATTTATAACGAAATTTTAAATTTGCGCTCATACACTCTTAAAAATAATCTGGTAATTTTACATAAAAACCTGGGGCAACTTATTTACACCAGTTTAATATATAAATTTACAGACGTCTCAGATAAATTTTACATAATATGAATATAAAATACGTATATTTTATGTAAGTTTACTTACTTTTTTTTTAGTAAAAAAACATATGTAATATGGTAAATTAATTATTTTACTTAAAATTACAAAATTATATTATTTTTACAGGAAATTTATGTAAACCTTTGATTTTGCTGAAATAATATGTAATTTTTTTACTATGATTAATATTATGATACGCTTGAAGAAAAAAAAATGTTTAAGGTAACATTCTAAATTTAATTTTTTAATATTATAAAATACGGTGTCTTAAAAAATTTTAAGAAATATTTGACGTGTCTGTAAATAAATTGGTGCAAGAATTATATACCTGTAGATATACACCTATTAAATATATATTTTAAGTTAATATAATAAGTTGATTACGTTTTTTCCTCTCGTCTGATCGCCGGTTCAAATCCCTGAAAATCACTGTTCGCACTATTCATCATTCCGATGTACAAACATTATAGAAAAACATAAATTAGAACTGGGCTCTTAATCTCCTAATCAATCTATCACATTTTGTCAAGAAAATTGCTTTCAAAAACCATAAACATCGTATCTCATTATTTATTTACATCGCGTACCACATACCTAACGTATACCTGCACCATTAATCGTGTGCTGTAATTTCCGAATGGTGCACCGAACAAGTTTTATAAAAAATCATTCCAAATTAGCCATAGTTTAAGCGTTTCGAGGGTTTATATTTTTAGATTTATAGCCGGAGCGGGGTTGCTTTGAGGCCGCCGATGGCATATACACCCTTGGGGTATTTTTAAGAGAGGATGGGGGGTGCAGTGAGGGGTATTGGTGAGGGAATGGTAAATTTGTATCTACATATCTAAATTGCGGAGTAATTGAGGCTAGGGTGCTGTTTAAAAGAGCTTGAAATTGCATGGGTCCCCGGTTGCCTGTGCCTGGCTTTTGCTTCGTTGCACACGCGTGTCATTGCGTAATTGTGCGTGGTATTGTCTGTTTTGCGGCTTGGACGATAGACGCGATATTAGTGCGTTGCTAAAATTATTCTTTTCGGTACTTGTTTTAGGTTCTAGGGGGGGCTTTGAAATTTCGAATGATACAATTTTTAAAGATTACATATTTAACATAGTAAAAATCTTTAGGAACTCATTATATTAAGTTCTATTTGTTTACACTGTAAAGAAATAGCAAAATTACAGAAAAATAGTAGTTAAATTTTACTATAAAAAATTTGTAATTTTATTTTATTATAAATATTCTGTATTTCTATCTCAAAATTCTATAATTTTTACATAATTCATAATAATCATATAAAGTAAGTAAAAATAACATAAGTATATAAAATTGTAATAAATATGTTAAGATTTAAACACTCTGTGACGACGTTATAAAGAATTAAATCGTTTAGAAACGTTGGATTTTTAACTATAATTCTTTATATAAAATTGCTTATTTTCACATACGTAATGTATAATTACATATTGTTGGTATAAATTTTTAAATTATTTAAGATTACAGCTTGAACATTAATATTTGTAATAATTCATCAAAATACTGAGACTTAGTACATATTTTGTTTAATAATACTAATAAAAAAATTTAAGTGTAAGTGTAAACAATAATATTACAGAACTGAATTAATTTTACTTATTGAAAATTCCTAACAGTAAATTTACTCAAGTTCTGTACATTTACTAAAAAATACTTTATTAAAAAACTGTAATATTACATATATATGTACTTTTCCATCCCGTTGATAATGTCATATTACATAATGTTTGTAATAGTTCTGATTTTATGTATTTTTAAACATTTATGTAAAATTACAGCAGTTATAGTAATTATATCTACAAATACTGTGCATCATAGTGTCTCGTGGTTTGTAAATAAAATTAAATAATTTTTTTTTAGTGTAAATAAAGTTTAATTATTATTATTTTAAAATAATAACACATAAAAAAATGAATCAATTAAATTTCCAGTCAAATTAATATTTTGTAAATTACATTTTAATATCAAAGTGTTAAAATAACCATGACCGAAAATGTGGTACACACTCAACACGTCATAATTAAAATTAAAAAAATACCTGAACATATCATATTATAATAACTTTCCAAAAAAAAATCCTAATAAAAAAAGCGAAGAACTATAATTGGATCTAGAAGAGGCCACAGCCCAGGAGAACCTGAGGACAAAAGAAAGAAACACCAACCCAAGCAAACATGACAGTAATTTTGCAGGAGTTAATTTAAAAAACTGACCCAGACGACCAAATAAAAATCCCATCATTTTAGCACATCTTGGCGGGCCCCATCACCTAGTGCTCCGTACAAACGAACAAAAAAAAGTGCTAAATACCCGGAAGTTGTGTTTGGGGGCTGCTAGAGGGCGTTAGCAAGTGTGTGTACACGTTTACGCCCCTGACTAACCCCTCAATTAACCGGTAGCTTAGTTAGTTAAAGCGCTAATCGCGCGTCCATATAGTAGATGCGCCAGCAAATGATTGCTACCTGGTGCCTCTGGTTTGAAATTAATGCCGCAATTTCATATCTCAATTAGGGTTGATTGCGAGAGGGCAAGATGGTTTGTTTTGGGCCAGGATGAAACGATAAACGACCAACTAATGATATCTTATCGCTGTGTAATTGCTGGCGTTTAACGCCGATCAACCTAGCTTTATTTGGAAATATGCTGATGGGATACGAACAATACAGCCGAGCTACAAACGATGACTTCAAATTTAAAGCTATTTTAGGTTTAGGATCGATTTTTAATACAAGTGAATTAGTATTCGGGTTTTTAAAAATTTGATTAGTAATGTTATTTGAATAATTTCTCTTGATGATGTACGTTGAGTACGTCGAAACGTCGATTATTAATAAAAATTAATACAAACTATATCTTGTTATTATAATAATTCTTATTGTGACAAATTATAGATTTAAATGAATTTAAAAATTAAACATATTTTCAGATTCTTGGTACCTCAAAATTCTTTATTTTTGTACATAATTTATAATAATAAGTATGTAAAATTGCTTACTTTTAACAAATTGCATCACATACTTAATGTAGAATTACGTATTGGTGGTAATACTTCTTAAATTATGTAATATTTTAGCTTGGCATATTAATATCTGTAATAATTCATTACGATAATGATACTTAGTACATATTTTGTTTAATAATACTAATAAAATATTTTAATTGTAATTCATTCATTTCAAAATAGAAAATGTAAATTTAGAAATGTATGTAATTATACCAACTATAATATTTTCTAAAGTTCTGTAAATTTACTAAAAGAGACTTTAGTAATAATTGTAATATTATACATATGTACTTTTCCATCCCGTTAGTAATATCATATTACATAATGTTGGTAATAGTTCTGATTTAAACCAATTATATTAAAATTACAGCAGTTGAGTAATTATACTTAGAAATACTTATTGGACATTATAATGTCTCATGGTTTGTAGTTAAAATTACATATTTTTTTTTAGAGAGGGTACTTTATTTAACACTATACATACCTTAAAATCATATAATTTAATACTATGCGTTTATATATATATATATATATATATATATATATATATATATATATATATATGTTGTTCATAACGAATTCAAACCTAAACCGAAACAGTATACAAACCATATAAAACAAAAGAGCGTCATTACTCGTTTATATAAGCAACGAAACAACAAAACGAAGGTGAAGATGGATGCGTTTAAATTTGAGCATTCAGGGCCCCGTGAGTAGTGGACATGTTCAGAGACGGTACAGGCCACGCAGGCTACAGCTCTCTCGGTTAATTAAAAAATGAATTAGTAAGAGGGAATCTGTCATAGAGAAAATGAAGTGCCAAACTCCGCTGTGTTCCATATGATGACCGGCCGCGGCGCGGCACTGAACCACTCAGCCACCGATATTGTATACAAGGACCGGGGCACCTGACTAATATTGGCTTTTTCCTTTTCTCCTCTTCGATTCGTTTATTTTTAACTGCTTCCTTTCGTCGAAACTTAACGAGTACTAGTTTCACTTTAGTAGGAGGATAAAAAAATTTAATGATGCTTCACCGCTGTCGAATATATTCCAGTTCGGGTGACGTATTTGTTTTTTCGTATAATGATATATATATATATATATATATATATATATATATATATATACAGTAGCGCAGCCAGGATTTTGTCTTGGGGGGGGCCCAAGGATTTTATCTTGGAGAAGCAAAAAAAAAGCAAATACTAACCAGATTTTCACTTTATCTTACATGAATCGAATAATTAATAGTTTAAAATAATGAATTTTGGCTCAATATTTTGGGGTAAATAATTGTAGCGTTAGAAGTGACTGCTGAATATATGACTAAACGAATAAAAATTGTGCTAATTCTGCTAGCCTTGGGGGGGGCCGAGGCCCGTCGGCCCCCCCCTTGGTTGCGCCACTGTATATATATATACTAGTAATGATACCGGAGCTAGTAAAAAATATGTAGATTATTAAAAGTTTTTACGTTATTTTTTATTAATGTTATATTTAACAAAAAAAAAGTCCTTGTTAAATTTAATCATGTACTTATATTTTTGTTATACAACTTAAAATTCCATTTATAGATAAATTATTAAGAGTTACAGTTTTCTAGCTGCGTATCTGAGTGGTTGATCAGAGATTGTTTGCTCTCGTTATAAGTTTTAGATTAAATATTAAAAAAATTAACATAGTAAAAAAATCTTTCAGAACTCATTATATTAATATAAAATGGCTTTAGGCTTAAGTTCTGTATTAATATTTATTAATATATAAAACTAGTAAACATTAAAATTATTTGTAAAATTTATTTTGAAAATTGTATAATCCACATTAACTAATATTTATGAAGAAATTCAAGCGTACATACCACAGACTTACAAAACTATAGAAAGAGAATTCTTTGAGTTAGTATATATTCTTAATTCTTATAGTTGCGTTTGTGTGTGCGTGCGTGTGTGTGTGTGTGTGTGTGTGTGGATCGCTAAATTATTCAAATTGATGGTCGGGTCCTGATGAGAAAAAAATTAGGAAGCACACCGACCTGCGGACGCGTTATTACCGAGGAATGCTGCCGCCAACGCTGCTATACACCCCCCTAAACCCCTTTGCGTTTCATACCCAGTCTCAAAGCCTTAAAAAAATTCTAATTTGCCGACAACTTTTACAGACTTTTTGCGAGATGATCTAGTTTTATGATCTGTATTGGTTTCATATATATATATATATATATATATATATATATATATATATATATATAAATTTAATTTAAAAAAACGATTTAATTCAATCTTTTGTTCTGAGTACATATACCGTTAAAATGTCAAACTTTACGATAGAGACGTCAGTTGCCAGATAGCAGCACTAGGGTTGACCAATCCCGAAATATAAAATGCAAACCCTCGTATTTTAAATGATTTTTGTCAATAAAATCTGCAACTGCAGTTACAAATATAGCTATGAACTATTAAAAATATAATATAGTAAAATATTTTTTAGAAGTCATTGTACCGTTTTAGGATTAGATTCCGTTCAATTATTTTATAAAAACGACTAGATTAGAAAAATTATAGATTTTTAATTAATGGAAGCCAAATTTTATTCAACTCAGTGCCTTCATAGCGATTTATGTTATTCTTTTCTTTATAAATCTCTATTGCTTCTCTAATCAATCTGCTGCTAATATTGACTGGTTTAGTAATTATTACTGTAACTTTAAATTTTACATCATGAAGACATGCTAAAGCATGTTCAGCAATAGCAAATTTATCAGGATGATTAAAACTATATTTAAAATAAATATACTTTTCCCTCTGTGTATAAGTAAATTTTTTGCTTGTTAAAATAAACACATACATCATTTTTTATGGAAAAGATTTGTCATAAGAATCATTAACATTTGTCAGAAATATAAAATAATATTTATACATATATGTATACTAGAGTATAGTTACTACTTGAGTATAATAGGTTAATTAGCTATGGTATGTTGGTATGAACGTTGAATGCAATAAATATTTTTGTAACGAGCAAACCGATTTATTTAACGATTGCTTTATGACGTTTAAAATTAACATTCTTCTCAAATATGATCTTATAAGTATATTTGTTTTTTCACTCATGTTTAATTTTAAAGATTCTTAACATAGTAAAAAAATTTGTTAGAACTCATTATATTAAAATAAAACGGCTTTACGTTGTAGTTCTATATTAATGTTTATTAATAATCAACGCACTCAACGTACTTCATGTAATGTCATTTGTGTAATTTTCCTGATGATTTTGTACGTCGATTATTAATAAAAATTAATACAGAACTATATCCTAAAGCCTTTTTATTATATAATCGACGTATTCTAAGTGCTCAACGTACGTTAAACATGATACAAATGAAATTTATAGGAAATAAACAGAACATAGAAACAAGTTACTAGATAATAAAATAAATAATTAGATTATGAAATTTATAAATTATTAATTAAAGATAGCCAAATTTTATTTAAATTGGTTACTAGTCACAGTGATTGATGTTATCTTTTTCTTTATAAATTTCTATTGTTTCTCTTATCAATCTGCTGTTAATACTCTTATTTATTGGTATTGTATCAATTTTTCTGATGTTTAGTACGTAGAGTAAGTCGATTATTAATAAATATTAATACAGATCTGGAACCTATAGTCGTTTTATTTTAATATAATGAGTTCTGAAACCTTTTTTACTATATTATTATTATTATTTTTGTTGATAATGTACAAAACTTCGATTATTATTAAAAATGAATACAGAACTATATCTTAAAACCGTTTTATTTAAATAAATTGAATTTTTTGTTTATATTACAAATTATATTTATTTTTAATAAAAAATTACATATAAAACATAAATATTCTACAGTGTATATTAAAAATTGAAGATCAATATTACGTTTCTATAAATTAACAGCTATCGGAATAAAATATAATATTCGACAAGGATCAGCAAAATTTTGTGATTGCGTTGACGTGAAAACAATAGAACTACCCAATAAAAATTTGTCAACAGTATTTTTCGACTATCATCGATATTTGTCTTTCTTCTGGGGGCGTAATAATATCGTTTTCTTCTGTACAACCAGGCCATAAAGCACCGGCACGAACAAGAGAGACCCCCATCCGAAATGGTCTATAACCACGAGGCGAAAAACGAGAAAAAAGAAAGAAAAAGAAAAAACTGCTTCGGCCAGCTAAAAAACAAGAGCAAGCAACGATGAGGTTATCCATATCCGAAGCGCAGAGCGTTTGTTTTTTATTTTTTCGCCGGCAGGTCGATCCTCATCAGTCCCATGTGCCCTATAAATTAACTCGTGAAGGAACGGAGAAAGAAAGAGAAAAAAAAAACAAGAGAAAAATAGAGAAAGAACGATGCGAACTGAAATAAGAGGAAGAAGAAGCAAGAGAAATAATTTATATATGGATGCGAACGAGCGCATAGCACACGACGGACTTGTAAATTAGTGCCCCAACTTGGAACCCACAACCTATCTCTGTAATTTTCTTTCATTAAATCAAAATGTGTTGATTCGAATCACTTTGAACAGCGATGTTTTTCGGGTTTTTGGTTCTATGAGGTACCAACAACACAAACATTATAGTTGCGCGATTTGTTTTTAATGATTCGTAAACTAATTCTCTGATGATGATTTATTTGGACTCATTTTCTCTGATATATGTACCGTACTGGAAACTGATGATATTAATTATTTAAAATAGTTTTAACTATAAATATTTTTATTTTTGTTGAATATCTCAATTATACTAAATGCGTTAGAAAATCTTTATGATGCGAAATTCAAAGATACTGTAATAATTGCAAGATCCATTAATATTAACAGTAGGATTGATAAGAGGAGCTATAGAAATTTATAAAGAAAAAGATAACATCAATTAGTATGACTAGTAACTGATTTAAATAAAATTTGGCTTCCATTAATTAAAAATCTATAATATTTTGTGATCTAGTTACTTATTTTGTTACTTGCAAACTTGTTTCTTAGTAACTTGTTTCTTAGTAACTTGTTTCTATGTTTTGTTTATTTACTGATTATATTATTTGTATAATTTTTCCTGATAAAGACTAAAGACTTTTTATTTTAATGTAATGAGTTTTGAACGATTTTTTTACTATGATAAAAATTTATTATTTATTATTGAATCACTTTTATTTCATATTTTATATATATATATAAAGCGATATATAAGCAATATAAACGATATATATATTAACACGCGTTATTTGAAAATTTCAATTGTGAAGAGGAACCTGTTACTTTCGTAAAAACAAGCAAAAAAATATTATTTCTGATGTTTTTTCAATGTAAATTTATTGATTTTAGTTTTACTGGAATTTTTTTTATGGCCTTTAATATATACATAATTAATATAAAATTAATACGGAACTAATTCTTAAAGCCGTTTTATTTTTAAGTTTTTCTCTATTGTTAATCAAACAAGTTCTTGTAGATTCATTTGCAATTCTAGCAGTCGTATATTTGACTAGTTTATAATATTCTGTGTAAATGTAAGTAGATATCATAAATATAATAGAAATTATTTACAATTACCTACTCGTTTAACAACTAAATTGACACTTTGCTTTAATTTATTGTAGAGTTAATATCGCCAGAAACTAGACAACATAATACCTTATAAATTTCAGTATTTTTTCGAAATTTATCGCTTATCGTTTACAATCTTATTTATAGCTCTATTCATTAGATATCTATTTTAAAAAACTGAAACGCTAGAAGTTGTTAGATATTTTACTATTTGTAATTTTAGATAAAATTAACATATGCAAAATAAAATAAAATATTTTTTTTAAACCAACAAACAATAATATTAAAAAATCTATATACGTATCCCAAAAGCTAAGCTTTTATCATCAGTAGCAAATACACACATACATACACAATCCACGCCATGTACCCAGAAGGGTGTGGAACAAACTCTTTTTACTATCCCGAAATCAGCCTCTTTCAAACATCCCTATCCAGACATGCCACTTTAGCTTCATCCACATTCATAATTTTTCTTATACATGCTTTTCTATTCCTACTACGTAGAAACTCTCGCTCATGCAAAACATTCTCAATCATACATACTACTCCAACTATAGCTTTAAAATCATTCTATTATTTTTTTTTAACCAAACGTTTATTAGACATTCGCTCAAGATGTCTGAACCATCTGACTATACTTTAAATTTTGTTTATGTAATTTTATTATAAAAAATCAACGGTAACAAAAATGTCTTGTCATATTATGTAATTTTACATAAAATTATCTGTAATATTTCTTAAATTATTTTGTAAAAATGCTATTATAATATAATTATAATTATAATTTCAGTGCTACACAAGTAATAAGGAAAAATACATAACATTATCTGTTGCAGCAAAAATGTACATAAACTTCCGTGAAAATGTACAAAAAAATATGTAAATCTGCTATTATATTTTATAAAATTTACAGAATAAATGTAGTAAATTTGCATTACAGAGAAAATTATATGATTTTTACTATGAAAAAATATGTAAATTCACAGACTTTTTTACAGTGTAATACGGCAATTTTTACAACAACATTTTACTTTAATTTCACACTCATCATACACTAATCTATTTCATACTCGATTCCTCCTATAGTTACACGACGTACCCCACGTAAAAATCTCATTTCCACAGCAGTCATTTTCCGTTTTATGCTTTTGCAGTCAAACACAACAAACTATCAAACTATTCTTTAAAAAAACCATGTCAAAATCCTAAAATTGTACTCGTTTATTTATATATATATATATATATATATATATATATATATATATATATATATATATATATATGAATCGAGCATTTAACCAATCTAAAAAAAGAACTTCTTCACTTAACCTTTTAACTTCAACAAATCGGCTACTTCCAACTCCCGATTCCATTAGCGAGTACATCACGTATTGCGTATTAGTTGGCTCGCGTTCAACCCGCTCGCTCGCGCCGTGATACGTGAGCGTGGTGCCCGGTAGCCGCGGCCCCGACGAAGAAGCTCAGCTCGCCGGAGCGCACGGCGATCAGCAGGGGCCGACGTCCAACAGCGGGGCCGCCTGCTGGGCCGCTCAGCACGCAAACGACACCTAAACTACATCAATAATATCGTCATTGCGCCGGCTACTGGGAATAACGATGAAGATGGCAGTATTGGCGGGTTTGTAGGTTAGTGCCTTGCTCCTGTGTTGAAGTCACTTTAAGAGATTCAGGAATTTTCAGGTTTAATTGACGTTTAAATTACTTGAAGATGATTAGAAAAGATAAATATTAAGTTTGTTGTTGATATATTACACTGTAAAAAAAATAATATAACAAAATTACAGAAAAATAATAATCTATAATTTTATTTTACTGTAAATATTTTGTATTTCTACTTTAAAATAAGAATGACCCAATAAATATGTAAAATTGCTTACTTTCTGCAAATTGCATCACATACTTAATGTAGAATTACATATTGTTCGTATAACTTGTATATTAATATATTTGTAATAATTGTAAGATACATCCTGTATTGTAAATTTCCAAATGTATGTAATTATACCAACAATAATATTACATAACTAGATTCTGTATCTTAGTGATGTAAATTTTGAAGATACTGTAATAATTGCAAGACCCATCAATATTAACAGCAGATTGATAAGAGAATCAATAAAAATTTATAAAGAAATAGATAACACTGTGACTAGTAACTAAGTTAAATAAAATTTGATTTTAATTAATAATTTAAAAAATTTCATGATCTAGTTACTTATTTTGTTACCTAATAACTTGTTTCTATGTTCTGTTTATTTACTGTAATGTCATTTGAATTCAGTTTATCCTAATGAAGATGAGTGTTGATTATAAATTAATTTTAATACAGAACTTGAATCTAAAGTAGTTTATTTTATATATTCGTATACGAAATTATGGTTGGAGATGGCGTCCTCGTTGTACGCCACTGAGTTTAGTTGCAGTCGTATAGTCTAGTGCTGGGGCCCCGATCATGATGGCATGCGCATAGCTCGATGCCCGCATTATCATACCTAATTATACATGTGTTGCACCGTCGTACCGACGCCCACCAAAACCATGGCGCATCGAACGCATTCCATACACCCCCCCTCCCCCTGCCAACCAACCCTTTACAACTCTAACACACACAGACACACGCAACAGACCAAGACAGATGCGTACTGCACTGCTCACCACTCCACGAGCAACAGATCACTGCATTCTGATATAACGTAAATGCGTATATACATCATAACAGACATATTCAACTACGAAAAATTATCTATAGCATATAAACCAATAGCAAATGTTTCTAAACACTATAAAAAATTTATATAAAAATTTTACATGTAATTTTTTATAAGAAATATAATATTACGTAAATTATTACAGTAAAATTATAAAATGTTGAAGTAAATTAATAAAATAAAACACTTTTTAACTTCACACCTATAATATAGGAACGTGACTGCAGTTTCGCCAAACATTAGCATTATCGAACATTAAAGGTGTGAAATTATCAAAGTTAAAAAGTGTTTTATTTTATTAATTTACTTCAATATGAAATTTCACAAAGTAACGGCCGAAAGAGTTAATTTTTTATAAAATGTTGTTATTTTTAGTGTTAAAACCTATATAAAATTGCATAAATTTAAGATATATTTTTTACAGTGTAGTCAAATACTATAAAATACTTGAGTACAAGTTTTCCCAGCATAAAACTCAAAAAATATTGTTAATTTATCTGGAAAATTGTATATTAAAGAAAAAGACTTCAATGCCTGATAGGACAACAAATATCTATTTAAGTTGTAGTATATTATGTTAGGAACAGTAGAAAACGATGATTATTGAAACTAAACTAAAAATAAATAAAAATATTTGTCAAATTACCTTAACTAGTTGTAGAATATTATGTATATGTATATATTTGTGAGAATTAATCTTTCTTTGGTCGAATATAAAATTTCTGATCATCTTGTGCGCTATCTATACATTGCATTTCCTGCATTTTTTTCTCGCATTTTCAATTATAGAATTAAAATACAAGCGAAAATAAACAATGTAATTTGTCAATTAACTTCACTTGACTTAATAATTTTTAATATAACCGTCGGAGATTTCAAATTAGATACATTTGACTCTGTTTCTATATGGTCGAACATGCAGTTTTTGACCACCCTGGACCGGTAAGAGTTGACGTAAATAACTAAATCAATTTACTAGATTATAAATTTATTATTTTTGTATTTTCTTTAAAGTTGTATATCTTTATAATTAATTGTATTTCAATGTATTCTCTATTAGCGCAAGTTATAATAAACATGATTATTATAAATTCTAATACAATAATTAGTAAAATCGATAATTTTTAAAACCGTCCCTGCACTTATCAAATTTCAACAAAATTCAACCTGAATACGGTCTATGGCACGAACCATCTAGTGTAGAAAAAAAGGCACGAAAACACATCACTCGACCAACAACCCTGTGATTAACTTAATAAATAGACACTTAGTAGAGGGCGCCAGGGTCGGTTCAGCACGCTAATCACGGGGGTCAAACGTTCACAAATTATACATTTCATTCCTTCCTCCGCTCCCTCCAATGCAGGTACGCGGGGGAGGAATACAACAGATCAACAACTAACGTGTGCCGCGCGCGGTCGTGTGTTGTTTTTCCGATTCCAAAGCGTTTGAAATTTTTCGACGTACTGGGCGGGCAACGCGTATAGTTTTTTTCTGGGCTTAAGATCGGAAATATTATTCAAAAGGTTTTTTTGAAAAATGTTTTTCTGATGGTGTATACATATTTTTAAGTATATACTTGATATGATATAATAAGTCTGTTGGATGTATGTATGATAGGGCAAGTTGAAAGGGTGTTATTAGTAAAACAGTTTTTAGTGCTTATTTTGTTTATAGATGTAAAGTTTTTACTATATATTTAAATTTGTGTAGGTGTACAAGTTGGATAAAATTAATTTTTGACCGCATTAGATTCAACTTTACAATACATTAGTACAAGATAAAAAATCTTTCAGAACTTGTTATAGTAAAATAAAACGGCTTTAGGTAATAGTTATGTAGTAATGTTAATTAATAACTGAAGTATTCAACGTACGTCTCCATCAGGAAAAAAGATATATTTATTATGTTTATTTTAAATATTTATTAATAACATTGCAACAAAATAATTATGTTAATATATTTTCAATTAATTTTGTTTTCATTAATTATATTAATTAATAATTTTATTTCTCTAAATATTACTAATTTAATTATATATTATATAATTTATTTTTATTTTTCAGGTAAGCCGCTGAAATTTCAAATTTGCAAAATATTTTCCTAGTTCAAAATTAGTAAGTACCTATAATATTTTTAACATTTTCTTTATCTCTATTCAAATGTTTATTTAAAAATATTGGTCCGTATTACGAGTTCAGTTTTCAAAATTGGTTTTAACTAATATCGGTTTTATGACAACGTAACTGTCATAAGTGCTGGACTAAACAAATGAACTAAACTAAAAATCGAGCTTATAATATCAGCCATTGTGATTAATTAATAAAAGAAATTCGAATAAATATTTAGAAATTTTTGTACTTTATTATACAGGCTATTAAAAAAGGATCAGAAATTATAGGGACATATACTATATCCAAAAATAAGTCAAAAATCTTATAATAAATCGTTTTTATACATTTTTTTTAACGCCTTGTATAAGAAATGTCATAAATGATATTTATATTTTTTTGCAACAAATTATCTATAGCATAAACCAATGCAAATGTTTTTATAACCAAATACTATAAAATACTTGAGTACAAGCTTAACCAATATAAAACTCAAAAAATAGAAAAAGACTTCAACGCTCGATAAGGCAACAAATAGCTATTTAAGTTATAGTAGATTATGTTACGAGAAGTAGAAAGCGATGATTATTGTGTTGAGCGCAGATATTTGTGGCCGAGGTCAAGTAATCTGAGAGAAATACAAAAAGAGATTTCTATTTCGAGTGACATATACGATTTTTTCTTCAAACGTTCTAACGGGAAACTAAATTAAAAATTAAATAATCTTAACCAGTTACTAACAGTTGTAGAATAGTATATATATATATATATATATATATATATATATATATATATATATATATATATATATATTTGTATTTTGTGATTTGTGACAATTAAACGTTGTGGTCAAATATACAATTATTGACCATCCTGGGTGGTATACATTGCATTTCTTGCACTTTTTCTCACAGCATTCAATAATTAAATTCAAGCGAAAATAAACAATGTAATTGTTAATTAACTTAACTCGACTTAATAATTTTTAATATAGCTGTCAAATATGTGGAATTAAATATACTTGATCGTGTTTCTTTGGTCGAAATATTCAGTTTTTGATCACACTAAACAGTGCACATACCTAATTTTAAGGATCAAATTCAAATTTAAGCGAAAATAAACAATGCATTTATCAATATTAACAAGATTTTGTTATACTTATCTTACGAATAAATGAAATTGAAAATACTGGCTCTGAACTATGGAAATCTTTGTGCTTTACACTACACCAATGTAAACTGTAAAAAATTGAATATATATTTATGTAATTTTACATAACTATTAAGAGTAAAATAACAAATCTTTTGTATTTTTTACTATAATTGACGTAATATTGAAAAATTACGTTTATAGAATATGTAAATTTATATCAATTTTTTTACAGTTTAGGTGAACCAAACAGTAAAAAACTTGAAGACACAATGTAACAACTTGAGAGTGGGCAATTGCGGGTCGGTCAGCAACACAGATTTCTTATTCCTGCTCAATTGCTATTAGTTTGGTATAGGGGCAGGGGGGGGATTAGAATTGATGCTGCAGGAAGGGGGGGGGAAACCGGACGATGCCCGGAGCATGTGGGCGGAGCATCCGCTGGCGTTTTTGGTTAGACACGCCTTGCAGTCACGAGCACAGATCACTTGATTACACATCGCATGCAGACTGGCATTGCTACATAAACTTACAGTATAACGCGTTTAAGATAGCTATAGTATTGCATCTTATACAATATTATAGACTGTGGTGATAAATTAAGCGGGGCTTACACGCTTAATCAGGAATGTCAGTCTGACGGAAGAAACAGACTGTCAGTCTTGACTTCAATCACGAAGCTCCTACACTTATCAGTCAAACTGATAGTGTGATTGAAGTAATTTTAGTGTTAAATAACTATAAAAATTACTACCGTAAGGACGAAAATCTTTTTAACACGTTGATCACTACATTGACACCATATTTATTCAGAATAAATACAGTTATGGAGAAATTCAATATAAGTTTGTTAATTTAAGATTCCTTGCTACAGAAAGACGCATTCAGACTGTCAGTCCCCTCTACTTCCCGTAATTGAAACTCGGATTTCAAAATATTTGGAAATCCGTCAATCCATTTATCAGTCTTCTTGATCTTACACTTTTAATCAGAATATCAAGCTTCGTTCTGAATGTCATTCCGAATGATTGTGTAAGGCCCGCTTAAGGGATGTTTATATGAAGATTTTGGTTGCTGAGTCCTGACTGGGAGTTTATATCTGTCTGAAATAAGGAAGTTTTACTTTTTTAAATTTTAGTAACTTGTATCTAGGTTCTGTTTATTTACTGTAAATTTTATTTATATCATTTTTTTCTGATGAAGACGTATGTTGAGTACGTTAATTATTAATAAATATTAATACATAACTGCAACCTTAAACCGTTTTATTTTAATGTACTAAGTTCTGAAAGGTTTTTTACTATGCTAATCTAATTATTTATTTTGTTACCTAGTAACTTGTTTCTATGTTTTGTTTATTTACTGAAAATGTCATTTGTATAAGTTTTCCTGATGAAGAACGTAGGTTGAGTACGTTGAGTTTGTCGATTATTAATAAATATTAATACATAACTACAACCTAAATCCGTTTTATTTTGCTATAGTGAGTTCTGAAAGATTTTTAACTATACATAAATTTAAATTACATTGTTTCTACAGTGCAGTCTAAAGGCAAGGTCTACGCATAATATTTTATTTTCAAATTTTATCAATTTTATTTAATACACATTAACTATATTTCCATCTGCAAAATCGTGAGCAATTTAAATTTGCATATATTGAAAGAAAACAAAAAAAAACACAAATTAACCGAAAAACTGTATTCCAGATATTGTAACAAAATATTATAAAAACATTTTTTTTGTAGTGATGTAAGTAAGCTTATAACTCAAATAGATTATAGAAGTAAACTTGTGATATTGAGAAAAGGAATATTCTGCGTTGCTTTTGCTTTTTCTGCTTTCGCATTTTTCTCTATTTCGATTTCCAAAGCTTTCTTCACAATCTTCGTTTTCGTTTTACCTATTTTAGTTTCCTGTTGAAGAACTGAACAAATATTTTATTGTACTCTTTATGTATTTATTATTTCTTTTTTTTTTGATTCGCTTTAGCTTTTGCTTTTTCTGCTATTGTTTCTTCTTCTATTTTGATTTCCAAATCTTTCTTTACGATCTTCGTTTCCGTTTTACCTATCTCAGTTTTCTTGTTGTAGAACTGAACAAAATTTGTATCGTACTGCTTATCTGTTTATTATTTCTTTTTTTGATTCGCTTTAGCTTTTGCTTTTTCCGCTCTCGCATCTTCCTCTATTTTGATTTCCAAAGCTTTCTTTACGATCTTCGTTTTCATTTTACCTATCTTGGTTTTCTTGTTGAAGAACTGCACAAAATTTTTATCGTACTCTTTCTCAGTTACTGGTTCGGGTTGTTCACCGCGAATTAAGCTTTCTAGGATCTCATGCTGACGAAGAGGCTCGTATCTGGAACAAAATAGTTTTTAATTTATTACAAAAGTTTAGCGCAATACGTTTATGTTAATTCTTTCAGGCAAATTTCTCTATTGGAAAGATAAATAAAATAAAACTTTTAAAGATTTTAAAATGGAACATATTGTAAAAAGTTTATGTTGGTTATATGTAATTATAAAAATATTTTAAAGAATAGGCAAATTGACCAGTATCCTTTTAACGTATGGGCCTACTGTGCACAGGGGCCCCATGGGCTTAAATTGCAATTTTTATTGTTTGGCGTTCATTGACATATTTAAATGTTCGTTTATATGTAGCCCTTATTATTATTATTTTTTAAATATTGCGTTTTAACATTATATATTTATTGAGATAAATCAATTAAAAAAAGAATCCCATAACACCATCTTACATTACAAGACGATTCTACGTCATCTAGCTTTCTCATATACCTCTCTTTCTATATTCTAGTATCTGTCTTTGTTTGACCGTTCAACATCAGAGGTAAGTCACACATGCAAACACGAAATACATCAAATCGTTGGCACAAAACAACGAGTAAAATATAAAATAAGACGGCTTTAGGTTCTACTAACTTGTTTCCATGTTTCGTTTATTTACTGTAAATGTCATTTGTATTGTTTTTCCTAATGAAGAGTAGAGTACGTTGATTATTATTTAATATTAATACAGAACTAGAAGCTAAAACCGTTTTATTTTAATATAATAAGTTCTGAAAGAATTTTTACTATGTTAAATCAAATTTACTTACGACAACCGTATTATTCTGGCTGGACACAGTACTTTGGCTGCAATATCTCTTATATACGGAATTGGATAACCAATAGATAATTTAGCCAATGAACTAACATCAAAATGTCTATTTACACCATGTATTTTCATCAATATGTCTTGCCAAACTTGAAAAACAGTACCATAGTCAGTTCTACAGTAACAACAGCAACAAAAAGAAAAATTATTAAAAAAAAAAATGTATTTACATTGTTTACTATCAAATGGCTTCGACGCTTATCCAATAAAATTGCAACAAAACCAAAATATTTTTATCGTTTGCCCCCTGGGTAATTTATCTCTGTACGCCACTGACCGCACCCTCTATAATTATTGTGTTATTTTAATGTTGCGGTCGTTCTCGATTCTGAACATAGTTTTGTTTTTTTTTTCGTTTTTATTTTTTTTTTTGCTCTGATGGTAGGTATATAATCATTCAATTGTTTTAGTGAAATCATAAGGTACAAGAACAAATCACTTAATAGACTATTAATCTGCTATGTAGCACGATGCATTAGAAAAGTACTCCCAAGTATTTTATGGACAGCCCTTAATATTGCATTCCTTGCATTCTTTTGAAAAGACCGATGGTACATACTTATATAAGATTTAAATTTTGATAATTTTTTTTTGAAATTATGTTTTTGCTTTGTTTTGGTAACATGTAAATTATCAAAACTGGCAATTTAAAAACCAAGACTTCTTAATAATACAATTTTAATAATAATAATATTTAATATCTACATCGAAAGTACTTAAATATGAGCTTAAATGCATTTTACTTAAACATAGTTTCTGTTTGTTAGAAGATTAATTCTTTTAACTTTTTTTTACCATGTTTTATTAATATTATTATTATTAAAATAAAACTGCTTTAAATTATAGTTCTGTATTAATATTTACTAATAATCTACGTTTCGACAAACTCAACATCCGTCTTTATCAGGAAAAAATATTTTTCCTAATAAAGACAGACGTTGAAGTTCGTCGAAACGTCAATAATAAATAAATAATAATACAGAACTATAACCTAAAGCAGTTTTATTTTAATATAATTAGTTCTGAAAGATTTTTTACTATGTTAATATTATTATTATTAATGTTTATATTTAATAAAAAAAATTACCTTGGTATGAGAATAATCTTCTCAAACGCTTTCACCATTTTATTAACTTTACTATTCAAAGGATTTTTCGAAATTGCAATAACCATCACCCTATCTTCTTGTTTAATCGGCTTAACAATGCCTTTCTGTAACATAGTTTTAAGTCGTCGCGGATCTAAATCTTTTTCTTCTTTGGGAATCTTTTTATAAAATGGTTTCTCGGCACCATCGATATAGATAACAGTCGGTTGCAGAACGCGTGACATTTTCTGTATGAGATGAAGAAACATTTTCTTACCCGCTTTACCGGGATATTTTCCCACTAAAACCGCGGGCGATAGATCGAACATAACCGCATTGGTTTCGGTGCAGATTGCCTCAATTAAAAGATGTTTACCGCTTTGACGAGGACCACAAATTGCCACTGATTTTGGCTTTGGAACATTTTCACCACCTTTTCAGAAAACAAAAAGCGAACAAAATAATAGGAGTAATAAATAAATAATCTCAATCAATAAGCTTTGTAAACTAGAAAGTTAAATTTTAATATGTTTTGGAAGGCAAACAAACTATTGTCTATTTTGTTGTAACTAAACTGTAAAAAAAATTAGGTAATTTTACATAAAAACCCGAGGCAACTGATTTACACCAGTTTAATATGTAAATTTACAGACGACACAGGAAATTTTTTACATTTTATAAATATAAAATACTTATACTTTATGTAAGTTTACTTATTTTTTCGTTAAAAAAAAACATATATATTATGATAAATTAATTATATTACTCAAAATTACAAAATTATATTATTTTTACAGGAAATTAATCGTTTTGCTGAAATAATATGTAATTTTTATACTATGGTTTTTATGTAAAATGGCAACTATTTTACAGTGTTGGAGGAGTAAAATGTAAAAGTAAGTTTTAAACTATAAGAAAACACTAGCCCTCGTATTCTCATTTTTTGTGAAAAAGTGCATATATTTTTTGTTTCAAAATAAATTTGTACTTCTACCTCTTATCAATAATATATGATATATATTTTTGTATATCTAATATTATAAAATTTAAATAAACTAATTAAAATTGCTTAATAAGTAATTTTAAGTGAATGTCAAAAATACTTTTGACAAAAATCATTTTTAAAAGTGAGGTGAGAATACACACCTATTGCCTATAAGTCTATTATATCCACATTTGATTTATTTATATTCAAAATATCACAAAAAAAAATTAATGCACACGAAACTGAAGAAAACGTTAAAAATTAAAATTTTTGCATAAGTAAATTAATACTAATTATCATAGTGAAAAATCTTTCGGAACTCATTGTATTGAAATAAAACGGCTTTAGGTTGTAGTTCTGTGTTAATATTTATTAATCATGGACGTACTCTACGTACTCAACATACATCTTCAGCAGGAAAACTGATACAAATGACATTTGCAGTAAATAAACAGAACATGGAAACAGGTTACAGTACTTAAGTACTTTTAAAACTAAAGTAACTGTATACTTGTATATATTTTTTTTAGCAGTGTTTGTACTTGGGTTAAGTAAAGTAATAAATATTAATACAGAGCCACAACTTAACGCCGTTTTATTTTAAAGTGCTATATATTCACCAAGTGGCAGTATAACATTATCGATCAAAACTTGTCGAATTTCACCAACACACGGTAGAGGGTCTAAATGCGGACAATTAATTCGTAATTCAAGATTTTTATAACCATATTCGCCAATAAACGTATCTAAACTGATGTTATTGTATTGTCGAATAATACCAGAATCATACAGTTCTTGAAATAAATCTTCAGTACTCCTATGCCCGGTGGGATCTTTCTTTGCTTTCTTACCCTTTTTACCTTTTTTCTTTTTTTCTTTCTTTTGTCCTTTTTTACCTTTTTTACCACCTGTTCTATCACGGTCATGCGCTTCATTCAGCAATTGTAGTTCAACTCTATTTGAAAATTAACATATCGTACGTTAATGTATAATTTTTACATTTATTTCAAAAAAAGTGTCTAAAATTGACTTTTTATTTTGGTTTAGGGGTAAAATTTATACACTTTGTAGATTCCAACGAAAGTTACATGTGTTACAAGTGCTAATTTGTTTTTGTTTAAAAAATTTGACTTAAAAGCAAAAAAAAAAATCCTTTAATAAATACACTTTCCATCGGTATAATTGTAGTTTACTGTATTTGTTGTGAAAGTTTCCAAAAAAAATGTTAAAAAACATCTAAAAAATCGATGCTACAAACAGAAATATCCTCTTAATTCGTAAAATTTAAATTGCAAGTATAATATTTAAATATAACTGGTACGTAATTTTGATATTTAAACAACAAAACTAGTATAAGGTTTTTTTTAAAAAATGCAATGAATAAGTGCATTAAAAGCATAAAATTTTCATATCCTTATCATAACACAAATCCAAATTATGCACAGAAAATCTGCCTGAGTAAATCTTTTTTTAAAGTACCCACAAACCCACACTCAATTTGAAGCAGATATTAAATGTATTTGTTATTGGTAATGATTAGGGTAAAAATTGACCTCATCATTTCGTCAACAATTTTCCGCATTTCCAGTTGTGTCTCGTAACATTTTTGCGTATCGATTTTCTCCATAATCGGTTCGTCATTTTTTCGTTCCTGTATGATTTGTTCATCTAGTTGCGTCCATTCCTCGTCGAATTGTTCCTCGACGATGTTCAATTGATCCAACGCGGGACTTTCTTTGAATTTAAACGGTTCGATGATACCTTTTTTCGCTCGTAACTTAGCTTCACGTTTCTCTTTCTTGATCCGTTCCTTTTCCTTTTTCTTCGCTGCGGCTGCCTCTTTTTTCTTTTTCGCTGCTTCTTCTTTCATCTTTTTTGCCAAACCCGGATTGTTTTTTAGTTTTTCTTTTTCGACACGTTTACGTTCTTGCTCGATACGATATTCTTCCGGTGTCATTGTTTCACCTCGTATTATTACAACTGCAGAAAAGAATAATTAATAATTAATTAATAATAATTTTATTTTATTGTATAAGGCATCGACTGCTAGGATCATTAGCCTGGTATAAAATAGTAATTAAAGTATTACTACTAAATTAATGACATTTATTATTATTATAATTATCGCCATCATCACAATCATCAAGAACACATTAAAATATATTAAAAGTTAGGTGCAAAGTTTAGTTATAAAAATAATTTAAATTAAATTAAAAATAATAACATATTATATGCTCCTATAATTTATTATATAGGTATTTAAAATAATAATAATAATAATGTATATATTTTAAAATTGAATTAGGTATTTCTTAAGGTAGAAAGTTGCAAATATTATGTTGGAATACATTAAACCGAAGCTAAGCGTACCCTCTAACAGCTGAATAAATAGATTTTACTGTGGGAATACTGTATGAGAGGTATTTTCATATCATTTTGACATATTTCAGAAGACGAAATTTAATATTTTAGCGAAAAAAACCTTCTTCATTTTTTTTTTCAAAGCACTCTACTGTTTATATATTTTTAATGCAATAATTTTTCGCTGCTATAGTATATAAGTAACGTATTTTTTTCCTGTCTCTACATAATTTGTAATATTTCACAGAGATGCAGTGTACGAGGCATTTATATATGATGTGTCTTAGAAAAATATTTATAATATGTTTTATTGAATGCAATGTGTTTTTAAAGAATTATATATGCAGTGTATTTGAAGAATTTTATATACAATGTGTTTTTCATATCTGAATATGCATTGTGTTTCAGAATTATATAATCAATGTATCAATATATACAATTAATAATCGATATTTCGACGAACTAAACGTATACGTACGTCTTTATCAATTCACACTCACGTCAATTCACATTTACAGTAAATAAACAGAACACAGAAACAAATTACTAGCTAACAAATAACTAACTTGTTTCTATGTTCTGTTTATTTACTGTAAATGTCATTTGTATCAGTTTTCCTGATGAAGAAGGACGCTGAGTTCGGCAAAACGTCGATTATAAATTAATATAAATACAGGATTTTAACGTAAAGCAGTTTTATTGTACATTTTTTTATGAAAAATTACATAATTTTTTTACGAATAAAAATTTGAATAAGAAGGCGATAATGGATCAAGAAGTAAGATGTTTAATTCTTATATAGTTATATTTTTTTTTTCTCAAAAATAGTACGTTTTGGCCATTTTAACATGTGCCATCCTCAGCACATGTTAAAATGACTATATAAGAATTAAACATCTTACTTCTTGATCTATTATCGCCTTCTTATTCAAATCTTTATTCGAAGAAAATCGTGCGGATCAACAACTTAACTTCATTAACAATAATTTTTTTACATTATACACTGTAAAAAGTTTTGTAAATTTACATAAATTGTTATAGTAAAAATTACTATAAAATTATATATAAAATACATATGTGATAATATGTAATATTTCATAAAATAAAAAGTGAATTTTGTAGTTGTTACAAATATGTAATAATACATTAAAATATATAAATATTTCACATAAAAAGTAAATTAGTAAATTAAGTTCTATATAAATACATAATAATCCAGGGCATCTTTGTTACTCATAACTTTTATTGTAAAATTATAGAAAAAAAATTTACAGTGTAGGAAAGCAATGAAACTTACTGGTTCCGCCTTCTTCCTCTGGAGGAATTTTATCAAACGCTAATGCCACATCGTACCAATACCGGAACCAATAACGAATTTCATCGCCGATATCTTCCATAAGTCTCGGTCCGACAACGCGTAATATACGTTCTTTTTCGTTACGACACGTCTCGATATATTCTTGTACTTTTTGCTCGCGTTTCTTTCGCTTTTTCTCCGCAGCTTGTTTCAGCAGATCGATATTGGTAGTTTGTCGCCAAGAGGGCATTGCCAGTTCGAGAACAATGTCTGAACGAATTTGACGTTGTTTAAGATCTCTTCGAATACGGTAACCACGCCAGAGACTTTGAATTAATGTTGCTTTTTCTTGTTGGATTTCTTTAGGAACTTTTCGCTTGATTGCTGCATATGCGGCAACTGGATCATTTTTGAATCGTTCTCTGTGCAATTTTTAGAAATATCTAATAGTAATTTTATGAAACAAGATCAGAAGTATATGGGTAAACTCATATATATATATATATATATATATATATATATATATATATATATATATAAAAAATTGTTTCGGAAGTAGTTGTTAATCAGTTAAGATAAATTAGTCAAAAAATGAAACTGCTTTAGGTTAAAGTTCTGTTTTAGTATTTATTTATAATCGCCGTTTTGACGAACTCAACGTACGTCTTCATCAGGATAAATAATACAAATATTTATTATTATTTTTTGTATCATTTATCCTGATGAAGACGGATGTAGATTTCGTCTAAACATTAATTATAAATAAATACTAATACAGAACTTTAACCTAAAGCAGTTTTATTTGAATATAATGAGTTCTGAAAGATTTTTTTAATGCACTGTGGAAAAAAATATAGCAAAATTACAGAAAAATAGTAGTATAAATATTCTGTATTATTTAAATTTTTTTTAAGAGTGTACTTAACATGCTATTTGTAAAAAAAAATTTACTCTATTAATATTTTATTTAAAGTTTGGTGTAATGTAGATCTTTGGAGCTCAAATCTAAACTTTTAACACGTCTTACTTTATCTGATATGAATTCCAGTCATCAAAGTACTCCAATCTGCCCTGC
Source organism: Clivina fossor (assembly GCA_963966155.1). NCBI lineage: Eukaryota > Metazoa > Arthropoda > Insecta > Coleoptera > Carabidae > Clivina > Clivina fossor. The sequence continues at coordinate 3,105,067 of OZ014571.1, read as the reverse complement.
CTAGCTCTTTCGTGAGCCTGTAGAATATTCAATCCTTCAATCATCATTTCTCTGGCATGATCAATTATTACCGAGATCACTGGTCTTTTGAAAACGATTTTCTTCTCGTCTCGACGGTCCTCGTCCTCGTCCGTTTCTTCTTCCTCTTCTTCTTCGTCTTCGGGAGGTGGCGGTTCATAGATTCGCTCGCCTTGGAAAAGACGTTCGGCCAGTTCCCGTAACTGAATGTCGCGCTGAATGGGATACACGGACAGCGGAATAATTTCTAGATCGCACGGCACCAACTTCATTTCGATGAGTGCCCCGTCGAGGTAGTGAAACTCGGAGATGTCTAATTCGACTAGATTGTTGCGGAGTTCAGCTAGACGCATTAATGCTGCGTCAATGATGCGACGCATTGCCTATATGGATAAAGGTAACGAAGTGAAAAGGTTGTATGATTTGGAATTTAGGAAAAAGAATTGGATTGTTGAGAAGTAAAAAAATTGTGTGTTTACAATTGTTTTATTTTTGTTTTATTTATTTTTTTTAGTTTCATAATTATTAATTTATTATAAATAATATTATTCATATCAGTAGAATGCAGTATGGAAAACAAAAAAAGGTTGCATGATTTGGAATTAAGGAAATAGAATAAATTGTATTAGTAAGAAGTAAAAAATTGTGTGTTTACAATTGTTTTTTTTTTGTTTTATTTATTTTTTTTAGTTTCTTAATTATTAATTTATTATAAACAAATTATTTATATTAGTAGAATGTAGTTTAGAAAACAATAAAGGTTGTTGTATGATTAAAAAGTAAAAAAAATGTTTGTTTACAATGTTGTTTTTGTTTTATTTTTTATTTCTTAATTATTAATCTATTATAAATAAATTATTCATAAAATAAAGCTGCTTTAGGTTGTAGTTCTGTATTGAAATTTATTTATAATAAACGTTTCGACGACACTGAACACTCGTTTTCATGAAGAAAAAAGTAATACAAATGACATTACAATACAGTACATAGAAACAAGTTAATAGATAACAAATAAGTGACTAGATCATAAATTTGTTATAGATTTTTAATTAATGAAAGCCAAATTTTAATTTTCAAAGTTAAAATTTTGCAAAATCGCTTTCTCTCATCCAAAAAACGTAGATTCACCACATTTTATCAAAAATCACAAAAATATACAAATAAATTAATATTTCTCGAATATTAGTATAGGACATTTGACATTTGACATTTGTCACAATTTGACAATAGCTGTCACTTTATTCTGGTTTCTTATTTATTATAAATAAAGCCTATAAATTGAAAATCAAAACTAGCTATTTTAACACACACTGAAAATGCGGCATTAATATTTTTGGGCATATTCCACACTTGTTTGCAGCAATTACATTTTTTTTTACATTTTTAAAATGATAGATTTATATGTTAAAATAAAACAGTTATAGATTCTAGCTCTGTATTAATATTTATTAATAATCGATGTTTCGGCGAACTTAATGTACATCATCATCAGGAAAAGTTGCAAATGACACTGAGAGTAAATAATGAATGATTTTTTGTATATTATATTATTTACTTACTTGTTTATACACTATTATCAACATGACATAATCAAAGGGACTAACAAATAGAATAAAAATTCACTGAATAATAGTAAAGTAAACGTCACTAACCTGACTCTTTTGCACTTGAAATGTATTACTCCAGACGGCGTCGAGACGCTGTATGACGCGCAAATATTTGACGTACAAACGTGCCACCATCGGTAGCGGATCGACTGGCACTTTGTCTTTGAGGGAACGATCGAAATCCGCCAAATGTTGAAGTTGCGCGCGCTTCACAATCCACATACTATTCGACGATGCTTCATACTCGTCGAATTCCTCATCGGATTCCGTACCCTCTTCTTCCAACATTTTCGATCAATTTTTTATTTACTTTCCGATTCGGGTTAAAGAGATTAAATATACACTTGTTAATTTAATGTGAGACGATTTGACATTATGTACGAACTTGACAATTTTGATTGGAACTATGCGTTACCATGGCATAATTTAAATTTTCTCGTTAATCATAAAGTTAGAAGAAAATCTCCTGCATTCATTGTTTTTTTTAATTTATTATTTATTAATTACTGACACAACAGATCTGAGGTTCAAAATGTGTCTTTACATAAAAATACATTCAGACAAAACAAAAATACAAATATATATATATATATATATATATATATATATATATATATATAATTAATAATTGAAATATACTATATTTACACGTATTTTACTAATATTATATAATATTATATATAATTCATTCAGTTTTACTAACATTTTCAACGTATTAATTTTTTTGTACATTCATCAATTAATTAATTCTTGAAAGGAATAGAAAACAAAGACAATATAGACTAATATCAAGTGTATTTATTCTGACATTCTGACAAACTATTACAGTTAAGTTAATTGATAATTGTATTGTTTATTTTTTTTATTGAATGCTGTATGGAGAAGTGCAAGAAATGTCATGTGCTGTGTCCATGATGGTCAAAAACTGCATATTCTACCAAAGAAACACGACTAAGTATTTAATTTGACATCTCCGACGGCTGTATTGAAAGTTATTATTTGAATTTGAATTTGATTATTGAAAATGTTTGAAGAAGTGCAAGAAATGTAATGTATATCACCAAATTTGTCAGAAATTGTATATTCGACCAAACAAAGATAAATTCTCACAAATTACGTAACAAATATAAATAATATATGTATACATATAGTATTCTACAACTGTTAGTAACTGGTTAAGGATGCTTGACATGTATTTTTATTTATTTTTAATTTAGTTTCTTGTTTAGAATGCTTGAAGAAAAAATCGTACATGTCTGACTCGGAATAGAAAGCACATTTGTGTTTCGCCCAGATTGCTTTGCCTCGGTCACAAATATCTGGACTCATTACAATAATCATCGTAACATAATATACTATTTTCTGTATAAATTATAAATTGTAGAACTAATAATTCGATAAAAATTTAACGATTATTTTCGGTATTATAACATAAATTATCAAGCGCAAAAATTCTATATACCTATCAGAATATCGTAGAACTTTACGTCAATTTATAAGTCGATATAAATTTTCCAAGATATTACAGTAAATATCTCTGGCATATTGCATGTTAGAATCGATTGCAGTTAACGATAAGATAATATTTACTATTGCAACAATGTCATCATATATTCCATCGGCTGATTATTAAGTTGTACACCGTAAAGCAACCAACCGATGATCACGGTTCGGTCAAGTCATCTCAGCTCGCTCAGCCCAACAAAACACACCTAGAAGGCATATGCATACAGGTTCAAGCACCCATTATCCTCCCGTGAGTCTTAAGCGCGGTGATTGTTCTCTACCACCGGGTGGCGCACACACACCAAGTTTATTGGTCTTGTGTGTGTGGGAGTAGCATTCGAAGCCGAGAGGTCCGCCATATTGGCGCGGTTTGGTCGCGTGGTTGCGCTCTCCGCTGCTCAAGAAGCCATTTATGTGGGTGAGCTGCCGCTGCTGCTTGCCGCCAATGGGTGGAAGCCTGTGGCCGCGCCTCGGCCGGCCAATGGCCGATGGTATGCCCCCCGATACTCAACAACCGGTACACACACACTGCAGGATGGCTTGGCTCCACGGGGGCCCCGCCAGTTAGCTGTTGGTGTCCCCGCGCGAAACAACTACTGCCTCCTCAATGTATCTCTATCTGCTTCACTAAATACGTCAGTGATCGGGTTTTAGTTTGTTCAAACATTGGACGCCAGATGATTGATTGTAATCAATCAGTGATACATCTTTATGTGTTTTACTAATTTAGTGACGAATTTCATTTTATTTAAACAATTGCATCTAATTAACAAAGCTTACAAGTGACATTATTACATATCCTCAACTATTCGCATGAAAAAATTTCAAATTTTGCTCAATTTACTCAAAAACTACTGCCTCATCTCTACCTGCTTAAAAAATAAATTAGTGATCGTTTTGATGAAATCAGTGATTCATAAAGATGAACTTAAAGACGTGAATACCGTTTTACTAATTTAGTGATAATTTTAGCTTATTTAAACAAATGAATCTAATTAACATATTTTAAAAGTGACAGACATTTTTCTTATTATATAACCGCAACTATATGCAGCAGGAAAATTTAAAATTTTTGTTCAATTTACTCAACTTATCAGTTATTACCATTTATTAACTCAGTTTTAATAAAAAATAACCAAAATTAATAGTAAAGTGCCTTCTATTGCAATTTTAAGATAATACTGTAAAAATACTATCCAAATATTTAATTAAATCGTTATTTAAATTTTTATTTAACGTATTTCTAGATAGAATGAACTAAAAAAATTAAATATTAGAAATAAAACGTTAAATTAACTAATTCATGATCAAATGTGATAAAAATATTTTTCGTTTTCATAAATATAATTGAATTTGTGTAAAACTAAAAATAATTAAATATTAACTCAATAAAATATAAAAATGAATTTTAGAGTTGCAAGTAAATGAATATATATGTGAATGAATATATTACTAGAAGTTATTTTAAAAACACAAATTAAACCCATTAATTATTTAATTAATATTTGTAATGGATCGCTAACATTAAAAGTAAATTTCTAAACAATAAAGTGTGCGCATAATTAAACCCTTTAACACAAGCAAAACAAACTTGCAAACTTTAAACAGTAACTGTTGTGCAAACATTGAATATACAATTATTATCCTTTGCGGATTAAATTCGTGTTACTTGGATAGCATGCTGGATGGTCTCGTAAGCAGGATCTTAGCAGGACGATGTCCTTTCGTTGCGTACCGGCACTTCAGCCCCTATCGGCTGATTGTAGTAGTGCCACCTGGGTGAGTACCATTCAACTATGGGTTGGCTTGCAGGATTTTGTGGTTGAGGTAGTGAGTTAGTTTAGCTATCAGCCGCTAGGTGTCAATAGTGAGTGGATGCTGTGATGATATTTCATCTCAGGTGATTGTCTTTTTAGATGCGCGCGCATAATATTCAATTTAGGGAATTTAATTTGTGATATTTAGGGCGCAAAAGTTTGGTACAGAAGAACTTATTGTCATCTGATTCATTCAGGATTATTTTGTGATAAAAACTAGAAATATACAAAATTAAGTAGAAAGTTATGTATTTTTGAATATAACGTATAATTAATTGAGTAAAAAATACATTTTAAAATTGCATTTATTTTTGTTTTATTTAACATTTATATTATTAATGGAAATAAAATACAATTTTGAAGGAAGTGACGACATGTTTTTAAAAATTGTAATATAATTAATTAAATTTGTAATTTAGCATTATGAAATTACAAAATCCTGCTACTTACATCAATTTAAATTATAGTTTTTACAGTGTACTTAAACAAAATTATAAAATTAGTCAAAAATATGTTGTTTTTCGTGATACTCTAATTTGTTAAAAATATATTTGATACCATTTCGTTGAATTTTGTAAATCTACAGATTTATTAAATTCTAAAAATAGTCTGATAATAATATTACTATAATATTAATATTAATATTAATAATATTACTAATTGTCGGAATACTGTGCTAAAGGTCTTTTCATCATTTTCATATGATTTTGACATTTTTACAGAAGATCTAAATTTAATATTTCAGCGAAAAATATATTATTAATTTTTTTTAGAAGCTTTTTACTTACTATTTGTGGTTTTTTTTAATGCGATATATTTACACCATTATTGTATACAAGCAATATACTTTTCTACTCTATCTCTCTTTCTCTCTTTTTTTACAGAAGCTGTATTATTTCACGGAGATACAATGTGTCTAAGAAAATTATTTACAATATGTTATATATAATACATCTAAATAAATCATATATTCAAGCGTAAATGCTGAATCCGTCAATTAATAATTATTTACTACAGATTTATATTTTTCTATTTATTTATCTTTGCTACTACACTGTACAACGGAATTTGAAATTTTTAACTCCGTCAATATTGCTACAAAATCGAAAGCTGCTTGTTGCCGTTCGTCATATGTTTTCCGGTTTTCGAAATTTTATCTCGCGTCAAACAAAAACAAAAAAAAAACATGTAGATAAACACGCACGTGTGTTTTATTATTTATATTTTATTTTTTTTCGTCTGAAAATTAATTAGTTTGTTAATCTATTTGATTTCTATAAGCGAATAACTATATTTTTATTCTTTGATTTCTTTTTCTTTATATAGTGCTCCAAATTTGATTTCGATTACTGATCGATATCTATTGATTTCCGCTGCATGTTGATAGCGTTTTTATACTTACATATAAAATGATTGTTAGCGGACATGACAATGTTGAAATCTTAAAACACATTTGGATTTAAGCCTCACGATTAGATTTAACCACTAACAAGGGAGCTTTACAAATATCGTTGTCTCTCGATATGTGAATATTTAAATTTTATATCGAACACAGGAAATACTAGGAGATACTTTTTAGTCTGTTTTATAAACATTGTTTTTTTATTTAAATAATTATTTTTGTTATTTGTGACAATATTTTATTACTTATTCATATATCAAAAATTTTACATTAAAAATTGACGCGAGTAAAGATTTGTAAACTGTTACTTGTGAGTTCGAAATGGAATGAATAATGATAATCGGGCACTTAAAACGATGTTATATCTACACAGGTATTTTAATATTTTTCTCTCTTGTTGTTAGCTCTTGATGGTACCGTTATGAAATTACAATGGCCGGTCTTTATTATTTGAATATTGTTTTGTTTTTGATTCGTTTTTTTACCATTATATGTCAATGAAAATTGATGATTTTTGACTGTTGTTCTTGTGTATGTTAAATATATTTTTCTGCTATTTAGACATGTGAATAGACTTTTTTTTAAAAAACATTTATCATTTACAATTATCAATCTACTAAAAATTAAATATTTTTTTTTTTTATATTATATTATATACAGTAATAATGAAAATGTTTTCAAAGAAACATGTTGAATGTTGGGTTTGGCTGCAAAAGCATAAAAATAAAAATGACTGCTGTGAAAATGTATGTACGAAATAGATTAGTGTATGATGAGTAAAAAATAATTCCTTTAATTAAAAATTTATAAATTTTATGATCTACTTACTAATTTTGTTACCTAGTAATTTGTATCTATGTTCTGTTTATTTACTGTACATGTTATTTGTATAATTGTCTTTATGAAGACGTACGTTGAGTTGTCGAAACTTTGATTATTAACCCTACAACCTAAAGCCGTTTTATTTTTGTTAATAAAAATTAAAAAAAATTTTACTTTTCTGTTTTATTTAAAAATTAAAAATAAAACTGAACTACGTATTTCAAATTATCTTTCTTGATAAATTTTATATTTTAATATTTTTATTACACTGTATTTATTTATTTGATATGTTAATTACAATATTATTATTGAACTTTTAAAGTTAAGTAAGTGAATTCAAAACGAATATAACATAATTACTATTCTATTATATACTTGTTCATATTACAGACAACTTGATCTTATAAGTCTGATATGAACAAAATCAAATTAATTTCTAAATAATCAAAATGACTAATCGAAAGCTAATAGATTGTTTGGAATCAAATTGTCTGCAACCAAATGTCACAAATTTATTCTTTATGTGGCACATTCGATTGTTTGTCAGTTGTTTAGCAACGCCTACTTTGTTTTATTATTTTTTTTGTCAGGTACAAGCAATATGTAGCTTTGCTTACACCGACAGGGTAAGGACTAGTCAGACAGTTGTTTTGTTTGTGGGCTGTAGCGTTTTTTCACCCCCTTTAAAAAGAGACCAATTATCCGTGGAACCCTGGGGCTAATGTATGTAGAATTAGCTGGTAAATTTTGCAAAAGATGTAATGACACTGGCAATTTGTAATATTGAAATCAAAGATAGATTTTTTTGGTGATTGTATTGTCGTTATTGGGTTTATTAAAAAGGGGGTTGATGACCAAATGTGTTTAGAAATAGAATTGAATTAAATGTCCATCTGTTATTTTGCTTTTTATTTGTTCTTTGAATACAATTCTGTATGATTTTGATTCAAAATCATACTAAAAAAAATACAATTATGATTCAAAATTTCTGAATCATAATTGTATTTTTTTTTTAAAACGAATGAGTTTAAACTTTAAAGATTTTTTATTGTAAAGTTTTGTTTAAAAATTTGATTTGTTAAACTTGTGTGAATATTTTTGTTTGAGAACAAATTTTGACTTTAAAAGTTTAGATATTTTAAGCGAAAGTTTCCAAGTAGTAGGAATAAAAGAGCATGTATGAGAGTGGAATTATGAATGTGGATGAAGCGAAAGTTGCTTGTTTGGATAGGAATGTTTGGAGGCGACTGATTTCGGGATGATGAAAAGAGTTTGTGACACACCCTTTTGGGTACGTGGCGTGATTGTGTATGTATGTATGTATGTAGATATTTTAAAGTAGGTATATACTTTTTGCAATATGGTAATCAGTTAAATAATTTTTTAATGTTGCGTTGTTAAAGGTTTGTGGTTGTTTGTAAATCTACTATTGCAGAACATACGTTAAAAAATCTTCATTATGTAAAATTCGAAGATACTGTAATAATTGCAAGACCCATCAATATTAACAGCAGATTGATAAAAGAAGCAATTGAAATTTATAAAGAAAAAAGATTTAAATATATTTAGCTTTCTCTAATTTCAAATTTATAAATTTTATAATCTAGTTACTTATATTGTTACCTAGTAACGTGTTTCTATGTTTTGTTTATTTACATATTATATATCATTTGTATAATTTATCCTGATGAAGATGTACGTACTCTACGAATGTATAAATATTAATACAGAACTACAACCTGTAGCCGTTTTATTTCAATAGAAAGGTTTTTCAAAAGATTTTAGTTTACAATTTATTTTGCTTAACGTAAATAACTAAATCCTAGTAGTAATAAAATCGACAAAAGAATACATGGTTCTTGCTATAACCTAAATTTCGAGAAAAAAAAGGAAAAACTAAAATTGTCGAGTCTCGACCGCAATAAACGTAAAATTATCCTTTTGTAAATGAAACCCTGGCGCCTTGTTCAATTCCCACCCCCTAGTTCATCAACCTTCCATCTATTTCGTATCTCCCATCTACTTCTTCAACACATTTCTAGCCACCCAGCACAAATGACAAATCCATTTGGCACGTTTCCTAGAAGGTAGTGTGCAGCACGAAGACTGACGACTGCACACTGTCTTTTTCTCTGCTTGGTATATAATAGCGTCGCGGTTGGGGGGCTTGGGGGGGGTGGGGGGACGGTTTGGTAATGAGTACGACAAGGAGCGACAAACTTGCGTGAGCGAGATGTAGTGTCGCTTGGGGAAAGGCATTTCAAGGTTGCCTCGAGCGCTACCTGGAGACACTGCAGGTGGAACTGCCATGGGCGCCCCCCAAACTGCCTCATTGAATTCTTTCGGCTTGCTGCTGCTGCTGCGGCTGTCATTCGATTTGGAGGATGCTCGGCTGTGCGATGATTGGAATAGTCTATACGTGCTACGTTGCCGAATTCTACATTTATTTTCTTCAAAATATTTTGTTTTCGTAGACTTATATTTGAAATAATCATAAATAAATATGTGGTATAACTAGGAGAGATCGGGTACGAAATAGACTAGTGTATGATGAGTGTGAAATTGAAAAAAATGTTGTAGCAAAAGTTGGTGTTAGTCAGTTAAGATGGTTCGGACATGTTGAGCGAATGTCTAATGAACGTTTGGTTAAAAAGATATATTTGAATGATTTTGATGGTATTCGTTTGCGTGGACGTCCGATGAGTAGCTGGAGTGGTATGATTGAGAGTGTTTTGCGTGAGCGAAAGTTTCCAAGTAGTAGGAATAGAAGAGCATGTATGAGAGGAATTATGAATGTAGATGAAGCGAAAGTTTCTTGTTTGGATAGGAATGTTTGGAGGCGACTGATTTCGGAATGATGAAAAGAGTTTGTGCCACACCCTTTTGGGTACATGGCGTGATTGTGTATGTATGTATGTATGTATAAATAAATATTTAAAATAAAACGGTTTTTGGTTAAAGTTTAGTTAAAGTACATCTTCATCAGGAAAAGAATACAAATAACACATACAGTAAATAAACAGAACATAGAAACAAGTTACTAGGCAACAAAATAAGTAGCTAGATCAGAAAATTTATAAATTTCTAATTAAAAGAAGCCAAATCAGTTACTAGTCACACTGATTCTTTATTTATTTCACTGATAATTATTTTCTTCAAAATATATATTTTTTGGGAGCCTTATAGGCCATTTTACACGGTAATAATTTATGAATAACTATTTGAAATAAATCATGAATATAGTTCTGTATCAATATTTATTAATAATCGATGTATTTTCCATACTAAACATTCGCCTTCATCAGGAAAAATGATACAAATGACATTTACAGTAAATAAAAAGAATATAGATACAAGTTACTAGATAACAAAATAAGTAACTAGATCATAAAATTTATAAATTATTTATTAATGAAAGCAAAATTTTATATATTTGTGTGAATATGCCCATTTATGTCATCTACCACTACTACTATCTGTCAATAACTGTCATTTAACTGGCTGGCAATGTAAAACAATGGCGTTTATTTACTGCCAGTTGATAATAGTGGTAGATGACATGAATGCGCATATCCACACAAATCTATTTCAAATATTTAGTAAAAATAAATCAGTCTCAAATATTTATTCATAATTTATTCCAAATAGATATTCATAATTATTACCGTCTAAAGTTATCTTAAATGAACATAATTTGTTTACAAATATTTATTAATGCTATGTTCACACGATGCACCGTTTACGTACGAGAATCAGTATCTGCCTCTATCGCATTCACGTTTTTTGAAAATTTTAAATTTTTGGTTTTCCGTTCAGCATATGAACGTGGCATTAAAAATTTTAACCTAACGGATGTTTTCTGTATTATTTCCACTAAAAATAAACGTTCGTTAAAATTAACCAATTATTTCGTAAGAAATCTCGTTGCTGTATAACAACGTGATTTCTTACGGAATCTCAGAATTTTAATTTTAACGAACCATTATTTTTAACTGAAATAATACAGAATACAAGGAAAGCGAACTTAAAGACGGCAATAATTTACGAATAAATATTTGAAATAAATCATGAATAAATATTTGGGATTAATTTATTTTCACTAAATTTATTAAAATATTTGCGTAATAATTTTTATTAATTATTAGTTAATTTGATAATTAAAAAATATACATATATCTTTACAAATAATTTTATTATATTTTAAAAATGCTTTATATTATGTTTTGTAAAATAAATAAAAATTATTAATATTATATTGTTTTTCTTTTTTTTTAATTAGTAGGTACATACAATTTTAGATTGAATAAGGTCAGACAAGTCAGTTTTATAATTAAAAAGTTACTTAAAATTTAACACGCATCAATTTCTTGACTAAAATTATAATTTTTTTATTATGACACCTAAATTATTTAAATAAAACGGCTCTACGTTGTAGTTCTGTATTAATATTTATTAATAATCAACGTCTTCATCAGGAAAAATGATACAAATGATATTTACAGTAAATAAACAGAACATAGAAATAGGTTACTAGAAAACAAAGTAAGTAACTAGATCATAAAATTTATAAAATTTTAATTAAACGAAGCCAAATTTTATTTATTATTGTTTGAAAATTAGTATAGTATTTGTATAATATATATATATATATATATATATATATATATATATATATATATATATATATATATATATAATAGTATATAATCGTAAATATTAGCTCGATTAGAGAAATAAAATAAAAAAAAAATATTCTTTAAATTTTTAATTTTTATTTTTATAAAAGTTATATAAATACAGATTTTTAAAAATTACTATGTAATAAAAAACAGAATTTATACACCTGTACTGTATTTTGCAATTTATTTTATATATATAGAATCTAGATTTTTGTTTATCAATTAAATATTGTATAGCTGACTAATTTAAGATTATAAGTTTTTTCTACATAAAATATAAAAAATAAAAGATGTAAGTAAAATTTATACATTAGATATGCATCGGGTTAACTATATATTAATCCAGTGGCGTAACTAGGATTTGGTGGCCCACCCGCAAAACAAAATGTAGGTCCCGATAAACTTTTCAAAATTCAATGATTAGGTACAAGGAAAAAAGTAATAAGTGCAATATTTTTTATAATTCTTAAAGGTAAAAAAATAACAAATATATATAATAAATCATATACTTAATATAAAATTCGGGCTTTTTTGTTAGCAAAATCCGTTATTAAGAGTTTTTAAATTTAAATTTTCTGCTGCATAACGTTCTATTGCCAAAAGAGCGAGATTACTTAATCTATCTTGATTCATGCTGTTTCTAAGATATGATTTAATTAATTTTAATTTGCTGAAGGATCTTTCTGCTGTAGCCACAGTGACAGGAATGCTTAAAAATAGTAATAAGGCAGTGCAAACTTCACATAAATCACTTTTTATAAAGAAATAATTGATTAAAATAATATTTGTCATTTCCTGTATAGTTGTATTGGCATTAATGCTGTTTTTAAAAAATATACCGCATTAATTAATTGCATCGGAAATTTTTTTGATAAATCATTGCAATAATGTTTTTGTAATGCTGTTGCCGACTTTAGAAATTCTTTTTCTGATAATGTTAGCAATGTTTTTGGCCTTAAAAATCCAAAAATATTTGCAAATTGTGTTGTGCCCCCTTTAACTGCGCGGCCCCCCCGCATTGCGGGGTTTTGCGGACCCTATTTACGCCACTGTATTAATCTGTTATTATTTATTTCTCTTTACACATGATTTTCCGTTTCTGTGATTTAAATGTAATTAATGTTAAAAGCAGTCTGTCAAGGCTCTTGCAAAATGAAACTCAATTGAAATACTATCCAAGTTTTCAATATATATTTATATTATCATCAGGGAGTTACAATATTATACATGTAATTAATATAACATTCTTTTTAATTAGATTAACATAAAAGCACATGTTTAACTTACAATTCGCAGAGTTAGTAAAAAAACTGAATTCGATCAATGAAAAATACATTTTAAAAGGGAAATAATTAGAAAATAACAATCAAGAAAACTACATAGTTATAGAAACCATAAAATTAGTAGAAATATACGATTTAAAATATTTCACAAAATGTCTACACGTCAAGTATTTTGTAACTTGTAAACAGTTTTGTTTAAGTAATCATCCAATCACGACAAATTCGATTATATATATATATATATATATATATATATATATATATATATATATATATATATATATATATAAATAAAAATAATAATAAATTTACATTGATACTTATGTCAACAAGTGATACCTAGTTGAACAGTTTTAAAGAAGAAAAATTCTCGACTGTGGTCGAAACCCGTATGTACCGCCACTGCGGTGTGTCGACAGCGGGGCCACTTGTCCGGCAGGTCCACGGCGGGCCCCCGAGGCCACGGCCCGCAGTCTGCAGTGCGATTGTGTCGGTGCTGGGCGCGCTTGCTGTGATTGTGTTTGTCCGGTTTGCTCGCTTACCCATTCGTTCGTATCTTTTGTGTTATATTTTGCTCTTACCGTGTGCTTGAGTGTGTGTGTGTGCGTGACTCTGACTCTTCCACCACCTGGACATGCACCACCAGTATGGACGAGTGCCCCAGCTCGCCGGATTCGATCGCCAGTGATCAACTCACCGTTGACATATTGACGCGCGCCCCCAAACGACGCAGGCACGATTTGACGCCCGAGAAAAGGGATACGTTGACGCCCGATTTAGCGAAAACACCGGGAAGCAATAATAATGATGTGGGTTTTGTGCTCATGGACGACCAACAGACTAATGCTGATGATGACGATGATGTAGGTATTATTTTGATACGGACGAATTTCTTGATCAACTGTTTACATGTTCTTATTTTTCTATAATGAACTGGTTTTAGGATAAAATTACGTTAATTATTTATATAAAAACTACGTTTCGACGAAATTGAACGCTCGTTTTCATTTTTACCTGATGAAGACGAACGTTCAGTTTCGTCGAATCATCGTTTTTATATAAATAATTTACAGAATTTTATCCTAGAACAGTTTTCATATTGAAAATAATAATGATGTAGTAAAAATTCTTTCAGAACTCATTATATTAATAATTCTATATAATTATAATCGATGTTTCGATGAACTCAACGTACGTCTTCATCAGGATGACGTACATGGAGTTCTGTAAAAATACATTTATGGAATATGTAAATTTACAACAGTTTTTTTTACAGTGTAGATTTAAAACTGTTGATATTGTAGGTTAAATAGCTATTTAATGATTTTGTTTTGAAACGATGGAAACATTAAATATATCAAATATTAGAATAAAACGGCTTTAGGTTCTAGTTCTGTAATAATTTATTAATAAACGAACGTTTCGATGAGTTGAACGTGCATCTTCAACAGGAAAAAAATATAAAAAAATATTAAAAAAAGTCTGGCCGAAATACAAAAAGATCTTTTTATTCCGAATGACTTATACGATTTTTTCTTCAAAACTAACCTTAACCAGTTACTAACTGTTGTAGAATATTATGTATATGAATATATAATTTATATTTGTTACTTGATTTGTGAGAATTAATTTTTCTTTGGTCGAATATAAAATTTTTGTCCAGTCTGGGCAGTATACTATTGCATTTCTTGCACTTCTTCACACATTTTCAATAATTAAATTCAAATTCATACGATAATAAACAATGCAATTGTCAATTAACTTAACTTAATAATTTTTAATATAGCCATCGGAGATGTCAAATTAAATACACTTGAGCGTATTTCTTTGGTCGAATATGCAGTTTTTGACCACCCTGGACGGTGCACATTGAATTTGTTGCACCTCACACATTATCAATAATTAAATTAAAATTCAAGCGAAAATGAACAGTGCAATTGTCAATTAACTTAACTTGACGTAATAGTTGTCAATATGGCTGCGCCGAAGATATCAGATTAAATACACTTCACGTTGAAGTTATATTTGATACTGCCACCAGTGCTGTATATAGTAACTAACTGCTGTATAATAATGCTCATTAATGAACAATGCTCATTAATGGCAATATGGTAACATAATATTAATATTATGATACACTTTGGGAAAAAATAATTTTTTTGTTACATTTAATTATTTTATTGATTTAAATGTATCATAATTATAATGTTAATATATTTTATGGAATACCTTTTAATTTGTTCAATATTGCACAAGAGCATGGCATAAAAATATAAATATATAATATAAAAATGAAACGGTTTTATGTTCTAATCTGTATTAATATTTTTGTATTATTGTATTTATTTATAAAACTAAATTTTAAAACCTTTTCATTTTAAAAACACTCTGTTAAGAATGAATTTAAAATTTGTAGAACATAGTAAAAAATCTTTCAGAACTCATTATATATATATATATATATATATATATATATATATATATATATATATATATATATATATATATATATAAAAACAATAGAAAACATCATTTATTGTGAAGTAAAATTTGGCTTCTTTTAATTAAAAATTTATAAATTTTATGATCTAGTTCCAGTTACTTATGTTGTTACCTAGTAACTTTTTTCTATATGTTCTGTTTATTTACTGTAAATATCATTTGTATCATTTTTCCTGGTAAAGATGTACGTTGAGTACGTCGAAACGTCGATTATTAATAAATATTAATATAGAACTACAACGTAAAGCCGTTTTATTTTAATATAATGAGTTCTGAAAGAGTTTTTTTACTAAGTAATATCTAGATTCAATAATATGTCTCTTAGTTGAGAATTAGCTTTTTATAAATGTCTTTCACAAGCAGTAAAATGTATTTAAATGTAAATGAATTTTTTATTGCTATGTCAAAGATGACTATGATTATAATATCTCTGATCTTTACAACTCTATAACTATTGATGATTGGACAAAAATAAATCGACTTACAAATTACTTATAAATAAAAAAATATCTGTATATTACATCAAATCATATGTTATTAAAATAAAACGGCTATAAGTTGTAGTTCTGTATTAATAATTGACGTAAGAATGATACAAATGACATTTATAGTAAATAAACCGAAGATAGTATCACGTTATTAGGTAACGATATAAGTAACTAGATTATGAAATTTATAAATTATTAATTAATGGAAGCCAAATTTTATTTAAATTAGTGCTTTCACAATGATTAATATTATCTTTTTCTTTATAAATTGCTATTATTTCTCCGTTTTATTTCAATATAATGAGTTCTGAAAGATTTTTTTAGTATATCACATATTATTATTTTGCTCAGAATATATAATATTTGCTTTCAAACAAGAAAACGTCAGTTTATAAAATGAAAGCAAAATATGAAATATACATTACAATTCTTTAGTACATTTCCGAAGAGAAAAATTTCTAGATAAACGTTTAAATAAATTACATATACACATGTCGAAGTATTGCAAAATAGAAAAACTATTTTGTAGCTATAGGTTGTTATGAATACCTCTTATATATCTTTCGAAAGTAATAAAAGTCAAACGTTTTTTTTTTTTTGCATTTGAAAAGTAACGTTATATTATAACGCTTTTCAAACAACAATTTTGAATTATAAATTGTACAAAAGACCGCTTTAGATGGTAATAATTTATAAATAATTATTTGAAATAAATTATGAATAAATATATTTGATTGATTTATTTTTCACTAAATATTTACGATAGATTTATGAGAACATTCGCATACATCTCATCTACCACTGCTACGTATCAACTATCAATAGGAAAAATATACAAATGACATATACAATAAATAAACGGAACATAGAAACAAGTTACTAGGTAACAAAATAAGTAACTACATCAATAAAATTTATGAAGTTTTAATGAAAGGAAGACAATTTTATTTTAATATGAGTTCTGAAAGATTTTTTAATATGTTTTACAAATATAATAATAATAATAAAATTATTTTTAACAGAAACGCATTAGAATTTAGTTCTGTATTAATTTTAATTAAAAGTCGACGTTTCCACGTACTGTACATACATGTACAGTTACTATAGGTAAGTAGATTATAATTTATATTTATAAATTTGTAATTAAAGGAAACCAAATGTTTATTTAAAGTAGTGCCTGATTAGCACTGATTGATGTATTATTGCACAATATCATCTTTATGATGATACTGTAATAATTGCAAAACTCTTCAGTATTAACACAGATTGATAAAGAAGCAATAGAAATTTACAAAGAAAAAATAACATCAATCAGTGTAGAGGCAGGCACTGATTTAAATAAAATTTAGCTTCCTTTAATTAAAAATTTATAAATTGTATAATCTAGTTACTGATTTTGTTACCTAGTAACTTGTTTCTATATGTTCTGTTTATTATTAATAAAAATTAATACAGAACTGTATCCTAAAGATATTTTATTTTAATAATTAATATATTTTGTCAATTTTAAATAATTTTAGTAACATTAAATAATATTGATCTTTTATTACTACACTGACCACGTATGTTATTTGCAAATATTACAAAAAAATATACTACTTAAAACCTTATAAGTAAGTATAAAATTTATCACTAAACAACGTTAACTTGAATCAATAACTTAACAGTTAATAATTTTTTGAATCACAGTAAATGACATAAAATAATTACCTTTTTTACGTACAGTAAATAAGTCAACCGTTTTTTTTTTGTCGTACGTTTAAATCGTTTAATTAATAAAGTTATTTACGTTTAATTGGTTTGATAGACGCGTTTATTTGAGGTTAGCAATGATCGAGTACGTGTACACACGACGGCGACGGCGAGCAGCACGGTGGCAGGACGGTTAGCACTTGTTTATTTTGTCCGCCTCTAACGCTTAGGTGCTCCACACACTTTCTGCGCCTGACCTGTTTTTCGCTCAAACCAATTCCGGATGTAATTGTTTACGAAGTTGGAATTCAACAGAAAAGTTAGCCATCAGTTTACGGAATGGGTGCTACGTTTCCAAGACTTAAACAAGTGATTCGCTGTAATTAATGTGTCATTTCGAAATAAAAATAAAGGAAGTTTTTAGGTATATATTTAGATATATATGAGTATAATTTACTGTTGCAGTTATGTTTGTTTCATTCTTCTTCTTCGTTCTTCGATTTTGACCGATTATGGACCACATGAAATAACTTCTCATCATTGTTTTTCTCCCTTTTTTCTTCTTTTCCAGTACTCTTTCATTCTTTCTCCATGTTGTTTTCTTCTTTCTTCCGTCCATTTTGCTCATGTCTTCGTTTTTTTTGCCTTTTCTTGAAAACCCTTGTATCCTCTGATCTTTTCTCTGAATTCTTCTCTTCTCTCTACCTCTTCTTCATCTATTGCCATGTCTTATCTGACTTTCTTGATCCATGTCATATTCTATATTCTTCTGATTTTACTTTGCATAACATGTAGAGAAAATAATATTAATTTACAATTATACACAATTAAATCATTCTTAACAGACTGTTTAAAAAAAACGGTTAGGTCGTAGTTCTGTAATAATTTTTATTAATAAGCGACATACTCAGCGTACATCTTCATCAGGAAAATTACACATATGACATTTACAGTAAATAAACAGAACATAGAAACAAGTTATTAGGTAACCAAAATAAGTAACTAGATCATAAAATTTATAAATTATTAAATAAAACAGCTTTAGGTTAAAGATCTGTATTAATATTTATTTATAATCGATGTTTTGACGAAGTCAACTTCTCTCTCAAGACAATAATCATCGCATTCTACTCCTCGTAACATAATGTACTATAATTCTACTACTTCTAAATGTCTATAAACATAAACAAAAAATATATGGCTTATATTTATAGCCTTTTTTTAGATCACTTTTAGTTATAAGTAGTCGAGATTTTAAAATAAATTTTTGTTTTTATTATGTATCAAATATAAACTAGTTTTATGAATTAAATAGTTTTTATTGTATTTAACACTTTAAAATATAAATAATTCTAAAAACTGTTCTGATATTTTTAAAATGAATACTTTCAGATGTACGCACTTTTATCTAAAAGTACTTTAAAAGGGGCTATGAATACGGGCCTATATGTTTATTTTCCAATAATTGTAAATTTCTGTGTATTATTTTTTTTGAAATATTATATTAATAATTTAATAGCGTTATTATGTTTTCGCAGCAAATACTTCAGAAAATTCTTAGAAAAATTACATCATCAAATTTATCTCTAATAGATATTCAATCTCTAGTACTTATTTAAAAAATTCTTACAATTTTAATAAGCGACTTAACTAAAATTTCTTTAGACTTAATCGCGCTGAAAATCCAAGGTTAGCAAAATCATAAAAGGTATATATACCTTTTTTTTTTTCAAAGCCAACTATAGACATAATCCCATATTTTCACAGGTAGATATTTCATATTTACCTGAATCTGGTGTCTGTTATTATTTGCCCGATGCTTTGGTTGTAAACAGAGTTTACTTGAACAGAGGTTCTGTGTGTGTGTGCGTTGACTTGTGTTGAGGGGTTTCCTAGTTGACCTGGGGCGCTACTTCGTCGCTTGACCGATCGTTTAAGTCTCTCCGTTTTATCTCGGGTTTTTTGTATTAGCGCTCGAGGTGCTTCGGTTCCAGATGACAAATACATCAACATTTATGTTTAACTTATTTCAACCTGTTTGTTTTTTCCTTCAACTTGTGTTTGTTTTTGATTTTATTTGATATTTGTTGATTTAATTTTACTGTTTGTTTTAACTAAAATTTGTGAATAAATTAATTTGTTTGTGTAAAAGTACATCTGTAGTTGATAAAATGTACACAGATAATTTACATTGTAAAAGAAGAAGTTACCATTTTACATAAAAACCATAGTAAAAAAAATTACATATTATTTCAGCAAAACAAATGGTTTACATACATTTTTTGTAAAAATAATTAATTTACCGTATTATATATGGTTTTTTATTGAAAAAGTAAATAAACTTACATAAAATATACATATTATGTAAAAAAAATTTTGTGTCATCTGTAAATTTACATATTAAACAGATGTAAATCAGTTGTCACGAGTTTTTATGAAAAATTACTAACTTTTTTTACAGTGTAGGTATTGGTATTTTATTTGATAAAATTCTAAACAACTAGAATTTAAAAAGAGTGTAATTTTTCTATTTTATTAAAACTTATAGATGATTTTAAAGTGTGTAATAACATTTTCAAGTTAAATATCAAAACTTTGACAATAAATGCTTTGAATGATTACAATTTCTAATTCAATTTTATTTCTTTGAATAATATTTGTTGCAGATATTATTTATTTTGTTACCTAGTAACTTTTTTTTTTTACTGTAAATGTTATTTGTATTTTTTTTCCTGATGAAGACGTACGTTGAATTGAATATTGATTATTAATAAAAATTAATAACTTAAATCTAAAGTCGTTTAAGTTTTAATAAAGAAACAGTTACAGATTTTGCAAATATTTTGATTAAAGCAAATTGAAAGTATTATTAATATGTTAAATACGCCAACATTTTTTTAAATAATTTTTTGTTTGACTGGCAACTTTTAGATCGTCAGTTCAAGTAGTGCTCCGATTAGATCTTAAATATGAACTTCAAATATGAATTTTATTTTAATTAAATCATCATATATCTAATAAAAAATTATTATAATTTGCAATATTCCATTCACTTGTATTATAAAACCAATAATTACACATATCTTCATCAAAACTAAGCTATAGAATCACAATTATTTGTACCTTGCTGTAAGAAGTGATTTAAAAATGTAGCATATGTTTGGAAAAGAATCTTATACTGTGTTGGTCCGAGTTTAGCGGCCACGGCAGCATCTGAAAGAGTCAAACGCGAACCTTATAACAACGCGGGCGTGTAGGTGCAGCAACGTGCTAGAATAACGGTACATGCGTGCTCGCACACATACACTCATATTACATACGAATACATTTACAATCCTCGTATAAACGTATTGTAGGTAGATGATAGTATACAAGCGATTTGAACATATGTTGTACTCTCTGGGTACACGCAGAATTTCTTGCTATCTCTTGCCAAACAGTGATTGTCAAAGTTGGCTTATTGAGAATTTATACTTGGAGGGGGGATTTGGAAACGTAAATATTTATAAATTGTAAATAGTTGATTGTTTAATATTTACTAAATAAGGAATTCAGTTTTTTTAATGTTTTAATGAACTACTAAGCCAATGGTTTCGGAAATCTCTATTGTCTTTTTCAGGGCTAGCAGAATATTTTAGTAAAACCAACAAAAATATTCTGCTAGTCCTGAAGAAGGCAATAGAGATTGCCGAAACGTTGGCTTAGTAGTTAATAAAAATATATCTAAAATACTACCGTCAATTACTAATTATTTTAATAAACTTTGAACAAATAAATGTTCATATTTTTAACTACTTTATCCAATTTTTTTTACAAAATTATATAACATTTCTAGAATCACTGTTATAATATGTCAGATGAAGTTCTTTGTAGGTATCTGTGTATGTGAATATGAGATAGATGATAGAACAACAATGACGTCATCTTAAGATGTGGTTTTGCGTTGACCGGTAAAATCATGAAAATATTTATGTTTTACGCCATATTATTATTATTATATTGTGTGTATTGGTAGAGGTTGAATAAAGTCTTGTAATGTAACATACATATCGTATACTTGAATTGAAATAGATATTATGAAGTAAGTACCCGCATAAGACGTACATTAAAAACAAGAATATTGAATTCTTATAGTTATATCAATCTATTGCAGGTAAATCATAAAATTGATTTTTCACACACTTTAACTGCGGTTTATAATGACAATTCAATGTTGTTAAGCAATATAATTGTTTAATATTCAAAATTACTTTTTCGTTTTTACTATTGAAGTATTATATAAATTTTTCTTCAAGCGTATTATAATATTAGTATTATGTTACTATATTGGCTGTGTAGAAAGAGGTCATTATGTTACTAGTATATTAATGAGCATTATTATACAGCAGTTAGATACTATATACACTACTGGTGGCAGCACCAAACATAACTACAACGTCAAGTTAAGTTAAGTTGATTGACAATGTTTATTTTCGCCTGAATTTTAATTTGGTTATTGAAAATGTATGAAGAAGTGCAACAAAAGCGATGTGCATCATCAGATTTTTCAGAAACTGTATATTCGACCAAAGAAACACGATTAGTGTATTTAATTTAACATGTCCGATGGCTATATTAAAAATTGTTAGGTCAAGTTAAGTTAATTGACAATTGCATTGTTTATTTTCGCTTGAATTTGAATTTGATTATTGAAAATGTGTGAAGAAGTTCAAGAAATTTAATATGCACCGCCATTTATATTTATGATGAATAAAATGTTGTTGCAAAAGTTGGCGTTCGTCTGTTGAGTTGATCCGGTCGTGTTGAGCGAATGTCTAATGAACGTTTGGTTAAAAGAATATAAGCGAATGATTATAAAGGTATACGTTTGTGTGGACGTCCAATGGAGTGGTATGATTGAGAGAGTGGCTTGAATGAGCGATAGTTTCCAAGTGCAGTAGGAATGGAAGAGTGTCAGTATGATAAAGTGTTAGTATGAATGTGAATGAAGCTAAAGTTGCTTGTCTGGATAGGAGTGTTTGGAGGAAACTGATTTCGGGATAGTGAAAAGAGTTTGTGCCACACTCTTTTTGGGTAAATGGCGTGATTGTGTATGTATATATGTATTTTACAATATTAATTTTTTTCTGTACTAATTTCTTAAAAACAGTTTATGAATTGTAATATATGTACATAGTATAATATAAAAAAAAATTATTTATATTAAAATACATCTCACTTAAAAATTAAATATCCAACATATTATTACAATTTTATTTATTAATTTTATTTTCCAATTTTGGCTTTCAAAACAGAACCGAACTACAAACTAAAAACCGATATTGAACCAGAAAAAATCTACTATGGCCACCACATTAAATTATTTTCATTATTAATAATATGGCAATAAAATATTAAAATTGATAGAAATATATGTCTAGACGAATACTAAGTCAAAAACGGTACAGATCAAATGAAATAGCTTTTATATTTTCCTTAGATAACTTCCTACTAATCTGTTATAGAAACCGCTATAGAAAAGCGATAATTCATAATCAATTGTCAATGAACATCAGATTCTGTTACGGTGTTTGACCTAACGCCCAATGAATGATTAATTTTTTCTACTTTGTAACATCACGAATTATTAATTTACCTTATTTGGACTATCATAATTTGTCTATTATAAATTTATTACATTTAATTTCTGTTATCTCTATATTTCAACAAATCTGTTTTAAAAAGTGAAAATGTCTTTTGTTGATTATGCATTATAATACATTTTTGTTGTAAATTTTATTGGAGTAATAGCATAACGATATAATTAAATTTGACATTATCAAGTTTATATTATATTCTGTTGTGGTTATAATTAAAAATGAATTTTGTTTAATATTCTGATGTATAAAGCTAAGAAAACAAATTACAGTTAGACCTTGTGGGTATTTTTACGTCTTACAAAATTTATACCTTTCTAAAATATTTTTTTGGAATTATTTCTGAGAATGAATACAAAAAACATTAAAATTTGTTTCTTATACATATATTATTAGGTACATATATTAAATATTTCATTGTTATTATAATTAAATATTAACATTGAAAAGTTAAATATGAAAATGAAGTATGTTTACTATTTGAACACTTTGTATACAATTTTATTTCTTCTTTTTTAATATTTAAATACACAAAATTTAGTTGAATTATCCAAAGAATTTCATTATTATATCAAAATGTGTCAGAAACAGATAATTAAATATTATACTTATAAAATTATATATGTTAAATTTATATTTATAATAAGTACACAAACATAATTAATAAACTTTTACTTTCGAAATTAGTTTAAATAAAAAAAAATCATATTTTTGTGATTTTTTTTAATCTAATTTGTTTTTATTTAAAGAAATCACGGGCAGTCCAACTTATATAATTATATTACTTTTATATTTGATAATAGTTAAGTTGATAGTAGTTAGTTCTAGTATTTTTTTAAAATAAATGCTTTAAAATATAAGTATACACTTTTATCTAAAAGTATTCTAAAAGGAGCTATTCTAAAAGGAGATTACTTGAATATAATAAATTGCCGAAATATATTAAAGATTCAAGAATTTTAAAAACTTTTAAGTTTGAAATTAAATTTAATGCATATTAATAATTCGATAAATTATAAATGTCCCCCAATTATGTAACTATTATGCCACAGTAGTAATTTTTTTGTAATTTTTATAATTTTGTAAATATGTATTACAATGTAATTAATTAGCCAAAAAGCTAAATAAAGTTTGATTATTATCATTACAAAATAAATGAATTAATCAAATCAAGAAAATAAATAACCTACTTTGATCTTTTTAGAAGTAAGTAATGACTTAATATCTATCTACTAATTTTCTACCATATATCTAACGATAACACATTCTACTAAATCTAAACTACAGAATTACGTATATAAGTACAGATATAAATATTTTTGCGGTATTTACGAAAAAATAAATTTCCGCAATTACAGGTTTTCTGTAAGATAAATGACCTGACATTAGAATCGTATTTATTTTGCTTGTTATTTTTTTGTTTGTTTGTTTATTTGTTCCGTATGTGAATGACGTTAAATATCTAACGCGGCAACAAAACATTTTAATTTGATTTGATATTGATTGATTATAGTTAGAAAAATTTAATTAAGTGTTGTCAAATGCAATGGACCGTGTATAATATGTCTGCGGCTTTATTGCACGATATACAAGCATTTGTCATATAGAAGTTACCTAGATGTTTGAAAAGGTGAAATCTTTGAGCGTTTTAAAAGTCATTTTTGAAATTCTTCAATTTGAACTGTAATTAAATCGGGTATTTAAAAAGTTTGTAGATTTAAATATAGGTTTTATGTTAGTTTGGATAAATCAAAAATATATTTTGTATATTTAAATTACTAGTTACTGTTACTGTTATATTTTTTGGTTGTTAGTCTATTTTTTTACCACTTGAACTGAAAAGAAAAAAGGTATAATGTTTGGTACGATCTGTAACATTGTCCAAAATTACTACAAAATATATAGACGAGTCTGCACTTAGTTTATGAGGGTGTATGTGTGTGCTTGGTCACCAAGCACTGAGGATGTCATCTAGGATGTATGATGAAACGTCTGCGACGAAAATAGATCAACCACATCATACCAGCCGTTTTGGTACTCTAATAACTAAAAATAAAATAACAACATTTAGGCAAGTGTTTTAAACTCATGTCAGTTGATTGTATAATTAACAATTTTTTTGTGCAACTGTCCCTAAAATTATATTCTTATCAATCGTATATAATTTATATTGATCAGGGACGTCTTAGGCCATGCAGGAGAGTTCGGCGCCCTTTTAGAAAGACATTAACATGTAAATTATTTCTTTTAAATATTTTAAAGTTATTTAAATATTTGTATACATTTTATAGAATTCATTAAGAAATTTTACGTTATGTATTTTTCTGAAATTTTTTTAGATTTAGTAAAATTTTGTTTACTGTTTAAAAAATATTTAGAATTTCCGTTTCAATTTTAGAAATTTTAACGGCAATTTGTAGTAAAATAGACTAAAAATTGAGCTCCTCTTTTTTGGTGTAAACGATGTTGGCACTTTGATGCCCACATCGACCCGGGGGCCCTGGGCTCGTGCTCTATATGCCCTTATGGAAAAAATAAAACTAATATTGATCCAATAAAAATTGTATTAAAATTAATTAAAATGAATTTATTTTCTCACCAATTTACTGCAAAACTAAGCTAAAAGACAAAAGAGTCTTACTAAATGTAAACAGAATTAGCAGATAAATTGACAAAAAAATTCACTTCCAATCTGACCCAAACTACAAAAAAACAATCTTGAAAACGACACAACCTCTACCTCTGCACACATACACCGATTACTTCCCAGGTGGGTCGCGAGAGGGCAGAGGCGTGCAAAGCACAGCTACTCACTTGCCTGACGGCATTCCTCCGGAGCTACGCTTCGGGCTAAACACTCACCCAGGCGCTTACGTAATCGCGGCGGCAGCAACCAGCAGCAGCGGCAGCAATCCGAGTCCGCCGCGCGCGCGCGCCCGAAGCGTGCTAAGCCCGGGGGCTGTGCCCTCCGGATACCCTCTTCTTCATTCATGCTTTCAACTGGTGTAAGATGAGTTAGTTGGGATGGTAGCACGGCTCACTCTGCCTGATGATGGCTTCAACAACCACCCGAATAATTATAGAGCTGGCCGAGAATAAGAATTGAAGAGTATATGGTATTAGCACCGTTTCGATATTGGATGGGATAATGAGTGTGAAACACTGGTAGCTTCTTCTGCCCTCTGATGGTAGAAATATATGTGTTTTAACCAGGTGGAAATTAGAAATTATATGTTATGTAAAAGTATTATTGTATCAGTATACATAATTTTCATATACTTAGTTCACATAATGTTATTGTAAAACTAATACAATTTAAAATTAAATTAAATTAAATATAAAATAATTTCTCCTAACCCCCATACAGATTTCTAACCCCATACAGGAAAACGTGGAGTAACGACAGCTACTCTCTACACTTTTTACTATTATCTATTGCATGCATCCTACGTTTTTCTCTATGGGGTTATAAATTTGGAGAAATTATTTTATGCTTTTTAGTCCATGTTAAAAACGTGGTATATTATTTTTTTTAATTTAATTTTAAATTGTATTAGTTTTACAATAACATTATGTAAACTAAGCATATGAAAATTATTTTATATTTTTTATTACGTGTTGAGAACATGATATATTAGAAATTTTTTAATTTAAATAATTATTTTGTGCCAATTGGACCCAATTATTTACAATCCGTTTTAACTTACATTTCCGGAAATGATTTCAAAACCGATTCATAGAGATCAGAATACATTTATAACAAAAAATTGAAACAGGAAACAATAAATAAAATTAACGATTTTTCTATAAGGTACAGTTACATGTTTTTGTTTTTTTGCAAAAACGCATAATTTTACGGAATGCATGTACATAAAATATCTGGAGAATTTGCAACAGTAAAATTTGTTTTAGCTGCGTAAATAAGTTAATAAATAATATTAATAAATTATTAATATTATAAATATATTACCTACATTTTTTTCTTTATATTTCAATTATAAAATAATTATGATAATCTATAAAATAAGCGATTACAAATTAAATTACTGAACATAGTGAAAATTTTTTTAGAACTGATTATATTAAAATAAAACGACTGTAGGTTCTAGTTCTGTATTAATATTTATCAATAATCGACGTTTCGACGAACTTAACATCTGTCTTCATCAGAAAAGAATATACAAATGATTTTTATAGTAAATAAACAGAACATAGAAACAAATTACCAGATGTAACAAATAGGTAACTAGATCGTCTATTAACTATTAATATAGTACTATAACCTAAGGCTGTTTTATTTTAATATAATGAGTACTAAAAGAATTTTTACAATGTTAACAAAAAATTCTCAAATTCGATCAAAGTGAGTATTCGTCGATATTCCGCTAATCGTGAAACGATTTGATATGTTGTAAATGTTATTCAAAAGACTGCTTTTGATGAATCAAGTGCATACACACACACACACACATACACGCAGAGTGTTTGAATAGTGATTGTCACTATGATAATTTATAATTTGTTTCAATCTTCGACTTCCACCTGACCAAAGCCAGCTAACTGACGATACGATTTCGTAACAGAAAACACAGCAAAACTGGTTTGATGTTGTCGCCGTAGTCATGGTAACGTTATAGAGGCGATTGTCGATTGAAACATTCGACGCTTAATAGATATTTCTTATAAATAATCTTTGATTGCTTGTTACATATTAAACTGGTTTCTCTTATCATCACTATTCTGTAAATACACTATATTAGCTGCATTCATTATAAGGCTATATCAGATGGAAATTTTCAGAATTCTTTGCGTTTATTTCAGGTATAAATTATTTTTACTCGACAGATTTTGAAGGTAAATTTATGTAGTAGATAAATAAAGTTACTAAAGTTGCTTGTCTTGATAGGGATGTTTGGGGGAAACTGATTTTGGGGTAGTGGAAAGAATTTGTGCCACACTTCTTTGGGTACATGGCGTGATTGGTGTATGTATGTATTTAGGAGAGTAACATATATATACAATCACGCCATATACCCAGAATGATGTGGCATAAACTCTTTTCACTATTCCAAAATTAGTTTTCTCCAAATATTCCTATCTAGATATGCAACTTTAGCTTCATCCACATTCATAATTCCTCTCATACATGCTTTTCTATTCTTATTACTTGGAAACTTTTGATCGAATATATGCACTCTCATAATATTTTAACTGACTTTAATTTGTAAATATTTTGAAAAATAGTAAATTATTTAGAGCGTATTTATGCATTATATAGTAGTTTAAGAAATTATATTTTCAATTTTTTCACAAAGCAATTTTCAACATTAATCAAAAAACGTAATCAAATCTAAATGAAATGCAAGCAAATTCACAACAATTATTTTCGCATTATATCAGTTAATAACATTACACTTTTAATCATATTTACGTACACATGAATCGTTTTTAATTACATTAAATTAAAATAAATCTACAAATTTTATATACATATATAAAAATAACTCTGTTAGTTGTTAGTATAATTTTTATTTCATTACGTCTTTTTTCTTTATTAGGTAACTGTCGAATTCTTTTTTTATAAATATCAACTTTTTATATTATATTGATAATTGATATATAAAAATTTTTGTTTTTCCACATGTTCCAGTGGCTATGAAGAAGATTTAAAATAAATCGAAAGCTTGTCTTTGAAACTTAAATAAGTTTTATTTAAAAAAAACCTTTCTACATTGGACTTATATACTTAATAATTTCTTACATAAATATCTTACCACTTACTACTTATTTCAATTTTATATATAGGGTGTTTCGTGTTTGTTCGTTGAATTCGTATGGGAGTTTAACATGCAATTTCGATAATTTGCGATATACTTTTTTTTCGACTTAAATTTGGAGAAATACTTAGAATACTTTTTGATAGGGCATGAAAAGTTCTATAATTTGGTTTTAGTTTTAATTTGCTAGCATGTGCCGTCTGGGCGCTAGAATTTTTGTTTGAATTTTTTGTTTTTATTTTTTTCTCAAAAACTATGAGCTGTAGGAAAATAAGCATGATATGGAAAAATTCGGAATAATGTGTACTATAATTGAGTGTAGAAACCATTATTCTAGGATGCATAGTTTAGTAGAAAAAAATTAAAAACTAAATTTTTGAAATTTTCTCACTCTTGGGATTTTTTCAAAATAAGACTTTTTTCAAAATTTGCTCAAAAAAATCTGAAAAAATTCAGTAAAATAGAGGGAAAAATTAGCTATATAATAGCTAAGTAACTTTATTCTCTAACTCATTCTAGTTTAACAGGAAAAATTATTGAAAATTAATATTTTTTGCAGTTTAATTTATTTTTTCTATGAGTTAGAGAAAAAAGTTACTTAGCTATTATGTATTTAATTTTGAAAAAATCCCAAGGATTGGGATTTTTTTCAAAATAAGACTTTTTCAAAATTTGCTCAAAAAAATCTCAAAAATTCAGTAAAATAAAGAAAAGAACTAGTTACATAATAGCTAACAATAAGTAACTTTTTACTCTAACTCATCGGTTTGGCAGGAAAGAAAAAATAAATTAAAATTCAAAAAATATTAATTTTTAATAATTTTTCTTGCCAAACCATATATATATATATATATATATATATATATATATATATATATATATAAAATATAAAATGTGACAAGTTATACTACTGTTTAATCATTCTAACTTCATTTATTAGTAAAATTACGATCAGGAAGATGCGTAATAAACATACGCACATCTTTCAGTTACCTATCTATAATGTATAAGTAAAGCCTGTATATGTATGTGTGTGCGTCTTTATAAATCCCGTTTTATTATAAGCTTCGTCGGTCAGGGCCGAATACACGTGAGTTAGATGCCACGTGCGCTAATATACGTGCGAGAAAGATGGATATAATTAATGAAGAATGAGACAGAGCGTTTCGTATTAAAGTGCTGTTAATTATTCTAGTCTGCATGAGGCGATTTTTATTAACTTTCATATATACCGGGTGTAGAAATGAAATGTGAACCATAGGGATTTCAATGTTATTTTTTAAATACGGCTGTATCTCTTTCCCTATTGACTTTAGAGCAAATATTTAAATACAAAACTTGTTCAAAATATAAAAATGCATGGTATAAAGTTATTTTTTTACATAAATATTAATATTTTACGATATACAGGGTTAACCACTAAAAAATGAGCTATAACATTGGGAAACGGGAATGGTATCGAAAAATGCGGAATAATGAGTTCTATAAAATTTTTGGACTAAATTTTGTAAAAAAGTCTTATTCTGAAAAAAATGACAATGGTCCCCCCTTATCAACTTTTCGAAAAATCTGAAAAAAGTGAATAAAAAATTAAAGAAGAACAGGAGAAAAAAAGTGTCAGGTACGAAGAGTAGGATAAAAGAGTAGACAACGAAAGCCAGTGTTAAAATATCCAAAATCCTTTTTTTTTTTTAAACAAAACACAAGGGTACCTTACGAAATTTTTCAAAAATCAGTTTTTAATTTTTTTCTCCTAAACGAAGTATCGTAGAACAATGATTTTTTCACCGAATTATAGAACTCATTATTCCGCATTTTTAGATACCATTCCCGTTTCCCAATGTTATAGCTCATTTTTTAGTGATTAACCCTGTATATCGTAAAATATTAATATTTATGTAAAAAAAATGACTTTATACCATGAATTTTCACATTTTAAACAAGTTTTGTATTTAAATATTTGCTCTCAAGTCAATAGGGAAAGAGATACAGCCGTATTTAAAAAATAACATTGAAATCCCTATGGTTCACATTTCATTTCTACACCCGGTAATAAGAACGCTGGGTTATTAATTCACTATATAGAATTGCTTTTATTGTATTGCATTCTATTCTATATAAAAGAAAAATAATTGTTGTTATTTCCATTATGATTATATATATATATATATATATATATATATAAAAAATTTCCTTATTAAATATATATATATATATATATATATATATATATATATATATATATATATATATTAGTGTCCGTAAAAAAAAATTTCCAGTTGCGGTTAAAATCGATAATTTTACATCGAAAAAACATCAGAAATAATATTTTTTGCTTGTTTTTACGAAAGTAACAGGTTTCTCTCTACACAATTGAAATTTTCGAAAAACGCGTGTTATATATCGTTCATATCGCGTATGTATTAACACGCGTTTTTCGAAAATTTCAATTGTGTAGACTGTAGAGGAACCCGTTACTTTCGTAAAAACAAGCAAAAATTTTATTTCCGATGTTTTTTCGATGTAAAATTATCGATTTTAGCAACGACTGGAAAATTTTATTGTTACGGACACTCTATTATATATATTTAATAAGGAATTTTTTTTAATGGGTCAAATATTTAGAAAAGATGTTAAACAAGACGAAAACTCATTTAAGATTCAAACCAAGCTTGCGTGGCATATTTTTGTCCACTTCTTCAGGGCGTAGATCTAAAGTGATTTTTTTCGGTTTTGAGAAAAAATCACTTTAGATCACTCCGATTATTAAAAATGTATGCAGGAGTGTAAGAAGTCCAATGTATACCGTTTAGAGTGGTCAGAAATTGTATATTTGACCATACAAAGATTAATTCTCACAAATCACGTAACAAATATATAAATAATATACATAGGTAATATATATAGGTACATACTATTCTACAACTGTTAGCAAATCGTTAAAGTTTCGTTTAGGACCCTTGAAGAAAAAATCGTATATGTCTGACTCGGAATAGAAAGCTTTTTTTTACTTCTCGTAACAAAATATACTATTATTACAAATTTACAATATAAATAAAATAAATACAAAAATTGGAAATATTAACGAAATGAAAAATATATATTTGAAATTTGCAAAAAAAATTACAATAACGGAAAAACACATCGAGTGAATTAATACATATACGTATACAATAAGTAAAATTAAAATTTTAAAAATACCTAGTACAATGGTATTTTTTTTTTTTTTTTAAATATAAATGAGTATTTCAATGATATTGAGTGACAGGAAAAGAATATTAAAAATAAATATACAATGTATAACTCACGATAAAAGCAACAAAAAATAATAATTGTTGAAAAAAGAAAGAGAAAAAGTACGAAATCATACAATACAATAATTGTGTCATCATTATAGCCGAGTTATGTTGGTCTTATTTCTGACCGTACTGTATATACAACGTTTATAATAATACGTGAATATGATAGTTTGGAAACAGTTCATCAGGTGCGCCACAGTTTTCCAATCGTGCAACTCACGGATATTATTATTCACCAGTATAAAACAGTGGCTGCTCGTGAACAAAATGATTTTAATTCTAGATAAAGACATCCGGCCTGTATTCTGGCTGAATAATAATGCCATTATTGTACTAGTAACATAATAATATCTTTCTACATAAGCAATATGGTAACGTAAATATTATTATTATCATACTCTTGAAGAAAAAATATTTTTTAACAAAACAAATAAGCTAATTTTACAATAAATATTTTAATTTGAAATAAAGCAGGAAAATATTGTTTATAAACATGCAGATTTATCTGACTCACCTCTTGTAAATATGTTATTACCTGAATAAGATACTTTTAACAGTAAACAAATTTTTGAAATTTGTAAATTTGATCTTCCAGCATAAAGTATTTGTATTAGAGATTTTTCATCTGTAACTCCTTAAGATGGTCGAAAGGTCGAAACGATCGTTGAGCAATTTAAATATTTTTGCAAAACTAACCAACTGTTTTTTAATAAATAATAAACCTTTACCATTACTTTTATTTCTTATTTACATTTGAATTTGTTGCATTAAAACTAGAAAAATTATTGTTTTAATAAATAATGAATTAGTATTTTTTAGAATTTTGCATTTAAAAAATAATTTAATTTATGAAAGGAACAGCGAAGGTGATTTTTGTCAAAAGTACTTTTGACGTTTACTTATTAAGTAATTTTAATTAGTTTATTTGAATTTTATAATATTACATACATACATACACAATCACGCCATGTGCCCAAAAGGGTGTGGCACAAACTCTTTTTATCATCCCGAAATCAGTCGCCTCTAAACATTCCTATACAAACAAGCAACTTTCGCTTAATCTACATTCATAATTCCTCTCATACATGCTCTTTTATTTCTACTACTTGGAAACTTTCGTTCACGCAAAACACTCTCAATCATATTTGATGATAGATGGAATATGTATTTTGAAGCAAAAAATAAAAGCACTTTTTCATAAGCAAAAGAGGTGGCAATACGGGCCTTGTATTTTTTTAATAATATAGGCCCATATTCTCATTTCTTTTTACGAAGATACTGTAACAATTGCAAGACCCATTAATATTAACACCAGATTGATAAGAGAAGCAATAGAAATTTATAAAGAAAAAAGATAACATTAGTTAGTTTGACTAGTAACTGATTTAAATAAAATTTGGCTTTCTTTAATTACAAATTTATAAATTTCATCATCTAGTTACTTATTTTTTTATCTAGTAACTTATTTCTGTATTCTGTTGATTTACTGTAAATGTCATTTGTATCATTTTTTCGATTATTAATAAATATTAATACCGAACTACAAGCTAAAGCTAATTTTATTTTGATATTAATTAATTTATTAGAGCAAATTACGTAATAATAATTTATTTGACATACTAATACACTAGAAATAAAAATATATGGATATTATATGATGTATACGCAATCCTATATTCTTCATTACCATTGTAATTATATACGAATCAATCTTTATAAATTCTTTCTCGTACCGCCACTGTATTTAATAGCGAGATGCGTGCGTTGAGCTAACCGCTCAACGGCATTATTCGCTTTAAAACTCCAGCATCCAGTATCAACTGAGTGTGTGTGTGTGTGTAGGTATCGTCAATGTACAGCATCTCAATAGACACAGGCATTCGGCATTCCTCAGTCCGCAGCAAGCGCCCAAAGATTTCTTGATGATTTCCGCGAGAGACATCCATCTCTCTCTCTCTCTCTCCCGCACACACACACAGTACTTATCTCTTTTCTCTTCACAGCAGGTTGTACAGGTGAATATATACGTACACCCACCCCTCGTCTCAATAGAGAATGATGACGCCTCAGGTTATCAGCTGGTGTTAATAGTTTCGTAGTAGTTGGATGTGATTTGATTGCGTCGATTTTTCGTTATAGTGCGCGTGCGAGTAACTACACTGTAAAGAAATTACAGTAAAATATTAGTGAAATTTTACTATAAAAATCTGTCATTTCATTTTACTATAAATATTCTATATTTCTACTATAAAATTCTGTAATTTTTACATAATTCATAATAATCACATAAAAGTAAGTAAGAATGAGCTAATAAGTATGTAAAATTGCTTACTTTCTGCAAATTGCATCACATACTTAATGTAGAATTACATATAACTTCTTAAATTATGTAAAATTACAGCTTGTATATTAATATCTGTAATAATTCGTCAATATAATAATGGAAATAAGTTATTCTTTTAATTTTTGCTTCTAATAAAAACACTGTAAAAAAATAGCAAAATTACACAAAAAATAGTAATAAAATTTTACTATAAAAGATTTCTAATTTTATTTTATTATAAATATTCTGTATTTCTACCTCAAAATTCCGTAATTTTGTACATAATTCATAATAATCAGATAAAGTAAGCAAGAATAACCTAATAAGTATATAAAATTGCTTACTTTCTGCAAATTTCATCACATACATAATGTAAAATTCTGTATTATTGGTATAACTTCTTAAATTATTTAAAATTGCAGCTAGTATAATAGTATCTGTAATAATTCATAAAAATAATGAGACTTAGTACATACTTTGTGTGATAATACGAATAAAATATTTTAAGTGTAATTCACTCATTTCGAAATACATCCTTTATGTAAATTTAGAAATGTATGTAATTATACCAACAATAATACTACAGAACTAAACAAATTTTATACTAAAAGAGACCTTTACTAAAAAAAAACTGTAATATTACATATACATAATATGTACGTTTCCATTCCGTTGGTAATATCATATAACATAATGTTTGTAATAGTTCCGATATTATGTATTTTTAATCAATTATGTTAAAATTGCAGCAGTTGAATAATTTATTATATCTAGAAATATTGGGCATTATAGTGTCTCATGGTTTGTAGGCAAAATTGCATAAGTTTTTTTAGAGTGTACAATACATGTGAGTCGGTTTAGTGGTTGAAAACGATTTGAAATTAATTGGAAAATGTTTTGATGTGTCGATCGACGATTGTATTGCAATGTAACACGTATGTTATAGGTTAGGTTTGTTCTTGTATGGTTGTAGGAAGAAATAGATGACGGCTAACATGATTTTGAAACATTACGTTTTACCTGATTGGTTATCTCAATAGACTACTTGGATTTTATTTTTTTTGTTTTTTGACGATTATCAGTTACTTGAGTAACTGTTATTTTATTACTACTTCAGTTTTTGTTTTGTTTTACTCGCTAGATTTATCTTGTAGAACAGTTAACATATTAAAATAAAACGGCTTTAGTTTTAAGTTGTGTATTAATTTTTATTGATAATAAAAATTAAATAGAAATTGTAATCTTCAGGC
The DNA here is from genome assembly GCA_963966155.1 of Clivina fossor. Classification (NCBI taxonomy): domain Eukaryota; kingdom Metazoa; phylum Arthropoda; class Insecta; order Coleoptera; family Carabidae; genus Clivina; species Clivina fossor. The sequence goes on along the minus strand of OZ014571.1, from coordinate 3,068,966 downwards.
TTTTACGGGCCAGTATCCATTGAATATCCTAATATCCTTGTCGCAGACGTTTTGCCATACATCGTAGATGGCATCTTTAGTGCTTGGTGACTGAATATATATAGAGAAATCCTTCATATAGCAGATGACGAATTCAAACTTAGTTTATGAGGGTGTATGTGTTTGCGTCGTCAGCTCACTCGCTCGCTCGCCAGTCAAAATTTTGTGATAGCAACTCCACCTAGACAGTTCAGAAAAAATTTAATGAAATTTTCAGGATAGGTTTATTTAGTGCCCAAGATAGTCATGTGGTTTTATTTTTTCCAGTGATGCCAACTATCCGAGAGAAAAATTACTAAAGTTTTTAAAAATTCATTATGGCTACATTATTTATCCAAATTTGATTAAATTTTCATAAAAGATTTTTCTGGTGCCCGCATAAATTATATAATTTTAGTAAAATACAGTGTTGCTAACTTTCCGAGAGAAAAATTACTATCTGTTGTGTAATAGTTAATTTATATAAATTTTATAATTTAGTTACCCAGTAACTTGTTTCTATATTCTGTTTATTTACTATATATATAGGTATATATTAGGGTGGTTCTTATTTTGGCAAAGTCGGAAATTTTTTGTTCCCACACGCCAAAATTATTCCAAATAAATAAAAAAAAAATGTCCATACACTTCCCAGACCTGTCAGATGATATTAACCCGTGTTTGTTGAAGGCTCAAAATTTGCATTTAGCTTAATTGGGGAAATCGCCTTTTTAGACATTTTGGGATATAACTTTTATTGTATTTACTTTAAAAATATTTCAAAATAATCACCAAAAAGCTAATGAAATATGCTTTCTAGTAGTCCAAAATTCATGCCATTCCGATGATTATTAAGGGAGTGGTGTGAATTTGAAAAATATGATTTCTGACTCAGAAAAAAAGCTATAATTATTAATCATTATAGTTTTTTTCTGAAGCTGAACTGTCGTTTTTATTAGGTCAAAATTTATCAAGACGAGCGTTTATTTTCGTCGAAACGTCGTTTTTATAAAATAATTAAACATAATCTAATCTTAAAACAGTTTTTATTTAATATTTACTTCATAAGTTTTTACCTATTTTAAAGTGTTAAATATCAATATCTTCAATTTTTTGTTTAGAATAATATCTTTTTTTTAATTAATAAGGTAATGAGGATAACTATATATGTCTTTTTACTGTTATTCTCATTTTATATTTTACATATCTAAGTTATTAGCATATTTATAAATCTACCTGTGACATAGTGTGAAACATAAAATTTGTGATCAGTTTTATTTTTCTATTTTATTATTCTGTCAACGGTAATTCCACAATTTATGGTTTTAAACCAAATATAGTATTACTATAAAACACGAATTAGTAGAAAACTATTTTTAAAACTTATTACAATGTTTATAGAAAAATAAAATTTGACATAAATTTGACAGAAACATATTGAAACATATTTCTTGTACAAGAAAACATGTATAAAAATTAAAGATACCTCATTTAAGAATGATAACTATCTTTTTTAACATGTGTTATATTAATTTTTAAATTATAGATAATATTTTAAAATATCAAACTTATATTTTATTTATATTTGTTTTTAGAAAATAAATTTATTTACTTTTAAGAAAAGTTTCTAAAGAAATTTTGATTATTAAAAAACATATTGTAAAATATATTTTTACTGTTCTTAAAATATATTAAACAGTTATTTATGAATAAATTTAGGCATTTTGCAAAATGCAGCATAACTTTCTTTTATATTTTACTAAAATTAACAATAATAATTAGTATTGAAATTTATATAAAGTTAATATATATAAATTTATAAAAACAGTATTTGAAAATATTGTAAAATTATTTAATTTTTGGAGAGATAAACCACTTTTCTTAAATTTTGGTCAAATTTTAAGCATAATTAGAAAGATCGAAGTGATTTGTCGTTGATTTTACGAATTTTATACGATATTTCTAACATTTTACAAATGTTACGTGATTTTAAGTTAATATTTAATGGATTTTACAATTATTTTACCAAAATTTTAAGGAATATTAATTAATTTGTACATCCCTCCCTCGCATTTAATACAATTCTATTAAACATTACGGTACACAAAAATACTCTATATTCTATTATATATTTTCCCTTTGATGTATTTGACTGAAATTCGTTCAAAGCCATCATATAATATAATCTTTTCAAATTTTTTTTCGTAGGACACCCTGAATATCATACTAAACATATTCTTCGACTTTTTCTTGAATATCATCCCTCGTTCTTATCATAACCTCGAAAAAATATAGGTTTTTTTTCGCGATCACTTTCGTATACATTAACAGGTTCCGTTGCTTATCGCGCGTCCTGCAGTTGCAACCGCACACACGTTTGTCCTGGGGGGTGAGGGGTGGGGGGTGATTGTTCGGCAGTCTTCGGATGGATTCGTCGCGCCACGTGGTCGTCGTAGTTTTGCAGGATTTTGATCGAGGGGGTGGCACGCGCACGCCAGTCCAAACGCAGGAGTTGATAGAGTGTTTAGCGCGATTTGTTATGGGGATTTCGAGTGATATGATTAATGTGATTTGCGAGTGGTTGGTTTTTGATAGGGATTATGGGGGTGATACGATGTGCTGAATTAATGAATGGTGGGAGTTTTAATGATGGACTAGTCATGGTATGTTGAAACTACACTGTAAAAAGTGTATGTAAATTTACATTGATAATCATAGCAATTGTACTATATATTAAATTGTAATTTGATATTTTTTTGCTACAATTTACAATAATTTATAAAAATTACAACATAAAATAAGATAAAATTACTATAATTATCAATGTAAATTTACATTCATTTTGAAACTAATTATTATTGTTAAAAACGATCTAGATATTTATTTTTAAATTAAGTTTTAGATATGGCCAGGTTTCATAATAAACATTTTTTTAACTAAAATCGATTTTAAGCCGATAAAAATAGCATCGATTTTAAATTCTGCTAACAAGATTATTATTGATATCAATAAAATTCTGCTTTTTTGTCGAATTAAATTTGACTTTCATTAAAATATCTATTATGAAACCGGCTGTTATTCTTTATATATATATATATATATATATATATATATATATATATATATATATATATATATTGATCAATTGATCTACGATTCTTCTGAAGAGTGATATCAATATATATTTTAAATTATAGTAGAAAGAGAAGCAATAGAAATTTATAAAGAAAAAGATAATATTAATCAATGTGAAAGCGATGATTTAAATAAAATTTGGCTTCCATTAATTAAAAATCTATAAATTGTATGATCTAGTTACTTATTTTGTTACCTAGTAACTTATTTATATGTTCTGTTTATTTACTGTAAATCATTTTCCTGATGATGTGCACAGGATATGTCAAAATGTCGATTATTTATAAAAATTAATGCAGAACTTTAACCAAAAGCAGTTTTATTTTAATGTAATGAGTTCTAAATTTGATAATATTAAATATAAAAAAAATATATCAAAAATAGAAATACTATTTATATTTGATAAGAGGTAGAAGTAAAAATGTATTTTACAGCAAAAAATAAAAGCAGTTTTTCATAAACAAAAGGGATGCGAATACGGGCCACTATTTTTTTTTTGACAAAAAAAATTATCAAGTTAAAATAAAAAAGACTTTAGGATTAAGTTCTTTATAAATTTTAATAATTCGACGTTTCGACGTACTCTACGAACATGATCATTAAATAAATTTTAGAATAAACACAAATTAAATTTGTTGCAATAAAACTGTTTTAATAAATAACGAATTAATATTCTTTAAATAAATAATTTTTAAGATGTAGCATTGCTGTCATTTTAACCATAAGAATTTGGCATTAAAAAAATAATTAAATTTATGAAAGGAACAAAAAACGTTCAAAATAGTTTTTTTTTTGTTTTGTTCTGACGTACTTACGTCTATATACATATCAAGAATTATTACTCAACTGGAACATATTATTATAGTTTTTTTTATTATTATGTATTATACAGATTTTGATGAAATTGTTTTTATAGTAGTTTCGTACAGATTTCTTTGTTTCGTAATTTAAAATAAATAAGAGTTATTTATTTAGTTACTCATTTTATTACCTAGAATCTTGTTTCCATGTTCTGTTTATTTACTGTAAATATCATTTGTATCTTTTTTTTCTGATGATGATGTACGTTGAGTACGTATAGTACGTAAATATTAATACAGAACTACAACCTGAAGCCGTTTTCTTTTAATATAAATGAGTTCTGAAAGATTTCTTATTACGCTAAATGTGCAAGTCTATTAAAAAAAATTTCGTGTTAGGTTTGTTTTCTTTTCATTCGATACGACGCGTTTTGCGGTCATAGTCAAATTAGTTTATACCATTTCAAGTCAAAGGATTTGTCACTTGGTGAAATTAATATAATAATATTCTAAAGTTGAGACATTTCTCAAAATGGCGTTAGTAGTATTTATTATTACTCTTGCTTATCGTTTGTATTACTTGGTTTAAATAGCCAGCCAGAATTAACATCGGTATCAGTTGCCTTTCAGCAACTGATCAAAGCACAATACTGACGAGGTCCTAAAGACCGAAACACGTGTCTATGGTTAATCTGGCCAGTCATTGATGCATAGCTTAACAGCCGATTCAATGACTGAGTAACTTGTGAAATTTTGAGAAAAATGTCTCAACTTTAGAATATCAAAGGATTTGGTCTATGTTTACTGTTCACGTTAACCTTTTTTAAAGATACAAAAAATTGAAACATTATGAATGTTCAAACTTTATATCAAATTCTCTATTCTTTAGCGCAGTGGTAAAATACAACACTTTACCAAAAAAATGTTAAGATGTGCAATTATAAAAAAAATTTCTAGAGAGTTAAAACACTTATACTTATTTAAATTATTTATTTTTAGTATATTTAGTATATTTCTTGTATATATGTTTACATATTATTTCATATTGGTTTATACATAAGAATATCACCTTTTTACTACTTTGACTGCAAGGAAAAAGTAGTATAGCGTTTGGTACGGTGTCTGTAACATTTTCAAAAAAAAAATAAAATTGTATAGAAATCCTTCATATAGCCTCTAGATGACGAATCTGAACTTAGTTTATGTGGGTGTATGGATGTGCGTCGTCAGCTCGCTCGCTCGGTCGTCAGACAAAATTTTGTGATCGCAACTCCTCTTAGACGGTTCAACCGATTATAATGAAATTTTCGAGATAAATTTGCCTAGTGCCCAAGATGGTCATGTGGTTTTGTTTTTTTCCAGTGATGTCAACTTTCCGAGAAAAAAATTACTAAAGTTTTTAAAAATTCATTGTGGCTACATTATTTATCCGATTTTGATCAAATTTTCAGAAAAGATTTCCCTAATGCTCCTATTAATTACATAATTTTATTAATATTCAGTGTTGCCAACTTTCCGAGAAAAAAATTACTAAAGTTTTAAATTTTTTATTATGGCCATGTTATTCAACCGATTTTACTCAAATTTTCACAAAAGATTCTCCTAGTATTCATATAATTTATGTAATTTTAACAAAATACAGTGCTGCCAACTTTCTAAGAAAAAAATTAGTAAAATTTTTAAAAATTTATTATGACCATTTTATTTAACCGATTTTAATCAAATTTTCATAAAAGTTTTTTTTAGTGCCTAAATAAATTATGTAATTTTAACAAAATGCAGTGTTGCCAACTTATCGAGAAAAAAATCACAAAATTTTTTAAAAATTCATTGTGGCTACATTATTTATTCGATTTTGATCAAATTTTCAGAAAAGTATCTCCTATTTCCCACATAAATTATAATATTATTAAAATACAGTGTTGCCAACTTTCCGAGAAATGTCAAAGTAGTCTATATATGGGTTTATCCATATACTTCTAATCTTGTTATTTTTGTTTTTTAAGTTTTGTATTTTTATAATTAATTGTATTTCAATGTATACTATATTATTATTATCAATGCTTTTCAAAAATATATTTTGTGAATTATTATAACTTTGATTTCTGTATCAGACATTAAGTATTTATTTTTAAATCATTAAAAAATCAACTAATCTACGTAAATTTCTGTTATTTCAGGAACGACTGACCGCCGGCCATGGTTCTCTTACGCTCACCTCCAACTCGCCCGCGTATCCGCACACGCATCCATCACGCGGTGGCGGCGGTGGGGGCGGCGGCCAATCGGGGGCGGCACTGCATGCCTCCATGCAGCACCAGTTGCCCCAGCCTGATTTCCAGCCGCCTTACTTTCCGCCACCGTTCCATCATGCACCGCCACCAAGTCCGCCACCGCAACAGGCGGCCCATGGTGCCGGCCTCGAATACCTTGCTGATCCCTACGGTGGACTTGGTGGACTGCATCACTACAATCAGCTGGGGTTAAGGCCGAGAGAGGCTGATCCGACTCATGGACATGTGGTAAGCTCTATGGAGATTTTTTTATGATTTATTTGCATTTTTTTGATTGATAAAAGCAAGACTCGCTGTTGTTTTAGTGAAAACTTCACTTATCATACATACATACACAATTACACCATGTACTGAAAAGGGTGTGGCATAAACTCTTTCTATTATCTCGAAATCAGTTTCCTCCAAACGACAAGCAACTTTAGCTTCATCCACATTCATACTGATCTGTCATACATACTCTTCATACATGCAGTCACACATTAGTGTGATTCTGTCTAAAAATTATTACATAGATACATACACAATCACGCCATGTACAAAAAAGAGTGTGGCACAAACACTTTTCATCATCCCGAAATCAGTCGCCTCTAAACATTCCTATCCAAACAAGCAACTTTCGCTTCATTCACATTTATAATTCCTTTCATACATGCTCTTTTATTCTTACTACTTGGAAACTTTCGCTCACGCAAAACACTCTCAATCATACCACTCCAACTACTTATCGGACGTCCACGCAAACGTATACCATCAAAATCATTCAAATAAATCTTTTTAACCAAACGTTCATTAGACATTCGCTCTACATGTCCGAACCATCTTAACTGATTAACACGGCAACTTTTGCTACAACATTTTTTTCAATTTCACACTCATCATACACTAATCTATTTCGTACCCGATCTCTCCTATTTACACCACATACCCCACATGTAATTTTACTAGAACACCTATGTGACGTGTTCGACTAAAATTTGTAACGTTAACTTAAGAGAATTTGAAATTTGTTATTTGAAACTTGAAACTGAATTGAAACCGATATCGTTCACGTATTCACCGAAACCGGTTTGAAATTTTTATTAAGAATCTGAACAGAATGGACAACACATTTGAATTTTTTTATTATATATTCTAGAACTTAACTAAAACTAAAATTTATTATTTTATTGTCACGTATCTTTTTTATATTCATCTATAAATAATATTCGAAATTTATTAGTATTTAATTCATAAAAAGTTACGTGTCAAATATCTATAAAAAACTATCTTATTTATGTTTCCATTCATTTATAGATTTTTTTTTTGAAAGATATTTATAGAATAAAATATAATAAAATGATAAATATATTTATTGCACAACATATTTTAAAAAATCTTCAAAGATACTATAATAATTGTAAGACTCAACAATATTAACAGTAGATTGTTAAAGACGCAATAGAAATTTATAAAAAAATAACATCAATCATTGTGAAGGTATTGATTTAAACAAAATTTGACTTCTATTAATTAAAAATTTATAAATTTTATGATCTAGTTATTTATTTTGTTACCAAGAAACTTGTTTCTATGTTCTGTTTATTTACTGTAAATATTATTTGTATCATTTTTTCCTGATAAAGACGAGATTATTAATAAATATCAATACATAACTATAACCTAAAGCCGTTATATTTTAATATAATGAGTTCTGAAAGATTTTTTACTATTGTACAGGGTGTAACAGAATAACTATTCCTAATTTTCAGAAATGATAGAGTGCACTTAGAGAAACATTTTTTATTAATAAACTAGTGTCCGGAAATTTCTCGGTGCCAAAATACACTATAGATATCGTTAAAAACAATCTTAATCAAAACATCAAAGAGTAGTTAAGTTAAGGAACATTTTATTAGAAATAATAGCGCATTAAACTTTATAAAAATTGTTCCAAGTTACGACTACCATTTTCGATACACAAGTTGTAACGATGTACAATCGACTACCGAAAAAAAAAAAGAAAAAAAAAATTCCGGGCATTAGTTTATTAATAAAAAATGTTTCTTTATGTGCCCTCTATCATTTCTGACAATTAGGAATAGTTATTCTGTTACATCCTGTATATATATATTCTCGAATTTAGAATAAATAAACAAGTTATTAGGTTACAAAATACTAGTAACTAGATCAAGAGATTTATACATTTTTAATTAAAGGAAACCAAATTTTATATTAAGTAAAAGATAATATCCTTTAATTAATAATTTACAAATTTTTATAATCTTGTTACTTATTTTGTAACCTAGTAACTTGTTTATTTATTGTATATATCATTTGTATAATTTTTTCTGATGATGATGTACCTAGAATATGTCGAAACGTTGATTTATACAACCGAGAAGACCTAGAATATTTTTTATGATCAATTTTACTAAATTTGACAAGTAATTATCATTAAATTTCAATTTTTATATCTTAAATTGTTTATAATCAGTTTACCTTTTTGCAAAATGAAAAATATTAGCAAGTAACTTAACAAATTTTGATGCCGGCGATTTCTCCGTGTATAGTTACGAAGGGGGCAACTTAAAATATGCAAGCAAGTATTCGACGTTGTTGGAAGTATGTATCTCACCACGGGTCTGAACTAAAACGGGCGCAGCCACGGGAGACAAGAATTTCAAACGTTCTGAGGTGGTCGCGAAATTTCGACGGCACTTGGGGGTCGAGTCGCTCGCACTTTTCAAAATAAAAAAAACCACCCCGAAAAGAATGCATTGCGGTTGCAAATTGTTGAATACACACTGTCTAACTATACGTAGACATGTTCAATTTGGGGAACTACTCAGATTTCGAAAGCATTCCATAATAAATAAATATAACCCTATCTAATACTTTAACGTAATTTATTATTAACATAATAAAAAAATCTTTCAGTGCTCATTATATAAAATAAAATGGCTTTCAATTTATTAACAGTAGATTGATAAGAGAAGTGTGACTAGTAACTGATTTAAATAATATTTGACTTCCTTTACGCGATAATTTACAAATTCTATGATCTAGTTACTTATTTTGTTACCTAGTAACTTGTTTCTATGTTCTGTTATTTACTGTAAATGTTTTTTCTATCAGTTCTCCTGATGAAAACGAACGTTGAATGCGTCGAAACGTTGATTATTAATAGGTAAATATTAATACAGAACTAAAACTTAAAGTCATTTTATTTTATTAGAAAATTATATTATTTTTACGGAAAATTTATATAAACCATCGTTTTGCTGAAGTAATATACAATTTTTTTACTAGGATTTTTATGTAAAATGACAACTTTTTTATTACAGTGTACCCTAAATAATTATTTTTCGAAATTGTTAATTCCGAACATTTTTGAAGAATTTAATATGTATTTTTACAGTATTTTTTGTGAACGAATGTTGCCAAGTGGTAAGAATAAAAGCACACATGTACGAGAAACTAATGTCTGCTTAAATTAAAAGAGTTCACGTCATACCCTTATGGTACACGGCGTTATTGTGTATGTATGTTTAAATAATTGACGACAATTTCTTAGAAATAATTTTAATAAGTAAAATAAATTAATTTTATCCCAGAAATTACTGTACTAGTTAATTTATTACACAATTCCGTGTAAGATTAGTTTTTATAGTATTTGATATAAATTTTAAAATTTACTTGATTAATTCATAGAATTATAAGTATTTGTAATAAAAGATGAATTTTCTACGTATAATTTTATGGATGATCTCATTTTCATTTTTTTTTTTTTTTTTTTAATAAAAACGATTACTTTTATTTATTTGCAATTATCGTGTTGAGAAATTCACTATGCAGGTGTCCACATAATTATCTGATTTATTTGTATGTAAAATATAAATAATACTAGTACTAGTATTTTTTTTACAATACTATTTTAGTGCCTACATTGATGTATGGTGGTGAATGTTGGGTTTGGCTGCAAAGAGTATTTGGTCTGTTTTTTTGTGGATGGATATTCGGTTATTGAAATTGAACTAGGGATCACTTTGAGGAAGTTGTAGTTTTTGATAATAAATTTACATACATATATACACAATCACGCCATGTACCCAAAAGGGTGTGGCATAAACTCTTTTCACTATTCCGAAATCAGTCGCCTTCAAACATTCCTATTCAAACAAGCAACTTTTGTTTCATCCACATTCATAATTTCTCCGATACATGCTTTTTTATTCCTACTACTTGGAAACTTTTGCTCACGCAAAACAGTCTCAATCATACCACTTTAACTACTCATCGGACGTCCACGCAAACGTATACCATCAAAATCATTCAAATAAATCTTTTTAACCAAACGTTCATTAGACATTCGCTCAACATGTCCGAACCATCTTAACTGACTCTAACACGGCAACTTTTGCTACAACATTTTTTCAATTTCACATTCATCATACACTAATCTATTTCGTACCCGATCTCTCCTATTTTATAATAAATTTGCTTTTAATAATCTTTAAACAGTTTAAATGAAAATACATTGGAAAATATTTTAATAACTAGAGATAATTTTCATTTTTTCTAAATATAAATAAATAAAAATTCTTGTATTATATATCTTATTATTATATAATTAAAACATACATACGAATTATATAAGTTTCGAATAATAAATTATAGCATTATCATATATTATATACTTCTAATTATTATACCTTTAATTAATAATTATTATTATTCATATTATATTATTGTATCAATTTATGTAGTATATTTATTATAAAATTAGGAACAAAATTTTCTAAATTATGGCAAAAAATAAATTTTTAATACAAATACAAACATTGCAAAAATTTAAAAATTAATCACTCGAAACTGAACCAAAAACCGAAAAAAACATTATTTTTGCCGAAACGAAAACCGTGTTTCTGTTTGTCGTAAAATTAAAAAAATACCACAAAATCAGGTATTAATTAAACAAAATCGGATACAATAGTTTGATCAACTGTTTGTTTTAAAACATCAGTAGTTTAGATTACTGTTCGGAACTCGTCGCTGCTCTACGCGAACGTACGACTTACAGTTTCGAAAACGTGTCTAAATGAAAGATCACGAAACAAGTATTTCGGTACTTGAAGATCAAGGATCGTCTAGGGCTCTCTTATTTAACAAGATTATAAAAAAACGAATTAAAACACTGATATTAATTTATTTTTATTATTTCAGAGTCAATTAAGTCACGGTGCCGGCTTCCACTATGGTGGAGGTGGTGGTGGGCCTGGTGGCGGTGGCCGACCCGACTATACAATTGGTGGAACACCTCAACGATCTCTCCACGAAGATCCACTTGCCCTGCACCAGGCTCTCGGGCAAGCCGTTGACGAAGCTCAACAGGCCGGCATGGACGATCAGACTGGATTCATCAGCGACTTACCCTTACTCAAGAGTGAGTATTCTTATTACGGTAAATTAATAAATATTTATGTCATATTTCTTATAATTAAAAATATTTAAGACGTAAAGTGCCATTATATAATCCAAAAAAATAATCCAACTAATTGTTTTTTTTTTTAACATATTAAAATATTTTTCAGAACTAATTGTATTAAAATAAAAACTGTTTTAGGATTAGATTTTGTTTAATTATATTTTGTCAGGTCAAAATTAATTATATTGGTATCATATGACACTTTACGTGTTAAATTTAAAATTTTCTCTGTGACAAAATTTTCAAACAAGAAACATAATGGCCCGTATTGCCACCTCTTTTGTTTATGAAAGAGTGCTTTTATTTTTTGCTTGAAAATAAATTTTTACTTCTACCTCTTATCAAATATGAATAGTATATCTATTTTTGATTAATTAAATATGCTTATTTAGTAATTTTAAGTAATTGACAAAAGTAATTTTGACAAAAATCACTTTTAAAAGTGAGGTGAGAATACTTGTCAATTAAAATTTTGTCTATCTTAATTTTTGCTATAAATTTTGAAAATTTTGTCCGTCTAGTATTATAGGTATTAATTAATATTAATTTTTAATAAAAAATTGAATAAATTAATTAACATTAGTTTTTGTTTCATATCCGAAAATTGTAGAGTTTTTGAAATATATTTTTTGAAAATTTTATCATGTTTTAAATTTCTCTATTACGTAGTCAATTAATGTAAAATACGTATGTTTCTTCTTCTAACAGACGAAATAATAACTAAAGTTACTATAGCCCGTGCCTTGTTTCTAGAATTAAACTATTTTATAAATTACATAAAATTAAATTTATGTTAAAATTAATTTTCTTATTATAAGTATGCAGTAGAAATAAGATAAATACAAAATTTATATATGAAATATTTAAATACATGTTATTGCCATTTTTATTGTAAAACACTACACTGCAAAAAATATATCTTAAATTTATGTAATTTTACATAGGCCTTAACATTAAAAATAACAACTTTTTAAATTTTATTGTGATAATTTACGTGATATTACATTTTTTTAATTAGAAATTACATTCGCAAAACACGTAATATTATATTATTTTTTAGGGGCTTCTTTCATTCATTCTTTTAATACGTCCGTAGAAAGTCACTTTTTTCTTCTCATTGTGTCTGTTATTTTTTCTGATTTTGTGTAAATTACTTTGTTGCTTCTCAGTTTCCATTTTCCATCTTCATATTTTGGTCCCAGGCTTTTTGTATATTTTTATTTTTAGTAGCAGTTTTTTTTATGTATTACACGTTTATTACAGTACACATTTATTAAATCATATATACATACACAATCACGCCATGAACCCAAAAGGGTGTGGCACAAAACTCTTTTCATCATCCCGAAATCAGTCGTCTCAAAACATTCCTATCCAATTAAGCAACTTTCGCTTTATCCACAATTCTTTTCATACATGCTCTTTTATTCCTACTACTTGGAAACTTTTGCTCACGCAAAACACTCTCAATCATACCACTCCAACTACTCATCAAACTCTATAATTTAATTCGTATTTATTTCGCTTATTGCAGGTATGAAAGGTGGCAAAGAACACGGTGGCACAGGCATGGCATCGCCATCAGATGTCTTCTGTTCTGTACCTGGTCGTTTATCACTCCTAAGCTCTACATCTAAATATAAAGTGACTGTCGGTGAAGTACAGCGTCGTCTTTCACCCCCCGAATGTTTAAACGCATCCCTACTCGGCGGCGTACTTCGACGCGCCAAAAGTAAGAACGGCGGTCGATTGCTCAGGGAGAAATTAGAGAAAATCGGTTTAAATTTACCGGCCGGTCGTAGGAAGGCAGCGAATGTCACCCTGTTAACATCGCTTGTCGAAGGCGAAGCGATACATTTGGCTAGAGATTTTGGTTATGTTTGCGAAACCGAATTTCCCGCTAGACAAGTAGCTGAATATCTCAGTCGACAACACAGCGAACCGCACGAGACTTATCGACGGAAGGAACTTCTTCAGGTAAATTACTTATTTGAACGTTGATAGTTAAAAGTTTTAAAGAATATTATTTCAATATCGAAAGTTATATCAATTGCTATTTGAGTGGTAAAATAAATTTGAAACCAGGACTTCAAACCGGAACTGAACTGAAACTGAAAACCGAAATTTGTTACATTAACATATGTTATCTTATTATTATATAATTAAAACATACATACTAATTATAATAATAAATTATATTATTATCATATATTATACACTTCTAATTATTATACGTTTAATTAATTAATAATTATTATTATTCATATTATATTATTGTATCAATTTATTTAGTATGCTTATTATAAAAGTAGGAATAAAATGTTCTAAATTATGGTAGAAAAATATGGTTTTAATACAAATAAAAATATTGAAAAAATTCAAAAATTAATCACTCGGAACTGAACCAAAAACCAAATATATATATATATATATATATATATATATATATATATATATAGAATATAAGAGGATTAAGGCTGAGAGATAGTTAATAATCAAAAATTTAATGGTGTTGCAGCCAGGAGTGAGGAATTATTGAGTTTTTGTTGGATTAATTCCTTACTCCTGGCTGCAACGCCATTAAATTTTTGATATATATATATATATATATATATATATATATCTGAAAATCGGAACGAAAAATATATCAGTTCGAAGCCCTGTTTAAAACAATTAATTATATAATAAAAAATAAAATGACTTTACAATTTCGTTATAAAGATGTTTTATCATACTAAGATATGATTATTTGTCGATTTCAGGCGACGAAACAGATCACCAAAGAGCTGATGGACCTTCTAAACCAAGACAGATCTCCCCTGTGCAACACTCGACCGCAAATCCTTCTCGATCCGTCGATTCAACGCCATCTCACACACTTTTCACTAATTAGCCACGGCTTTGGTAGTCCGGCAATCGTAGCCGCACTCACCGCGATCCAAAACTTCCTCAGCGAATCGCTAAAACACCTGGACAAAGTGCAAATGGGCGCAGCGAATGCGGCCGGCGGTGGTACACATCCATCGCAACCAATGGTAGTGACATCATCGTCAGCGCATGATAAAACCAAACTGGAGGACAAGAAGTGACCACTGTTGCCCGTTGTTGCTATTGTTATGTGTGTCGTGTGCATGTGAGTGTACTAAGTGAAAGTGCCAAATTCATTTTATTAATTATTAATTATTATTATTATTAATTATGAAGAAACAAAAAAAAAAGACGATCTCGTCTCGATCTGCCATGTGTGTCGATATTAAAACATATTATGTACTTTTTATATACCGGGTGTCTACTTTTTTTTTGTTACATAGGGAATACAATGCTAAAATTTTCATTTGGTGATAAATTTTCCCCTAATTATTATAGAACAAAAGTACAAATACAAAAGTTGTTTAGAATTCAAAAATGCATCAAATGATGCCAAATTTATCAATATAGGATGTTCCGATCAAGAATTAGAAGCAAATTAAAATTTCCATTTTTGCGCTCTTTACATCAAAGTGCCGAAGAAATGAAATTATTTGTTTAATTTCCATGGCACTTTGATGTAAAGAGCGCAAAAATGGAAATTTTAATTTGCTTCTAATTCTTGATCGGAACATCCTATATTGATAAATTTGGCATCATTTGATGCATTTTTGAATTCTAAACAACTTTTGTATTTGTACTTTTGTTCTATAATAATTAGGGGAAAATTTATCACCAAATGAAAATTTTAGCATTGTATTCCCTATGTAACAAAAAAAAAGTAGACACCCGGTATACACTGTTAAACACTGAGCCGCACATATTTTTGTTACGATGTCCCTCCCATTAAATCCGTCTTCGTAATACGCCGACGATCTGTCTTGCCCGCTCCCCCCCTCGCTAATACATGCCATTGTCAACGAAAAACCAAAAACACTTTCAAAGTGATAGCGCTTAAAAGTTATGGGGACAATTTTTCAAAAATAATTATAGAAATTCTGTTTGATTGCATTTAGTTATTTGGATACTAAAATTTCATATAAGTTTATGTTGTCCCCCCAAACTGTAGCGCTAATTTAACTCACTTTAAGGGGGGGCCGTCCCATGAAGAGACTATGAGAAATGGGTAAATTTTAGAATTTTTTTTTGGGGAAACTAGAAGTCGTAGGAACAACCGGTTTTGATTTTCGAGTAGCTTGTTTTTTTGACAATAAATTTTATCTAGTTTTTTGACTTTTACGTCCGAATTAAATTGCTCGATCCGTTCGACGGGAACCACTTTTATAGTAAAGAAATGGTTTCGAGAAAAACGCAATTAAAGTTTTCGCAACAATTTCGATTGAGAAATAAAGAAAACAGTTTTATAGTCAAAAAAACAATCTACTCAAACATCTAAACCGCATATTCCTACGACTTCTAGTTTTGCCGCAAAAAAATTTCAAAGTTTACCCATTTCTCGTGGTCTCTTCATGAGACGGCCCGCCTTAACCGATAGTGTTGCATTATGAACTCTTAATATGTTGGTGAATGGCACGCGATCTATGGTTTACCCTGAGTTTTAACTTCAGTGGGGATCAGTTGCACAGGTGTTTTGTTGCTAATTTTATTTTGAATGTTAAACATCTAATTTTTTTTCATACAAATACTTTAAAATAAATGTCTTCTATCTTTATCTTTGTTTTATTAGAATAAAATTATAAATATTCTGTGTAATTTTAAACATGAAATTAGCAAGAAGACACGTAAAATATTATGTGCTAATTGATCTAAACACCGAATTGATATTATATTATATAGGTTTCGAAGTACAAGTTGTATTATGTTTTTATTTTGTTATTTTAGGTATCGAGGTAGAGAATTACATTCTCAATCTGTAAACAATATTTTAACTGAAGAAAAAAAAATGATTAAAATTGCAATACATATATTGATACGTTAACAAGACCATGTATTGTATATATATAATGTATAAGATTTGATTCTCAATTTTGTTGTTTATCCATTTTCCTTATGATCCTACTATTTCTGTCTTGAAAATAGGTTTAAAGATAGATAGACAAATATTGATTATAAAATATTATTTGGTCAGTTTCTAAGGTAACCATCTTTTTATTTCATCTGACCCCGGAGATTTTGATGACTATAAAAACATTTAAATTTGAATACAATCATAAAATAATTTTGAAATTCATTTCAACGCTTATACATTAAACTAAATATATTACTGAATATAGTAATGACCTAATGACACTTATTTTTTTAACGTAAAACTAAATGACTACATTTAAATTCAGTTTAATCTGGAGATTGCAACAAATAACCCGGAGACTCCGGGTGAAAACCGGAGAGGTGGTCACTCTATCAGTCTTAAATGTTGATTTAATTATTAAACATTTTTGAAATTTGTTTTACATTAAATTTATTGGAAAATTATGACGTAATCGGTTTGTTTTATCGATAGAATGCGGAAGTGGTATTTTTGAAAATAATGTTGGTGCTGACATCTACTTTACACTGTAAATTGTGTAGTTTGCGGGTATTTTGTGGAGATGTCGGTAAGTGTTAAAAATGTGTGTGTGAACGGAGTAGAATCAATAGCGACGGTGGTGTGTTGGTGGCGTCGCTTATCGGCGAGTTGAGGAATTATGTTGTAACACGCAATGGATGTTGGGAGTCAGAGTAATTAGAATAGAACTCGCAATAATATCGGAAGGCGACCTTCATGGCTGTCAAGCGAGTTCTATTTTTCGATGTAAATTCAAGTGTTCCCTTATGTAGTTAAAAAACCATCTAGTGCGGTGTTTGATCTTTGTGTTTTTGGTTTGAGTGTCCGTTTCACAAGTCAGTTTCTCCAATGTTCACTGGAACGGTGCGAGTGAAAATATGCGAGGCTTGCGGGTTGAGGCCGACCGATTTTCAAAAACGCCACAACATGACGTTTGGGAAACCTGACGACCAACCCATCGATCCGTACGTATCAATCGACGTCGATGAGAACCATCTGGATCGGTCGACAACGAAACCCAAGACCTTTGACCCCGTATGGAACGAGTATTTTGTGCACGACGTTCGCGATGCGGTGACACTTGGCCTGACAGTGTTCCATCATGCCGCCATACCGCCGCATGATTTCGTTGCGAACTGTAGCATTTCCTTTGAGGATCTGCTCAATCGTGACAAAGATGCGGCCGATTTCTGGGTGAGTACGGGATCATTTTATGTGTTTGTTTTTGTCCTTCGCATTAGTGACCGCGATTCAGCTGTTGCAGAATTTGGGACACAGCGCCGGCACTCATTTTTCCACTTTACTGGCACCCTTAACTTCTTTTGTGTTTTCTACTTATTATTTCTTTTTTTATTTATTATTTCATTTTGTAAATGATGTATGCATTCTATGAAATTTACTTTTTTTTATATATATATATTTTATACAAAAAAACTCAGTGGTTTTCCTTTGACGTCAATCTGATTGCGGGTGTAGTTTTGTAAGCTATCATGTTTACATCTCGATTTACATTCTACGAAAACAATTTTGTAACTTTTTTTTGTTTCCGCATATTTTATAATAGTGCTAATACTTTATAATTGTTTTAATATAAAAAAAAATTAATAAAATTTGTATTGTGTTTAGGTTGATTTGGAACCACAAGGAAAACTACATATACGAATAGATTTAAAGAGAACACAAAATGGTAAGCTTACTATTTTATCAAATAAATATTTTACTTCATTGTTAATATTTCATTAAAAAAAAAACTTATTTTTAACTATGTTACTATATTCAAAATTGTATTTGAAAAGAAACATATTTAAACAAAAATCAAACATAAAGTTGGCTTAACAAAACAAAACATGCAAAACAATTTATTCTTAATTATTATATTATGCATTTGTTTCTATAATTATTTTCATTCGAATAGTAATGTCATTAATGACATTTATGCTTGGAATGTTAATTTTTAAATTATACATTTTTATTGTAAATGATAGTTGAACCAAAAATATATATTTATAAAAATATATATGGTATTTTAACAAGAATTTTTGATAGGAATGATAATTTTTAAATTATACATTTTTGCTGTAAATGATAGTTGAAACTAGAAAATATATTTATAAAAATGTATATGAGATTTTAGATTTTGTTTGTATACCTAACATTTTTTTTTAATGTTAAAAAAATGTAAGATATTTATTGACTACAGTCTCCTATATTTTGGAGTTTTTGCTAATTTTTATTGTAACACATTTTTAAAAATCTAGTTATAGTATATAAAAGAAAATAATGTACTCACTTGCATAGAAAATTTAATTCATTTTGTACTTTTTAAAATTACAATTAAAAGTATTAATAAAAACAGAACAATTTGAAATACATTTGATTTTTAAATATTGGTCGATTTTGCATTTGACTTAAATTAAGTAATATTCTATAGCAAAAATCAAAATTTTTAAAATGTAATAGGCCAAATAATATAGTTTCTACTAGTAGTAATAAACTATAAATGCAAACAAATGAATTTGGCTTAGCTCATTCGAAAGAGTTTCGAGTGCTAGGATGCAAAAAGCTATTGTTTACATTTTAAATATGCTGTCATTTTATCGGAATTAGATTTTGATTATTTTATGGAATCCAGCTACTGTTATAGAACATTAAAAAAAAAACATTCGAGCTTATGTACCAGTCTGTTTTCAAATATTAAAATAAAATAGAAGTATTTTTCTTTGAAAGATAAGTTATGTAAACTTGATATTTTAGTTTAAGTTTTATTATTAGTTACATTGAATAATGATTGAAATTTTTGTGTATATAGAAATGCCAAGCGGCAAACCGCGTGAATTTAAAGAACGTCAGGGCTTCAATCGACGTCGCGGTGCAATGCGACGTCGTGTACATCAAGTCAACGGTCACAAATTTATGGCAACGTTCCTGAGACAACCTACATTTTGTTCACACTGTCGGGAATTTATATGGTGAGAACAGTCTAGGCTTTTGTGTGTGTGTGTGTTTTTGTCTTTAAAATAATAATCACTTTTGTGCGTGTGTGTCTATGTGTTTCAAATCGGTTTCGCCTCTTTTCCGAAAGAGCTGAACTGATTTTGAGGGGGTTTTCCGATTATATTTTCACACGTTGCATGCTGAATTTTGTCAAAATAATAATATTGTGTTTATTTAATCTAGAATAAAATTGACGAAACAAAAACTAACTCTATGTAATGGTGTGTCTTGGTTTCAGGGGATTGGGCAAGCAAGGCTATCAATGTCAAGGTAGGCGGTTTTAATGAAGCCGTATGGCATGCATTGTTCAGTTGTTTCAGTGGTTACACCCTCCACAATCTCAACCCCCTTCGCCTCTTTTCCATACTTCACTTTTTTTCGCTAGTTATTTTTTATTTTTCTTCTCTTTTTTTTATGCGTGCGTGTACATATATAATTTTGTTATATTGATGTTGTGTACAGTTTTTTTTTTAATTTTTTATTTTGGGCTTACGTGCCCAATTTGACAAATACTTTGAGATTTTTTTAAATTAATAATTTGTGCGGCATCCAAACTGAATTTACCTAACAACCTCTTATACTAACATAACTTAAACATTGGGAAAAAACTGATAAATTATTCAGAATATTTTATTTACTTACTACTTATTATTTTTTTTAACTAAAATTTTGAAGTTTTAATTAATTTTTCAGGTGTGTTAGTACAAAATAAATTGAGAGGGAGAATCCTCATCCAAGGGATTAAAAAATCGAATTTTTTATTATATGAATTTATTATATAAATTCTTTCTCCCAAGTGGCACAAAATTCCTATTAAGTTAAACGCGTATTTATATAACAATTCAACCGAAAAACTTGATCTCATTTACACTAATTCCTTTATAATTTTATTGCATGGACATGTCTTTTTAGAGATATTATTTAGGCATTATTTTGTTTTTATCAATAATTTTTTATTCCAAACCGTCACCGTTTCTTCAATTTTGAATTTTTTTCTATTAAAAATTGGTTCATGCACTCGTACACTCATAAACTATAAAACCATATTTGAATTTTTTATTTCGGATGCGAAGCCTTTGTAGGACGAATATTTACGCAATATTTTAAATAAAAATATTGTTTTTCATTAATTTAATTGTACAATAAGATGTTTTGGAAGTTTCAAAAAGTTTGATGTAATTATTTCTTCAAAGAAAAAATACCAAAAATGTCTTTATTTCAAGTGATAAAAAAAAGCACTTGAATGCATGTGATTTTAATTTTGAAATTAAATAAATGTAGGGTTAACATTTATATTTTATTATATTTCTAAAATTAATATATTGCATATATAATTAAAAAAAAGTAATTTTGAACAATTTCATAGGTTAATTATATTAAAAGCTTTTAAAATAAAAAATACAAAATTATAATAATCATCTGTGGTTCTGTTTTTTTAAATAAAATACGTTTGTTTTGTACGAGTAACTTAAAAATCGAAATAACTAGAAAAACAGTGGAATAAATGAAACCTGCGGTTAAAAAAAGTTGATTATAATTTTACGCAATCCGTTTTTCGTTAAATAACACTATTTTAACGGACAAACAGTTTTTATAATTATGTTGTACAATAATTAAAAAAATATTATTTAAAAGATAATAAATATTTTATGATAGTTAAAAAAAAATTGTTTATAAACTAGCATAAAAGCGAAATAATTTTCGATGAAACATTTTGTTGTTGAATTGATTACTTAAATAGGAAGTAACTTTATATAATCGTGTACATATTGATTCAATTTGGATGCCACTGTGTTTATAAAATAACTAATTAACTAGCAGACGACAGAACAGAGCGGAAAAAAATTCATTATCTAAACAAATCTTTAAGTCATATAATTCAATGGTTTCGTTATTCTGCTTTCATGATTGACGACAGAAAAAAACAAAAAAACAGCCAAAGAACTGCTTGAAAATGATCAGTGATTATTTTCTGCCGAATTTTTATTTCATTTGATCCCCTTTGATTTGCAGCTCCAGAAATACTCGCATGGTTGCCTCATATGCTTTTTAACCTATATGTAAGTTTATTTGCATTTTTCTTTTTTATTTATTTTTTTTTTAATTTAATTAATGTGTTTTGTATTATTTATCTGTATATAACGATATATAAATATCTATTTGAAAATGTATGTAAATATATATATAAACCATATAATAATGTGGTGTTGGAGAAACATAACCTTATAGTTTACAACCCTTAATCTCACATCTATGGTGTCGGTGGGTGAAAGATTTGTAAACTAAGGGTTATTGAAAAATTTTGCTCACTAATCAAGATAATGATCGGTTGCAGTCTGTACATGTGTCGTGCATAAGAGATGTCATCTGTCTGTGGTTACCAAGTGTCCTGGTATGAAAGAAGAGGTAAAATATTTTTCTTTTTTGGCAAAACTTTACGTTACGATTATATAATCGATTTATCTTCAAACTTCACATACCGTTAATTTTGCACATTATATGAGAATATAAATCGCAAAATTTTAGTACGGAAACTATATTTACAATGGCAAAACTTATTTGGAAAACTCGGTTTTAAACATATACGTAAGATGAATGAATGTTTAGTTAAATTAAAGCAACGTGAAGAATTTTTAGTTGTTTTTAACGTTTTCAACATATTGAAAACATCAGTTTTGGTATTGTAAATATCTCATTTCTGCACTAAAATTTTGCGATTTATATTCCATAAAATGTGCAAAATTAACGGTATGTAAAGTTTGAAGATGATAATCGATTACATAACTGTAAAGTAAAGTTTTCCCGAATTTTTTTTAATGGTAAATTCCAAAGTGTTATTTTATTTTCGGAATGCTTTTTCATCTTCCAGTCGAGTCAATCGCAACCGGGACAGGGCTTCAGCGTGAATATACCTCATCGTTTTGTGGTGCATAACTACAAACGTTTCACATTTTGTGATCATTGCGGTTCGTTACTTTATGGACTAATTAAACAGGGTTTACAGTGCGAGGTAAATATTTTTTTTAATTGGGTTGGTGCATAATTATCAGGCGGGTTATTTGTTAATAAAAATTACTGTTTTGTTTACCTTATTTTAATAAAAATAGAACTGTTACTTCTTTGCCCGTGGAATGGACCGTCTTCCAAGCAGTTATTGTTTCTTTTTTCATAATAAATATTGTTTAAGAAACGCCTGATAATTATGCACCAACCCTAATACCTACAAAGTCCGTCTAAATTATACACAATGTTATAATTTTTTTTAAATCTTAAATTATTATTCTGACATTTAAAAATCTCGAAAATGTTTGACATATGATGTCAGTTGTTTTGAAAATTTTACATCAAATTCTACCAGTTTATTTATAAGCTCGGCCATTCACAACATCATTTGACTACATGGAGAAATAAATTTTTGTTGGAAACCATAAATTCGAGTGAAATGTAACTACAAAAACTAATGGCAATATGGGTGGAATAAACTCTGTGTTTTTTTACAATTATTATGATTACTCAACCAACAATGTTAAAGCTAAAGTAATGTCAAAATTTTTAATCTTATTCGAATTTTAGAATCTATTTCATAATGTCTGAACAATTCTTTATCGCAAACCTTTCAACTAATACGTTGTAAATACCATTCTTTTTATTTGTAATTTTAATAGTATCATAATTTGTTTAGTAAATCGTTAAGTTTTAAATTTTTATTAAATTAATAGTCAATATTATCTGTTTTTCTGGTTATTTGAATAATGAATAGATATGTTAATAAAATTCTCTTCTAACTCTTTAAAACTTATTGAAATATTTACTGTATAAAATTATCAATATTTTATTTATAATTATTGTCTATTAAAATATTTAGTTTTTATTATATTATATTTTTTAAATTGCGACATTCATTTTTAATATTATTTAATATAAAAACTATATACTACGAATATATATGATTTATTACAAAATTAAGGTAATTTTTATTTTTTTATCTTTCTCGGCCTAAAAAATCGACAAATTTTATGAATTTTTTTTCTGCGAAACTATTAAAGATATCAAACCGCGGTTTTCTGGTAGTGAAAGAATACACTTTGAACTTCTTTCAGGAATTTTTATGTTTACTTTTGTTGCAATTCGTCCGAGTTCTAACTCCTATCTTCAAATTAGTCGATTTTTTTAGATCTAGAAAGGTATATACACTCTTAATTACAACTGTATTTTTGCAAAACAGGTATGTAATATGAACGTGCACAAACGCTGTCAGAAGAATGTCGCGAACAATTGTGGAATCAATACGAAACAAATGGCGGAGATCTTAAACGCAATGGGCATATCACCGGATAAGCAGACACCACGTCGTTCCAAATGTTTGCAACCCGGTTCGAGTGGCGATGGTCTCAGTTCGGTGGGCGGTGCGAATGGTAGCGGTGCTGTTGGAGGCGGTAGCGGAGCGGGCGATATTGGAAATGATAGTGCCGAGGAAATTAGTATGCGACTCGCCGCACAAAAGGTTATGGAAGATAAGATGCAAGATAATGGTACGATATGTTCCTATTTCGAACGAAAGCCATCGCCGTTGTGCAATGACAAACAAATTGAAATATTGAATAATAATAATTTTGGATTTAAGAAATTTAATGGATTGAGTTCGGGACGAAAAGTGGTTACGAAATATACACTAACTTGTTATAAACTAATGCTTAGATTGGTATTTAATGGTTTTTGCTTCGGTATGTTGTTTTTTTTTATTTTACAATTTTTAGATTTATAAATCTTTCAGAATTTATTATATAAAATAAAACGGCTTTAGTTTTCAGTTATATATTAATATTTATTAATAATCAACGTATCTTCATCAGGAAAACTAATACAGATGAGTTGTTGAGTTCATCTAAACGTCGATTATCAATAAATATTAGTATAGAACTTAAACCTAAAGTCATTTTATTTATATAAGTTCCGAAAGATTTTTTACTATGTTGAAAAAATTCTAAATTTATAAAATAATAACCTCACCTTTTTCATCTGATTTAAATTTGATTGTAGAACCGAAATATTTCACTAATAATTGTTTTCTTCTTTTTGTTATCAGATTCAGGTAGTGGCACAGAAAATACAACATCGTTCGAAAGAAGTAGCAGCGATCGAGCCAATAAAGCCAGAATCGGTTTAGACGATTTCAATTTTATCAAAGTGCTCGGCAAAGGTAGTTTCGGCAAGGTAATGCTAGCCGAGAAAAAAGATACCGAAGAAGTGTACGCTGTTAAAGTTTTAAAGAAAGACGTAATCATTCAAGACGACGATGTCGATTGCACGATGACCGAGAAACGAATTCTCGCACTCGCCGCCAAACATCCCTTTCTCACCGCATTGCATTCGTGTTTTCAGACCAAAGATCGTTTATTCTTCGTTATGGAATACGTGAATGGTGGCGATCTGATGTTTCAAATTCAGCGTGCGCGAAAATTTGACGAGCCGCGTGCTCGATTCTACGCGGCTGAAGTTACGTTAGCTTTACAATTTCTACACAAACACGGTGTCGTCTATCGTGATCTGAAATTGGATAATATCTTATTGGATTCGGAGGGACATTGTAAACTAGCCGATTTCGGTATGTGTAAGGAGGGCATATTGGACGGTATCACTACTACGACGTTTTGCGGCACGCCCGATTATATTGCGCCCGAAATACTTCAGGAATTGGATTATGGTAAGTTTTATTTTAATCTCCAGCATCTCCTTCTAAACCCTTGAACCGATTTTGATGGGAGCGGTGTCATTTTAATGGGTTCATTCACCCCTATTTGAGAATAGGCAAGTTTCATCTTTCTACGATTTCATCTTGCTTCTCAAAAATTATGTTTAATGCTAATCTGCAAATGTCAAATGACAGCACTGTGTGAAGTTATCTACACTACTGATAGAAGTGTTGCTTTTGAGTAATATATAATAGTGCAATTGATATTTTATTATTATTATTATTTGTTTATTTATTTATATTTTTATTATGTTTATGTTTAATTACTATTTTTGACTTCAAACGTGACTCATTAAGGGTCACGGGATTCCCTAGTTTCTAAATTAATATGCGTATTAACTAGTTTTATTTCTCTGTCGGAGCCTTTGCGACAATGAAACTTTGCAAATTGTTGTTTTCTATCGGAGCTGTCCTGACATTGCAATTTGTAGTTATTGTCTTATGTTAGGACCACTTTGACAATAAAATACTGTACGCAAATTATGCACAATACATATATTAGTTACTAAGTTAATAAGTAATAAAATAATAATTAGTTTCGGAATAATAGTTATACAATTACTTTTAAGATACTCTGCTAAATTTATATGAAAAATATAAAACTTAGACAGAATCTTAATTGAAAAAATAATTGGACTGTAAACAATTAATATTTTCGAATATAATCTTGCATGTGAACAAGTAATTTTAAATTTGTTGCTTTTTTATCTTTTCAGGTTCATTTTATACTTAAATGTTTTTATTTTAAATTTCTTCTAAAACTTAAAAATTTGCTCTAATAGGATCGTTATTATTATTATATCGTACTAAGGTTATCATATCGAAAATATTGTCTTATATAATTAATGTTATGGCTAAGTAAAGTTATTTTTAGTTATTCATTGTTCTATCTCATGCTGCCAAGATAATTTCTATAAGTGTGAAATATATAATTTTGCAGGTGCTAGTGTAGATTGGTGGGCATTAGGCGTTCTAATGTATGAAATGATGGCCGGTCAGCCGCCATTTGAAGCCGACAATGAAGACGATCTATTCGAATCAATTCTACACGATGACGTATTGTATCCGGTTTGGTTATCGAAAGATGCCGTTTCAATTCTAAAAGGCTTCATGACGAAAAATCCGAGCAAACGTTTAGGCTGTGTTGTCGCGCACAATACCGAAGCACAAATTCGCACGCATCCCTTCTTCAAGGAAATAGACTGGGTCGCGCTCGAACAACGTCGAGTTAAACCACCTTTTAAACCAAAGATTGTAAGTTTATACATTTTTTTTTTTATTAAGATCGACCTAAAAATCGACTAACTTTATGAATTTTTTTCTGCGAAACTATAAAAACCTAAAATTACGGTTTTCTGAGGCTGAAAGAATAGACTTTAAACTTCTTTCAAGAAATTTTATTTTTACTTTTACTCATTTATAAAAGTGATTTTTGCCAAAAGTACTTTTGACGTTTTCTAAAAATTATTGATTAAGCACTTCATAATAGTTTATTTAAATTATTTATATGATTATTAAACCTTTTTTGTTTATTTCAGAAGAGTAAGAAGGACGCGTTGAACTTTGATGCAGAATTTACCAAAGAGGATCCGGTGTTGACGCCGGTGAATATGGACGTGGTGCGTTCGATCAATCAAGAAGAATTCAAAGGTTTCTCGTTTGTGAATCGCGATTTTAATCCAGCACGATTTACCGCAGACAAGACGGCTACCTAAGCGGGTTCTTAGGAAACAACCGCTATCTGCAACACAACTTAAAAAACCAAAAAAAAAACGTGTAAATCGAACGCGTTACGTCCGCAATTTCGTCGTTCTATTGTTTTGTGCCATATGTTTCTCGAGTGGGATTTTTGCATGCAACACATTCAAAGTAGACACACAAATTCACACACACAAACACACACATCACAACAAATAAACAAAAATATTTAAGTACGTAATTCAATACAAACATATACTTGAAACAGTGACAAAGGAAAAAAAATGTATAATTGCACATTTTTATGCGGTGTACAGCAGAGATGTCCTTGTGTACTTAATTTACGAAAAAAAGAAAAAAGCCTTGAAACTTGACAAACAGCGCCGCCATCACCGAAAAATATAGTTCTTTCTGTGATTCTTCCTTTTCTTAACCGTCGAATAGATGTTAGTAGATGTAAATAATTAAATAAAACATATATTTACCTTGAATTACTTGGCAACGTTATTGAAAATAACTATAAGAACATTTGAAATAATTATGAGGAAATTCGCAAACCGAGGTGTGTGAGATTAGGATTAATTCTGAAGCTTGGAACAAACTTAAATAAATTACACGATAAAACAAACATACATAAAAACAATACGCCATTTGTTGTAATTAAGAATATAATAACAAACATACATACAATAGCTGTATTTTTTTTTATCAAAAAATTGACCCATCTCAGTTGGAAAGTGAAGTGAGTTGAGTTGCTTTATAAAAGGACAAAATATTCAAACTCTAGCAAGAGAACATAAATTCGTCACTAATTCGTTAAAGTATTTCGATCTTTATCAATAATTATTAGTGATAAAAATCGAAATACTTTGACACCTTTTTTTTTAACGTTCATTTTTCTAATCCACCATAAATTTATGAATCAAGAAATGCATTTTTGATATAAATTTTACATTAAATTTTAAATTTAAAGGTCCAATATCATTCAATCTTTTAAAATTATTGACACAAACTTAATCTCTACTACTAAACTGAGTATCTCATTTAATCTTAAGGTTATTTTGTGGGTGCAGCAGAATTGGTAAGTGTTTGAGTTTATCTGAAGAGAGTGAGATCTCGGTAAAAAAAACTACAGCTATTATACACACGCACACACATACACGTACACAACATGCCAATCGATCAAACACGGAAAAAGAAATACTTAAAACCGTACGCTGTTTATTAGATTAGCAGAAGTTCGGATTCCAAAAAATATGGCACTTTCGCTTTACTCACTCCGTAGAGTTGATCTCTCTCTAGTCATACTCAGTTTAAATTAAAGAAAAATAAGAGGTTAAGTCCGTCTTTGGCCTATGACGGGTTGGGGTAGAGGGGGGGAGCGCACCAGTGATGTATATATTGGACCATGTGTTCAGTGCTTCATTTACGAAATGGGCCTTATATTTACTGCATGCACTTGGTTCTGTTATATCGCCGGAACTTTTAAACCGATCGATCAAACATAACCAAACATAAAAAAAGCGCTTTTTATGTTTTATTTTTCTGGTCATTCGTAATTAATTAAAAAATAATTAAACACACGATTAAATAAGAAAGTAACGAGGATAAAGAATAAATATCAAAATAGTTAAATAAATATACAAATTAAAATTTAAATTAGTGATGTGAATTGCCATTTATTGTGCAATCGATATTAGCCGCGAAATGCCGGATTAATTCAGAAAAATAGTGTTGAATTTTTGTCCATTTTTAGCTAATTAATATATATATATATATTTGTAAGGTTAATTAGTTCGAAATTAATTGCAAAACAATATGTGTATGTATATATATTTTTAATAATGAAGTTAATTAGGTTTATAATCATACATAATTTACGAGACACACGATTGTTATATTTGTATTTTTCCGTTTTATAATGATGATCGAAGTTTATTTCGCATCACTAAAATTAGTTTTAACAACAACGTTATTCTAGATTAGAAAATGATCTAATGTGGCAAAATTTAAATAAAAATAAGATTATAAAAAATACCAAAACTACACTTAAATTAAAATAAAGCTAAATACGTGTATTTCGGAAGCTAAGCTTCCATTTTCAGTAGCTAAATAAAGTTTACAAAAAATCTTACCCCCGTGATTCGAAGTGCTTAAGCGTTTATGTGTAACTAAAGTTGGAAGCTTAGCTTCCGAAATACGTATTTAGCTTTATTTTAATTTAAGTGTGGTTTTGGGATTTTTTTATAATATTATTTTTATCTAGATAGATAGCGTTTACCTGCACTTGTTTTTGTTTTAACAGGAAAAGATTTCTCGCGCTCGTATATTCCTAGATTTAATTATATTAATTAATCATTGATTCTTTATTATTATTATTATATAAATATATAAATATATTTATTGAACGGTTGTTCCATTATTAAATGAAATTTTTCCGTTTGTATTGTTTTCGTCTCAGATGTTTAGCCCGTAAGGTATACATTTCCTTAATATGTATATATAGTATATATTAGCGATGATTATTTTATAGGTCCTGGAAGCTAGCCTGGAAATATGACAAAATTATGTGCTAAACTCAAAATTTTTGTGCTAAAAAAAAAATAGAACCTAAACCTATCCAAATCTAACCTAGTCTCGAACTGGAAGTTCTATTATTTTTTTTTCATAAAAATGTTGAGTTTGTCACATAATTTTGACATATTTCGTTTTCACTGTAGGCATAGTTGAGGATCAAGCTTCCAAGGACCGTTTATTTTATCTGTGATTTATTTTCGGTTAATTTGCCAGTCGTTTTACTAAATAATGTTTTTTTTTTTTTGTTATTATAATGCAATTGTTATTAAAATTATAGGTTATAAGAAATGAATTAATAAGAATTTGATTACGAATGACTGGAAATTAACCGAAGTAAATTAACTGTATACATCTCTAGTATATATGTGCATTGTTGAGAGAATTTTATTATATAAAAAAAAAGATATAAAAAATTATAAAATATATATTATTAATTAAACGTAAAACGGAGCGTGCACGCATGCACACAATTTAAAAAATTTGAGTCGTGCGTGCGCACAACGTAACACACAAATCGTATGTATGTGATGATGATATATAACTATACATATATAAATATATACATATAAATACATTTTATTAGAAAAATTGACATAATTAATGTGAGCTTTAGACCGTAGTACAAAAAAAAACATACAAAATATGAACTGTATATGAAAATTTAATGTGCTGATTGTTCTATGTATTTAGGTCGATGTGTATAGGCACGAATGCTACATTAATAACAAAAAAGATACCTTATTCAACTTTTAATTCCTACTATCATGGTACATACATTACAAAAAAGAAAAACATACGCGATAAAATAATAATAGCTGTGTTTTTTTTTACCGAAAAACTCAGCTCAGATCAGCAGATATCAGTAACCTTGAAATAATAGCTGTTTTATTTATCATCTCGTAACTGAGTTCGAAGTGAGTGAATTGCTTCCCCCCGTTACCGATACTGAGTTTAAGATTTGATAACGTGTTTGATACTGGTTGACATTTCTATTTGAATATTTTATTTTGAAATCAAACAATAGATATATCCGGGGCGAGTTGCAATAAATATTATCAACGCAAACAATCCAAATACATCTAATATTTTAGATTATATCATATGTGGAACTTACGATTTTAAACGTCACTTTCAAATAAACTTTTATTTATCAATACAACTCACTCCGCAAAACTCAGCTCAGCTCAGCTCATTTAAAAGATTTACTGATCTGAGTGGAATGTAAAAAAAACACAGCTAATATAAACGAGATTCACTTAAATGTTGTGCGTTGAAAATGTTGAAATAAACAAAAAATTAATCTAGCAATATTGACTGACGGACGCTCATTTGCTTTCAAAGAGATCGTCACCGCACAGCCACTGTCCCTT
The DNA here is from genome assembly GCA_963966155.1 of Clivina fossor. Classification (NCBI taxonomy): domain Eukaryota; kingdom Metazoa; phylum Arthropoda; class Insecta; order Coleoptera; family Carabidae; genus Clivina; species Clivina fossor. The sequence continues at coordinate 3,037,892 of OZ014571.1, read as the reverse complement.
TTCTGTACTTAAATTATTACAAATGTATTTGTCAAGTCCGATTAACTTAAATATAAGTTTTAAACCAACGATATATTACCAAAAAAAAAAAACAAACAGAATACTTAATTATATCAATAACCAACGATGCTTCGAAATGACAACAGTGTTGTGCCAAAAAAAAAAAAAACAAAAAGAATAAATACGTTATTTATTTATTAGAAAATCGCAACCTCTTTAAGACGTTGATTCCTAATCCTTTTCCTCCATTTTTTCCCCCTTTCACTTCTCTTGTTTAGAAATATCTTGCATTGTTACTATCATATTTGTACTAGCATTGCTGAATTGTGTTGTAAAATTATGTACCTAATTCTTTGATGGTGTATTTAAAGTAAAAATAAAAAAAATATTTCATGTAAGTTCGAACTGATTTTCTTTTGTTTTCATTATTAATTTTCAAATAAAAAAAGAATAATTTTAATTAATACTATATATTTACTATAAGTAATTATTAGAAAAATTAGCTAATTTATGTATTTCTATTTTTTATTTATCATTTTGTGATAATGTCAAAGTGGTCCATATATGGGTTTATCCATATACTTTAATCTTGTTATATTTTTATTACAGTTTTGCGCTTAATTAATAAAGGGGTGTCCTAGGGGGCTGAATTTTTGATATGTTGTAGTACATACCTGATTTATCTTAATTTTTTTACAGTAACTATATGTTATGTGAATATTATAATGAATAATATATAAAAATATATAATATATTATTTGGTACCCTATTTTATCAATTTTATTTGGCATTTAAATATGTTAAATATAACATTTCAAATAGATAAATTAAAAATTAGTACTTATAATTCTGAAATAATTTAAAGCAAATAATTGAATAACGCGCCAGTGTTCGTAGCTAGGATACTGATTACAGAGACCTCTGCACGACTTTGATTCACACTATATGACTCCCCTAAACATATGTAAATAATAAAATACAATATTATATATTATAATAAACATATCAAATAAGTAAAATTTGAAATAAATAAATTTTATTATAACGCTGTGATAAATGATTTTATAGCAGCGCCCAAAAAATAACAAAACAAGTGGCGCCTCTACACGTAGTTGTCAAATCAGATAGTGCCAGTGATTGTCAAAGGCCTCCCTCTTCACTAATGTAATATCTAAAAATAAAATTTGCATTGTTTCTCCTGATAAATAACAACAAGTGTTAGTCTAAACAACAGCCAAAAGTACGTTTTTACTAATTATGTTCAAATATCATAACATTAGTTTTGTATGTATTACGATTATATACAAATTTTCATTCGAAATATTTATTTCGTGTTTAAATATGCATTTCTTTCGAATGAGATAATAACGTGATTCCCATTGACTCATCTTAATTGTTATCTCGCCTCATTGTGGTATTTTTATATATTAGCGCAGTTTGACATTTTGCAATATATCTTTTTCGCATAAGGGATTTCAAGTATTGATTTTCTTGTGCACATTAAAGGTGGAGGCAGGGCTGGGTACACTCAACGTAAAATTACTACTGTGCGTTTTAATAAACGAACCAAATTAATAACTTATTACGAAGATTACCCATTGTGTATTCAAATTCCAAATAAAATTGTGATTTTTCGTGTAAACCATTAATAGTTTGAAATCTTTTTAAAGAATGCCGGCTCCAGCACCAGCACCTGTCGAAAATGGGGCACCTCGCACTGAGCTGCAGGAGGTTCAAATCAAGGCCCAGCAGTGTACGGACGAGGTAATTAACACTTTTAATTAATAAATGAACAATGCCCGTGAGAATTTTCATACAAAAAACTGACTAAACATCAATGAAAATAACATCCACTGTCATATAACGACAGTATATGTAAAGTACATATATGACAGTATATGTAAAGTATTATTATTATTAACTAAATATTTGGAAAAAATAGCTAATTTTGAACAATTCATTAATAGCACTTTTATTTTTAAAGTTTGAGAAAATAAAATGATTTATACGATAAGGATGCAGCTTATAAGGAACTTTAGAACATCATTTCTAATAATTTTATTTATTCTTAGGACGTTTCGGCCTCGAAATGAGTGCCATCTTCAACTGATATAATACTACAAAATACACAATATTAGATTTAAGATAATTACATATGTAAATAATAATAAGCCGCATCCTTATCGTAAAAATAAAATGACACGATTTTGTTGCGAAATTGTACCAGAACTTATATTTTTTTAAATTCTACATAATATAATAATAAAATAGGTTTAGATAAATATCTTTTTAGATTTAACAAAAATAATACAAAAAATTTTTACTATATTTAAGCACAATTATCGTACTAGAAGTACGTTTCAATAATTGTAATTGTTCAATGTCAAAATAAATGAAGTAATTGTATTTAAATTTATTTTAAATATTATGTAATATATCTGTCATGGAAATTAATTCGTTGTTTACGAGATTTCAAATCTGAAGTGTGGCATTGATTTGAGTTTACAATATTTATTTATATGTAAAATAAAACGGCTTTAGGTTTAAGTTCTGTATTAATATTTATTAATAATACAAATCATATTTACAGTAAATAACAGAACATAGAAACAAGTTACTAGGTAACAAAATAAATAATTAGATCGTAAAAATCTTATAAATTTTTAATTAATGGAAGCAAATTTTAAAAATCAGTGTCTGCGTAGTGAATGATATTTCTTTTATTGTTTTATTTTATATAATAAGTTCTGAAAGATTTTTTATTATGTTATTTATTCACATAGTTTTATAGATTTTACACCAAATTGGGTCGCTTTGTTTGATCAATATTTAATAACAATAATGATAAGATCATTTAAATAGTACATTAAAAAAGCATTTTACTTAAATTGAAATATGCTTTTGAAATACTTATTTTATGTATTGTAAATAATGTTACAGGCGTTTTAAAAATTTTCCTGAAAATAAATAATTCTAACATAGTAAAAATCTTTCAGAACTCATTATAAATAAAACTACTTTAGGTTAAATTTATAAAGAAAAGGATAATATCAATCACTGTGAAGGCACAGAGTTAAATAAAATTTAGCTTCCTTTAATTAAAAATTTATAAATTATATGATCTAGTTACTTATTTTTTTACCTAGTAACTTGTTTTTATGTTCTGTTTATTTACTGTAATGTCATTTATGTCATTTATCCTGATGAAGACGGACAATGAGTTTCGTTGAAACGTCGATTTTATATAAATGTTAATACAGAACTTTCATCTAAACCAGTTTTATTTTAATAAACAATTTTAATCAGCGTGAAAGAAACTTGCTATATTTTTCTTAACCACAAACCTAACAACGAAACACTAAAGTTGTCCTTATTAGTAATATAAATAATAATAATTCGAAAAAAAAAAAAATTATCTATAAATGCTAATCAGTGGTTTAAAGTGAGAATAATAATTGTGGTTCAGGAAATATTTTCAAATTTATGATTTTGTTTATAAATTTAAACACAGTATATCTTATCATATTTATTAATCGGATAACGACGTCAAAGAGATGTATTAATTTCACAAATAAAATAATGATATAAAGAGATAAAAAATACTGTAAAAAATTCATATTAATCAGATACATATTTGATTTTACTTTCGTCATAAGTATTGTGTCGCTCGATAATTTATTTTTTTTACAAACTATTACAAACATTAATTATTAAATAATAATAAACTATATTGAACTATTTCGATTAGATTTTTTTTTACTTCTAAATTGTTTGATCAAATTGATATTTTTTTGAGAATAAATATTATGTACTATAATACTGACAAATCAATAGATAAGTTAATTATTATTTAATGATTATTGTTAATGAAGCTAAGTTGTTGATCCTCACGATTTTATTTTTTTCGAATAAAGATATGATCAAGAAGGCGAAAATGGATCAAAGAATTAGGATATTTAATTCTTATATAGTTATATTTTTTCAAAATTAGTACGTTTTGACCATTATATCATGTGCCATCTTCAGCTTAAATATTTTTTTAATATAAATTTTCAGTTATTACATTGTATTTGAGACATCTCAATAAAATATTGTTGAAACATGAGTTCGTAGATTAAAATTTAAATTTAGATGTAAACTACATGTCGTTGAAGTATATAAAAACATATTTGATAAATGAGTCGTATAGATGCAAAACTCACTATTTGGTAAATTTTATGTTCTAAGATATTTGCAAAAAAACTGTTATAGCTGGGTGTAATTGTATTTTGATGATAAAATCTTGTTACTAGATGGCACTTATTAAATAAGTAATGCCATCTAATAACAAGATTTTATCATGAAAATATAATTACATCTAGCTATAACAGTTTTTTGCAAATATCTTAGAACATAAAATTTACCAAATAGTGAGTTTTGCATCTATACGACTCAAATCATACATTGAGAAGTTACGTTGTTGAATAAATAAAATGGATGATGGATTACGTTGTGTGATGAAGACATGATGAAGTATATTGTCTTCAATTGTCTTCATCATGATGTAAAACACAAAGTAATCCATCAACATCTGTTTTATTTATTCAACAACGTAACTTCTCAATGTATGTTTTATCAAATATGTTTTTATATACTTCAACTACATGTAATTTACATCTAAATTTAAATTTTAACCAACGAACTCATGTACCAACAATATTTTATTGAGATATCTCAAATATAATGTAACAACTGAAAATTTATATTAATAAAATATTTAAGCTGAAGATGGTACATGTTACAATGGCCGAAACGTACTAGTTTTAAAAAAATATAACTATATTAGAATTAAATATCCTAATTCTTTATTCGATTTAATGATTATGTAATAAATAAAATGTGAGATATTAATTTTTGTAAATTGTTTGTTACAGTCATTGGACAGTACACGTCGTATGTTGGCGCTATGCGAGGAGGTAATGTATGCAAAAGTTTTGGCTAGGTTGTAAGGCAAATTCTTTTTTGGTATCTGATAAACCGGGGATTCCTTTGTGATATCTATGGATTGGAGCGAGATATAAATGAGTGTTTCGTTCTTATTTTGATTTAGTTATTTTTTCTGTTTTTTGTTTTTGTTTTATAATTAAAGAACCCGGGACTCCCTTTTTGTTCTTTCTCTATTAATTAATTTTTTTTCTCCCCCTGTTCAGTTTTCTTGTCGACAGGTATGGTTGCGGCGAGCCGTGCTTTTCAGCTTTTTTTTTTATAGATTAATAAAGTATTATTTGCTACTAAAATTTTGTTTTATATGTAAAAGAGTATTTGATTGTTTCTAACACGAAATAAGTTTTATCGATTTTTTATTGAAAAATATTATAAACTTTGTTTCTGTTACTTAAAACTTATTTATCACATAATTACTTTCAAATGGTTTTTATTTGAACTTGAACTAATTAAATTTATGTTTACATTTCTTACAATAATATTTACAATATACAAAAAGCTAATATTTTTTATATAACACTAATAAATATAAAAAAAAAAACTAAACGTAGTCAGGGTGGCCAAAACTTGAAAAGTCAGGGGAAAAATTTGTTTGCAAATTAATTCACAAAATTACAAACATAAATTTACTTTGTAAATTTATATTTGTATTATTATAATATCTCGGCAAAAATTAATGAATTTCACTTTTAGTATATATATTAATTTTTTCACACACCAGAAATCTTTATTTTAATGAATATTTTGTGATTCACATTACTTGGGAATTTACATTTGTTTAATAATAAAAGTCAGGAAAACTAGTTTCACATAGTTTTGGCCACCCTGCGTAGTTTATTTTCTAATAGATAATAAAATTATATTTTTAACTACTAATTATGTTAAGATTTAAACACTCGGTGACGACGTTATAAAGAATTATAGTTAAAAATCCAACGTTTCTAAACGATTTGGTCATCACAATGAACTAATTTAAATTAGTTGCAAATTGAAAAAATATGTATTGATTTTGTAACTAATTTAAATTAGTTCATTGTGATGACCAAATCGTTCCAAAACGTTGGATTGTTAACTATAATTCAATAAAATTAGAAAATGATTTACTGTGGCGAAATTTAAATAAAAATAATATTATAAAAAATCCCAAAACCACACTTAAATTAAAATAAAACTAAATACGTATTTCGGAAGCTAAGCTTCCATCTTCAGTAGCTAAATAAAATCTACAAACATCTTACCAGTGATCTTTGACAAGTGCTTAAGTGTTTATGTACTTTGGATCACAGGTAAGATATTTGTATATTTTATTTAGCTACTGAAGCTGGAAGCTTAGCTTCCGAAATACGTATTTAGCTTTATTTTAATTTAAGTGTGGTTTTGGGATTTTTTTATAATATTATTTTTAAATAAAATTATAGTTATATATTTGTATTATTATATTTATTATTGCAAAACCAGAGAGTATTTCTAGTTTTAAAATTTTACTAGTTGGCGTTAGTAAGTTAATTTTAGTAGCGAGTAATAAATGATAAATATAAATGCGATAACGAAGATAAAACGGCTTGTCGTAGCATCCACGTCGTCCCCAGCGAGTGCAACAATTCTTCTTTTACTTTACTATCTACCCAAACTTAGCAGTCAGTGTCCGCTATATATATTATATATACTAAATATATAAATATTATATATACTGTCTGTTTGCTGTGCATGTATTTGTGCCATTCACGGTACCTAACTGGACATACATGTATGTCTCTCTCTTTCTCTCTCTATATATTTATATATATATATTCTATCACACATTCTCTATATATACTCTGGCTGGTCTGTGTGCCGTGTTCAAACCAACTCCACAGATATCACTCTCTATTGACCGAAACCAAATATTATACCAATTATTACTTTATATACAAATCAAATTTATACCGCTTAACAAATATATATCAATCTAAAATCGAATTCTATCGAATTTCAATCAGATAATTAATAAATTAACTATTCATTTTTGTAAGGCTGGTTTTACATTGATTACATGTTTAATATACATATTTTCATTTCTTAATTATGTGTTTCTAAACATACAAACAAGACTAATAAACTATTGTTGTACTCAGAGATTGCTCTGAACTTTGTAAACAATCTTAATATAAATATATATATAATCAGGGTTTGTTGAGCACCTGGAAAACCTGGAAAAGTCAGGGAAATTTGAAGCGTTGGAAAAGTCAGGAAATTTTATTAAAAACCCGTAAAAACATTTGCTGTAAAAATTGTTTAATGGTTTTCTCACCAATATTTTATTATTTACATAATAAATATTTTTATTGATTATGTATATCTAAAATACAAATAATAAATAAAGATATTTAAATTGATTAATACAAATAAAAGTTATATAATGTAATTAAATGTGTTGTTATTTCAACAAAAATCATTTTATAAAGTGGCTAATATTTTTTTTATTTTCTTTAGTGAATTGTAACTTAATTAATAAAACTTTAAACGTGACAAATTTTAGTAAACGAAAATGTTTCCATGTAATGTTAATCGCTTCAAAAATAACCTGGAAAATAGGTAATATAGCGCTGGAAAACCTGGAATTTTGAAATCTGAAAAGTGCAACAACCCTAATATAAAAATAATATAAGAATTACAATCTATTAAATTAATATCACTACTCCCTTATTAATAAATATATAAATATAAAAATATTGGTACAGTAAATTCAAGATATTTTTGTAGTTTTCCTTTTTTTAAAAATTTATCACATCTGTTACATTAACCGTTTGAGTGCTAAGCAGCGATTTTGCGCTTTTTTGTTACGCTCGAAATTTGCCAGCGCTTTAGCAAGCTCGGTTAACCGTCGATGTCCGACTTTACGACCACTCTATTTTAAGTAAAAATAAAATTGGAGTAGGTGTATACTTTTTATTCTTACAAACAACAATTACTATAATAATATAATTAACTAAATGATATAGAATAGGAAATAAGACAAGCGCAAAAGCGCTCCTTGGCACTTTTGGACGGGGAAACACTCAAACGGTTAAATATATGTTATTATTTTATAACTTAACATTGTAAATTTACTGACCATTACATGCAGTTTTAAAATACTTACAAATTTCTGAGATATTTATGACTAAAAAAATGTAATAATGTAAAACCGCCCTAACATAAAATCATATTTAAAAAAAAACTACGTATTGGTTACAATATTTTAATTGGGGTTATGTTAAAAATTGTAACCGCTACGTATATACCTGTATACCTATTATATATATACCCACCTCTGTTAACTACGTTCTATACTCTATATTCTATTATAAACATAAATCATGTGACTATATTTACTATGACATAATAATATGAATTATGTGGGACACTTGTTCTGTTTGCGCTGCGTTAGAGCAAGGAGGCTGGCATCCGTACTCTTGTCGCGTTAGATGATCAGGGAGGTGAGTTCACCTAAAAACACTTTTACTCTCCAAAAATCACCAGATTTATATCTGAACCATCATTTACAAGACAAGACCCCCTAAAAAACAATGAACCTGTGTTTACTTGTACAATTTGAAACTGAACCCTAGACACGAGAATAACGGGTACAAAAAGAAATGGTGTTTTATTTATTTGAACTTTTATAATATTTCTATTTAGTACTTGTTTTTTGTAGTTGAATTTATTTTAGTACATTTCCAAATTCAAGTTATGCAACTGGTAATGGAGATGGTGAGTTTTGTTTGTGTCCTCAGAATTATATTTAATTTTTTAATATATTATACAATTTTTATATAATAATATAGATAGTTTATACAGGGTGATTTATGACGTGGGGGAAAAACTACACCGGATGATTCCTATGAATAACAAAACTTCATGTCCGAAAATGCTTTCTAACGGAACTGTAGCCGTTACAAGTTTATTTACATATAACATCAATCGCGTTAGGTCTTATTTATTATATCAGGAAAAAAAAAAACAAGTCATAAACTTGTGAATAATTGTAAAATTACTGATTGATTTTCTAACATTTTGTTTAAACATTAGTAAACTAATTTACTAGTACACACATAAATAAATATTTAATAAACAATTTACAATAATTAAAAATCGAAGACAATTTTTGTCGGGACCCAGTAAATCATAACTTGGTTTATTAGTGTTTAAACAAAATGAAATCAATCAGTAATTTTACAATTATTCAGAAGTTTATGACTTGTTTTTTTTTTCCTGATATAATAAATAAGGCTAACGCGATTGATGGTACATGTAATAAACTTCTAACGGCTACAGTTCCGTTAGAAAGCATTTTCGGACATGAAGTTTTTTATTTAGATTACTCATAGAAATCATCCGGTGTAGTTTTTCCCCGACGTCATAAATCATCCTGTATATGAAAAATAAACAGCATTATCTGAGTAAATTGATAAATATTTGAAACTGACAATTGAGTAAGTATTATTACAAATTTGAACCAGCAAATCTACTGTTTGAAAACTTATACCTATTCAATAAGTAAATTGAACAAGAATGCATGCAGGCACGATAGTTGAGTGTGTTAGTACACAATTTACAGTTCGCTGGTTTAAATGCGTATTATATATCGAAAAATAAAATATGATTAACATCTTGGCTGCGAGAATTTTTTTGAATAAGATCTATTCAAATATAGATACCATTCTATTGTGGTGTTGATCGGTTATTTGGTTTTGTACGGTAGTACGACACTGTGCCGTGACTGAGCAGCGAAAGTTTTAATAATTAATTATATTGTCAGTTTAAAACTGTATTTTTACGAACAAAATTTAATGGAGTATATAGCTTTCTCGGCTTAAAAAGTCGACTAACTTTATGAATTTTTTTCTGCGAAACTATAAAAGATATCAAATCGCGGTTTTTAGGGAGTGAAAGAATAGTCTTTGAACTTCTTTCAAGAATTTTTATTTCTACTTTTGTTGAAAATCGTCCGAATTCTAACCCTTTCTGCAGAGCTTCAAGGAGAGGATTAGAACTCAAACGATTTTCAATATAAGTAAAAAAAAAATTTCTGAAAGAAGTTAAAAAGTCTATTCTTTCACTCACAGAAAACTGAGGTTTGATATCGTTTATAGTTTCGCAGAAAAAAATTCATAAAGTTAGTCGATTTTTTCAGGTCGAGAATCTAGATTCGACATTTAATCAAATTCATGTACTTGTATTATAACGATTCGAATGTATAAATTCAAATGTAATTAAGTGATTATTATTTTATAAGAGTTCAAATGAATACACCGATACTGACAAAAAAAAACACACACACACAGAAACCACAAGCACACCTTGCTTGTACTTTGTTTGTTCGTGATGATTTTATTTACTGTATCGCTATACTTATTTATTATTTGTTGATTGTTGTGAGCTTTGCTTGTGCCGTCGTTTGTTTATAAATAGTGTATCATGAATTGTTTATGTTGCTGGCTATTGTCTTTTAAAACTATTATGTCAATGTTTGAATCCGAGAAAGCGTATTTGAAATAAAACTATGCGCGCGATTTGCGTCGCCGTAGTAGTATTTGATAAAAAAAAACGAAAAGTGACTGACCAAAGTTATGTTATTGTTTTTTAATTTAGAGCCAGGAGACGGGCACTCAGACGATGATGCTACTAGATCACCAAAGCGGTAAGGCGCCAGTGATGATTCATCAATCTACTACTACTGATCTCCCCCTGGGTGTTGTTTTAATGCACTTGATTGATTCAAAAGTTTGCCCAGTGGAGACGTGCAATGTTACTGTTTAAAGGATTTAAAACGCAAAAGAAAAATATAGACATCGATTCATAGTTTCATTTAAAACAAAAAAAATAATATTGTCAGACAATAGCTGCAATAGCAATAGTTATTGAGTGATGAGTGCAAATTTTAGAATGATTTTGCATCTATCTATAGAAGATTTGTATTGCTGAGTGCAGAATAACGCTGTTTAGTAGTATTTTTAGAATATTGAAGAAAATAAATTGTAAAATTCACAGATAATTAATTTTTCAGTATTTTAGATTTGTCTCAAATGAGTTAATTTTAAGCTCTATTAATTGTGTAATATCTAAAAGTTTCTGTTTATAACAGTTGCCTTATTTTGATTTAGACTCTTTTGTTTTTAGTACTGATACGAAAAATAATATATTAAAATAAAATAAAATTTTTTTAGTAACTTTGAAAGTTCACTTTAATTTTCAAAGTTACTAAACTTTTTTATTTTATTTCTATATGAAGCTTCACAAAGTAACGGCCAAATGTGTTAGTTTTTTTAAAATAATATTAATTTTTCTTCAACGTATGTTTATTTAAAAATAAATTCAAAATCAAAATTCTATTTCTATTTTGTAATAGATTATAAATTTTAAAATGTTAAAATATTTAGAAAAATCTAAATATTTTCAAATTCTAAAATATTCTTTTACAAAAACAAGGGATATTATATTTGTCTGATAATAGTAATAGATTTGATTAAAAATGTGAAATTAACAACATATATTGGAGTAAACTTTTGAGTCAATCTTAATATGTAATTAATTCGTCTTGAAATCTAACCGTATTGTTTTTATTTATGATTAACCTTTTCTAATCTATTGGAGGGAAGCACGTGGTGTTTTACTTCAGCCTAGCATACTACAATCAACCGCCTAACATCTGTTCTACTACTTGTGTACTATTTGTGATTTTTTGAATTTTTTTGATTTATGGGATTAATATTTGCAGTAGCGTTCGTTCTGTCTGTCTGTTTCTCTATAACACACTCACAGCGCTCCCCCCTCGGCGGTGGTGTACTTTAAAATGATTGGGGGCAAAGATAAAAATGGCGGGGTGCACGTTGGGGTACTTCTGTTTCGCTCATGCGATCTCTCTTGGTGTGTTTATAGAGCCACGAAGTGGGAATGAAATCCCTGGTCATGCTGGATGAACAGGGCGGTAAGCATTTCCTTTTAGAAATCACAATCTCTCCCTTTATTTAAATCAGTATATATATTTATTTTAAAAAAAGAATCTAAGCTACAACATTATTATTAAATCATTCTCATTAAAATAATATATTGTTCCATTATTTATTGCATTTATTTATTGTGTGCCCCTCACACAATACACATTACATTAGTTGACGAATCTCTGTTACCATTAACAATCAACATCTATTTCATCATTCAACTATATACAATGTATAGTTTTTTTGCATTCTGACAACCGATTTACGTCATCAATTTTGCTAATTTAATTTTATGAAATTTTCAACACATTACTTGAAACCATTAAAGAATATAACATAGTAAAAAGTCTTTCAGAGCTCATTATATTAAAATAAAACGACTTTAGGTTATAGTTCTGTATTAATATTTATTAATAATCGACGTTTCGATGAACTCAACGTACGTATAGGTACAAATGATATTTACTGTAAATAAACAGAACATAGAACAAGTTACCAGACGTAACAAAATAAGTAACTAGTTACTAGTTGTTTCTATGTTCTGTTTATTTACTGTAAATGTCATTTGTATGTTGAGTTCGTCGAAACGTCGATTATTAATAAGTATTAATACAGAACTATAAGCTAGCCGTTTTATTTTAATTAAAGAATATTTCAAGTTACAGATTTTTCATAAAAATTGAATGTATTTGTGTTTTATATTGCAGCTTGCACATTGGTTTAATATTAACGTATTTTATTAATAGAATTATTAAGGGCTGCAGCTAGCCTCTACTCGAAGTATTTTAGGGCCCCCTAAATTTTAATAGTAGTTTACAGAGAAAAATTATACAGTTTTTTAATTTATTAATACTATAATATAAAAACGTAAATCTATTTAGTAATAATATTGTTAGTTAAATTCTGATGATATTGTGATTTAAATTAAAAATCTTTGGAGTACTAGTCAATTGCTGTTTACATAAATAAAATAAAAATAAAAACGAGTTACTTGTAATATATACAACCATATAAAATGTGTACAAGTTTTGCGAGTTGCCCAATTAATGTAAAGGTGATTCTAAATCTACAATCTTAATGCGCCACTGATAGGGTGACCACCTCTCCGGTTTTTAACCGGAGTTTCCGGTATTCACCCGGAGTTTCCGGGTTTCATCTGGAGTTTCCGGTTTTTGCTCGGAGTCTCCGGTACTGTGGTCAGTGATAAATTTATAGTCAAATCAAAATATTATTTAGTTTAATGTATATAAGCGTTGAAACGAATTTCAAAATTTTCTGATTGTATTCAAATTAAAATGTTTTTATATTTAAAAATAGTAGTTTATTAAATGTATAACGCTTCGTTAAACTGAAAATTCTTGGATTTTGTACGAAATTTCGTTGCAATATAGATAGAAAGATTTCTTACGGAATCCAAGAATAACGAACCGTTATTTTTAACGAATGCATACGGGGGTTAATGTATTAAGATTTCTACACCCCCACCCAAACCGGTCATCAAAATCTCCGGATCAATTGAAATAAGAAGGTGATTACCCTAGCTATTGATATGTTTTTTGATAATACATTTCGCTAAATCTATTTTATTATAAAATCAATAAAGCGTTTATTATTATAAAAAATAATTTATAGTTTTTTGTTGATATTTCATCATTTTTGATGATGTCAGTCGGTTGTTAAAACAATATAAGTATATATTTTGAATTACATATTATATTAGCGTTAATAATATTTTTATTAAACTACCTAGTGATTATTATTGAAAAAAATCTCTTTTTTATATTATTTATATCTATGTTATTATTATTATTGTAAGTCATACCACACAAGACAAAGAGGCAAACGTAAGTCACTCACTCTATACCACTTATATAAAAATATACCGTTTATTCATTCTCCCGTGTTTACTCAATCCGATGTTTTCCCGTTCTCCAAATTGTTTTACCTCAAACTTTTACTGGATAAAGATCATTCACATCTGATTTGCTACTAATTTCATCAGCTACATTTATTAGAATCAGTTAATTATAATTATATTTCGTTGAAATGATTTCTAAATATAACAAATTGTAAAATTAATAAAATAATATGAAATTAGAAGTGAAACACTTATGACGTACCTGTCTGATTTATAAACCAGATTTTACACTAAATCTACATTTTTTATGACATATTAATATTATAATTTTTTTTTGTATTATGAAAAAAATAACTATAATAATGACTTTCTGTATAATTGATAAGTCCGAAAAAATGTAATAAGTGTAAAATCGATAATGAAAGAAAAAAAAAACATTACCAAATAATCTACTAATTGAAACATTTTCATTTTTCTAATTGTTAAATCTGGCTTATTAATTTATTTGATATGAATACTTGGAATAAGAAATGGTTATTTGTAGATTTAACAGTTAGGAAAGTGAAGTTAAGACACGAAACAAATGCAGGCGATGCTTACTTTTTGTTTTCTGATGCGCCTATCCACCTCTGCATGACGCATGACAAACTCTCGTATTTCTAGTGTATGATTGTAGACACACACAACACAAGATAAACAACTAACTTTATAAAACTTTCAAACGCTAACACTACTGAAAAGAAATAAACCAAACTTCAAACTAACACACTTACGAAACATGATAGTATTATAATTAATTGTTTTCTATCTGGCTCTATGATTCCTATATTCTATATTTCTCTTGGACACTTTAATAATTGTGATTGACTGGAGACTAACATTTGTTATAATACGCACATAATATATATAAGTTAACCGAGACACAAAAATGAGCTTTTTGCGGCAATAAATACTATTTGAAAATACTTAATAAAATAATAATACTGTGATGTATACTGGGTGTTATGTTGTTCGCTTAACGTAACTTTTGTGCGGACTTGTGCAGAGCAACTGGACCGTATCGAGGAGGGTATGGACCAGATCAATGCCGATATGAGGGAGGCCGAGAAGAATCTCACTGGCATGGAGAAATGTTGCGGTCTATGTGTACTACCCTGTCAAAAGTGGGTATATTCAGCTTTAATCGAAACATTCCTAATTTACCTTCGTTTCTAAGTCAATAATATATCCTAGGATTTACTAATTCAAAAACAAACTTAAATATTAGATTTTACTATTATATTGTTTCGGTGTGTCTTAGAAACTGGATAATTACAGTTACGTGTGCGTAATTTTTAGTCTCCTTTCTCGGTCTAAAAAAAGTCGACCAACTTTATGAATTTTTTTCTGCGAAACTATAAAAGATATCAAACCGCAGTTTTCTGAGGGTGAAAGAATAAACCCTAAATATCATTCAGGAATTTTTATTTTAATTTTTGTTGAATATTGTCCTAGTTCTAACTCTTTCTTTGAAGCTCTGCAAAACAGGATGGCTGTGTTCATCTGAAACAAAACTTAAAAGACACTCTTGATAAATTATGAATAAATATTTGTGGAAAAAAAAATGGGTCAAAAACCAGATAATATATCATACTTCAAAGGGTGCTTTTTGATTTTTGTTTCAGATGAAACATTGCAGGAGTTATCATTGTTATTGCACAGCGTCTGGTTTTGCAGAGCTTTGAAGAATGGGTTAGAACTCGGGACGATTTCCAATAAAAATAATAAATAAAAATTTCTGAAAGAAGTTCAAAGTCTATTCTTTCACTTCCTAAAAACCGCGGTTTGATATCTTGTATAGTTTCGCAGAAAAAAATTCATAAAGTTAGTCTATTTTTTAAGCCGAGAAAGCTATATACTCCATTAAATTTTTTTCGTTTAAAAATTAGTTTTGGAGTTTTCTTTGGTGAGGAACATTATATAATATTTAACATATTAAATAAGTTTAATACATTTAATTTGTTTTATCGAATTTTTGAAATCGGTAGATTAGATTTAAAATAATTTTGAATAAAGTGAGCTATGTATTTTTATTATTATTCGATAACTATCAATAATAATAATAATATTGTAAAAAAAACTAATTTCAATAGAGGAGCATCATTCAAAGAGGACGAGGGCACGTGGAAAGGTAACGATGATGGTAAAGTTGTAAACAATCAACCGCAACGCGTGATGGATGACCGCAACGGACTCGGACCGCAAAGCGGTTACATCCAACGAATAACGAACGATGCACGCGAAGATGAAATGGAAGACAATATGGGTCAGGTCAATACGATGATCGGTAACCTACGTAATATGGCGCTCGATATGGGCTCCGAATTGGAGAATCAAAATAGACAGATAGACCGCATCAATCTCAAGGTATGTAATGGAACAAATCTCTGTAGTTTCTTTTTTCTTCTATTTCACACACATTAAAGTAGATTATTTTTGATTTTTATGTGACATGAAGTTACACATATAAAAAATAAGGAATTGTAATTTATAAAAAAATACAATTTATTTTAGATTTTATTTAAATACGTACAATAAAGATATTGTCTCGTATTCATAGATAAAAGTACGTATATTTTAAAGTATTTATTAGAACTATTAATATTTTAAAATCTTAAATATAATAAAAAGTATTTAATTTATAAAAATATTTAATTTTAAAATCTTGACTGCTTTTAATTGAAAGTGCTCTAAAAGGGCCATTGGAATCATTTATATTTTTCGTTAACTAGACTTATATATATGCATAATTTCATGTTAATATGGTCATTTGATAATAAAGTAGTTTGATCTTATTTTATTTGAATTCAAGTAGAATACATTACATAACATCTTTCAATCATTACACAATTAGTTAAATATTAATTAGTAGCAATATTATTTATATTTTCTTTATGATATTTTATTTTCAACATGTTAATTTACAACATATATTGAATTTAAGTAGATCAAGTTCGATTTATAATTTAGGAAAAGTGTTTTTTATTCATTAATTTAAATATACTGTTTTTAAAAACATTGACGTACTACAAGCTCGGTTATTTTTATTAACTAATACCGGTTTTAAAACAATGTAATTGTCATAAGAGCAGGACTAAACAAATGAACTAAAAACTCTCAAAAACCAAGGTTGTAGTACCAATCAATTAATCTAAATGAACTTGATCTAGCATTAGATGTCTTAAACATAAATTTATTTTAAAAGTAGTTTTGTTTTGTTTAATACAATGTATTTCAAATTCACTTTTCTTATAATTCGATATCTAGAAAAGTATATCTATGATTTCAGTTACATGAAATTTTTTCTCTGTTAATCATTACAATACAAGACAAATGTTAAATTTTAGATCTTTCGATTAAATTAATATTAGGTATTTAGTGACCTCAGAAAGTTTGTAGTTTGAAAGTCTATTATACAATTCGGGTCGCTTGTGAACCTGTGAATTTTTCCTTGAACAGTCCGCGATGCATTTATGAATAATATTGTCTAATAAAGATAAAAAAATAATAAAAAATAATTAGAGATAACACGCTTATCTTTTGTCTTGTTCGTAAAAGTAAACACCATTTTTTTTTCAATGCTATTAGTATCAGATGACAGGTAATTTTAGTGGGTAAATATTTTGTCACTCACTCACTTAGTCTGAAGATGACCTAACGGTTGAAACTGCAGTAACTAATTTCTAATTCTTTGAAGAATTTGAAATACATTTAAGTAGAAAACACACAGTTGTACTGCCCCTTGTCATGTATTCATCCAAAAATCGGTAAACACATCTTAGCGTTGTTATAAAAATGATATTTGACATTGTTTTCTCTGTATGGGATGACCAGGGTGAATCTAATGAGACTCGGATAGCGGTGGCCAACCAGCGGGCACACGACCTGCTCAAGTAAACTGGGGGTAATTAAAAACCGGAGATCAACCAAAAATATTATTCCACACACATCAATACACTATTTAAAAAACAACTATAACATCATCATCAGTAACAACAACAACAGCTCACAACAGGCCGACCCGCTATCCAATCGCATAACAACCACCCCCTCCCCCCAATTGTTTTAACAACTACCAACAACAACCACTTGTCTAAGCCGCTACATCAACAACTACAACAGAAAAAAAACTACAACATCTATCTGATTTATTTATAATTAATTGTTATTAGTGATGCTTAAATTACCAGTAATTTAATTTGAGTAATATTACTGCAAGTTCTGTTCATAAATTATAATTATGTACACATTTGTGATGAGTATAAGTTCTTTTTATATATTTTAATATAAGATATTATAGCTTTGTACGACTTTTATAAATGTGTACTTGCAAAAAATTTTTTTTTAACGAAAAAAAATTTAAATTGATAGTCGGTAATATTTGCAATATTACTCATATTGATTCTAATTCAAAACAGTTAATTTATAACAGTTTTTGAACCAGTTTCATATTGTTAGGATGGACTTAGTTACTATGGTAATTTATAAGACAAACATCACTATTATTATTTTATTATCTTGAAGCGTTTCATTCTGGAAAATGTGATTTTTCATTATTTGCCTGTTTTTTTGTTTGTTGTTGCGTGGCGTAGGGTGAGAGCAATGAAACACGTATCGCCGTGGCAAATCAACGCGCCAACAAACTCCTCAAGTCATAAATTTCCCCGAAAAACAAAATATTAAAATACAAAAGAGCATATAATAAAAATCATCACTTCTGTTCTTTCTTCGTGACGTGAGTAGCGGCCATCCACGAACTCACCAACTTAACTACCAACTAAAATTAAACAAATAATGTTTATCTTTCTATCTGTCTGTCGTTCTCTTTACCATATAATCTCTGTCAATTTTTATCTGTGTCTATCTTCGCTTACTCCTGCTTCTCTCTCCACCTGTGTCTAACCAGTAAAAAAAAGAGATCCGTAGTTTACTATACTTAGGTCTGTTACTACTTAATCAGTAATAAAATTACTTGAAAAATATTTCTGCTGATTATTAACTTGTTGGCTAGTTAATATATTTATTAAATTTTTCTTTTTCATTATTTATTTATTGGGATTTTTCTTTCTTCTTCAGATCCAGTATTTTAAATTTAATATACAATATATAAGTGTGACACTTTTTCTATATTGTTTATAGATAATTATCAATTAATAAAAATATTGGGTCTGTCTCATAAAATGCCTTATATTATTGATTTTGTTTTTTTTTTAATTTTGTATTTAATATATTAGTTATAAAGGCGATGAATTGTGTAAATAATGCTATTTATGTTATTTGTTAATTTGAGAATTAAATTTTTTTTGAAACGATGTAGAAGAAGAAATAAATAATTTAAAAAAAATATGAAAGTAAGCCAGTTTTTTTTGTTTGTTTGTTAGTAATCGGCATTAATATTGCTGATTAATACCAGCAAATTATTTTTGTTTCTCCTTCGCACGCAATTTTCTTACGCACATATTGATTAAGAAACCAAATAAAAAATAATAATTAAAACAAATAAGCTACGTAACATGGTAGCTTGATCAGCAGTGAGTTAAGACACGTGGTATAACTCATCTTCGTCCCTAAAATCTAGTGGTGGTTCTGTTAACCAAAATTTCATCGAAAAACAAAACAAAAAAAATCTCCTGGAGTTTGAGCACCGTGCATGCGAGAGTCCAGTAGACCGATGTATAAAAATGCCTTTATAAAAATGTATATTGATATTTAAGAAAAAATCCTAGTTATATATATAAATAAATGTATTTCTTTTTGTAAAGTCTGTTGTTGGATAAATATTGTTTGTTGAGCAAGGCATACTGGACTCTGTGTGCACGGCTGCCCCTAGCCTGTTTTATTATTGTAATCCTTCCGCTTTAGGCACTGTTGTCGCCGCCACTGCTTCTGCTGATATATATATTAAATTTCGAAGATTTTACTATTAATCCAAACACGATTAGAGTTTTATGTTGTGTTGTTTCAAGTCCAGTTATTAAATAAATAATAAAAGCACACAATGTGTTAGTATTTGTAGGACTTATATTGTGCATTTGATTATTGAGATTTTATTATAACTTTATTAATTAATATTGTATAAAAATTATATGTAGTTAATTTTTTCGAACTGTGATTTGTCATATCTGAACATTTTGCATTCTGGGACCTATCAATTGTAAACGATATTATCCCTAAAACATAAAGATTTTGTGATTCTTTCTACTTAATTAGTTTAATCATATTTGTAACAATGAAAAGTATTTAGACCCAGTTAGATTATTGTTTTTCATTTAATTCATTTAGAATTCTATTTTTATGAGTAAATCGAATTGTAGAATAATTTTTATATTTCATTTTCATTCGTATTGTAATTAATTTTCGATTATATTAATTAATATCAAATGAGTGATTTAATAAATGAATAGGCTAGGATATAATACATATTTGTTAATTAAGGTAATCGAAAATTTGTAAAAAAAATTTTTTTGTTAATTACAAAACAAATCATTCGGATGTTTCATGGTAGGTCTAAGTAACTGGGTCTGAATGACACGTGTAATTTAGGCTTACAAATTAAATCCAATTCTTTTAAACTGTGGTTAAATTTTTAAATACAAAGCAATATCAAATCGAATTGTTTTTACTAGATTTGAACTTAACCACAGATTTTAAAACGGGTTTTTGTGATAATAATGTAAACGATTGTTAATTATTACGGTTATATTATATATATAATGAAACAATTCGATTTGATAATGTTTTGTAATTTATATAATTTATTTTACGCTGGATGTATGCAATCATTTTAATTTATAAATGTAAGGTAATTTGAGACATACGCATATCTGCTACATTTTAAGGTTAAGAAAAATAGTAGTGACTAACTTTTGTGACAGTTGTCAAAAAAAAATTGTGTCATCATTTAATGTCAAGGTAAGGATTTTTATTATTTAAATTAGATATAAATAAACAAAAAACGATTGCATAAATCCGGTAATAGTTTAACTGTAAGTTTAACGCAGATTAAACTAGTTAAAAGTTCTGTGTACGTATTGTCTTTAAGGTTAGAAAATACAACTTTGTTATTACATTTTACATTTCTTCCAAGACAAAAAAAACAAACTAGAGAAAAATTTATTAAAAAAAAAATGTTTAAAAAGTAATAAATTTTTGCTGTAGAATTTTAAACAGTTCATCGTACAAGCGTCGAGCTGAATGGGGCTAAACAAGCGCAGTCGCACCCCCACAAGTGCGGGTGATTGTGGCTTATTTTAAACTAGGTAAAAAATATTCAGATGAAAATAAAACGAAATTAAATATAATAAATAAAAAGGTGAATAACGAAAATGATATTAGGTTTCAAACTCGCTCTGTGCATTATAAATGATGTCTATTACAAGTAGTTGTACTTGTCTTTTTGCTCTAGGTATTAAGGTAGTTTTAAAAACATTATTAATTATATATCGTAAAGTTCCATTCGATAAGTAGATCATTAAATTTAATATTGATGAAATAATATATAAATAAAAGTATATATTGATTATATTATAAATGTATAAAAATAATATATATTTGATGAATTTTAAATCGCTTTCATTTGCTCAACTGATTTGTATTTTTTATGAAGACACCGCCGGATCTGGTCGCAATATATGTACAGGTATTTAGTTCTCAAAGAAAAAAAAATAATATCTTTGAACTATGATAGCCTATAAGGTAACAAGTGATATATGTTTGTAATAAGATATAAAGGTGCTGTCCAGCGGTGTCACAGACACAAGAAACACTCCGCTGAGGCAGGCATTATTTAGTTATTTATATAATTAATATATTGAACAATATGTACTTGTAACTTTGTAGCATAGAATTGGAAACATTTACATCATCAAACATAAAGAGAAAACATATTATGTATAAAGAAATTCTTGTTGTCTTTTATTTATCCTTACTAACTTTTTATTTATCTTTACCCCTGGTTGTTTTCAACTGTTTTAAGAGAGAAGGCTTTTGAAAGAAAAGTAAGTAGTTCATATTTATTAAATAGATTTTAAGGTATCGTTGTTACAAACCAAATCGTATTGAATTTTGTAAGGTAAATATTTCAACAGGGATTTAAAGTTTAACGTGACAAAACTTCCATTTGCACTTACTCGAATATTTCTTAAATGTAAATTTATACACTGATACTTTTGTTATAAGATTTCGAATTCTTTGAAATGAATATTTAAATATTATTAAAATAAAACGGCTTTAAGTTATAGTTGTAGAAACAAGTTACTAGCTAACAAAATAAGTAACTAGATCATAAAATTTATAAATTTTCAATTAAAGGAAGCCAAATTTTATTTAAATCAGTACCACTTCAGACTGATTGAAACTTTTTAACAAATATTACAACACATTATAATATGTAAAAAAATAATAAACTTTTGTCATTTGAAATTAAAGTTACTAGCTAATAAAATAAATAACTAGGTCATAAAATTTATAAATTTTTAATTAAAGGAAACCAAATATTACAACACATATGTAAAAAAAATAATAAACTCTTACCATTTGAAATTAAAGTAGGCATTTCGTGCTGTAGCAAGTGGCGAATATTAAACTGTAGCCAAGTGTACCCCTAACCGCTGAAAAAATAGATTTTACTGCGGGAATACTGTGCGAGAGGTATTTTCATCATTTTCATATAATTTTGACATTTTTCAAAGCTGTCTACTATTTATGTATTTTTTTAATGCGATATTTTTACACCATTAACAAGTAGCGTATTTTCTCCACTTAAGCTGTATTATTTCATAGAGATGCAGTGTACGAAACAATTATATACGCTATGTCTAAGAAAATTAAAACAATATGTTGGTATTATTTACAATGTGTTTTATATACAATATATCTAAATAATTTTATTTATTTAATATATATAATAAAAAAAAATTGTATTGTTAAATTTCTTTATTTATAACTTGTAAAAAGTAAATAATATAATTTTTTTAAATAACAGAAAAATATAAATACACAATATGAAGTATAATAAAACGGTAAAAAAAAATAAAAATAAAACTGAATATTATAAACCAAGTTTTTCTTGGAAATCTTCGATTGATTTGAAAAGCTCATCTGCTTGTAAGACAAACGCGGGGTCAAACATACGACCCTCCGGATTTTCTTTGAACAAATATTCAGCGAGAAAATCAATGGGATCATTGGGCTTGACACGCGCTGTTTCCAGTAAACCGCGGGTCAGCGTTGGGAATATGAACCGAACGAGGTATTCGCGTAATGGCTTACATTCGGCAGTCAACATTTGCTCCTCTTCATGCTGGACGGTTTGCAGTAAATCGGCCCAACGTTCCATGTTTTTCTCGTGCTCTGCTTGCGTCTTCTGCTCCAATTCTAGAATAATTCAGTTTTTCTATTATGTATAGATACATCTTATATAATTTACTGTATCTCTGTGAAATAATACAGCTTAGGTGGAGAAAGAAGAGAGAGATAATTGTATATAGAATATTGTATTGTTAATTGTATACAGGCTGGTCCAGAATTATGTACCGTAATTGCTAGAGCTGATAGTACGTTCAAAAATAAGGGTACCTTTTTATATACACATTTTTCCAACACTCAATAATAAAGGAGATACAACCCTGTAAAGGGGTGAAATAAAAAACCATTTTTTTTTAAATATCTTTCAGACGCTTTTGAATAACGGGTTCATATTTTAGGGGTGAGTATATAACATTAGAACAATTAAATTTATGTTACTACTTATTCCATTCCTTATGATTAAGGGGTAGTTTTGGGGGGTACGTGTGAGTTATTACGTCATATTTTTTTTAATTTACAATTATTTAAACAAAATTCTTAAAAACGTGATTCTCCAGACAATTCTACGCAAAAACTGTACACTTGTTACATTTCGATAAATATTACCGTTTTCGAGTAATTTAAAGTTAAAGTAAACCTGCATTTTTATGTAATCGTAACAAAGTCATGTAATAAGTAAAGTAGGCTTTGGAATAGAAAAAAATAACAATTGAACTGTTTTAATGACATTTATAGCATTATTCGTTTGATTTTGAGTTTGATTAAAGTGTTAAGTGTTGAAAAATGGTTTTTATTTCACCCCTTTACAGAGTTGAATCTCCCTTATTATTGAGTTTTGGAAAAAAGTGTATATGAAAAGGTACCCTTATTTTTGAACATAATTCTGGACCACCCCCTGTATAAAATGCTAAAAGATAATGTTAGGGTAACAAAATAGGGTTAGGTAACAAAATAAGTAACTAGATCATAAAATTTATAGATTTTTAATTAAAGGAAGCCAAATTTTAGGATTGTCAAGATTGAAGAGGAATAATTATCTTTTACATTCTTCAACATGCGTTGCAATTATCATGTGTGTGTGGAACATAGGAAACTTTAATATTCTTTCTTAATACAGAATTACAAACTAAAGTAGTTTTATTTTAACGAAAAGTGATATTAAAATATAGTTTTTTTTGTACTGGCTAAGCGCCAATAATTTTATCGATTAGGTACATGCGTCTATTCACAATAAACAAAAAATAAAGTGACAATTTTTTTTGAATATGTGAAATGTATATGTATTATTGGTGTATTTTAATTTACACATACATGTATTTTTTTGTTGTTATTGCAAATTGGGGTTATAAATTACATTACTGATATATTGAATATGTTGAATATTCAATAGCGGAAAAGTTTTTAATTAGAACTATAGATAGATTATTACGAGTTTTGTAATTACTACTAGGTTATGTATTTTAAATTAAAAGTAAATATTTCATTTATTAGTACTAATAGCGAAAATGTTTACATTATAGTTAACATATGATGTGATAATTTATATTGGCAGAGTAATTATATTTCTGTTTCATCATTCTGTGTTTGCGAAGTATGTGTTTTGTTATAATTATAAATGAAAAGAGAAATATTTAAATTATTTATTCTAAATCTATATTAAAATTGAGGTACAAATTTGATTCAAAGATTAATTTCAGCTGTTAAGCGATAAAACATATGTTTTCATAACTACACCAATACCTCGCTTTGCGTCGTTTCGTTTTGCGTTTTTTCGAAGTTGCGTCGCTGCTGAATTAGTACTAATTTTCACTGTGCGTCGTTAGATTTTCGAAGTTGCGTTGTTTTGGGTTCGAGTCTTTAATTTTTTTTTTAAAACATTGGACCAATTTTTTGTGAAAGAAAGCCGACTTACGACAACAGCCACTATGGACTCATCAGACAGTGATTAATTTTTATTTTGTTTTTACAAATTAATTGAATATTTTATTTTGTTTTAATTGAATTTGTTTTTTGTATGTATGTAATAAAATTTTATATTATTTTTGTTTTTTAAATGTTTACTTTGTTCAATTTCCTTTTTAAAAAGTAGTATTTTTGTAACCTTGGAACCTATATCTTCGATCTTTACATGGTTTGCTATAGAAAATCATAATTCACTTTGAGTCGTTTCAATTTGCGTCGTGTTTTTTTGGAACGTAACCACAACGCAAAGTGAGGTATTGGTGTATATTGCTTTTAACATAGTGAACAAATCTTTCAGAACTCATTCTATTCAAATAAACCTGCTTTAGGTTGCAGTTCTGTATTAATATTTATTAATAATCTATGTACGCTACGTACTCAACGTACGTCTTCATCAGGAAAAAGTCACAAATGATATTTACAGTAAATAAACAGAACATAGAAACAAGTTACAAGATGTAACAAAATACAAGTAACTAGATTATAAAATTTATAAATCAGTAATTGAAGGGAACCAAATTTTATTTAAATCTGTGCCCCTTCTTCACACTGATTGATGTTATATTTCTCTTTATAAATTTCTATTGCTATTCTTATCTGCTATTGCACAATATTCGTTAGAAAATTGATTTAAATGAAATTCTGTCTCTTTATGTTTTAATTGCAACATTGAGAACATTGTTCCCCACCGAGGGGGTCTGCGAACCGCGCTGTATTAGATCGTAGATAAAAAAATTCAATTTAACAAAATTTTCTATTTTTGTTAGTTTAATTAGAAATTAACTTGGTCGATGAAAAGGATTCCTTTAGAAAACGAAACAATTTTAAATTACTTGTTTTGCCCAGCGTGATATTTTCATATGTTCGATAAATTGCATTATGAAAGAATTTTTCTAGAATTTTGTTATAGTTAAAAAGAAAATGAAAAGTGTTTAATTATGTTTACCTTTACGCAGTCTTACGGCTTCTTCAATTTCTTTAATTTTTATTTGTTCGTCGGCAAGTCTTTGCAAGTCAAGCTCATGATCAGATAGAGGATAACCTTTGAACGGTCCAATATGATTATATATCAATGTCATAATTTGGTCAATATCATCGGTTTCAGCATTGATAAGAAACGGATGTATTTCGATTTCATCGAAAACATCTAACAACGTGTTTAATTCTGTGTTATTTTCATGAAATTCTGCTAATCGTCTCACCATATGTTCTTCGGTATAATGAGTACCAAAGATTTCATTTTCCGGCTTCTGCATTACACGATTACAAAGATAATCGTCAGATGCTTCCAGCGAAATTACGAAATGAGGTAATAGGGAATTTGTCGGAATTCCTTCTTCATCTTCTTCAGCCTCCATTTCTCCCTCTTCTTCGCCGGCAAAAATCGAGAAGATTTCTTTGGTTTGTGCCATTGTTTTTGGATAACCGTCTAAGATATAGCCCTGATTTTGACATGCATTACTGTTAAGTTTTTCTTTAAGCAATCTGCAAGTAAAATTGTTAGTTTGAAAAGGAAAATGAAATATCGATAACAAAAAGAAACTAAACTCTGAAATGACCATATCGGATAATTTTCCACTTGTACTTTCGTCTAGTCTTCGTTCTATATTCTTGAGTTTATCTTTCCAATCTTCAACTTTCGATACCATATCCTCTTCCTCTTCTTCCTCCGCCTCATCTTCGTCGTCAGCATCTTCGGCGATTGCTTCTTTCTCTTTTTGAAGTTGCATTAGATAGTTACCATATTCTATGTTTTTTCGCTAGAAAATAGAGACAAAGAATTTAAAATTATTGATGTAATATGTATAGTAAAAAAACACATTTTTATCATTTAAATTGATTATTTATTTATTTTAATTGCAAGTGTAAATTCACCAATTTAAAGAATAGAAGATTTTAAGTTTTGTGTTAACGATATAATGACAATATATTGTAGGAATTATTAAGTCTGGTTACAGAAATATTAAAGTTACGTGACTGCCGTAAAGATTTTTGTGTAGTATATCTGAGAATGCATATCGTAATGATGTATGAGTGGAAAAGTTTTATTGTAAAATAAAATTATTTAACATGTGTAGATATATAATATTAATATATTTATAATAATAATAATGACTTTATTGCCTAGTAGTTATACTACTAATTACAGGACAAGATATATATAAAAAAAAGACAAATCAGTTAATATATATATCATATGAATACACATACAAATATATTATTATGACTTTAACTTAATTATTTAAGCTATTAATTAGTGAATGTAAATTTTTATGAAAAATAGCAAAATTAGATAAACAATTGTTCAAATATCTGCACATTACGTTGACTGGTGCGTTATATAAAATATTTATTCTAGAATAATTACAATCAAATCTCAATCAATGTCTTGGAACAGAAAAATTAAGTTTTTCAAGTAAGCTAGGCCAGTCAACAATATTATGCAGTTATTTGCATAATATAATTATGCTAGTTTTAATTCTTAGCATATTTTCAAAACGTTTAAAATATTTACTAGTTAAAAGTCAAATATATATAGGCATAAATAGGCATCTAGTTTTAAATAAAATAATTTCTGTGGACAACGGAAATATTAAGAAGAGAGTGTGTGTGTGTGTGAGAGAGAGAGAGAAAAAGTAATTACCAACTCAGCTAATGTATCATCAATTAAACTCTTAACGGAAATGTAGTGAATCTTATAATGTTCTGCTAATTTTTTCGCTACTTCTGTTTTTCCAACTGCAGGTGGTCCGTGAATAATGATTTTCACTGGAGAAAGTTTTCGTTCCTCACGAAATTCTTGTACAATTTTTTTCATATTCTCGGCCAAATTCGATTCGCTTTTCCATTCGATTGCTAAATCGTTTACAATATAATTCGGTTCCATTTTTAAATTTACAGTCAATCGTTCGTAAACTTCTTGCTAAACATTAATAATAAAACTATAAACGTTATTTATTATTTAATTTTAAATGGTAAGAAGTCGCTGTTTTGCTCTAAAAGTAATCAATTTTAATTAAAAATCAAATACGTTTGTACTTTATAATTTCTCTACAAGATTTCTCCCTGTCGCCTAGAAAAACGGGTCTGAATACAAGTTGCACTGTACGTAATATATTATACTTAAACAATTTTTAATATTTATAAATAAACAAAATACCGTCAATTGAGGATACAAAAATGCTTCTTCTTGTGTAATAAACTTAACACGGTTCGTTCCCAAAAGTTTAGCGATTGCTTTAACAATTTGTTTATGGGAACACGTAATTTGTTCTACTGCTAAAATATATTTTGGTTTTCTTGGAACATTTTCAAATACGCCGAATAAAATCCTAAAAAAAAATTAAAAATTATTACAAAATATTCACTAGAAGAATTTGTTTTTCTAATTATATACTAACGACACGACATCAACTATATGTATTAAGGGAATCTGGTTATTTCCTGGTGAGATTAGAGGCAATTGTGGTTCATTTTGCCATGCAAGCTTAAAGAGGAAATGTAGATCTTCTTCTTCGCTACCATACATAATTCCTGCAGCGATGACTATTGTCATTAGTTTCTCTGGAAACTTAATTCACTTCAAATTAGTTATTTTATGTATGCTAATACGATAATATCCAATGGTTTTTAGAAGTACTGGAATATATTATAGAAATATACTATAGAAATATTTACCGAAAATATTGAAAATAAATTATTTTTCCTTCAAGCATATCATAATATTAATATTACGTTACCATATTGCCTATGTAGAAACAGGTTATTATGTTACTATTGTAGTAAAATAATAAGTATTATTGTACAGTGGTTAGTTAGTAGTTTGGTGGCATCATGAAACATAACTACAATGTCAAGTGTATTCAATCTGACATCTTCGGCGGTCATATTGACAAACTATTACGTCAAGTTAAGTTGATTGACAATTGCATTGTTTATTTTCGCCTGAATTTTATTTGTTTATTGAAATTATGTGATAAAGTGCACGAAATACAATGTGCACCGTTCAGAGTGATCAGAAACTCGGTTAAATGTATTTTGACATCTCCGACGGTTACATTAAAAATTATTAAGTCACGTTAAGTTAATTGTTAATTGTTTACTAGTCTATAAATTTTTGTACACACATAAATAAATATTTAATAAACAATTTAGAATAATTAAAAATCGAAGACAAATTTTGTCGCGACCCAGTAAGTCATAACTAGTAAATTGGTTTACTAGTGTTTAAACAAAATGTTAGAAAATCAATCAGTAATT
The DNA here is from genome assembly GCA_963966155.1 of Clivina fossor. NCBI lineage: Eukaryota > Metazoa > Arthropoda > Insecta > Coleoptera > Carabidae > Clivina > Clivina fossor. The sequence goes on along the minus strand of OZ014571.1, from coordinate 3,008,522 downwards.
TTACAATTATTCAGAAGTTTATGACTTGTTTTTTTTTTCCTGATATAATAAATAAGGCTAACGCGATTGATATTACAGGTAATAAACTTCTAACGTCTACAGTTCCGTTAGAAAGTATTTTCGGACATATGCTTATTTGAAGTTTTTTATTTAGATTACTCATAGGAATCATCCGGTGTAGTTTTTCCCCGACGTCATAAATCGCCCTGTGTATATATATATATATATATATATATATATATATATATATATATATAAACGAAATAAATGTAATATATCTCGAAGATTTATTATAAAACAATAGCTGTATTTTACACCTCTATATTATATAAGTTTATTTGTTCTACGAGAAAAATTGATAACTAGTGATCTATATACGAGTGGATAGAATTGAGTTGAGTGTATAACCTCAATATACACGTACCTCACAGTCCGTGTACAATACGGTTTAAGGTCTTACACAGCAGAAAGCAAAACAAGCATTGTGACAGTTGACACATGTCTATTGTCAGCCCCCAAAGTTTTCTAGTTGGTTGTTTTCCACGTACATAAAGTAACAAACAACGTGATTTTCGATCGACTAGCTCGTTTACTCGAAAAACTGTCGATTATTTTTTTGTTTCTCCCCTCTAACAACTACTAAACACATTTATCTACTACTTACCTACAGATACTTTTCAATTACATTTTATCTAATAGAAAACGAAACATATTTAGATTTTATCGGTGTTTATGTAGCTTTTAACAGTAAAATAACAACATTTTTGTAATTTTATTGTGATAGTTTATGTAATATTACTTTTTTTTATGAAAATGTAAAATTACACAATTTGTTAGTGTTAATAAACAATGGCCCATATTCTCACCTCACTTTGAAAAGTAATTTTTGTCAAAAGTACTTTTGACGTTTAATTAAAATTACTTATTAAGCAATTTTAATTAGTTTATTTAAATTTTTTAATATTAGATAGAAAAATATATATCAAAAATAGAAATAATACTCATATTTGATAAGAGATAGAAGAAAAATGTATTTTAAAAGGGTGTATAACGGGCGTGAAAAACGGGAAAAGCGGGAATTATACGGGAATTTCGTTACGCGGGAAAAAATCGGGAATTATGCTCGGAAATTTTTCGTTGTGCGTGAATTTAAAAAAAAATTTGTAATATAAGAAGGCTCTTGAAGTACAGCGCAAGAAGGAATCCGATGAAAAGAAGAAAGAACAGAGCAGTCGAGAGTAAGAAAAGCAGATAAAGGATATGGAACGGAGGGAGCGATCGATGTTGGAAGATCTTCATACAATTTCAGAAGAAATAAAGAAAAAGAAGATGGAATTATAATTTGATGATTGCGATAGTTCATGTTCCATGCTGTAATTGTGATAAATAAATATAATATTTGCAATAAATAACTTCGATTTAACACTTCTTTAACTTCCTTTATCATTAAACTTGTATATTTACATGCAGGAATTTTTTAAATATACGGGAAAAAGCGGGAATTATACGGGAAATTTATTTCAACTTTCCGTTATACACCCTGTTAAAGCAAAAAATAAAAGCACTTTTTCATAAACAAAAGAAGTGAGAATACCGGGCCATTATTTTCAGCTTCTTGATCATATAACCCCTCCATGTTCCACCTAGGAATTACTGCAATTTATTAAAAAGTATATAAGATAAAAGTATCATAGTTTATTATAAATTAATATAATAAAAACCAATTTATTACATTACTATTTATTACGGTATGTATTATGTATGTATCCCTTAAGGGAATCATGTATTTTACATACCCGTACATGTATTTGATATTCTACAGAAATTATTTCTGATTATCGTACGAATATTAGATTAGTGAATAAAGTTTATATTATCAGACATTATTAGTTTAAAATTTTATATTTTGCAGGTGTGCTTATATGCATATAATAAATATAACATATATTTTCTACTGAATTTTATTGCGAATTTCAAAACTTTTTTATAGTTACTTATTTTGTTACTTGATAACTTGTATCTATGTTCTGTTTATTTACACTAAATGTCATTTGTATCATTTTTCCTGATGAAGATGTACGTATAGAGTACAGAACTATAACCTAAAGCTGTTAGATTTTAATATAATAAGTTCTGAAAGATTTTTTACTATGTTAATATGATTATTAATAATATTTTTATTTAATTTATTGTTACTTGCACAATTACCTAAAAAAATGAATTTCAAACTTATAAATTTGTTCTAATTAAAATCTAATTTTGTTTAAGTGGAGTATGTAGTGTAACAAAATTGTAAAAATATCTGAAACTTTGTCGGTTAATTTAGACACAATAAACTTTCAGTTTGTTAACGGAAACTTTTAAATGAAACAATTTATTGTAGCGTGGAATGAGTAAAAAGCCCTTCTAACAAGCGTCTGTCGTTGTGATAGAACTATGCAAAATAGTCCAGTACCGTATCGTTAGCAAAATCAAACTATGCAAAAACTAATATCAATAAAAAGTACCTCTAGTTAGTAGCGTCCGAAAAAACTTCACGCGGTAACAAAAAGAAGAAAAAAAAAAAATAAACAGAGCGACGCTCTCAGATAATTTGTCTTAGCGGCTTTTTCACTCTTGCTAGGCGTCACGACGCTATCCGCCACCGGCGTCGTCTGTTTAGTATGCCTCGTTCACGCTTAGGAGCGCTTCTGTATTTTAATATCATCATCAGAACGAAGTCTTGTAACTCAGATAACTCTAGTTACGTTACATTATGTTAGTTTACGTCGCGCGCGAACAAAACGCTAAATACACTGTAAAAAAAATATTTTACCTACAAACTATGAGACACTATGGCGTCCAGTATTTATAGGTATAATTACTCAACTGCGTAATTGTTTAAAAATACATATCAGAACTATTACAAACATTATGTAATATGATATTATCAACGGAATGGAAAAGTATATATATATCTAATATTACAATTTTTTTTAGTTAAGTTTCTTTTAGTAAATTTATAGTTAGTAAATTTGCTGTCAGGAATTTTCCATAAATAGGTAAAATTTGTTTAGTTTTATAATATTATTGTTGATATAATTACATACATTTCTAAATTTACATAAAGGATGTATATTGAAATATGCAAGCTGTATTTTCAATAATTTAAGAAATTATACCAACAATATGTAATTCTGCATTAGGTCTGTGATGTAATTTTCAGAAAGTAAGCAATTTAACATACTTATTAGGTCATTTTTACATACGTTATGTGATTATTATGCAAATGTAAATATTACAGAATTTTGAGGAAGAAATACAGAATATATTTATGGTAAACGAAATTACAGATTTTTTACTGTAAAATTTAACTACTGTTTTTCCGTAATTTTGCTATTTTTCTTTACAGTGTAAATAAAATAATGAAAGGAGCAAAATAAAATAGGAGCGTTTCTCGACGGATGAGATGATGGCTAGAAAAAAATCGGTGTGAAATAACTCATCACAAGTTTCTTGCACTCTTTATCGCGGTTGGCTGTAAATTCTGCTGCGAGGTTGTTTTTTTTTTTAAATTTAATTAGTTCAGTTGCAAAACTTGATGGAGAAATTAAATATGTATTATATTGGAATTAAATTTTAATCCGTCTCCTAGCACTTCTCGGATATTATGAGAAATATAAATTATGTTGTAGATGCTTCCAATTTTTTTTTTAAATAAATTGCTGTTTTATTGTACTGTTATTTAATGAGATAGATAGTATTATGTTCAATTTTTCTTATTTGTTTTTGAAATAAAGCGGAAATTTAGCTTTTATTAATTACTTGATTAGCCGGATTTTTAATACGATTTTAACAATATTTCAATATTTCAATGAAAAAAACAATTATTCATATTTTTCAAAGCAATCTATGTTTTATATATATACATATTTTTTTAAATTTTTAAATGCATTATTTTCTCAAAAAAAAAAAAATGGTTATCTAAGGTACCAATTTTTTTACGCCACCATTTAAGTAGTTGGACCATCTATAAAAATCAGCAAAAAAAATTGGGGTTGCCATTTAAAAAACCAATGATGACGTCATTGTCCAAAAATGTATGACGTTATAAGTAAAATTTTTATGCCATAAGGTGGCTAATTAAAAAATAAAATCGACTTGTTCAAGCTTTTTTCTTGAAAACATTAAATAAAGAAATTATGAATTTTGTTCCATACTTTGTCACCATACTGTATATATATATATATATATATAATGTTTAATAAATTGTATAAATGAATGTCGAATTCCATTTTCTACTGTATTAAGAATAACTATGAATTTTCGATTATGTATGTATAATGCGGTAGAATAAATTATTTCTGATATTGAACGGAAATACGACATTTTATAATAATACAGTTATTATACCACAGCGTTCTGACAATTCAATTTCATACCGTTTTATTTATTACGAGAGATATATGTATATTCTATTAAATCCTACAAAGAAATAATCTATATTCATATAATTGAAATAAAAACTAGTATGCCGTAATATAAAAATAGTAAATTTTTAGAATAAAAGTTAATGTTGGTTTCTTAAGCGCAAAATTTGCCTTTTCTTTTGTTATACAATATTTACTGTTTATCGAAAACGGAATACAAAAACATATTTTATTGAAAATGATAATAAACATTGTTTCTGGCTAAAAGTCTTAGCAGCTATGATTAATATTTGTTAATTAAAATTTTTTGCGTAATATAATTAAAATATAATAATTAAATTGTTTTTTTTTTTGATTGACTTGACGTTGTAGTTATAAAAACAGTAAAAATATGAATTAGAAAAAAATATTTTAGTCACTTATTGAGTTTATATGTGCTTGATTATATTTTAGAACTATATATTTATATCAATATACAGACATTCTTTTTATGTATTCTAATACAGAATATAAAATGTCAAACATGTAACATTGAAAATAAAATAAATGATCTTGTAAGTGAATTTTTTTCTCATTGGGCGTATAATGGGTTTTATTGCGAGACCGATATTGTATTAATTTGTAACAATTAATAATATTTACAATAGGATCAGACGTAATCCCACTTGACAGCTGCTGGTTGGAACTTAGCAGAGGATTTAAGGTCTCATATCAACAGTTAACGTATTCCGTGGGTTTTGTTACGTTTATTTCGAGAAAAAAACGACGAATATAAGTGTGTCAAATTTTTCATTAAAACATCCGAAAAATGATGAAGTGAAATTGGTTAAATTGTTTTCATTTAAATATAATTTTTTAATAAAATTAATTAAGTTTTTATTTATTAAAACATCTTTTGGACAAGATTTTTTCCGTATTTAAAACAGATCTGGGCAACTACTGGCAAAAAATATTTAACTATTAAGTACTAAATACCAAACAATAAGTACTTGAAGTTCAAGTATAAATATTTATTAAAATAAAACGGTTTTAGGTTGTAGTTTTGTATTAATATTTATTAATAATCGATCTATGTACTCAACGTACATCTTCATCAGGAAAAAAATACAAATGACATTTACGGTAAATAAACAGAACATAGAAGCAAGTTACTAGGTAACAAAACAAGTAACTAGATTATAAAATTTTAATTAAAACCGAATTTTATTTAAATCAGTTACTAGTTACACTGATTGATGATATTTTTATCTATTTATAAATTTTATGATCTAGTTACTTATTTTATAGTAACTTGTTTCTATGTTCTGTTTATTTACTATAAATGTTATTTGCAACTTTTACCTAATGAAGATGTATGTTTGAGTTCGTCGAAACGACGATTATAGATACTAATATAGAACTATAACCTAAAACCGTTTTATTTCAATTTTTATAGTTTATTGCATTGTTTTTTAGTAAAACCTATCAAAAAAAACTTCTATCAAAATTTGTTCGTGGATTTTAAGTTATAAGCAAACAGAGTTTTTGATTAATTTTTATTGTAAACGATAAAATAGCCGTAACAGCTGGCTGACAATGTAAAAGCAATGTCTATCCCAAATATTTAGTGAAAATGAATTAATTTCAAATATTTATTTATGATTCATTTCAAATAGTTATTCCTAAATTATTAACAAATTATTATCTACTAAAGTGGCTTTAAGAATCAGTATTTATAGTAAATATTAATTTAATAAATCTTTAACATAAATAGTTTCTAATAAATATATTCATTTAAATAATCTTTATATACTTAACAGATATTTTAATTTTTCTGTGTCACTAACAGATAAAAATTTAACAGAGTAAAATATTTTTCAGAACTTATTGTAATATTATTCAGTTTAGTCAAAACGTCGTTTTTATAAAATAATTAAACAGAATTTTATCCGAAAACAGTTTTTTTTTAAATTTTAGATAAAAATTTGTTTTAAATTTAATAAAAATAAGATTTGTTATTGTATCTCGTACAAATATTCGTTTGTATAAACAAAAAAGGCTAGAATTTGTAAAGAATTTATAATACCAAGTGTGGCGGGTGATGAGATTGTTTTGCAGGAAAATCACAAGCCGTGTTGTATAAATGCCAGCCATTATTGAAATTTGAAATCTTTCTAGTACCCCTATACTCCTTAACCTAACCTAGCTCAGTGTAGCTTTTATGCTGGAAACTGGAATAATACAATGTTACACAGTACTACAGCCTCAAGGAGAGAACTGGAATGTTTTACTCTTTTTCCTACTGGAATAGTACCAGAGAAATTCTGTAACTAGACTAAGCATTTGTATTTGTCAAATGAATGAGAGAGTTGGCTTGCGTGTGCGAAAGTTTCCAAGTAGCAGGAATAGAAGAGCATGTATGAGAGGAATTATGAATGTGGATGAAGCGAAAGTTGCTTGTCTGGATAAGGATGTTTGGAGGAAACTGTTTTCGGGTTAGTGAAAAAAGTTTATGCCACACCCTTTTGGGTACATGGCGTGATTGTTTATATATATATATATATATATATATATATTAGGGTGGCTTAAAAACATTTTTTTATCGTCCCACCCCCTAAAACTGTTGTAAATGTTATTAAAAAAATGAGATTTGCAAAGTATCAGAATTTTGTGAGGTCCTTAAATAGTGCTGAAAGCGTATTATTGCAAAAAAACATGCTTTATTTTTAACATCAGAGAAATATTTTTTTTTGTTTTTTTCTCCATTTAAATCAAGTTTGTGAAGTCCGGTGACGACTGAAAATTCTGAAAAAAATCCCGAAGTCAAGTCTTGAGTCATAAATTAATGATTGATATCTATAAGATTTTACCCAAAAAAGCATTTTTTTTTTTGCGCAAAACAAGTTTTAGGGACCTCAGAAAATTTTGATACTTTGCAAATCGAATTTTTGTAACATTTACGACAGTTTTAGGGGATGGGACGAAATTTTTTTTTTAAAACCACCCTAATATATATGTGTAAATTTAGCACCAATGGTTTGTAGGAAAAAAATTAAATAATTTTTTTGTAGAATGTATCTAGGTATTTAACTATTCTTGTCTATGACTAGGTACGTATACGATTATAATGTTTCTCTCTTCTAACTCTTTTCTTACTACCCCCGTACAATGCTAGTTTCTGAAGAGTTTTAAAGATGTCGCATTGACGTTAGAACAACGACCAATTTCCTTGCAATACGCTGCGTGTGTGTAATGTTATAGAAAATCTAAACTTAACCTACATTGTTACCATGGTATCGTGCTCAGTTTTTGTGCAACTTATTGTTACTAACCTGATATTGTCGCGTACAATTGTTTTTTCCAGATTTTATTAGATATTACACATTTTCTTGCTAATGTAACATTTCTGTTACAGTATGTTTTTTTTTGCTGTTGTTATTACTTATAAAACTTTTAGCTATGGAAGTTGACAATGAACAACTGTATACATTTTATTTTTTGTTACTTACTATAAATATAATTTCAGAATTGTAAACTTTCTAAAGGGTTATGATATTGTTTCAGTATTTTAGCTTTTAAAAATTATTTAAGAAATTTTAATTTGAAAAATCATAAAATTTGGAGGTTACAATACTTTTTGTTACTTTTTTAAATAACAATATTATCTTTTAAAAATAAAATAGGAAAACAGAAAAATAACAAAAAATTTTTTTGGAGAGATTTGTTTTGAAATATTGCTTGAGATAGTTTTTTGGTGGCCGTACGCGTCAAAAGTTATGAATAAGTTTTTTTTTTAAAACTCATATTAAAATATTTTTCCTTATAGGAAATCTCATCACTTTACACACTGTATATGATAAATAATTATTTAAATTAAAAAAAATTAATATATCACGTTTTTGAAACGGATTAAAAAGTATAAAATAATTTCTCCTAGCCCCATACAGATTTATAACTCCATACAGGGTGTCTTGAAAATTTGTGATTGTAAATTTTTAATAGCTATGACAATACTTGTAAGATTTAAAACAGAAAACGTGTAATTTTCTGTAAAAATAATATAATTTTGTAATTTTAAGAAAAATAATTAATTTACCATATTATATGTTTCTTTTTTTTTACCGAAAAAGTATGTAATTACTTACATAAAATATATGTATTTTATATTTATATAATGTAAAAATTTTCCTGTGACGTTTTTAATTTACATATTATATAAAATTATTGAATTTTTTGTACACTGTGGGTTATTTTACTTATGTTAGTTAGTAACATAAACATAGATTAACTATTCTGTTTCGATATAGAATAAACATTCTAACTATGTATTGCATTTGAATATTCAAGCTGCCATTTTACTGTGTATAAATAGAACATAAAATAATAAATAACTAAACATCTAGTTCAATTTATCATGAATAAAAATCCTCTATTCATCAATTATCTTTTTTTGTAATAAAATCTTTCTCTAGAATACCACAAATAAAAACGAAAATTATATATTTCTATCCGTATTTTTTCCCAGTGTGAATGTGGTCGTAAACAGCTTGTTTGCCAGATTTCTATCATTTAACAAGGGGCGTTAGACGTTAGCGACAGTGACACAAAAAAATTCTGCGACGTTCAGTTGTCGACGCCGCTGTCGACTGTCGCTTTTCGGCGCGCGTCTCTTTCGACTTACCTTTTTCCCTTTTTGTATGACTTCTTTTTCGAGATCGATGTGGGCCTTGTAATTAGGATGCGGTCTACGTTTGCGGAAATCGGTTTCGACAAATGCCACATCAGGATCGTCCTGGAATTAAAATGTGTCCGTATAGTAGAAACCCAAGGCCGAAACAACTTCGTCTTTCAATATTTGTTCGAACAGTGAATGTAATGCAATTTAATTGGTATAGTCGCGACAAGATAAAAAGATAGGTACGTCATAATCACGTGATAAAACTTAACAACATGAAACTCACTAATGAACAAAATTAATTTTATTCTATTCTACATATAATGAACTAAATCTTCTTGAAACTATTTATATATGTTATTTTAATCAAATTAAAATGTAATATATACAAATATATCGTATATTATTTGATTTTTTATCGAAATCAACTTATTTATTTTTGCTATATTTGGCAGCATTGATTTTCAATGTCAAAAGTCACAGTACGTTTATATTAGTTCATTTGACGTTATATTTTGATTGTGTATTTTTGTAATATATTATTGCAAAAAGATGGTCTAGGCGATGCCAACAGTTACTTGGCAATTTAATTTCATATTTTGAACAAGAAAAGGAAAATAATGGGCTATTAATGCCCCTGTCTGGTGTACGCGAGAAGCTCATATAAACATAGTAGTGAGTGACGTTATTTACCTAGTGACAAAAATTGGTGACGTCCCTATCTTTTTATCTTTTCGCCACTATATATGTATGTTTTGAAACAAAATTCTTAAAATATGTAATAAAATAGTTATGTTGAGAAAATCACGAAAAAAGATTCGGTAATTTTACATAAAAACTGATTTATACCAGTTTAATATGCAAATTTTCAGACGTCACAAGAAAATTTTTACATTAAATAAATAATTTTCAATTGTAATGCAAAATCTTATATACTTTAATTTTTAAGTATTTTTAATTGACTTTTCTCATACCATGCGGTTTATATGGAAATGAAAAATATTATTATTAAAATTTTAAATTTATATAATGTAAAAATTTTCTTTAAAATATCTGTAAATAAAATTACATATATTAAACTGGTGTAAATCAATTACCCCAGATTTTTACAGTGTAGTTTATTCCTGCAAAATTATATACCTGAAATATACTTGAAATTGAAATGTGATACAATTTGAAAATGGTACGCAATTAATATAAATTATCTGTATGGACGTAATCGATCAATCAATCAAATTGATTGAGCTATAAATATCTGTTTTCATTTATAAGAAATTAAAATTTTCGGTAAATTCATTCATTTCATATTTAAAACAATTTTGTTTTCCGAATTTTGCTTAAATATTACTCAATGAATATCGAAATGTAACTCCTGATAACTGTATCGTATGAATTGATTTTGAAATCGGGCTTATGTCTTTTCTCTAGGGTTTCATCGAATACATTTGTACAAGATAGGTATTTTGGGGTGTAATTTGTATGTATGCCAGGTCGATTTATTCAAGTCGTGAATGTATACATTTATGTTTACGTACGCGATCAATGGGTCTGGTTTTTGCCCATGTCATAATTGTACTAATTAGTACGAATACACGCTGTTCTGGATTACGTTGGAAATTTTTTGGTTCTTCCTCTTTCGCTTCTTCGAGCTGTTTTTCTATTGCTGTAAACAAGAAAAGTACTTTAGTGTATGGGTATTTGCTTTATTTAGACTCTAAATAGAGAAAGCTCTACTAAATTTTAAAGGAAATGTAAGTTCGGTTAATACGAAAAAATTCGGTTAATACGAACAAATTCGGTTAATACGAAAAAAATTTGGCAACACTGTATTTTACAAAAATTATATAATTGATGTGGGCACTAGAATTTTTTTTGCAAAAATTTGATTAAAATAATGATAAATAGTGTAGCCGTAATAAATTTTGGAAAATTTTAGGTATTTTTTTCTCGGACAATTAATTGGTAACACTGCATTTAACTAGGGATTTTTATGCACGCTGAAAACAGGTGAATTAACACCAGAATAGGACAATATAATAAGTATTAATAGAAATTTATAACCGTTATTTGATATGCACATCAATTTGTAAAATAAAACAAATGACATAAAATGATACCTAACGTACTGACGTGTATTTATTACATCTGGCGTTAATTTGCAAAACCTGACGTGCAAATAGCTTAAATTGCAATTTTTATTATCTGGCGTTCGTTGATTTATGTGGGCACTAGGAGAGTCTTTCGCAAAAATTTGATTAAAATCGGATAAATAATGTAGCCATAATTAATTTTAAAAACTAGTATTTTTTGTCGGAAAGTACGTCAATTATTAATAAATATTAATACAGAACTACAACCTAAAGCCGTATTATTTTAGTACAACTTCTAGTATGAGAAATGGCAATTATTAAACATTTTTTTTATTAAATAATAATAGAGATTATTGTGAAGTAATAAATTTTTTGTAAATCCGCATAAGAAAGTTACTTTTACATTTCATTTGTTATTTGATACGTTTGTTTGTTTGCCAAAATTTATGATCGGAATGGTAGAAAAAAATTTATGTTAGTATATCCGTTTAATGGCAATTTTAAATGTTTATATTCTTGTTTTAAAACCATAAAACTGCCGAAACAATGGTAGAAGTTTTTATGTAGTATTTGTATCACTTTTATATATGTTTTAACTCTGTACGATGTGGGAGATAAAGGTGTATTATATGTCAGTTAGAACTGAATGAGATTTGTTTTCTAATTAAACAAATCTATATTAAAACGTTTAACTATTAATTTTAAAATCATTTTTTAGTAAAGAAATATTTTACTTTCTCCCGTATGCTGAAACATTTTCGTTAAACAGTAAAATATTTTTCAGAACTTATTGTATTAAAGTAAAAATGGTTTTAGGATTAGATTCTGTTTAATTAAATAACAGTATATAGCAACAAGTTATTAGGTAACTTATAAGTAACTAGATCATAAGAATTATAAATTTTTAATTAATGGAAGCCAAATTTTATTTAACTCAGTGCCTTCATAGTGATTCATGTTATTCTTTTCTTTATAAATCTCTATTGCTTCTCTTATTAATCTGCAGCTAATATTGATTGGTCTAGCTGTAAATTTAAATTTTTTTTTTAATTAAAAATATACATTAAAATAACTATGTAAATATGTTTCAAAATTAATATATTAAAATTCTTTCAGAACTCATTATATTAAAATAAAACGGCTTTAAGTTATAGTTCTGTATTAATAATCGACGTTTTGACAAACTCAATATACTTCTTCATCAGAATAAATGATACAAATGACATTTACAGTAAATAAACAGAACATAAATACAAGTTCATAAAATTTGACTTTTTTTTAATTAAAAATTTATAAATTTCATGATCTAGTTACTTATGTTGTTACCTAGTAACTTGTTTCTATGTTCTGTTTATTTACTATAAATGTCATTTCTATCTTTTTTTCCTAGTGAAGGCGCGATTTATTAATAAATTATTACAGAACTAGAACTTAAAGCCGGTTTATTCTAAAATAATGAGTTTTTACTATGTTAACTTAAATGATATTCATTTATTATTTATTTAAATAAAAGTATCCCAAACGCATATTTCCTTATTTAAAGGATACATACAAAAATTTAATATTGTAACTAAATATTTTCACATGAATATTTTCACATGAATATTATTTAAAGTCCTCCACTAAAATATTTTGCTCATAACTAACTAGAAAAAAGTTTATTGAAAAAACGGATCTGTAATAAATATTAAAAAAAAGTCATAAATAATAAAGAACGAAAACTAGATTTAAATATCACATTCTCGAAACTCAATGACATGTCTCTGACATCATTACAAACTTCACACATCTTTATCAGCATAAAACAAATGAAAATTTAAGTAGGAGTTATACGGTATAGGGCTAGGGGGGTGTTACGAATTACGAGAAGGAATATGTACTTAAATCTTAAACGAATCTCATCATTTGGTCTCGGTGTTCATATTGTTCTTAGGGCTCTTTCGTTACATTCGGAATGTGTGATTTGGTGGTGAGACGTTGAGACGGCGTGGCACCAGCAGTGTGTTTCGGGGTAGTGTGTGTGTGTGTGATGGTGATTTCGTCAGATGGCGATGCGCTCTGGCGTAAATTCCTAGATCAATGAATCAGGCCACTCAACCGATATATCTTCTCCGCCTCATATATGCTACAGTTTGGCGGTTGAGGGGGGCAAGGGGTCTCGGGTCCGGGGTTCTCTACCATCACCGTTTCTGACTTAATCACATCCTAGCATTAAATTATGCGGTGTTTGGTTCACAGCCGAAACGGTTTCCGGGATGGGAGATTAAACTCTTCTGTTCCGAGAGATGAGGATGTATGGGAAGTTAGGTGCAATGTATTTTTGGATCTATGGATATGTAAAGGATTGCGACTGTAATGGATAGTTTTTTGTTTTTGCTGTTTTGTAAATTTCGATATGCAGATTTTGTATACTGATGTACCAGTAAGCCTCGTTCGTGAACTTTTTGGTTCGTCGAGGCAACGAACGAAGCAGTGTTCCATTTGTGTTCGTACATTCGGAGTTAAAATTATAAATATGGTTAATGAAATTTTATTCCAATACTGCGATGATGAAATATTTTAAAAAATCATAAAATTGTAATTAGAAACACGGTAAAATTACTACGATAAACAGTGTAAATTTAACGTAGTAAAACATTATTTAGAACTCATTATATTAAAATAAAACTGCTTTAGGTTAAAGTTTCTGTATTTATATATATATATATATATATATATATATATATATATATATATATATATATATATATATATATATACAGGATGTTCGTTCGCTAGGTTGATATAGGGCAATAACATAGAATACCGATAATATGCAGAATACTTCTTTCTGAAGTAAAATTCGGAGAAATACATAAAATATTTTTCAATAGGGAATAAATGTTATATGATTTAGTTTTAGTTTTAATTTGCTAGCATGTGCCGTTTGGGCGCTAGAATTTTTTTTAAAATATTTTTTAGAATTGTCAATAATTTTTCCTATTTTACTGATTTAGTAACCGATTTAAATAAAATTTGGCTTTCATTAATTAAAAATTTATGAATTTCATGTTCTAGTAACTTGTTTCTATGTTCTGTTATTTGTATCATTTATCTTGATGACGACGGACGTTGAGTTCGACGAAACGTCCATTATAAATATATGTAAATACAGAATTTTAACCAAAAGTAGTTTTACTTTAGAGTAAATTTACATTCCAGTGTGTAATTAGGTTGTCAAATAGTAAATGATAACGTCTAATTAATTAAAAAAATCTAAAACGCATATTATAATTTTTTTTTGTTTAAAATCGAGAAATTTAAAATTTATTTGTAAATTATTGAAAATCGAAAAAAAAAAAAAAATTCCTAAAATTATAGGCAGCAGTTATGGGTGGGATAGAAAACAAATCGAATTTGGTCACAAGGGCGTAATTTGGTGACAGCAAAAATGTGACACCATTTTGTTAATTAAATGTTCAACCTTTTCATACCGAATTGAAATCTAAACGAATTAGGATACAATGTAAAAAGGGAGTCCGGATAACGTTAAATTAATTAGTAGTATAAAACTCTAATCAATCGTACAACATGTTTCAAAAACACCAAATTTAAATAAAAGATGTTGAAAACAGTTTTACGCATGTGTTTTCGATGAAATTTCTAACATATTAGTTATTATTGTTGCTATATTTTTATTATCACTGTGATGGTACTAATTTAAATAAAATTTAGCTTCCTTTAATTAACAATTTATAAATTATATGACCTAGTTACTTATTTTGTTACCTAGTAACTAGTTTCTATGTTCTGTTTATTTACTATATATATATATATATATCATTTGTATCATTTTTTCTTGATAATGTATATTGAGTACGTAGAGCACGGTGAGTATTGATAAGTATTAATACAGAACTATAACCTAAAGTTGTTTTATTTTAATATAATTAGTTCTGAAAAGTTTTTTACTATGTTAATTTTTGAAACATATATTTTCATAGTTATTTTTGATTTAAAAACAGTGTTGCATGAGAATAAATTTTTAAGAATTATTTTAATCATCTTGTTGTTTTTTCAATATTGATTTTATTGAAATATATCAATAATTTAATTTTACGTTTTATTGGAAGATATTCTTTAGCAATGTAAAGTTTAAGATACTTTAGCAATGTAGAGTTTGAAAGTTACAAATCTGTGTGTTCAATTACTTTATCAAATTCCATTTTAATTACTTATAAACTAAATTATGAATTTATTGTACTTTTTACTTATTATTCATATTGAAAACAAGAAATTGATATTGTAACAAAGTTTATTTCTAACGAAAAGTAGTAGATTTATGATAAAATCTTATGGTTTTTGAATATAACTTACAACTGGGATATTTTTATACATTTTCTCAGTCAGAAAAAGAATATAGCATCTCGTATATCATTGATAGTTGTTTGGGGGTATTGGCTGCAATCAGCCAAACTCAACAGTTTAGTCAGAAACGCGAAACTGAATCAGCAGAAATCAATGAACACGTAAAATATATTTACGAGCCAATTTCGCGTGTGTATATCTATAAATTTTATTGATCTGTAAATATCAACAATATTGCACAATGCAAGTATAACAAACAATCTCTACTACCAATTAACATATTTTAATTAGATTGTGATGTGTAAACAAAACAATTTTTATGCTAATTAGATACGCATTTTTTTCAACCTACCATAATATGTTTTTATTTTAAATTATGGATTATACATTTCGTTGTATTAGAATAACTTGCAATTTTTAAAATTGTTGGAGGATTTCTTTAAAATATTATTTGTTAAATGTGTAACTTAAATTTATTAGATATATCTATAAATAAAATAATAAATTGCCGAAATATATTAAAGATAAAAAAAATTAAAACTTTTAAGTTTGAAATTAATAATTTTTACTTTAATCAAATTAATGTAAGATAATAATTAAGTTGATAAATTTCACCAATTATGTAAATTTTTATAATTTTGTAAATATGTATTGCAATGTAATTAATTAACCAAAAAGCTAAATAAAGTTTGATTATTATTATTGTTAAAATTGGCAAAAAATGAATAGTTTTCTTGAAAGCAATCATACTTATGGCAGTCTAATTTAAAATCAATACTTTTTCGCAGGTTGAAAGTGTTTATTATAAAACCGGACGTTAATTTGTTAACTTTTTGAGCTAAATTGATTGATGCAAACTGATCTCCAAAAATTTAAAATTATTTTGTTATTAATTTTCTTAAAAAAGTTTACTTGTAAACAAAATAGTGTTAAAAAACTGTTAAGTTTAACATTATATTACAAGTTGATAACTAATGTTTTACAAGTCGAAATATTAAATGAAAAAATTAGGGGAATCGAACCCACAATCTCTCGATCTTCGGGTCGAGCGTCTTACCCTACAAGTGACTCCGCCAGTTTTCAGTATTAAATTTCATTTTATATTTCAAATACAATTAACGTTATATATATTTGAAATAATAATTATAATATATAAAATTAACAATTCTTCTATAAGATTTTTAAAGATCTAGTTTAAAACAATATTTATTTTATATTGCATGGTAAATTAGTCTCAATTCTTTTTAAAACAACATCTGACAAAATACATAAATTAAAAACACGATATATTTTTCCTCAAATTTCTCACCAGCTAGTGTAGCCTGCGCTTTCGGTATTTCATCGGGGTCGTTAGTGATGTCATAGACGATGAAACCACATTTCATAACTTCCTTCATGAACGTGTCTTCCGATGTGTTGCACATATTTGTTAGCAACAGTTTTACGTCTTCCGTTTTCTTGTAGAAGGGATTGCGCGCCACACCGATTACCTCGTACTTCATCTGATAGCCTCGGTAGGTGACGCCGAGATCCAGAGGCGCCGTGGGTGATTCTTCCGTTTCGTCCAGCATCTCTTCGCCAATGTCGCCCGCATGCTCGCGAAAGTTTTTATCGGTTAGAATCTAGGGAAAGCAGAGACAGAGAGAGGATTATGATCGGGGAGTTGGTTTTTGCGACGCACTGTTAAATATATATATATATATATATATATATATATATATATATATATTTTAACAGTAAAAATAACAACATTTTGTAATGTTACTAAGATAATTTACGTAATATTACATTTTTTATGAAAAATTATATAAATTTTTGACAGTGTGAGATATTGCAATGAAAACGAGATGGTATTGTATTTTTTTTTTCATGTTTTGAGAACTAAATTTATAGAATATAGTCGGATTCATTATTTGTTATTACAGTATCTAAAACTTCTTTTAAACTACCGACAATAATATTAAAAAAGCCATATACGTATTTTGAAAGCTAAGCTTTTATCATCAGTAGCTAAATATAAAGCTAAAGTCCTAATCAGTGATCTAACTGGAGTGAAGATGCGTAGTCAATTCTGATTGGGTTAGCAGTAATATAGATTGAATCTTGTTTGTTGCCACTTGAAAATCTAAACATAGCTCAGAACTGGATGACAATGCAATATTTACTAACTACTAAATTAATTAATAATATTACAAAATTAAATTACAGTTAATTAATTAGGTTAAATTTAAAGTTAAGCAAGTCTACAAAGCAGAAAATAATTATTTAAATAAAAAAATTACTATATCACGTTTTTAACATGGACTAAAAAGTATAAAATAATTTCTTTTAGCCCCCATACAGATTTATAACCCTATAGTAGCTGTCGTTGCCCCATGTTTTTCTCTATGGGGGGCTATAAATCTGTGGTATATTAATTAATTTTTTTATTTAAATAATTATTCTGTATATTTTCTTTTGGAGAGTTATTAAAAAACTCGATATATATATATATATATATATATATATATATATAAATACAAAATTAAATATTCTGAGTTTCAATTATTGTCATTCTTTATAAACACGAAAATGTTATTTATGTAACATGAAGCTTGAATTTGAAACAATAAAAATCTAATTCGCACAAAATCAATTTACTGTGTTTGGTTAAGGTATAGAATTATTTTGATTTTTAATGAACCAAGCTCGTTATTCATTCTCTGTAAATATATCAGTTTCAATAACACTGTAATTAATCAGGAAAACAAAACGGCTTTAGGATTAAGATTTGTATTAATTTTTATTAATAATCGATGTTTCGACCATACTTCACGTACATCATCTTCAGGAAAAATGATACAAATGACATTTACAGAAAATAAACAGAACATAGTAAAAAATCTTTCAGAATTCATTATATTAAAATAAAACTGCTCAGAACTACAACCTAAAACAGTTTTATTTTAAATAGAACACAGAAACAAGTTACTAAGTAACAAAGTAGGCAACTAGATAACAAAATTTATTAATTTTTAATTAATTAATTAATTAATTTTGTACAAATCAGTGTCTTTATAGTGACTGATGTTATCTTTTTCTTTATAAATTGCTATTGCTTCTCGATTATTAATAAATATTTATACAGAACTATAACCTAAAGCCGTTTTATTTTAAATATTTAAAATTTTATTTCTAATTAATATTTAAAATAAACAAGTTATAATATGCAATTAAAGAAAAAAAATTCTTGTCATACAAATTACACACCTACAAACATTTTCTCTCTCAAATTATCGTGTTATTATTTTTCGAAAATATATCACGTCTACGCAAAATAATACAATAATAATGTGTTAGAATCACGAAATATTCAGCAAAATTTCTATTTTATGCTGAAAATAGCATCTTCAACGAAACTGGAAAAAACAAAAACTGAGCGTGTAATAAATTATATTACGAAAAAAAAAACGAAAAGCAGGCGGTATGTCCATCATGTTTGCGCTCACCTAGAGAACACGATAATTATATTATAACGGGAGCTGAGAACAATTCTCAAAGTGCTAACTGTCACGCTATATGCAATCATAATTGTATGAACTTAGTAATATATACTATATATATATGTGGTACGTATACATAGAAACAGATAGGTAATTGTCAGTCTAGGTTCTATGTGATTGAATTCTGTGTGTGTTTGAGATTCGTCCGCAAGTATCTAGGGACTCATTATTATATACTCTACAACCAACCAAATAATGGGAGAAAGCATCAAAATCACTCCTACCATTCTATTCAAATACATACGAATGTCTACACAACGGAATATACATAGTGTTGTAAAATCGTTGGCTGTACTGTTCACTGGAATTGACATTGTTTATTTTCGTTTGAATATGAATTTGATCTAGTTACTGATTTGTTATCTAGAAATTTATTCCTATGTTCTATACATACATACAGAATCACGCCATGTACCCAAAAGGGTGTGGCACAAACTCTTTTTATCATCCCGAAATTAGTTGCTTCCAAACATTCCTAAGCAACTTTCGCTTTATTCACATTCATAATTATTTTTCTATGTTCTTTTATTTACTATAAATGTCATTTATATCAACATAATAAAATATTTTTCAGAGCTCATTGTATTAAAATAAAAACTGTTTTAGGATAAAATTCTGTTAATTATTTTATAAAAACGATGCTGAACGCTTGTTTTCATCAGGTTAAAATTTATCAATGACTTTAAAGTAAATAACAGTATATAGCAACAAGTTACTAGGTAACATATAAGTAATTAGATCAGAAGAATTATAGATTTTAAATTAATGGAAGCCGAATTTTATCCAACTCAGTGCCACTTATTCTATTCCTTATAAATCTTTATTGCTTCTCTTATCAATCTGTTTCTAATATTGATTGGTCTAGTAATTATCTGTATCTTCAAATTTTACATCATGAAGATATAATAATACTAATTAATATAATTGCTAGACCAATCAGTATTAGCAGCAGATTAATAAAAGAAGCAATAGCAGATTTATAAAGAAAAGAATAACAAATCACTATGAAGGCAATCAGTTAAATAAAATATATGTGAAATATGAACTTTACTTATAATTATAATAATAATAATGATGATTTTTACCCAACGGTTATACATCCAATTTCAAGTCAATATCTATATATATATATTATTTTCTTTGAATTCTTGTATGCAAAATGAATGGATCGGATTAAATTCAGATTTGTTTTTTCTAAAATATCTTTATGAAAATTTTTGTTGTCGCGTTATATTCGGGGTCCCGTTATATTCGGGCAAATACGGTATATATTTCGGAGTGTTTTTCATAACGTTAATGTATATAGAATAACTTTTATTGAAATAGAGAGCAACTTATTGTCAACACAATGTATACATAGGCATCTAATAGAAGCATATAAGGTAGCAGAGTAGCACAGAGATCTATTCATATGTGTCAAAATGACACGGGGTAATATAAAATTTTATTCCGCAAAAGATGACGTGCTAGATGGATATCAGCTCCCTCACGCAACATGTGCAGAAAACAATGAATGATGTCTTTTAGACTATTTTGTGGGTAGGAACGAGTGGAGTGCCAGCTGAATAAGTATATGTATATGAATTTCATTTTTCTCTATTGTTTCGTTTTTGCTTTTGATTTTGTTTTTCCCACTAACAGATTTTTCTCTCCTCTTGCAAGTATTTCATGAATTGTAAAGTAGATTTCGTTTTTTCACTTTTATTATGTGTTATATTAAACAAATTACTCTGATATATCTTGTCAGTATTTTATAATATTGACTGATGGTAAATGCATTAATATACTAATTTGATATATACGATTTTTTCTTCAAGTAGTATGTATAATGTATATATTATTTATATTTGTTACGTGATTTGTGAGAATTAATCTTTCTTTGGTCGATATTTTTATTATATCCATTTCACTAGAGCAAACAATATTTGAAAATATTTATTAAATATTTAACAGTTTATCGTAAAAATTTTGCGCAATTTATTCAACAGATATTAGGCAAAAAGAAAATCCAGAAACACGATTGTAAAAATAACTATGGCTGGAGACTTACCAGCGCAATATGTCTGCCAAGATAACCATCGACCTGATTAACAAAGACTCGATGGTGTATAAATGTTTCTTCTTCGTCGGCGCCCTTGTCATCGCCAAAGGAATTGGGTCCGACATCTCCTTCGGCTGTACTGGGTACTACAGTATCCTGGGCGTTGTTACTCGTGAGTTTGTCGTCGTTCATACCTTCACCGTATTTGTTCGTATTTTGACATTTACCGCTTGCAATATATGATAGCTATGTTTGGCGTTGCCATGGAAATAAGTTATTGCTTAAATTTTTGCTAATAACAACACTCAAAAAAAAATAATAATAATTTTACCTACAAACTATGAGACATTATGATATTTACAGGAAATAAACAAGTTACTAGCAATAAAATAAGTAACTTGTTCCTATGTTTTGTTTATTTATTGTAAATATCATTTGCATCTTTTTTTGTTATGAAGATATACGTTTAGTTCGGAAAAATATAAAAGGAAATGCGCAAGTCGAAACATTTCATTGTAAAAAAATGATAGCAAAGATTTAATTTCAGTTCATATTCGTTCATTTCGTTAAAATGTAATAATATTGCAATAAAGTCATTTCATATTAGCAAAAAATTTAATATTTGGCTAAGAAATTACTTATTAATTTTTTATTTCATTAAATACTACTTATTTTATAAGTCTTACATTACTGTGTAAACTTGAAATTCACTTCTTTCTGTTCAGACTTGTAGAGAGCAATGTCTTCTTGCCGATTTTATTTGAAATGTACATATCAAAGCTAACTTTTTAAAAGCGAAGATTTCTTTAGTAAAATGTTGAGAATTTATTTAATGGTTAATTATCTTTTGATTAAATTACAGGTTTCTTTGTGAATAAATTTAAATACATTTTCTTTTGATTCTACATTGAAGTTAAAAGAAAATTGTTTTATTTTCAGTGGTTAATAGATTTTACAAGATTTTTTAAAAATTTTAAGACTTTTATTTTTTTAGTCAAAAACATACATTAAATAACTACGAATGCAATAAGGTTGGATAGACAGGTACTTGATCTAAATAAACCATACTAAACCATCCAAATAAATCTGCTATTGCACAATATGCGTTAGAAAATCTTCAATATTAACAGCAGATTGATAAGAGAAGCAATAGAAGAAATTTACATAGTAAAAGATAACATCAATTAGTATGACTAGTAACTCATTAAAATAAAATTTGGCTTCCTTTAATTAATAATTTATAAATTTTATAATTTAGTTACTTATTTTATTACCTAGTAACTTGTTTCTATGTTCTGTTTATTTATTGTATATGTCATTTGTATTATTTTTCCTGATGATGATGATTTTTAATTAAAATTTATACAGAACTTAATCCTAAAGCTTTTTAATTTTGATATAATGAGTTCTGAGTTACTATGTTTATATTACCTTTTGTCAATAACTTAATTTAATTAAAAATGTATCGATCTAATCAAAATTACAAATTTTGTGATATAGTTACTTATTTTATTATCTAGTAACTTGTTTCTATGTTATATTTATTTACTGTAAATGTCATTTGTATCATTTTACTGATGATGTATGTACGTTGAGTACGTAGATTATTAATAAATATTAATACAGAACTACAACCAAAAGCTATTTTGTTTTAATAAAAATAAAATTTAATTAAAAAAAATTAATTTATTGTTGTAACATATGTTTAATAGTTATTTTTATATGAGGGTATATAAATAAAAAAAATGTATTTAATTTTTTTTTCTATATAGATGAAACATATATAGGCCGGTAGAGGTGTATACATATGTTTGTGTGGCCGTATTAAACTTGATTGGTGGTAAGTTTGGATCAGCTGTGTTTGGTATACAGGGTGCTTTACGCTAATGGACCTAATAAACAATAACAGCTGCCACTTAGTCAGTATGCCTATAGTCCGTGTTATCATTATCGTTACCGGTTCAAATTCAACCCCCCTACCCCCCCGGCCCACACTCTCTAACTTTCTCTCTATTTGGTTTACTGTTACGCTATTATATGACATACAATCTTATGTCAATTTATTTACAAAAAAATACTTTATAAATATTTATTTATAATGAAAATGTGTAAAAACTAATCAAAATATTTTCATATAATTTTTTTTATTGAACTTATTTTATTATTATTACTACTTTGACTGTAAGGAAAAAGTAGTATAGCGTTTGGTACGGTGTCTGTAACATTTTCAAAAAAAAAAAATTGTATAGAAATCCTTCATATAGCCTGTAGATGACGAATCTGAACTTAGTTTATGTGGGTGTATGGATGTGCGTCGTCAGCTCGCTCGCTCGCTCGCTCGCTCGGTCGTAAGTCAAAATTTTGTGGCCGGAACTCCTCCTAGACGGTTCAACCGATTTTAATGAAATTTTCAGGATAAATTTGTCTAGTGCCCAAGATGGTCATGTGGTTTGGTTTTTTTCCAGTGATGCCAACTTTCCGAGAAAAAAATTACTAAAGTTTTTAAAAATTCATATTGGCTACGTTATTTATCCGATTTTGATCAAATTTTCAGAAAAGATTTTCCTAATGCTCCCATTAATTACATAATTTTATTAATATTCATTGTTGCCAACTTTCCGAGAAAAAAATTACTAAAGTTTTAAAATTTTATTATGGCCATGTTATTCAACCGATTTTACTCAAATTTTCACAAAAGATTTTCCTAGTATTCATATAATTTATGTAATTTTAACAAAATACAGTGTTGCCAACTTTCCGAGAAAAAAATTAGTAAAATTTTTAAAAATTATTATGACCATTTTATTTAACCGATTTTAATCAAATTTTCATAAAAGTTTTTCCTAGTGCCTAAATAAATTATGCAATTTTAACAAAATACAGTGTTGCCAACTTATCGAGAAAAAAAATCACAAAATTTAAAAAAAATTTATTGTGGCTACATTATTTATTCGATTTTGATCAAATTTTCAGAAAAGTATCTCCTAGTGCCCACATAAATTATAATATTATTAAAATATAGTTTTGCCAACTTTCCGAGAAATGTCAAAGTAGTCTATATATGGGTTTATCCATATACTTCTAATCTTGTTTTTATTTAATAATTAATAAATGAAAAACATATTTTCTTCTGAATTTTTCGTTCAACATGTAGTTCATACAGGTAATTCGAAATAACAATCTATCATCGAATTGTATTTATACTATTATTAGAAAATTGTATGAGAACATATGCATACGTATAGTTTTCAATTATAAATGATGAGTTTGTATTATACATTATCATTTGTTTAAGTTTCTAATGAAAGACTCATATTTGTCTAACAATATGTTAATTACCTTGTGATAAATGATGAAAGATTAACCTAGTTATTATTACACTTACGGTTTGAATTAAATTTTCATTTTATAATTAAAGACATTATCACACAGTAATTACTATTTCTAAATAAATAATTTAATAAATTAAAATGAATAATAATTAATAGAAATAAAGTTGAAAAACTTATATCAATTTTGGTAAATATTATTAATGTTTTATATCTAAATTTTTGGTGGTTAGTACTTGAAATATTAACAGACAAACTAATATGAAATAAAAATAACAATAAAGGATATTAATGTAGTAAAAAATCTTTCCGAACTCATTATATAAAAATGAAACTGCTTTAGGTTATAGTTCTGTATCAATATTTATTAATAATCGATATGCTCAACATACGTCTTCATCAGGAAAAAAAAGATACAGTAAATAAACAAAACATAGACACCTACAACTTATTATTAATTTTTTTCTACTAAACGATGCATCGTAGAATAATGGTTTCTTTACTCAATTATTGTACTCATTATTCCGCATTTTTCTATATCATGTTTATTTTCCTAGACCTCATAGTTTTTGAGAAAAAAAATAAAAATAAAAAAATCAAAAAAATGTCTAGCGCCCAAACGGCACATGCTAGCACATTAAAACTAAAACCAAATTGTAGAACTTTTTATGCCCTATCGAAAAGTACTCTAAGTATTTTTCCGAATTTTACTCGAGAAAGTAGTACATCGCAAATTATCGAAATTGCATGTTAAACGCTCATACGAACTCAACGAACGAACACCCGGTATATATATATATATAACATATTATCGATTTATTTAAATTTTTAGTGAACATTTGTATTTAAATACATAAATACGAATAGTGTTTGAAAAATAATGTAAAATACATTATTGTAATGACAAAATATTTTGGTATTTAACATTATTTATTAGTAAATAATTTATTTTTCGCATGAAACATAATAATGCACTATATACACAAAATGCAAATATTTTAAAATTTATTTTCCTGCGAGTATTAAACTAATATATAATAACGACATTAAAATGGCTAAAAGCTCATAGTAGTTGCGGATAGAATTTATTCTACGTAATATTAGTTAGTAACTAACTTCTGACAATTTAATTTCGTTCATTTATCATTACATTGTTGGTTAAGAACAACGATTTATCTATCTATCCTTGTTCGTGTCATTGATTCTTTTGTTGGCGTTTCTTTCATTTTCTTAGTTATCACGTCCGTTTTTTTTTTCCATAACGTCATTCACAACATTTCTGGAACAATGCACTCGATGACAATTAGTTTTTTTTTTTGTTTTTGTACAAAAGAAAAACGTGCGACATCTCCGACAACTAAACAAAAAACTAAAATATGCCGGTTGAGAGAGAAATCAAAAATGAGACGATTGAATAATATTTAGCTTACCCATTTTTCAGTTTTGTATATTCTAAATGTCATTTGTATCTGTTTTCCTGATGAAGACGTACGTTAAGTTCGTCGAAACGTTGATTATTTATAAATATTAATACAGAACTATAACCTAAAAACTGTTTTATTTTAATATAATGTGTTCTGAAAGATTTTTTACTATGTTACGTTTTTTCAATATGCATTTCATACAACAAACATTTAAAAATGTATTATTTCTTTAAATTCATGATATTTCATAACCTTTCCGTACCCTTTTTTCAATAATACGGTTTGCTTATATAAATATATTTGAAAAAAACATGCATACATATTTGTATAATGCGTGAAAATTCTATGTAAAAATATAAAACACATATTAATCAGTTTATTTTAATTTTATAATACTAAATATAAAAAATATATCGATAATAGAAATACTACATATAAATTACATATAATATGGTTTGTATTTTATATAAATTTCGTTATAAATGCATATTCGGCCAAAGAAACACGGTCCAGTGTTTTTAATTTGACATCTCTGACGGCTACATTAAAAATTATTAAGTCAAGTTAAGTTGCATTGTTTATTTTCGCTTGAATATAAATTTGATCATTGGAAATGTGTGAAGAAGTGCAAAAAATGCAATGTACACTGACAGATTAACATTAATTCTCACAAATCATGTAACTAATATATAAAAAAATATATACATACTATTTTACAACTGTTAGTAACTGGTTAAGGTTATTTAGTATGTTTAGTTTTGTTTGAAATGTCACTTGGAGCAGAATGCTCTTTTTCTATATCGCCCAGATTGCTTGACCTCGGCTATGCCTCAACTGCAAATATCCGGGCTCAACACAATAAAGATCACTTTCTACTCTTCGTAACATAATATACTATTATTTATTTTATTTAAAAATATATAGTTATTGTAACAGAAAAATAAAACAATTACTGAATATTGAAATATTATTAAATATAAATATTGTAAATTTAAAATGATTATATCGAGAACATAATGTTTTTGTATTTAAATTTTATGCATAATAAATGTACAATTTTATACATCTGGTTAAATAATTATCGATATTTCGGGTACAGGGGTAAAAATATTTCGTGGGTGCGAAATTATAATTTTACGAAATTTATTTAAATACATCATGTACTATGTTATTATTAATTTAGGTCACTAGAAATAATTTAATATATAATTAATTGAAATGTTTAATATATTTGAATAATTTAGCTATGTGTATGCTTTAATAGGCATGACTATTTTCAAATAAAATCGTTAAATGATAGAGTTTATCTATATATATTATATCTATATATATTATGACTGTTTTTCACAAGATTATATATATATATATATATATATATATATATATATAAGTGAGAATTAATGGTTGTAATGAAACAATATCAGTGTATATCAAATATAAGCATGAAATAACTATTAAACTGAGTGGTAGAGTGTCCACCCGGCAAGTGGAGAGTCCCTGGTTCGATCCCAGGTCGAGGTGATATGAGTTTTTTCATTTTCAGTTTAATAGTTATTTTATGCTTATATTTGATATACTCTGATATATATATATATATATATATATATATATTAATGTCAAAAGATAAACTTTTGTTCTTTGGTCCTGAACCTGCGTTATGATTAATTATAATGTTATTAAATTCCCTATCAGGTTCGTTATTGTTTTTAACAATGACGCGTTTCGACTTTGCAGTCATCTTCAGATTATTCTGATCTTGGTCCGTGTTATGGTTCAAGTGAACCCTAACACTTGAACCATAACACGGACCAAGATCAGAATAATCTGAAGATGACTGCAAAGTCGAAACGCGTCATTGTTAAAAACAATAACGAACCTGATAGGGAATTTAATAACATTATAATTAATATATATATATATATATATATATATATATATATATATATATACATACATATTAATTATATAAATATATAACTAATATATAATATAAAACGGCTTTAGGATATAGTTCTGTAATAATTTTATTAATAATCGATATTTCGTCGATAAATCTAGATAAATCTGCTATTGCTGAACATGCTTGAGAATATCTTCATGTCGTAAAATTTGAAGATACAGTAATAATTGCTAGACCAATCAATATTAGCAGCAGATTAATGAGAGAAGCAATAGAGATTTATAAAGAAAAGAATAACATGAATCACTGTGAAGGCACGGAGTTAAATAAAATTTGGCTTTCATTAATTTAAAATCTTTAATTCTTATGATCTAGTTACTTTAATGTCATTAGTAAATTTTAACCTGATGAAGACGAGCGTTTAGTTTTGTCGTAACGTCGTTTTTTATATAAACAGTTTTTATTTTAAAATATATATAATTTCTATTCCGAACATTTCTACAGCTTAACTTACTCCAATAATTTATTTCAATAAACAATTCACACATACTTCAAATCCCCGAACTGAAATCCACTACACCACAAAGTTAAAAGAAAGAAAGAAAGAAAGAAAGAAAAAAGTGGAATAGCGGTACAACTTTACCGGTTTGAAAAATAGAAGTGTGACACCGTTAAGATCTTCGCCAATAGCTTACCGATGCGGAGTGTGTATCGAAACTCCCCAAGGACTCTCGGTCCGCGGGAATTTTTCGCATTTGCCATGGGGTTGGGCTTGTATTGTACCTAGCCGCGTCCTCAGACAATAATCCCTTTGTGTGGTAAAGACCAGACTTCTTCTTCCTCTTCGTCGGTTCTAGATAAACACACACTTGCGAGATGTGTTAGATGCTGTGTGTACGCTTTCAAATGGTTCGCTCGCTCGCTCGGTTATCATGGCGTTCCGATCGCGAGTTATAAAATCGTAAAATAATTTACACATTGCTGTGCCTTGGGAGAAACAATAGGATAATAGCGGTCTTATCTGATTCTATATAAATAATTATCTATGTTCTGAAGCTGTGTGAGGATTAGTATCATGTTGTGTGAATAGTTAATTTAAGCAATGAAATAGTTAATTTGATAGTTTGAGTGATTTTAGGCTGATAAATGTATGGGTTGATAACACATAGAAATATAATAAATTTGAGATTTATTTATTTTTCTTCAAGCGTATCATAATATTAATATTACGCTACCATATTGCCTATGTAGAAAGAGGTCATTATGTTACTAGTACAATAATGACATTATTATATAGCAGTGAGTTACTATATATACATCACAGGTGGCAGCATCAAACATAATTACAACGTCAAGTGTATTTAATCTGACATCTTTGGCGGTAATATTGACAAATTATTTAATTAGCAATTGCATTGTTTATTATTGCTTGAATTTTAATTTGATTATTGAAATATGCACCGTCCAGGGTGGTCAGAAACTGTATATTTAACCAAAGAAACACGATCGAATGTATTTAATCATCATCTCCGACGACTATATTAAAAATTATTAAGGAGTTACATAATATGTTGAAACGGGACCAACCCTGGCGGAGAATTTTTTAGTTTTTTCTTCTTTTCAACAAGTAGTATTTACTTATGTTATAATTATTAAATCATAGCTTACAATATTAGTCCTGTATTATATCTGCATGTGTTATGAGTAAAGATTGTAGAATTTCTTCCGTATTAGAAAAATGCAATTAATCCGGCGCTGAGAATAGTTAACGCACGTGCAGCTGTCATCCAAATTCCTCGCTGTGGGGAGTCTAATTGTTTTGTATTTGTCTTATCTTTTAGCTTTGATGTATATGTGCGCATTTGCGCTTTGTAATTATGACAATAGATAAATGTTTTGTCTATTCATTTTATTATTGAATATTTCTTTATGTTATAATATTATTCTTTTGTGAACAATTTAGAATTATGAATACAATGTAGAAATTATGTTAACTCTGTTAGTGCATTAAATAAATATATGTTGTTTAGTATTAAATTAATCAGGAAATTATGAGGAATACAACTATGATAATTAAATTGAGATGTAATGTTTTTTTTTAGTTAACGAGTGTTTAATAAGTTATTTTGTCACTATTTAGAGATACGCAGTGTTTCGTCCGGGGCATACTTCCCCCTCTAGCAGTTCCCGGGCCGAACGTTTCAGCCAATAGGAACGGAGCATTCTGTTTTGTGACCATATTTGGTAATGTTCCTTCGCATGTGGAAGAAGTGGGGAGCCGGCTGCCTTTATAAGAGCTAACAGCGGACTGGCTCGGGGATTAGGATTCTGATTCTAGGATTGGAATCTCTAGTCCCATGGTACCTTACACATACGCACCTACACGTTTACACACTGACTGACCATCACACTCTCGGCTAGTGACGTTAAATACGAGCATTGGCGTTTGTGTGTTTGTGAAGTTATTTACACACTGACTGACCATCACACTCTCGGCTAGTGACGTTAAATACGAGCATTGGCGTTGGTGTGTTTGTGAAGTTATTTACACACTGACTGACCATCACACTCTCGGCTAGTGACGTTAAATACGAGCATTGGCGTTTGTGTGTTTGTGAAGTTATTTACACACTGACTGACCATCACACTCTCGGCTAGTGACGTTAAATACGAGCATTGGCGTTTGTGTGTTTGTGAAGTTATTTACACACTGACTGACCATCACACTCGCGGCTAGTGACGTTAAATACGAGCATTGGCGTTTGTGTGTTTGTGAAGTTATTTACACACTGACTGACCATCACACTCTCGGCTAGTGACGTTAAATACGAGCATTGGCGTTTGTGTGTTTGTGAAGTTATTTACACACTGACTGACCATCACACTCTCGGCTAGTGACGTTATATACGAGCATTGGCGTTTGTGTGTTTGTGAAGTTATTTACACACTGACTGACCATCACACTCTCGGCTAGTGACGTTAAATACGAGCATTGGCGTTTGTGTGTTTGTGAAGTTATTTACACACTGACTGACCATCACACTCTCGGCTAGTGACGTTAAATACGAGCATTGGCGTTGGTGTGTTTGTGAAGTTATTTACACACTGACTGACCATCACACTCTCGGCTAGTGACGTTATATACGAGCATTGGCGTTTGTGTGTTTGTGAAGTTATTTACACACTGACTGACCATCACACTCTCGGCTAGTGACGTTAAATACGAGCATTGGCGTTGGTGTGTTTGTGAAGTTATTTACACACTGACTGACCATCACACTCTCGGCTAGTGACGTTAAATACGAGCATTGGCGTTTGTGTGTTTGTGAAGTTATTTACACACTGACTGACCATCACACTCTCGGCTAGTGACGTTATATACGAGCATTGGCGTTTGTGTGTTTGTGAAGTTATTTACACACTGACTGACCATCACACTCTCGGCTAGTGACGTTAAATACGAGCATTGGCGTTGGTGTGTTTGTGAAGTTATTTACACACTGACTGACCATCACACTCTCGGCTAGTGACGTTAAATACGAGCATTGGCGTTTGTGTGTTTGTGAAGTTATTTACACACTGACTGACCATCACACTCTCGGCTAGTGACGTTATATACGAGCATTGGCGTTTGTGTGTTTGTGAAGTTATTTACACACTGACTGACCATCACACTCTCGGCTAGTGACGTTATATACGAGCATTGGCGTTTGTGTGTTTGTGAAGTTATTTACACACTGACTGACCATCACACTCTCGGCTAGTGACGTTATATACGAGCATTGGCGTTGGCGTGTTTGTGAAGTTAGTTACACACGGACACAACACCCCATACTTATAACATGATAGTGTTATTTATATCGTTGTTTTCTGTTACATGTTTCGCTCACCAGACCAACCGTCGACACTGCCCCCCCCCCCCCTTAAAATTACATATTTTATATCATACAATAATAAAATGTTAAAATCTCATAAATAAAATACAGGTGACTGTTATAACAAATCGCTAAGATATTTAATGTGCAACATTGACAAATAAATGAACTTCACAGTTCAGGTTTATTTTGACTTTTATTTCCGATAACTTTAAGTTCCGATATCTCACCATTTCACGACTCCTTAAGATTTTGGGTTGCTAGTATTTTAACATAACGTCGGGTCCTTATTTAGACGATCATAGCCAAAAGTAAAATTGTAAATGTAAATTCTTCGTTTAGAAATTTGAAAAATTAAATAATGTTAAACTGCCGCGTTACAATTGGTGCCTACGACCAGGATGTGGAGTTTTTTGAAGCTGAAGTGGAATGTTATTGGAACTTAAAGAAATGTATAGGAAATCGACGTAGAGGCAGTACTATGGTGGAACCGCCAATGTTTCTATTTTTGTTGCAGATATTTGGAGATAAGGGGAGCTGGAAAATCTCAGTGCCAGGGGGTGTAGGATGCTAATTACATCAACATTAATTTGTGTATCATTATACGTTACAGATAATACGAACAAAATTAACTATGAATTAACATGTTTAATTTTCAGTCACGGGCCTTATTTCACCAACTGGGAGTTGTTATTCACTTTCAAATGTATTTCAGTAAATAACAAGGGGGTGATTGAAACGGGACCAACCCTGGCGGAGAATTTTTTAGTTTTTTCTTCTTTTCAACAAGTAGTATTTACTTATGTTATAATTATTAAATCATAGCTTACAATATTAGTCCTGTATTATATCTGCATGTGTTATGAGTAAAGATTGTAGAATTTCTTCCGTATTAGAAAAATGCAATTAATCCGGCGCTGAGAATAGTTAACGCACGTGCAGCTGTCATCCAAATTCCTCGCTGTGGGGAGTCTAATTGTTTTGTATTTGTCTTATCTTTTAGCTTTGATGTATATGTGCGCATTTGCGCTTTGTAATTATGACAATAGATAAATGTTTTGTCTATTCATTTTATTATTGAATATTTCTTTATGTTATAATATTATTCTTTTGTGAACAATTTAGAATTATGAATACAATGTAGAAATTATGTTAACTCTGTTAGTGCATTAAATAAATATATGTTGTTTAGTATTAAATTAATCAGGAAATTATGAGGAATACAACTATGATAATTAAATTGAGATGTAATGTTTTTTTTTAGTTAACGAGTGTTTAATAAGTTATTTTGTCACTATTTAGAGATACGCAGTGTTTCGTCCGGGGCATACTTCCCCCTCTAGCAGTTCCCGGGCCGAACGTTTCAGCCAATAGGAACGGAGCATTCTGTTTTGTGACCATATTTGGTAATGTTCCTTCGCATGTGGAAGAAGTGGGGAGCCGGCTGCCTTTATAAGAGCTAACAGCGGACTGGCTCGGGGATTAGGATTCTGATTCTAGGATTGGAATCTCTAGTCCCATGGTACCTTACACATACGCACCTACACGTTTACACACTGACTGACCATCACACTCTCGGCTAGTGACGTTAAATACGAGCATTGGCGTTTGTGTGTTTGTGAAGTTATTTACACACTGACTGACCATCACACTCTCGGCTAGTGACGTTAAATACGAGCATTGGCGTTGGTGTGTTTGTGAAGTTATTTACACACTGACTGACCATCACACTCTCGGCTAGTGACGTTAAATACGAGCATTGGCGTTTGTGTGTTTGTGAAGTTATTTACACACTGACTGACCATCACACTCTCGGCTAGTGACGTTAAATACGAGCATTGGCGTTTGTGTGTTTGTGAAGTTATTTACACACTGACTGACCATCACACTCGCGGCTAGTGACGTTAAATACGAGCATTGGCGTTTGTGTGTTTGTGAAGTTATTTACACACTGACTGACCATCACACTCTCGGCTAGTGACGTTAAATACGAGCATTGGCGTTTGTGTGTTTGTGAAGTTATTTACACACTGACTGACCATCACACTCTCGGCTAGTGACGTTATATACGAGCATTGGCGTTTGTGTGTTTGTGAAGTTATTTACACACTGACTGACCATCACACTCTCGGCTAGTGACGTTAAATACGAGCATTGGCGTTTGTGTGTTTGTGAAGTTATTTACACACTGACTGACCATCACACTCTCGGCTAGTGACGTTAAATACGAGCATTGGCGTTGGTGTGTTTGTGAAGTTATTTACACACTGACTGACCATCACACTCTCGGCTAGTGACGTTATATACGAGCATTGGCGTTTGTGTGTTTGTGAAGTTATTTACACACTGACTGACCATCACACTCTCGGCTAGTGACGTTAAATACGAGCATTGGCGTTGGTGTGTTTGTGAAGTTATTTACACACTGACTGACCATCACACTCTCGGCTAGTGACGTTAAATACGAGCATTGGCGTTTGTGTGTTTGTGAAGTTATTTACACACTGACTGACCATCACACTCTCGGCTAGTGACGTTATATACGAGCATTGGCGTTTGTGTGTTTGTGAAGTTATTTACACACTGACTGACCATCACACTCTCGGCTAGTGACGTTAAATACGAGCATTGGCGTTGGTGTGTTTGTGAAGTTATTTACACACTGACTGACCATCACACTCTCGGCTAGTGACGTTAAATACGAGCATTGGCGTTTGTGTGTTTGTGAAGTTATTTACACACTGACTGACCATCACACTCTCGGCTAGTGACGTTATATACGAGCATTGGCGTTTGTGTGTTTGTGAAGTTATTTACACACTGACTGACCATCACACTCTCGGCTAGTGACGTTATATACGAGCATTGGCGTTTGTGTGTTTGTGAAGTTATTTACACACTGACTGACCATCACACTCTCGGCTAGTGACGTTATATACGAGCATTGGCGTTGGCGTGTTTGTGAAGTTAGTTACACACGGACACAACACCCCATACTTATAACATGATAGTGTTATTTATATCGTTGTTTTCTGTTACATGTTTCGCTCACCAGACCAACCGTCGACACTGCCCCCCCCCCCCCTTAAAATTACATATTTTATATCATACAATAATAAAATGTTAAAATCTCATAAATAAAATACAGGTGACTGTTATAACAAATCGCTAAGATATTTAATGTGCAACATTGACAAATAAATGAACTTCACAGTTCAGGTTTATTTTGACTTTTATTTCCGATAACTTTAAGTTCCGATATCTCACCATTTCACGACTCCTTAAGATTTTGGGTTGCTAGTATTTTAACATAACGTCGGGTCCTTATTTAGACGATCATAGCCAAAAGTAAAATTGTAAATGTAAATTCTTCGTTTAGAAATTTGAAAAATTAAATAATGTTAAACTGCCGCGTTACAATGTATGTAAATTAACCAAAACTTTGACAATGGATTTAATGAAAAGTTGTCATTAGATTAAATACAGTTTTATAATTGAAAAAATTAAGTCTTGAACGATTTTTTTTACGTATTCTTCCATGTTTTCTCTAACTTGTGTTTGATTTTTTTTAGAATGTAAGTTTTAACAGTAAAAATAACAACATTTTGTAATTTTACTGTGATAATTTATGTAATCTTACATTTTTTATGAAAAATTGCATTCATAAAACATGTAAAATTACATCAATTTTTTACAGTATAATAATACTATTTGTTAATTTAAAAAGAAAAACCAATTTTCAACGATAATTGTTACATGAGTGCCGAGTTTTAACATCAGCACAATACAATGAACAAACACACAGCGTGCACACATTTTATTTGATTTGTTTCTCTTGTATTTTGTGCTGTACATCACCCACACATACCAACTAACATTCAACCGCAGCCAGCCCCCAGTATGAACGTAACACGAATAACCACCCTTCCCATCCCGTAAAAACAAGGTAATATTTGAGGAGAGTTATATACTCTAGAGCAGAGGGCTATTTATTTTGATTTTGATATTATATATAGGTACTTTTGTATCCCAAGAAAACTTCGGACCAGATTTGTGCTCGCCCGCTTTCGTACCTTTTAACTCTCCGCCATCGTTATTCTTCGCTCGGATGTGTAAAAGCCAAGTTTCTATGCTCGTTAGAAAATTTGTGCGGTCGTTTTCTTTAGTTGTTCCGATAAAAATGGCTCATTTACAATGAGAATGCACTGTACCGCGATTATTGCTATTGTCACTAATATTTGTAGATTAATTGCACTTAAAAAATTCATCGTATTGATTTTTATTTGGAAAGTAAACGCAAATATTTAGTTTGGAAATAACAGTATATTATGTTACATACATACACAATCACGCCATGTACCCAAAAGGGTGTGGCACAAACTCTTTTCATCATTCCAAAATCAGTCGCTTCTAAACATTCCTATCCAAACAAGCAATTTTCGTTTCATCCACATTCATAATTCCTCTCATACATGCTTTTTTATTCCTACTATTTGGAAACTTTCGCCCACGCAAAACACTTTCAATCATACCACTCCAACTACTCATCGGACGTCCACGCAAACGTATACCATCATCATATTATGTTACGGGGAGTAGAAACCGATGATTATTATATATTTCGAGTGAGACACATACGATTTTTCTTTAAATGAAACCAAACTAAAAATAATTGATTAACTTGACTATTAATATATCCGTGGGAGATGTCAAATTAAATATATTTTATTGTGTTTTTTTGATTGAATATGCTGTTTCTGACCACTCTGGACGGTGCACATTGCATTTTTTGCACTTTTACACACATCATTCAATAAATCAAATTAAAATTAGAACAAAAATAATGCAATTGTCAATTAACTTAACTTAACTTAACTCTCGACGTATTAGATTAAATACATTTGACGTTATAATTATGTTTGGTGTTTTCACCAGTGGTGTTTATAGTAATATTAATATTATGACACGCTTGAAGAAAAAAAATTATTTTTATTATATTCTGCTTTATATTAAATGTTTTCAACAAAAGTTATACAAACATATTTCTGTATTAATTATTTAAAAAAATTTGTAAATAAATTTCAAAATTACCAATTTTAAAATACATTAACAAACAAACAAAACAAAAATACTGCTTATGACTAATTAATAATTATATTACACATTGAACTAAATTGAAAATTAAAAAAAATATATTTACATTATATGAAAATAAATAACAAGTATAAAAAAAAAAAAACATCAGTATATCAAATACACCACGAAATAACAAAATAAAAAAAAAATGTTTTGTTAAATTAACTTTAAACAACCTACATGTGGATATCGATTGATTAAATAAATACACAAAACAAAATATGAAACCCGACTATTTTGAAGGGAAGTACAATTTAAGCTTTATGAGCTCGAAATGTGAAATGATTACCTATCTCTTTTTTAGGTGAATGTTTTTTGTGTGTGTATGTGCGGATATAAGTAATTTATCAAGATAAAACTTAAGCGAAATGTTGCAGAAACCTGAAATTTGCTATTTAAGTTTTTTCTTACATAAAAAATCGAGCCATTAGATTTTTGCGGATATATCTAGTTACTTACTCGAACTGAATATCCGTTGTTTAAACTTTTTTAATATTATTTTTATTTTCAAGCTTAACATAATATTAATATTACGTTATTACGTACGTTTTGTATTAATATTTATTAATAATCATCGGGAAAGAATTATACAAAATAATATTTATAGAAAATAAACAGAAAATAGTTAAGGTAACAAATAAGTAACTAAATCATAAAAATAAAAA
Source organism: Clivina fossor (assembly GCA_963966155.1). NCBI lineage: Eukaryota > Metazoa > Arthropoda > Insecta > Coleoptera > Carabidae > Clivina > Clivina fossor. Next base: position 2,971,110 of record OZ014571.1, on the reverse strand, counting down.
GTTAACGTCAATCATTGTGCAGACACTGATTTAAATAAAATGTGGCTTACATTAATTAAAAATTTATATAAAAAAATTATGTTCTAGTTACTTATTTGTTACCTAGTGACTTGTTTCTATTTTGTTATTTATTGTAAATGTAATTTGTATCATTTATCTTGATGAAGACGTACGTTGATGTACTCTCCGTACGATTATTAATAAATCTTAACAAAGAACTTAAACCTAAAGCCGTTTTATTTTATATAATGATTTTTTTTACATAACGTAATATTAATATTATGGATACGCTTGAAGAAAAAAATAATATTAAAAAAGTTTGAAAAAGTTTGTGTGTATCAATAAAAAGGCAGAGGGGCAACAGAGAGATTTTCTTGGGAATACAACAAAATTAGAATCAGGTTACTGCACAAGGTCCACCAGGACTCGCTTGATCGTTCTTGTCCTGGTGATGTCGTATGTCGCGTTGGTTGTCTTGTTTTAGTCGTCCACTGAGAATGAGTGCAACGTTGCATTGCTAGACGATTTTCTACGATAAATTTTCAAAAATTGTACAATAATTTTCTATAAAATCAGAATAAATATTTTTAATACAATATATTTTAATTGATTTTGAAGGTATACATTTGACTAATTGGAGTGGTATGATTGATAGAGTGGTTTGCTTGAGCGAATGTTTCCAAGTAATAGGAATAAAAGAGCATGTATGAGAGGAATTCTTAATATAGATGAAGCTAAAGTTGCTTGTCTAGATAGGAATGTTTGCAGGATACTGATTTAGAGTAGATTTGGGTATGTATTTTAAGTTCTTATTTCTTATAAACACGAAAAATAGCTATTTCATCTAATTTGAAAGAATATTAAAGTAAAATTTTACAGTAAAATAATTGTTCTAATAATTACAAAACTATTGACAATTATCTCACATCTGACATACATACATACATACATACATACATACACAATCACGCCATATACCCAAAAGGGTGTGGCACAAACTCTTTTCATTATCCCGAAATCAGTCGCCTCCAAACACTCCTATCCAAACAAGCAACTTTCGCTTCATCCACATTCATAATTCCTCTCATACATGCTCTTCTATTCTTACTACTTGGAAACTTTCGCTCACCCAAAACACTCTCAATCATATCACTCCAACTACTCATTGGACGTCCACGCAAACGTAAATCATCAAAATCATTCAAATAAATCTTTTTAACCAAACGTTCATTAGACATTCGCTCAACATGTCCGAACCATCTTAACTGACTAACACCAACTTTTGCTACAACATTTTTTTCAATTTCACACTCATCATACACTAGTCTATTTCGTACCCGATCTCTCCTAGTTACATCTCACGATATTAATATTACATCAAACAAAACAAGAAAAGAAAAAAATCATAATTCTTTTTACTCTCACGCAAAACCAATCTCATAAAAAAACCTACAAATGTCGTCATTATTAGCAATGAACAACACAGATGATTCTGTCATAGTATATTAAATATGTGGGTAGGGTCACGTTCTTAGCTCAGCGTTACTTTCTCTAAATATGGCCGTGATTGACTGTGACTGTGTGCAAAAACGTACTCACCTGTTCAACGAAAAAGTAGCACACTATATTCGACAACAACATGGTTACCAATCAATTGTCATTTGTTTTGTTTTCGCTGCTTTTCACGACAGTTTTTTGTCATCCGGCCCTCTATAAGATCAAGGATGATAAATTGGAACCGGGTATGTAAATTTTTTAGTTCTGATTTGAGAATTTAATTGAAAGGAAGGTGATACAAAGTGAGGTTAGGTACATTGATTAGTTTTTGTTTTGTTCTGGTGATATATTTTTTTGTTTTAAATTCAAGTATTGAATTACATTATAATAGAAATCTAATTTGTTCAATTTATATAATCAATAACGTGAAAGAATAATAATGTTTTATTTTTCAACAACTTTACTGTGTTAAGAATGTTTAAAATTAGTAGTAAATTACTGATTAAAACTATTTGTCCGCATTTTCATCTCAATTGATTTTTGGTCAAATGTACTTTTGACGTTTACTTAAAAATACTTATTAAGCAATTTTAATTAGTTTATTTGAATTTTATAATATTACACTGTAATTTTACATAAAAACTTGAAGAAACTAATTTACACCAATTTAATATGTAAATTTACAGTCGTCACAGGAAAACTTTTAATTCAAACAAATTATATAAATATATATTTTACAACTGTTACTAACTGGTTAAGGTTGCTTGGCATGTATTTAGTTTAGTTTTGTTACTACTCGAAATAGAAAGTTCTTTTTGTGTTTTGCTCAAATTGCTTTACTTCGGCCACAAATATCATCGCTGTCTACTACTCGTAACATGATTTGCCATTATATTTTTGAATAATATGTTTTATTTTATGATAATTATATATTTTATTATAACAATAATATTTTTTTTTGATAAATTAATTATAATCACAAATTTAATAGCAAAAGGCGAATGAATATAGAGAATTAATTAATAAATTATAATTAATCAGTAAAATATTTAATATTATGAAAATAAAATATTAGGCTGTTTAATTGAAATTATATAATAGAATTTATTAATTATGTATGCAACTAATATTACTATAATATTGACTACACAATTACTGTTTTTATTTATTTTGAATAAAATTTAATAGCTCAAATATTTTATGTAATAATTATATTATCATAAAATATTTAAATAAAATTTATCAATTAAATTCAGGAGTAAAAATTAAACGACTTTAGGTTTAAGGTCTGTATTAATATTTATTAATAATCTACATACTTAACGTAAATCTTTATCAGGAAAAAAGATACAAATGACATATACGGTAAGTAAATAATAAAGTTTCAATTAAAGCATGCTAAATTATATTTAAATTAGTCACTAGTCACACTGATTGGTGCTATTTTTTTCTTTATAAATTTCTATTGCTACATAATATAAACTTGGAAGATATTGTAATAATTGCAAGATCTATCAATATTAACAGCAGATTGATAAGAGAAGCAATAGAAATTTATAAAGAAAAAGATAACATTAATCAATGTGACTAGTAACTGATTTAAATAAAATTTGGCTTTTTTTTTATTAAAAATTTATAAATTTTATGATCTATAGTTACTTGTATTTCGCTATCTAGTAACTTGTTTCTATGTTTTGTTTATTTACTGTATATGTTCATTTGTATCATTTTCCTGATGAAGATGTACATATAGTCTTTCGAAACATCGATTTTTAATTAAAATTTATACAGAACATAATCCTAAAGCCTTTTTATTTTAATAATCTAATTAAACAGATAAATCGTTTAAAATTTAGCCATCTAATTCAAATTGTATAAAATAGTTATTTTATTTTTTATGTATGTAGCGTTCTTATTTTAAATATACAGGATGTTTTAGATTACCCGTCATACCCTTTTAGCTTAAAAACGCGATAAGCTATAAGTTGAAAAAAAAATGTGCTTTGGTTATTAAATTATTTTTTTAACCTCAAAACTCATCGCGTTTTTAAAATAAAAGATTGAAACGGGTGGTCTGAAACATCCTGTATTTTTTGGTTTAGGGAATTTATTAGATATTTTTAAATAATTATATTATTCAGTTTCGATACGTTTGTATTATTGTTACGAACGAAATTTATTAAACAAAAAAACAATTAGCAAATACTTTATAATTTAAACAGCATTTTTTTTGGTTATTGTTTGAATATAATAAAATAAAAATGGCCTATACGAATATAACACAATTACCTAAACGCAAATACAAACGAGAAATTTGCTATTCAAATTTCCAATATGTAGTATTTTTCGAAAATTATATTTTCATGTTTGCATTTTTTAACGTTCATTTGATACAATATTGTGTTTCTAGTTGATGCGTCATCACATTTCTAAAAAAAAAACTCTGTTTCATACGAATTTTGTTCTATTTCTAGCTGGAGATTAACAAATTTTATTGGCTTTTCTAGTAAATATTTTTAATAAAAATTCTATTTTGCCGAAAATTGCAAAACTGTTTGCGATAACGATTTATTTGTTTTTATATTATTTGTCAATATACGAATACAAAACCAAGTAAATGGGTTTAACTTTGATCATGTAAAACATAGGAAACTTTTTTGTCCTGTAGACCAATTTTTTTCTGTTACAACTAATTTGTATTTAGATGAAATAAAATTATTAAAAATATAATTTTATTTAAGACGAATCATTTAAAAGTTATGCCCGTATGCATAAACATTTTCGTTAAAAATAACGGTTTGTAAAAATAAATGTTATTTAAAGAGTTTTATTCTATGACTTAAAATAAAAGAGCTATTTTAAAAATACAGACCGATGAATTATCCTGTATATGAGGCGTATAGATGCAAAACTCACTATTCGACAAAAAGTGAAAAATGAGATTTTGCGCGTTTTGGACGTAGAATTTTACAAGGAATACGATATTTAGGTTAGTTAGAAAAAAAACTCAGTATTTAATATGAGAAACACTCTTTAAAGTTTAGTGTTGGATGCAAAACTTACTACTTGCGTTGATAGTTTAGATGCAAAAGTAACTGTTTGCTTTCCATCAATAAAAATTTTATTGGTGGAAAGCAAACAGTTACTTTGTATGAATTAATGATGTATAAAACCAATGATTCACGATTTTAAATAAGTATTGCCATCTAGTAACAAGATTTTATCATCAAAATACAATTACACTTAGCTATAACAGTTTTTTGCAAATATCTCAGAACTTAAAATTTGCAAATAGTGAGTTTTGCATCTATACGACTCATATAATGTATAATTTTTTTGTAAATATTTAAAAAATTGTAGTTTTCTTTAAAAAACCTTTTTAATTATTAGCTTCAGATATTAAAAAAAAATATTTGAGAATTATATTTTTCAGTATAATATATATGTAATAACGATTGTCAAATATTGAAAAAAAAAATACCAATTATCATATTGCTAAAATAAATTTAAAACAATAATAATAAAAAGGTTTTTTTTTGATAAATATTTTTTTTATAAACATGCAGAAAAAAATAATTTACCGTAAATTTATTTTGTACTGACCTATACCATACCTATAAATAAAAAGTGATTATTATAATTTTGCATGTATATTTTCATTTAATTATTATGTTATTTTCATTAATTTTCATGTAAAACAAAATGAAACAAAATTCGATTTTATGTTTTAAATTTAAAACAAAATGAAACAAAAACTCTGTTGCAACGTAATAAAACTGGTTTAGACAATGAAACCATTTTAATTTGAACTTTAACAACTTTAAATCTCAGTTTAAAAATCAAATAAAGTTACACAAATTTCTAACCGAAAAACAGAAGAATAAAAAACCAGGAAATCAGTGTGACACCAGAGGACAATTTAAAAGTCACTCCAACGCTTTTGGTAGAAAAAAAAAGCAGAAAAAGGCAATGACCAAATAACAAATTTAAACTAAAAAAAAATAGAACTTGACGATTTTTTTGACCATTTGAGGTGTTAGAGATACAATATGTAAATGATTCGATGTCTAGAGGCGATGCGTTTTGATACTGTATTGAACTAAGTGACGGGATTTCGAAAGATATTTTATCGAAGTAGATTTAATTTTTATCTGTTAATTCTTACATATCGGCAATATGTATTAACATTTGATTGATGTTGTAATGATTGAAAATCAATTATTAAAATAAATCGGTTTTAGGTTGTAGTTCTGTATTAATATTTATTAATAATTGACGTACTCAACCTACTCAACGTACGTCTTCATCAGAAATAATGATACAAATGACATTTACAGCAAACGAACAGAACATAGAAACAAGTTACTAGGTAACAAAATAAGTAACTATTTTAATGAATTATTACAAATATTAATATGCAAGCTGTAATTTTACATATTTTAATTCTACATTAAGTATGTGATGCAATTTGCAGAAAGTAAGCAATTTTACATACTTATTAGGCATTTTTACTTATTTTATGTGATTATTATGTTTACGTTGATGTATGGTAGTGAATGTTGGGTTTGGTTGCAAAAGCATAAACGGAAAATGACTGCTGTGGAAATGAGATTTTTACGTGGGGTAAATAGGAGAGATCGGGTACGAAATAGATTAGCGTATGATGAGTGTGAAATTGAAAAAAATGTTGTAGCAAAAGTTGCTGTGTTAGTCAGTTAAGATGGTTCGGACATGTAGAGCGAATGTCTAATGAACGTTTGGTTAAGAAGATTTATTTGAGTGATTTTGATGGTATACGTTTGCGTGGACGTCCGATGAGTAGTTGGAATGATATGATTGGGAGTGTTTTGTGTGAGCGAAAGTTTCCAAGTAGTAGGAATAAAAGAGCATGTATGAGAGGAATTATGAATGTGGATGAAGCGAAAGTTGCTTGTTTGGATAGGAATGTTTGGAGGCGACTGATTTCGGGATGATGAAAAGAGTTTGTGCCACACGCTTTTGTATTATGAATTTTGTAAAAAATTACAGAATTTTGAGATAGAAATACAAAATAAAATTACAAATTTTTCAACTATTTATCTGTAATTTCGCTGTTTTTTTTTTTGTTACAGTGCAGGATTAAATATATTAAAATGTTTTTTTTTTTTAATAACATTGATAATTCATTTTGTTAATGTAACTGTAAACATTTAAAAAAGAAATGAAAAAAATCACGAAATTTGTTACGGAATCCTGCCACAGAAATCATCTGCGTTCATGTTGCTCTTTCGAAAAGAGCAAAAGTGGATAAGTTCGTTTTTCAATTTGCGCTCAAAAAAAATAAAATGAAATTCTACGCAGTTGATTTTGCAGCACGCTGCTGCTACATTGACGACACGCCGAGAAACGCAAAATTGTATCAAATTTTATTGTGTTTTATTCTTTTATGGAAATATTTTCAATTACGTTCTACATAATAAAAATCAATTAGATTTTGTTCCCAGTTCAGTATTTTTTTTTACTTCTTTTGATGATGGCGATGAAAAGAAAATAATGATGTCTCCAATTTTGCACAAATATGTTTTGCTTCGACTGATATGTACGTTCCTAGTTCCTTACATATGAGCTAAATATATAACATATATATATATATATATATATATATATATATATATATATCATTTTTAATACGCGTATATGTTTGTATACCTAGACAGTCTACAGAACTTGAGAAATTTTTATTTCCTTTTGAGCAAAGAAATAGAATAAAATAGAATTAAACTTCAGTTGGCTTTTGGCTAATTAATTACATTGTAATACATATCTAAAAAATTATAAAAATTGCAGAAAATTTATAAATGTAGCATAATATTATAGTTATTTACTTAATTATTAACTTGCATTCATTTTATTAAAAGTATTTTTTAATTTCGAACTTTAAAGTTTTTAAATTTTTAATATATTTCGGTAATTTATTTTATTCAAGTAATCCATTTTGAAATATATTATTAGTAATACTATTTTTAGGCTTTTTAGTAATATAAAATAATTTTAAAATAATTATTTAAATTAATTTGTATTTTAATTATTTTTATAGTTATGAATAAAATATTATTGATTTATTTCTAGAAGTATTAATAATAAATTATAAATTAAATATTAATAAATTTTATGTTCCACTTTTGATAAAGTTATTACAGTTCGATTGGAGATGTTTAAAAACATATGCAGACATGTACTGCAAGAAGGTGCGTAAAAAGTAGTTGACCATTTTATCTCTATCAGAACAAGCCCTTGAAGAAGGTGACAAATTTTCACTGAAAGCTTGGCTAAGAATTTACAATTGAGATTTTATATATATATATATATATATATATATATATATATATATATATATATATTAGGGTGTCCCTTAAGAGGGGTAAAATTTTTTTTTTCTTTTTTCACCCCTTAAATCGTCTCTAAATTTGTACTCAGATTTGTCGTCTCAGATTTGTACTCAGCGAGGTGAAATACCTTTATATTTTTTTCTGGCGTGATTTAGTGAAAACATTAATTCAATGAAAATATTCACTTATAAGCTCGATTATCAACATACATGTGGGCTTAGGGGGGCCACTTAACCAACGAGTATAAATGTGGGAGTATTTTTATAATTTTTTTACCATATTTGGTGACGATTTAAGGGGTGAGAAGAGAAAAAAAATTTAGACCCCTCTTAAGGGACACTTTAAAATATATATATATTGGTGACTATTGTAAAGCGAAGCTATAGTCACCAAAATAAATATTTTTGAAACAAAAAACCAAGTAGTTATTACTTACATACCAATAATGAATTTAAAGTTTCAACAAGTAAGAGCGGAACTCATATAAAAAATTATATATATGACAATTATGTAGTCATAATCGCTATAGATTAATAACCTGTAACTGAATAATTGTTAAATTTGTAATAACATCAATTTAATTTCAGTAAAGAGAAAGACAACAAATAAAAGTCGAATTTGGGGATGTCAAACGCAATATTGGCGTGAAATTTGTTGTGTAGGAAAGTGTATTTATAGCACTAGGCATGAACACTTGACACAATTTGCAAAAAAAGCGTATGACAAAAACGGAAACTAGAGCATCAAATAAACGTACATATACAATATTTTACACTTTGACATTTCAATCAGACATTTACATATATTTACAACAGCCAAAGTATGCTGTTTCACTGCGCTGCATTGTCAACGTAAATATCTCTCGTCATCGTTTTAATATGTCAACAACCGCACACAACCATTGTTTTTCATAAACTGTTTATTTCATTTTCAGCTTTTATCACATTTTCCGATTTTATTTAATTCGAATATTTTTGCAAATACGTCTCTAAATTTTGATAATGGTATGTCGTTTGCATTTCAAACATTTTTCGAATGTTGCTTCGTGTTAATACAGTAAAAAATCTTTCAGAACTCATTGTATTAAAATAAAACGGCTTTAAATTCTAGTTCTGTATTAATATTTATTGATAATCGTCGTATTTAACGTGCTCAACGTACATCTTCATCAGGAAAAATGATACAAATGGCATTTACAATAAATAAACAGAATATAGAAACAAGTTATTAGCTAACAAATAAGTAATTAGATTACCATAGTAAAAAATCTTTTAGAACTCATACATACATACATACATACACAATCACGCCATGTACCCAAAAGGGTGTGGCACAAACTCTTTTCCTCATCCCGAAATCAGTCGCCTCCAAACACTTTTATCCAAACAAGCAACTCTCGCTTCATCCACATTCATAATTCCTCTCATACATGCTCTTCTATTCCTACTACTTGGAAACTTTCGCTCACGCAAAACACTCTCAATCATATCACTCCAACTACTCATCGGACGTCCACGCAAACGTATACCATCAAAATCATTCAAATAAATCTTTTTAACCAAACGTTCATTAGACATTCGCTCAACATGTCCGAACCATCTTAACTGACTAACACCAACTTTTGCTACAACATTTCTTTCAATTTCACACTCATCATACACTAATCTATTTCGTACCCGATCTCTCCTATTTACACCACATACCCCACGTAAAAATCTCATTTCCACAGCAGTCATTTTCCGTTTATGCTTTTGCAACCAAACCCAACATTCACTACCATACATCAACGTAGAAAACTGTTTAGGGTTGTTGTTCTGTATTAATATTTATTAATAATCTTGATGATTTATTAATAATTCGTTTTATTCTAATGTTTCTTTTACTTCTTGTAATATTTTTTTAGTTTTATTTATACGTTAGTAATATAATATATCTAGAAATTTATGAAATCTTAATTTCATTTTATTATTTATTATCACCAAACCAAAAACGAAAACTAAATTGATTACCTTCCTTGAGCCCGTAGGCAATAATTTCTCGCATCAAAATTTATGTTTCGCTTGTTGCTGGGGTGAAACGGGGAAGTGAGAGTAACCGGACATGTTTCACACATTCATAGATCTGATTCCCGTTTCGTCAACGGTAATACCGCTTCCCATCTACCGGGTGGAGACTTCCTTTGCCGCGTCCGCAGGAAAATCTAGTCTGGTTAAACCGGACGGACCGGTAACGCTTGTGACAGGTAGGAGTGGTTTCTAACCGCCAACATTTCCTTCTGCTTACCACTTACAGCCATAGATAATAGATAACAACTAGACTCATGCATTTTGGTGATAGGAATTTTTGTTTTGAAGTAAACAACTGGCAGCCATTATAGTCTATTTTATTATATATTTATTAAACTACATACAATAATATTAAAAAAAAAAAAAAAAAACTATACATACGTATTTCGGAAGCTAAGCTTTCATCATAAGTATCAAAAGATAAAGCTAAAGTTTTAAAACACAGTGTATGTTGAGTATCTGTGTAATCTTAGATCACTGATTAGTAGTTTGGCTTTATCTTTTGCTATTGATAATGAAAGCTTAGCTTTCGAAATACGTATATAGCTTTTATAAAATTATTGTTTGTTGTTTAAGGGAAATTATTTTATTTTATTAACTTTTCGTCACAATAACATCCTACTTTAATTTATTGATATCGAAAGTTAAAATGAATAATGTGGAATTCTTTTTCAAGTAAAATTTTATCAAATTATCATAACAGACAACAGATCTGAGGTTGAAAATGTGTCTTTACATAAAAAATATACAGGGTGTTTATGGTATTCTCTATATCTTTTAGGGGGCGATACTATACCTATAAAGGAGTTGATAAATCTTAAAACGCTTTAGTAAAGTCATCTCATAAACGAGATAATAATTCTTCTAGTTTTTACATTATTATACGTTTGTACAAAAACAATTTTTGAAGTTATATTTGTTGTTTTTTTTGCAAAATTAGTTAAATTTGAATATTTCCATGGAGGGGGGGGGGTAACTTTTTTGTAGGACAAGTGTTATAGTAACAATTTATTGAGTGAGATCTAGTTATATCTTATTCTTGTCTATGCTTACCACTTACAAAACGTTAGCTTAACGGAACACTGCCTTCTAGTAACCGATTGTTTTTTGTTTTTTATTCGCTTTCTTGTTTCTTTGTTTTATTTTGCTTGTGTTTTAGTGCATGGAAAGAAACCAGTTAAAGAATTGGAAGGAAAGAAGGCGTAAAGGAGTTCAAAAAGGAATTTGCAACTTTGCTGAAGGAGAATTTATTATTAAACAAACATAATATTTGATGTAATCAATGAAAATGTATAATTTGTTAACAGATTTTAATGTTTATTAATGTTTTATAATATATAATGACTTTATTGTAATGTTACTGATTAAACTAATTTTTACAATTTTTTTGAAAGATTAACGTGAAAGAAATATAATCGTATTTATTTTTTTTAAAATACTGTTTGAGTAATAATAGTATTTTAGTAAAAATACACATAAAATATTTTACTGAGTATCTATATTATGAATGTACACATATTTTATTAATAAGAAGGTTTATAGGCAATAATCATTAATGAAATTTCATAATTACTTTTGATTTCGAAAGTTTCGTCGTTAATTTTGTTGGTATTATTTATTTCATTTTTTGTTAGGTACCTATTTATTTATTATTTTATTAGTAATCTTCAGGCTTTCACGGCCGGTATCCATTGAATTTATAGAATTTATCTGTTATCGGAGATTAATTTATGTATAGCTTTTGATGGAACTAACGTAGTTCCAAAATCTAACCGCAGAGTTTGAACCTAACTAACATAGATCCGTCTTTGCATTAGAATTAGGAAAAATAAATTAAAAATATTAAACTTTTACCTTATTATCTTTGCACCTGCGAACCAAAATAAAACTTTCAAAACTTTTCTTGTATGTATACGAAGTATATCAAATTTTCTGATACAAGATAGCTTAATGAAGACACATGTGTTTAAAATTGTAACAACACTTGCTTTCATTAAAAAGATAAACAGAACATTTGAATTATTGATTATATGCAAAACAAACAAAAAACTTTGAAAGTACTTTTAATGAATTTTTAATATTCTACCTGAAACTCACAATTTGCAAACACGTAAATAAAAATCGCGTTGATATAATTGGCAATATTTAATGCTACAAAATTGGAAAAATATCCCGGACTAAGTAGATTAAAAGATTTATAACCAGACTGTGTATTAGTCGTATATCTTGATAGAAAATTCTAGATTTGTATATTGAAATTGCATATATGCATGTCTAGTTTTTAACAAAACTTTATTTTTATTTATTTGTGGAAATATACATGTGAGATGAATTTTTATTTAATCGTTATCATGTTATATTACAGCTAAAATGATTAATAGTTTATCTCAAATTTAAATTATAGTTAAAATATTTTTAGTATGTGGTATATTAATAAGAGGTTATAGTTTTTATTTAGCTATGATATTTATGGAAAATATTTTATCTACGTTTAAAATATGTTTATGAATATTTTTTTTATTAGAATAAAAAACTTAATTTATCATAAACGTTAAATTAGCTTTGACGTTTTATAAATTAATGACTTACAAAAAAAAAAACATTAAAAATAAATAAAATAATAATTCGTTTCAATAAACTTTTAATACACTGTAAAAAATTTTCGGTAATTTTACATAAAAACTTGTCGCAACTGATTTACACCAGTTTAATATTTAAATTTACGGATGTCACAGGAAAATTTTTACATTCTGTAAATATAAAATACGTATATTTCATGTAAGTTTATTTATTTTTGGGTGTATTCTGTATCGTTTCCGTTAAAAATAACGATTTGTTAAAATGAAAAAAATTTTTTTTTGGATATTTTACATCATTGTGAGAACTTTCAACTTTATAACTTACTTATATACATATTTACATTGTGCTTTATATGCTTTTAATCTAATTTTAATTTTTTTAAATAAAAAGGCTTTTAGATTAAGTTTTGTTTATATTTTAATATAAAAAAAATCAACGTTTCAACGTATTCGACATACATCATTATTAGTAAAAATAAACATACAGTAAATAAACAGAACATAGAAACAAGATACTAGGTAAGGAAATAAGGAACTAGATTATAAATTAATAAATTATTAATTAATGAAAACAAAATTTTATTTAAATCAGTTACTAATCAGGCTTTTTTTTATATATTTCTATTGCCTTTCTTATTAATCTACTGATAATATTATTGAGTTTTGCAATTATTCTTTGAAGATTTTTTAAATACATGTTGTGCAATAGCAAATTTATCTAGATGGTTTAAACGAATTTTACATTTTTAATAGCAATATTTTTATGATTTATAGAAAATTTATTTTATTCAGTTCTCAATAGAAACATATCATTGTAAAACTTCAGTAAGCTTAAATCAAACAAGTACATTTACCCTATATAATTGCATTTATTATTTATCGTTCAAAAATTTGTCGATGTATACGAAAGCATCAATGTATTATTTAAACACACAGCCGTGCACTAACATCAGTATTACATTCCAGCTGCATACAATACTATTTTATGTGACCCATTCGGTGTGTTTGTATTTATATCGTGTTAGCGCAACAAAATAATAAAAAAAAAAAACAATACCACATATGTACGATCAAAAAACGCTTTAAACAACTTTGGAACACAAGCCACTAGCAAAAATAAAACACAAAATGAGAATTGTCAGTTTATTTGGTGCACGTAGTAGGCAAGCAACTATCATTACATGAATGCTATGAATGTTGTTGCAATATACTTTTTAAAGTGGTTTGTGGATAGAAAAAAAAGCAGGGAATGTGCTATTGTTTATATATGGTTTGCCATCAATTTTTTTTTGTAGATTTTTTTTTTGACGTACTAGAATAAAGGGAACATAATTGCTCTATTATTATTATTAAGTGACTGACTTGATTGCACAGATAATTAGGTCATTAATTTTGCATACTGTGCATATACACTGTGGTGTTTATGTAACAAATCGAAAAATTGCATTTCTTTGCTTTATAAATTTATTGACTATAAATTATCAATTTTATTAAATTAAAACGGTTTTAGGTTATAGTTCTATATTAATATTTATTAATAATTGAAGTACCTCAACTTACTCTACGTACTCAACGTACGTCTTCATCAGGAAAAAAGATGCAAATGACATTTACAGTTAATAAACAGAACACAGAAACAAGTTACTAGGTAACCAAATACAAGCAACAATCAATATATACAATCAATAAATACGAGACCCATCAATAGTAAAAAAAATTTTAAAATTTATTACATTATCATAAAAATAATAATCGTTCATATACATTATCATCAGCAAAAATGATACAAATGATATTTACCGTAAATAAACAGAACATAGAAACAAGTTACTAGGTAATAAAATAAGTAACTAGATCATAACAAGATCCATCAATAGTAAAAAATCTTTCAGAATTCATTATATTAAAGTAAAACGCCCTTAGGTTGTAGTTCTGTATTAATATTTATTAATAGTCGTTCAAATACATCATCATCATCAGGAAAAATGATACAAATGACATGTACAGTAAATTAATAGAACATAGAAACAAGTTATTAGGTAACAAAATAAGTAACTAGATTATAAAATACATAAATTTTTATTTAAAGGAAGCTAAATTTTATTTAAAGTTTATAAGTAATTAAAATGGAATTTGATAAAGTAATTGAACACACAGATTTGTAACTTTCAAATTCTACATTGCTAAAGTATTCTAAACTTTACATTGCTAAAGAATATCTTCTAACTACACAACTAAAACGTAAAATTAAATTTCTGATATAAAATTATGTATTTCAAAATTGTAAAAAATAATTCTTAAAGATTTATTCTTATGCAACAATATTTACATCAATGGAGTCGTTGTACATAATTTTAATTTTTTTTAATAAATAATATACATTAAAATAACTATGTCACTAACTTTGTGCTAGTGTAGTGTGAATAAGACTTTACTTATTACAGTTATTCAAAATAACAATAATTTATTGAAAATATAATTGAAAGAATAAAAATATGCAAAAAAAGGTCTGTTCTTATTTCATATCGCAGATGAAATATTGCTACTTGAAATAAGTCGTTTTTATTATGCGCCGGAAAAGCGAAATAAAAATAAATAATGTTTTATTAGTAGGGGAGGGTGGGGGGATGCTTGCGGGGGTAGCTTAATTTGAAAATAACAGCAAACATCGTGAGCCGCTTGTCAGTTAAAAAGAAAAAACCGGACATGTTACGGCCCTTCAGACGTGTAAAAGCAAAATAATGAATATTTATTGCGAAAACACTCGCACTTGCCGTTTGCGCCCGGGCCCAGCCCAATCAACACCGAACTGGTTACTGGGGGTCTTTCTCGTTTACCGGAGCGTTCCAACGCCTCAACGTCACAACCTTTTGTGTTTCAAAAACATCTAAATGCCCACCCATTTTAAGCTTCATTCGCAATGGAAACTCACAAATTACTAAAAATAATACGTTAGGAAAAGTAGTTATTAAATATAGAAACGTGTCTATAAACTGGTAAAAGTAGTTTTTTGTTATAGCTAGTATTTATAAGCTACTTTTGCGACAAATCCTGAAGCTACAAGTTACAGCTACTTTCATTTTTTTCTAGCACAGCTATAGCTACAATAGTAAAAAAAATCTTTCAGAACTTGTTATATTAAAAGCAAACGGCTTTAGGTTGTAGTTCTGTATTAATTTTTAATAATAATTGACGTTTCGACATACTCAACGTACGTCTAGATCAGGAAAAAAGATACAAATGACATTTACAAACAAGTTACTAGGTAACAAAATAAGTAGTTAGATCATTATTAGACAATAATCTTCTCAAATATACAAATTTATCAACATACAGATACATTACATTCAGCAGTTATTTTTTCTTTTATGTTTTTGCAGCCAAACTTAACATTTATTATCTAGTCTTCTTTCTAGTTCTATTCTTCAAGAAGCAATAGAAATTTATAAAGAAAAGAATAACATCAATCACTGTACAAGCACTGAGTTAAATAAAATTTAGCTTCCATTATTTAAAAATCTGTAAATTTTATGATCTAGTTACTTATTTGTTACCTAGTAACTTGTTTCTATGTTCTGTTAGCTACTGTTATGTCATTTGTATCATTTATCCTGATGAAGACGGACTTTAAGTTTTGTCAAAACATCGATTTTAAATAAATATTAATACAGAACTAGAACCTCAAGCAGTTTTATTTTTATATAATGAGTTCTAAAAGATTTTTTACTAATGTTAATACAAAATTAATGATTGTTTTTTTAATTTGTTAATGTAAACATTAAATATTGATTTTGAACTATTTAAATACTAGATTATATAAAATTAGATGCAAAACATAATGACGTATAAGAGAACTTAGGATAATTGAACAATATATTAATTTTTCAATAAATAAAAGTTGTAAAGTGATATATATATATATATATATATATATATATATATATATATATATATATATATATATATTTACTGAACCCAGTAAATAAAATTCTATGTCAATACTTGTCTCACATGCTATATTTTTATTTCATTTAAATTAAACATTCTCACAAATTTCACGTAATTAGTCTGCTTAATCTTGTTAAATTTTGTCGTTTCGTTTCTATGAACAAAACAATATTTATAGAATATATATATATGTATATTTGTAGAGAAAGAAGTATTATTCTATCTCGTTTCAACTCATTTATCTTATGAGCATAACAACAATTTAGAACAAATGAAATATTAGCCAATCAGAGATCAGTATCAGATTGAAACAAGTTAGTTTATGTTTTCAACAAAATTTTGTTGTGAAGAATGCGTGTGTTCGGTCGCGGTTAGTGACAATTTTGTGTGTTTTTCATAAAAAATATTGTGCGAAATTTTGTGCATTAGTATTAAATGACTATTTTTGATAAATATAAGTGTATTTTGTTTATAGGAAGTGAACCAAATCTCTAACTGACACAATTGTGGAACTTTATTTGATAAAATTGGACAGACCGTATAAGAATTGGGCAGTTTTGGCGCATGTAAGTACCTTTATATTTCATATTTTGAACTGTAATTTTGAATCTACACTGTCAGAAGAAGTATGATTTACTATAATTTATGTGTAATTTGACGTAATTGATTTAAAATTTACTTAATTAAATTATGCATCTAATATTACTGATAAAATAAATGACAATGTAAAGACAATTATTTTCTTCACAAGTTTTAAAATCTAATGAAACAACATTAAATTGAAATAAAACGGCTTCAGGTTATAGTTCTGTATTAATATTTATTAATAATCGACGTAAAGGCATTGATTTAAATAAAATTTGGCTTCTTTTGATTAAAAATTTATAAATTTTATGATCTAGTTACTTATTTTGTTACCTACGTTGAGTACGTACAGTGCGTCGATTATTAATAAATATTAATACAGAACTATAACCTAAAGCCGTTTTACTTGAATATAATGTATTTTGAAAGATTTTTTACTATATTGTTATAGTATATTTATTCAGTGAGCATGTTATAGTAGTAAAAGATTCGTGAGAACTGAATTTGCTTCACAAGCCACGAATAATCTTAAAACCGTTTTATTTTAATACAATAATAAACTTGAAGTTGTAATTTTTACGATTTTTAAAATACACATTCGGCCTGATTCTCTAACGAAGTTGCTAAATTTTAACAACGTTGCTAACTATATTAACCAATCACATTAGCTGACACTAAATATAAAATTAAAATAAAAACTGTTATATTTGTTTCTATTGGTTATAACTGTTAGCAACGTTGCTAAAACTTAGCAACTTCGTTAGAGAATCAGGCCGATTTTATTTGAAACATTGAAATCATTCATTTAGCTTTTGCTTTGTTTGCAACCTATTCCAACACAGAAATATTGCCATATAACACAGCCAAACAAAAGCACACATTCATTGTGTTTGTAGTTTTGTTTCGGTTTTTTTCCGTTTCGCATCGTATTTGATATACCTTTTCGAATACGAATTCATCTATGTACAACTATCGACGTTTGCAGATAGCTTGACATTTTTTTTTCCCCTCTTCCTCCTCTTTTACCAACCAACTTTGTGTTAGAGTATGTCCTAGGCACCCTGTTGTCTCTGTGTTTTGTTCGCGACAGGCTTTTGCCGGTTGGGTGAACCGAGTGAGGGCAGGACTCCGGATGCGAGATAGACGCGCGACAGATAGGTTAGCGTACCTGCCTGTAGATGTGTGCATGGTTGGACTGGCCTACCCGGGGCACCGGGCTTTCCCCGGTGGGCCGGCATCATTATAGACTGTAAAAATTAAAACCGGTCTTTGAGATTTATAAAATGTCGTTTATTGGTTAGATCCTAACAACTTTCTCAAAATCAATAGTGGTAATATTTCAAGAAAATGAGACGCATTTATTAACATCTTAAATAATGAAAATGAATATTTTATTTATAATGAATCTGATAACGAACAAACTGAAACCGGAGAAGATGAAATCAATGTAACAAACTATAGTAATACTTGTACAAAATTGCGTTCTCTGTTGTTTTTCATACGCTAATTTAATAATATGTACTCAAAAATATTGAGATTTTTTAATTTTTCCCAAAATTTCAAATGATAATCAGTCACTGAATCGGCTTGTTAGGCTATGCATCATTGACTGGCCAGTTTTAACCGTAGACACGTGTTTTGGTCTTTAGGACCCGACACTGATCAAAGCACCGTACTGATGAGGTCCTAAAGACCGAAACACGTGTCTACGGTTAAAACTGGCTAGTCATTGATGCATCATAACCTAACAAGCCGATTCAATGACTGATTATCATGTGAAATTTTGGGAAAAATTAAAAATTTCAATATTTTTGAGTATTATTATATTAAATTTCACAATGACAATACGAACATTTATTTGTTCAACGTCCTAGTATTATACGCTAATTTATTTATTTGTTTATAAATTAGTAATAACATTAACTTCCACTCAAGTTATCATGCGAACGAACATTTTCAAAATGAAAGTACATTTTAAATAGATTGCACTTATTAACTTATTAAGTCAGGATAATTTCGAGGCTTTCATGCTCATGTCATGCGAGAAGGATATTTTGGAAAAATTAGATAATGGAAATATCATTAAAAAAAATTCCGAAAAGAGTCATTTATTAAATCGTCTTTTAACTTAGATTTAAATAAAGAATTATATGTGTCATTTTAACAATTAATTTTTATTTTTCTATGTTTATTAGAATAAAATTTTTTGGGATGTAATGTGGGCATATCCAGCAACTTTTCCCGGGCTTAATTTTTTATCCAGTCCAACCCTGGATGTGTATGTGTTTTAGCCTTGCCTTAAGGCCTATAGTGAGATTGTACGAGGCCGAGTCTTTGCTTTGACTTGCTTCCGTTGCTCACTTGTTTCGTGTTTGCTGAACATGAACGGGGAAAATGTATTTTCTTTAAGGCGTCGTATTTTATTTTTGTGCTTGATTTGGGAATTCATATTTTCCATCGGATTTTTTTATATAGGTAAAAAAAAAACACAAACTGAATAAAATATTAGGTTAAAAATGATAATATCAGATTTGTATTAAAATAAAGTTAAAAAAACATGTTGGGTAGAATTTTATACAGTGAATAAATTTAAAAAAAATATAATTCACGTTAGTTCACACGGTTCTAATTGCTATATTCAGACACGTAGCTCAAATACAAAACATGTTGAAGTTAATATTGAATTTATTCGTTTAATACAACTTATTTATATTGTAACTGACTGTTCTGAAAATTACATAATGAATGTTGAATTAGTAATTCAATAATTAATTTAATATTATTAATTGATTTATATAAAATAAAAAATAGTATATTTTTAACTGGCTCTATTTTCTACAAAAACGATGTTAAAGATACCGAAAAAATACCTGAGATATAATATTCTATGTAGAATAATATATATTTTTTGAATTTTTTTGTATTTTTTTTCTTCAAAAAAAAAAAAAAAAACACTTTTTTTGCTTTTTTTGGCCAAATTATAAATACGAAAAAATTCAAAAAAATATATATTATTTTTGCGCACAATAGGCTTGTGACAATGTCCTTACAAAAATTGTTAATAACAAATAAATGAAACAATTATTAAAAATTTTAATGACAGTTTCTGTTATTAAAATATTATATGTATATTTGAGAAAAAAAGATTTTACACGCAACTTCAATCACGCTAAACTTCACCATTGTATTTAATTTGATATCTGACAGCTATGTGTATATAAAAAGATTAATCCTCACAAATCATGTAACAAATATAATATTGACGTCGTAGTTATGTTTAATGCTGCCACAGTGGTGTGTGTGTATATAGTAATGATACTTCTGTACAATAATGTCATAGTAAATTAATGTCCTTTTTCTACATAAATAATATGGTAACTTAATATCAATATTATGATACGCTTGAAGAAAAAAGGTATTTGTTAGAGTTAAAATCATAATATAAAGTCAGCATTGATGGTACTATAAAATTTTAACAAATAGGTATTATAATAATAATAATTAAATAATAATAAATTAAAATAAATTAAATAATAATAAATTAAATAATAATAAATTAAACAAAAATTAGCAACTGTCAAAAACAAAAGAAAAAGACATAACAGTGTGTACTTGAAAAAGTCATTATTGCTAATAAACACTTTCGCTCAATTTCATTTGTTCTCCGGTTCTGTTGAAACTGGCCGGAAAAGTTAATGACTGTAAACGGGGTAATATGGAAAGAAAATGAATTAATTTAATTAATCAAGAAGGTTGTAAATTCTAATTTAGCGCGTTTTATTCGTGGACGAGTTGTTCGTCTATGTGTTCTAGTTGTTGGCTTGGTTCTTCATTCGAATCGTAAAGGACCCCCTCTTTGCTTTGCAATGCACCTGCTGCTATAAGGTGCCGCGCGGGGATTTAGGCTCTTTTCGGACATACGAAAGCACTAATTAGGATATGTCTAGTTTGAGGGATCTGGTTGTCTTCGCTAACCGCATCAAGAAAGAGCAACTGGGGAGACTGCGGATCACATTTCATCGCTCGTCTGGCTTTTAACGGGTTGTTATATGTCGGGTTAAGGCAAAAGGTTACCAGATTAGGGTTGTCTTTGAAAACATTTATTTTGTTATTACCAACACTCTAAAAAATATATGTAATTTTATACTATGATGCCCAGTATTTCTAGGTATATTTACAACTGCTGTAATTTTAAATAATTGTTTAAAAATACATAATATCAGAACTATTACCAACATTATGTATGTAATATGATATTACCAACGGGATGAAAAAGTACATATGTTTAGTAGTAAATTTACTGAGCTTCAGTAAACTTGCTGTTAGAAATTTTTCATAAATAGGTAAAATTTGTTTAGTTCTGTAATATTATTGTTGGTATACATTTGTAAATTTACATAAAGGATGTATTTTTAAATGAATGAATTACACTTAAAATAATTATTATACAAAATATGTAACAAGTCTCATTATTTTGATAAATTATTACAAATATTAATATGCAAGATGTAATGTTACATAATTTAAAAAGTTATACCAACAATATGTAATTCTACATGAATGTGATGCAATTTGCAGAAAGTAAGCAATTTTATATACTTATTAGGTCATTTTTACTTACTTTTATAGAATTTTGAGGTAGAAATATAGAATATTTATGGTAAAATGAAATTACAGATTTTGTAATAGTGGAAAGAGTTTGTACTACACCTTTTTGGGTACATAGCGTGATTGTGTATATATGTATGTCATTTGTATTATTTTTCCTGATGAAGATGTACGTTGAGTACGTTAGATTATCAAGAAATATTAATACAGAATTACAATTAAAAGTCGTTTTATTTTAAGTGTAAGTTGTCTATCTTCAAATGTATGCATTATTAACATGGAAAAATAAATTTTATTCAAATAATTCTAAATATCAGTAGAAAAGATAAGAGCGCGGAACCATATATTTTTTGGTGAAACCTTTTGAAGCTGAATTGCTGCCACCCTACCGAGAACGTAATGTTGCGTGTAATTTTGAAATGTTGTTGCTATCGGAGAATATTTATCGCTGTATACACTTCTGGAAAATTTGTAAAGTTGTATCGTATATGGTTCTGGAGGGGGGGAGGGGGTTCAGATTATAATTTGACAGTAAGTTTGGTCCGTCTTTGACCGGCTCAACATTATATACCACAGCAGTTTTCTTAGCAAATACTTCGCTTCCCCACATTGCTATAAAACTTATATTTTATTGTTGATAATGTATGGCTTTTGTTATGCGATTTCATCGCCGGTCTTTGATTTATCGTTTTTCGTTTTCAGTTGTAAAATTTTTATTTGTATTGTACGAATATTTGACTTACAAACGGCAACTTTCTCACTGATAAGAAATTTATTTTATATGCTGGTTGATATCTCGACGGAAAAAGAGAGTTTATTTCGTGCGACTTGTATAAAACTGCTTTGATTTTAATTATTTATGATGTTTTAATGATGTAATAAATATTAAAATATTTATTGAATGAGTGATGCTTATATTTGGAAGATTAGGTCTTGAGTTGCTTGTGCTAGAACAAATTTGATTTTATGAGATTATGTGGAGTAACAAGGTAAGGTAAAAAAAGGTTATTTTCACGATTTTTTTTTGAAAGCAGGAATGTAAATATGTATATTACTAGTTGTTTCTGTACTTTATAAAGATACTCTTGATTATATTTTTTAATTTTTTGAAGCAATTTATAAAGAAAAAGATATTATTAATCAGTGTGACTAGTAACTGATTTAAATAAAATTTGGCTTTCTTTAATTAAAATTTGATGATTTAGTTACTTATTTTGTTTCTATGCTCTGTTTATTTATTGTAAATATCATTTGTATCATTACATTAAGGATCTCTACGTACTTCGATTATTAATAAATATTAATACAGAACTATAATCTAAAGCCATTTTATTTTAATATAATGAGTTTTGAAAGATTTTTTTATTATGTTATAACTATTTCATATTTTGTAAAATATCTAAGTTACTTTTGATAAACAATAATTCTTATAAAATAATCAGAACTTATTATATTAAAATAAATCTGTTTTAGGTTCTAGTTCTGTATTAATATTTATTAATAATCGACGTTTTGACGAACTCAACGTATGTCTTCATCAGGAAAAAATGATACAAATGACATTTACAGTAAATAAACAGAATATAAGAACAAGTTACTAGGTATCAAAATAAGTAACTAGATCATAAAATTTATAAAATTTTAGTTAAAGGAAGCTAAATTTTATTTAAATCAGTGCCACCTTACTGATTTATGTTAAGTTTTTTTTTGTTATATTTTAGTTACTTATTTTGTTACCTAATAACTTGTTTCTATGTTCTGTTTATTTACTATAACTGTCATTTGTATAATTTTTCTTAATGATACGTTAAGTACATCGAAACGTCGATTATTAATAAAAATAATTACAGAACATAAGCTAAAGTCATTTTATTTTATTAATGGCTCATTTGTAGTTTTAATTTGTATATTTTATGGTATACAAATTAAAATATTGATGAACTAAATTTAATATTACTGATTAAAATTTTGCTCAAGCGTAACAATTTAAATTTATATTTAAAATGAATAATTTAATAAATTATACGAAAATATATTTTAGACTTATTAATTACTATTTATTTATTTAAATATCATTGTTTTAGTAATTAAATTTATGGAAAATTTTTCAATATGCTCGGAAAATTTGAGACACAGTATATGTATGAAAATAAAATAATTAAAAAAATGAAATATGAGACCGATTTGCACTTGTTACATTTTCGCGAAAAAACATTAGGATAAAATTACAAGGCAATCAACATATTTTATCGAGATAATACCATTTTTAAAATTAAGGGTAGAATGTTAGAATTGCTAAGGTTTCTTTTTCCCGTACATTTGTGTGAATATTTTTCACGTTATTCAAGCTGAACGTAATTAATTTTTATGTTTTAGTAAATATTTTTATCTGTCTTTATTACGATCTTGGGAAAATATTGTTGTTTGATTCTAGAAATTAAATTTTATAATTCTATTAGCCTTAATTTTGAAAATTGTTTTTTATTTTTTTTTTATTTTAAGTAAAATTGTTACCAATTATTTATTCTTGTAACTCTAGTCGATTGTTAGTTTTAAGTACAGTCTCAAGAAATCAATTTTCAATTTTCTTCCTATAATTTTAACATTGGGGTTCATTACAAATTTTATTGTATTTTATTTTTAAAGATAAACAAAAATTATATATTTATTTCTATTTTTTGAGAATATAATATTATTTTCCATAAATTGCATAAATTTATAAATTTTACAAAATTATTTTGTAGGTCCAGTAATAAATTTTTCAGATCTCATTATATAGTTCGTCGAAACGTCGATTATATATATATATATATATATATATATATATATATATATATATACAGAGCTATAATTAATTCTAATGTTATTAAATTCTCTATCATGTTCGTTATTGTTTTTAGCAATGACGCGTTTCGACTTTTCAGTCATCTTCAGATTTTCTGAGTTTGGTCGGTGTTGTGGCTCTGAAGATGACTGAAAAGTCGAAACGCGTCATTGCTAAAAACAATAACGAACCTGATAGGGAATTTTATAACATTAGAATTAATCATAATGCAGGTTCAGGACCCAAGAGCAAAAGTTTATCTTTTGACATTAATACAGAACTATAACCTAAAGCAGTTTTATTTCAAATGTTTAATATTATATTTAAAATATAGATACATCAAAGTAAATAAAATGTTACATGGTATAATATTTTTCAGATCTCATTGTATTAAAATAAAAACTGCTTTAGGATTAGATTCTGTTTTAATTATTTTATACTGATCGCTCGTCTTTATCAGGTCAAGAATTTATTAAAAGTAAATTTTTGACTGAAGATGAGCGTTCAGTTTCGTCGAAACGTCGTTTTTATAAAATAATTAAACAGTATCTAATTCTACAACAGTTTTGATTTTAATACAATGAGTTCTGAAAAATATTTTACGATGTTATATATTTCTTTTAGTTTGATGCATCTATATTTTAAATATAATATTAAACATTTGAAATAAAACAGCTTTAGGTTATTGTTATTTTAAATGAAATGTAATTTTCAGTTGAATAAAATATTGAGGCGCTGATATATGTATATATTTATATATAATATATATATAAATTAATTCAATATCTGTAGGAAAATTAACTGAAAGTACCTCATGGCACATACACCATGTATAGTGTGTCAGAGATAGGGAACCATTTTACACGTATTAATTAATTCTGTCATCTGCAAACTGTTATGTAACCGGTAAACGTATTTGGAAAATGCAAATGTACTCACGTAATATTACAACTTTAATTTTCCACTTGTACCCGATTACCACAGAAATATTTGACTTCTACTGTCTCTCTTTCTATCTCTATCCCACTTCCTATATACATTATGTGCTCGCAAATTATTCCAAATAATTGTTTATTTAAATATATATATACATATTTGTGCTGGTTGGTGTTGAATTGATAAATTGTCGGGTTATATTTTAATGGTGCTGACAGAACGATCTATATTCGATTTTACAGCGTTATTATGCTACATTAGTCAAATAATTCGTGAACTATTTGGGATATGGGAAAGGGAACAAAAACAACTAATCGAAGAAAGATCTTTAGTTTGATTTCAATGCGGCATTCGCTCCGTGTTATTGTTGACATTCATTATCAATCGTAGTAATTATTCATTTGTTGAAAAAACAAACAGTTGATTTGAGCATTTATATTTCCAATATTGTGTTACAAATATTTATTTTTTGTTAAATTATTTAAATTTAACATAAAATAAAACGGCTTTAGGTTTTAGTTCTGTATAAATTTTTATTAATAATGTTTTGATGAACTCAACGTACGTCTTCATCAGAAAAAAAAATGATGCAAGTGACATTTACAGTAAATAAACAGAACATAGAAACAGGATACTAAGTAACAAAATAATTAATGTATACCGTTCAGAGTGGTCTGAAATTGGATATTTCGACCAAAGAAAGATTAATTCTTACAAATCATCTAACAAATATAAATACTATATACTATTCTACAACTATTAATAATTGAGTAAGGTTACTTGGCATGTATTTTTATTTATTTTTAGTTTAATTTATTGTTTAGAATGCTTGAAAAAATAATTGTATATATTTTTGACTAGGAATAGTACTTTCTTTTTGTAATTCAAGGCAATCAAGGCTCAACACAATAATCATTGCTTTCTACTTCTTGTAACGTAATAAACTATTATTTCTTTCAGTCAAAGTGGTAAAAATTAGGATTATTACATTTATACTTTTAAAAGTCTGCCAACTGTCACTTTCTATTTTATTTCACTTTAAGTTTTTAGAGTGTATTATTCTTTTTAAGATTGCATGTATATACACAAAACATATAATTTGTTAGGTAAGAAATATGTAATTTTATTTTCAATAAAATCAAATTGGTTATTGAAAAAAGTAAATTCAACAACTTTACTCGAAGTATAAAATAGTGAACATACCTGATTCGTATTCAAATATCTTCAAAACGTAATTCGTTGCAAATGTGAAACTTGTTCTCAATTTCAATTTCACTCTGCACTCAAGTCAAATTTGGAAAATAAGAAAATAAAAAGACAAAATTTCCAGCAAACACAAAATTGTGTTTGACGTTACAAAAGATATAACATTATACGTACCAGCAGACATCTCAAATACAAAGAAATGCTTTCGCCACTAATCTCATACAATACACTACAATATAGAGATATATAGCCGTAAAAACTAGTTTATTTCAAAAATCGTACGCGTTTTATTTTGATACCGAGACAAGACGGAATTTTTATGGTATTACCATCAAAGGAATACAATCCATGTACTCTATAATACCATATAAAGATGTCGTTTATTATAAATATTTACATTTTCATGGTATAGTTGACAACGCAAAGCAGCCAATTCCCTACTTCATAAGCCATATAAACATGTTTTCAAAATGAGATGAATTTTATATATTTCGCAATATTTGATTTATTATTTAATAAAATTTTAATTATTATTAAAAATACGTTAATACGTACATACATACATATACAATCAGGCCATGTACCCAAAAGGGTGTGGCACAAACTCTTTTCATCATTCCGAAATCAGTCTTCTCCAAACATACCTATCCTAACTAACTTTGCTTTTAATAATCTTTAAATAGTTTAAATGAAACTACATTGGAAAATATTTTAATAATCATAGGTAATTTTTATTTTTTTCTAATTAAAACATACATACAAATTATATAAGTTATTATCATATATTTATATACTTCTAGCTATTATACCTTTAACTAAATTATTATTATTCATATTATATTAATGTATCAATGTATGTAGTATGCTTATTACAAAAGTAGAAATAAAATGTTTTTAATATAGATGAAGAAATTGAAAAATTTTAAAAATTAATCTTTCGCTACTGAACCGAAAACCGAAAAAAACTGTTATTTTGCCGGAATTAATTCTACCGGAACGATATACCGGAACCAAAAATATAACGGTTTAAAGTCCTGATTTTTACCATTAATATTATTGTAAACTAATCAAAACAAATAGAATTTGAAAGAAAAACAAACATATTTGTGTATAAAATAAATTAGGTCACAATTTTGTTGAAATAAAAAAATTGAATTATAAAAAATAATACAAGCGTTCATAAAACGTACCGGCAATATTTGTTATAAAAGTTTGCATACATATATTTCGCATGTAAATAAATCGTTAAAAACAAATATTTATCTATCACACAATACGTATTTTTGTTTCAACAAAAATCATAAAATTTATAAATATATCAACAATATCATGGCAACTAAATTTAATTAATTACCATTTAAAACAAAACGCAATTAATTGAATGCCATTAACTAATCAATCAATTTGGTAAAATCGATTATAATTGTTATTATGTGTGATAGGTAATTATAAATTTCGATATAGTTGGTAGCGGATTTACTATATTTAAATATAATAAAGATATTTTTAGCGACAAGGGTGAAATATACATCACGTAAATTCAATATTCGTTTTTTTTTCTCTCATTCTCCTGATATTCAAGTGTGCTTTGGAGTGACGTGTTGAGGTTAGTCGTTCAGTAGTATATGTACACACAGCTGTCACATGTTCAAATGTTGCGTGCAAACTTTGGGCGATAGAGTCTCTCTCTATACTATACAAATATATATATACAGGGTGATTCAGGACTAGTGTAACAAACTTTAACAGCTTATTCCTGAGGTCATTTTGAGCCAAAAATGTCATATGAACATAGGTCCTATTCCTTCTAGTTACCAAAATACAAGAGGTTGAAGTTCTATAAATAACACGAAATTTTCTAATTTCTAATTTCTTCTTCTAATTTCTAATTTCTAGTGTAACAAACTTTAACAGCTTATTCCTGAGGTCATTTTGAGCGAAAAATGTCATATAAACATAGGTCCTATTCCTTCTAGTTACCAAAATACAAGAGGTTGAAGTTCTATAAATAACACGAAATTTTCTAATTTTTGTAATCAAGATACTTTCGGAAAACAAGAGTTTTATTGAAAAGTCATACTTTATTTGTCATTACCTTACATAATCCATAAATAAAAATCATATCTGTATATTCAGCAGTATACTATAACCATCCATTATGAAACCAAAATACAATCAAAAGTATAACAATTTTTAATTAAGACAAATAAGGTATGACTTTTCAATAAAACTCTTGTTTTCCGAATGTATCTTGATTACAAAAATTAGAAAATTTCGTGTTATTTATAGAACTTCAACCTCTTGTATTTTGGTAACTAGAAGGAATAGGACCTATGTTCATATGACATTTTTGGCTCAAAATGACCTCATGTATAAGCTGTTAAAGTTTGTTACACTAGTCCTGAATCACCCTGTATATATATATATATATATATATATATATATATATATATATATATATATATACAGGATGCTTCTTTCCATGACTTCGAGGACAAGATATTGCAAAGTTTTGTTAATATAATTTAAATTGCATATTTATTGTTAATTTTATTTTATGATTGAACTTTCTAATTCTCTATATTTAAAACTGTATATCATAGTAAAAAAAATTTTCGAAACTCATTATATTAAAATAAAACAGCTTTAGGTTGTAATTCTGTATTAATATTAATTATTAATTAATATTCGACGTACAAAAATAATACAAATGACATTTACAGTTAATAAACAGAACATAGTGTATATTAATATTAAATTAAATAAATTTGAAATATAATAAAAATAAAAAGGATTAACGTAATAAAATACTTTTCAAAATTTATTGTATTAAATAAAAATTGTTTCAGGATTAGATTCTGTTTAATAAAAACGACGTTTCGACGAAACTGAACGCTCGTTTTTATCAGGTCAAAATTAATCAAAGTAAATAACAGTATACGTAGCAACAAGTTACTAGGTAACATATAAGTAACTAGATCAGAAGATATATTATTATAGATTATAGAATTATAGATTTTTTAATTAATGTCAGCAAAATTTTATTTAAGTCAGGATTAAGTTCAGTACAAATTTTAATTAAAAATTGATGTTTCGGGTATATATAGAACTCTGTGCGAATGCTGTAAGGTTTTTGTTAGACAGACAAATAGAACCATGATTCTAAGATACTGTAATAATTGCAAAACCCATCAATATTAACAGTAGATTGATAAGAGAAGCAATAGAAATTTATAAAGATAACATCAATTAGTGTGACTAGTAATTACTTATTTTGTTACCTAGTAATTTATTCTATGTTTTGTTTATCGTATATGTCATTTGCATAATTTTTCTTGACGATGATATACGTAGAGTATATCGAAACGTCGGTTTTTTAATTAGAATTTAATATTCTAAAGTTGAGACATTTTCTCAAAATTTCACAAGTTAGTTAGTCTATGGTTAATCTGGCCAGTCATTGATGCATAGCTTAACAGCCGATTCAATGACTTGTAACTTGAAATTTTGAGAAAATGTCTCAACTTTAGAATGTTATTATATTAATTTCACCAAGTGACATTTATGAACAATTTTGTTCAATGTTATTTATAATTAGAATTTAAATAGAACTAAATCCAGAATCTTTTTTGTTTTAATATAATGAGTTTTGAAAGACTTTGTAATAATGTTTAATTATAATATTTTGTGCAAATTTGGCAGAAAGTTAATCTTTTGCCCAAGTCTGTCGGTTAATTCCATCTTTACATAAAATTTGCTTTTTCCTTCAAAATAGAAATATCAGCTTATTTCATTGAAACATAAATAAGTGAAACGAACATTTATTATATATCTTTCATGTCCTTAAACTCATATACGTATAGGTACAGTGATGCCTTGTTTCAGCAGGAAGTGCGGGCGGGTGACATTTGCTTGCGTCGCGACGTTTCTGCGACGTCGATGCTAGCGCGAACAAGTTAATAATAATTTGCCGTGTAAAAGCGTCAAATGTTTTGACGTATAGGCACCGACAATTCACGATGCTAGCTGTCACAGTGTATGGATGACATTCCACGATGAAGGGGGTGGTTTAGCCGGGAATTGGAGGGTGAAATTTGCGCGGGGTTATATTGACGTTGGCGTCGTGCTGTTGGCGGCTCTTCACAATTTTTGTTTTAATTTTTTTTTTGTATTCGATGACGGTTTAGGTTGGGAATGTGAATGGAATTGTTTAGCGTATGGAATATTGGTTTTTGGTTTTAATATTTAAATGGAAATTGTTGATTGGAATTTTAACACTTTAAACGGTTTTATTATTAAATGTTGTTTGAGGTTTTTAATTTATATTTGCTGTACAAACTATTAATTTTTAATATTGATTGATTTGCTGCAAATATTATTATAGAAAACTAATAGATTTAGTATCTAAATTTGGTTATTGTCAAACGAAAATTATGTATTTCCACCTCTTTTGAAAAAAAATTATTAGAAAAACAAATTTAGTTTATATCTACATTTTTTTTTTAAATAAAATTTATTATTTGCTTTATTCTCGATTTAAATTTATGTTCTGTGAATTGATTTAAAAAATAAAATTGTTAAATATAACGAATAGAATTGAAGTTTATTTATGAAATGTAACACTGTGTGTTATATGCGTTCAACACCTGTTACATAAAATCCAAATAAAGCTAATAAACTAACGGACTATATAGAATCCGTTTTAAAAACAACGTTTTAGTTTTAACTATAAATTAAAATCATTAAGCGAACAGCACAGTACAGCGTACAACTACTGATACAATATATTCATCAATTTCGTAAAAACCAAATATTTTGTTCAGCGCACAATAAAATGCGGAAATAAAAAAAAGGAATTTAAAAATTGTTAATTAAAATTGAGTTTCTTTTTCTTAATAAATTCTTATACATTTAATTTTTGTATTTGCATGTCTTCAGTTCAAAAAAATCTGCTGTGGCCACCACAGAACTGATCGTATTAAATAAATTTATGGAATAGAAAAACTCGTACAACAATAACTACTTTAGTCATCATGATAATTAAAAACAAAACTGTTTTAACGTAAATATGCCACCTATTTACAAAATTATGTGTATATAATATAAAAATATGAAAAATTATAAAAAAAATATTTAGTTGTATCGAACAATGTTCAAAATAAAAACTTCTTTTTAGATAAGTTACAGTAACATTATGATAGTTAAGAGTAATCAGTTCCCGTAATTTCTAAGCGGAACATAGGGATTATATGTTCGAGAAGTTGATCATATAGTTTTATAACAATTTTTACTCGTTTGAGGTTTTTTTAGAAAGTTAAAAAAACATTTAGTGACTTTATTGGTTATTATGGTTAGTTCAAATCGAATATAAAGTAAAGTGATTATTGTTTTGAATTGAATTACTTGATATGTTTCTGAAATTATTTTAGATTTAGTAAAATTTTGTTCACTGTTTAAAAAATATTTAGAAATCTCGTCAGGTTTCCGATTTACATTCAAATATGAATAAATGAAATACACCAAAAATTGAGCTTTTTTTTCCGGTGTAAATAACGACGTTGGCACTTTGGGGCATTATCAATGTTGCGGGTGGTTGTCTAACAGTTAAGATTGTCACAATACAATACTTAATTACAATGTTCTGTAACAGGAAAAAAAAATAACGATTTTCTGTTGCGTGTAGCGTTTTTTCCGTAATCGATTAATCGCCACAAAAGACTTACATTAAGAATTTGATGAACTAATAAAATAAATGAGGAAATAGCATTGAGTAGATCGGGGATGTAAAAACAACAAAACAGCGAAACATCGGAGAGAAAAAACCACATTCAAGTTTCGTTTCTTCCTTCTTTTTTTTTATCCCTGGCAACTATTTAATAAAAGCAAATGAATTAGCTGCTGAACAAAAGCAATATGGAGCCAGCAGAATTAAAAGAAAACATGATGTAATGTTACATAAGCTTTGGTATGCATCCCTTTACAAATAGCTAACTTTTCATCAGTATTAGGGACTTTGACAATGATTGACGATGCTCAGTTGCGCCAAACAATCATAATATTTGTCTGTATTATAATTAAATAATTAATATTACGTTAATATCATTATGATACTAGTACAATAATGACATTATCATACAGCAGTTAGTTACTGGTGGCAGCATCAAAATAATTGCTAGACCAATCAATATTAGAAGCAGATTAATAAGAGAAGCAAGAGAAATTTATAAAGAAAAAGATAACATCAATCCGGGTGACTAGTAACTGATTTAAAAAAAAATTGGTTTCCATTAATTAAGAATCTATAATTCTTATGATCTAGTTACTTATATGTTATCTAGTAACCTGTAGCTACGTTACTTTAATATCGTTGATAATTTTTTGAGCGTTCAGTTTCGTTGAAACGTCGTTTTTATACATATATACACAATCACGCCCTGTACCCAAAAGGGTGTGGCACAAACTTTTTTCATCATCCCGAAATCAGTCGCCTCCAAAGACTCCTATCCAAACAAGCAACTTTCGCTTCATCCACATTCATAATTCCACTCTCATACATGCTCTTTTATTCCTACTACTTGGAAACTTTCATTCACGCAAAACACTCTCATCATACCACTCCAACTACTCATCGGACTTCCACGCAAACGAATACCATCAAAATCATTCAAATAAATATTTTTTATAAAATAATTAAACTGAATCTAATCTTAAAACAGTTTTATTGAGAATAGAAATATTTAGTATGTATTTTTAGGTGAATATGTTTAATTGTCATGCAGAATTCATGTCAATCTACTGTATGCGAACAAGCTTACTGCATCAGTGTATATGCTATGTAAGTTTATGAATAATTTTGTAGTATTTGAGATGCTAATACGTTAATTTCTCAGTAGAATTAATACGTTTCGCGTATGAGACATGCAGCCAGTAGAAATGTTAAATTATGTACACAATGACGTCATTGCAACGTCTAGTTTTGTATATATTTGTATTACAAATTTAACTTACTCAATGAAGTATCAGTATTTCTAAATGTTGGAATAAAATTGTTCTTGAAATTATTTTAGAATTATAACTAATGAAATGCTCTTATTTATTTTGAAGATGCATTTGTAATCAATCATAATTTTTTTTTTAAATTTATTTTAAGAATAAATAAAATTGGAAATACTGGCTCTAGAAGAAATGAAGTTAGATTAAATTAGATTAATTTAAAATAAAATGGTTATAGGATGTAGTTCTGTATACATTTTAATTATAAAATCAACGTTTCGACGTACTCTACATACAATAAATAAACAGAACAGAGAAACAAGTTACTAGGTAACAAACTACGTAACTAGATCATAAAATTTATAAATCATTAATTTACAGAAGCCAAATTTTATTTAAATCAGTTATTAGTTACACTGAATGATGTTATTTTTTCTTTTATAAATTTCTATTGCTTCTCTTATCAGTTTGTTGGATCTTACAATTATTATAGTATCTTCGAATATTCAAATTCAATATTGCCCATCAATATTAACAGTAGATTGATAAAAGAGGCAATAGAAATTTATAAAGAAAAAGATAATGACTAGTAACTGATTTAAATAAAATTTGGCTTTCTATAATTAATAATTTATAAATTTTATAATTTAGTTACTTATTTTGTAATTTGTTTCTATGTTCTGTTTATTTATTATATGTGTCACTTGTGTTATTTTTCTTGATGATGACGTACGTAAAGTACTCGAAACGTCGATTTTTTTAATTAAAATTTATACACAAATACATCCTATAACCCTTTTATTTTAAATTAATCGAATTTAATCTAACTTCCAAATAATACAGAACTAAATTCTAAAGCTTTTTTTTTTATTTTAACGTAATGAGTTCTGAAAGATATTACTATGTTAGATTAATTTAGTTCTAAGTTATTTTATTACAAAACTTTAAGTCAATTTTTTTGGATAATAAATACAGTGTAAATGACTTCAATTCGCATGTCCTCACAAATCTATTCCAAATCTATAAATGAAAATATATCAATCCCAAATATTTATTCATGATTAATTATTATTAACGTCTATAGTGGCTTTAAATTCTATTTTTGTTGACAAATATGAAAAATTCTCTGGCGCAACTAAGCAGATCTCTATTTGCCTAAACTACTTTGGTGTGTTCTAGTTTGAGATATGATTTGGTGCTTTTAGATAGCTAGATAAATGTGTGGTATGAAGTAGATGGCAGCACATGGTATCCGGTTTGTACTGTGTACCCGACTCCGTTCCCGAGATAGATTTAATGTCTGTCTGTCTAAAGCAACATGCTCAAGATATGGCCAGCGTAACATCGCCGTAACATCGGCATAATGTAACGTAAGGCCGGCTACACATCTGAGCATAAATGCGAACGAGGCAAAATGCCTCGTATTTGGCCGAGGATGTTTAAAAGCCATCAGTCAGAAGTCGGTATTACAAAGGAAAAATTTGGACGGCCGTTCGGGTATTTCATTTTAACACAGAACGTACGAATGTGTTTTTTATATAAATCTTTTGTTTTATATAGAATAAATGTTTTTTTTTTTGTTTGTATGCATTAATTTATTAAAATTTTATTAGTTATTTATGGTAATCTTCATGCATTCACAGCCAGCATCCATTGAATTTATAGAATCGATTTATCCTCGTCGCAGACGTTTCACCATACATTGTAGCTGGCATTCTCAGTGCTTGATGACTGAATCTGCTATCTGGTATATACAGGGTGTTCGTTCGCCAGGTTGATATAGGGCAATAACATGGGATACCGATAATATGCAGAATACTTCTTTCTGAAGTAAAATTCGGAGAAATACTTAGAATACTTTTCGATAGAGAATAAAAAGTTATATAATTTGGTTTTAGTTTTAATTTGCTAGCATGTGCCGTTTGGGCTCTAGAATATTTTTTTAAAATTATTTTAAAGTTATATTTTGAATTTTTTCAAAATATAACTTTTTTCAAAAAAAATTTAGATCGGTCATATTTATAATTTTAACTCCGAACTCCGAGAATTTTGTTCGCGTGCAAAACGAGGCATTCGTTTGGTGTCGACTTGCCTCGTGCGTCCGACCTAACATAAACGCGCGCATTTGCCTTTCCACTTTCGTTCAAATTAGATGATATTGCAAGAGTGCAGGCACCTAGTACTTAGATGCTAAGTTCCTGCATGTGAGTGTTTGTAGGTAGTTTGCAGGAACGCAACAGACGAGTGAATTAAAATAATTTTAAAGTAAATACTGTTTAATATCGTTGTTGTTTGTTCCTACATATTCTGTA
Source organism: Clivina fossor (assembly GCA_963966155.1). Classification (NCBI taxonomy): domain Eukaryota; kingdom Metazoa; phylum Arthropoda; class Insecta; order Coleoptera; family Carabidae; genus Clivina; species Clivina fossor. The sequence goes on along the minus strand of OZ014571.1, from coordinate 2,935,188 downwards.
ATTTGTTTTTGTGTTTAATTTTGAATTAATATAAATAATTTACTGAAATTAGATTTTCGTTGCTACATTATTTTTGTGATTGTTGGTTTTCTAAATAAATGTAAATATTTTTTTAAGTAATTTAAGAAAAATATCCTTTAAAATATTAAAATTTTAATTTATTCGAAGATAAATATATTTTATAATTTTTTTTTTATCAAAATAATAAAGAAATTTAAAAAAAAACATTAAAATAAAATAAAACGTTTTTAGGTTTAAGTTTTGGTTTAATATTTATTAACAATCGACGTTTAGTTCGTCGAAACGTCGACTATTAATAAATATTAATACAATATTTAAACCTAAAGCAGTTTTATTTTATATAATGAGTTCTGAAAAATGTTACAATTATTTATATTTTGTAAAATATCTGAGTTACTTTTGATAAACAATAATTTATATAAAATAATAATAAAAAAATTAGAACTCATTGTATTAAAATAAAACGGCTATATTTTCTAGTTCTGTATTAATATTTATTAATAATCGATGTATGTTTTCATCAGGAAATATGATACAAATGACATTTACAGTACATAAACAGAACATAGAAACAAGTTACTAGGTAACCAAATAAGTAACTAGATCATAAAATGTAACTACAACCTAAAGCTATTTTAATTGAACATTTATATAAAATGCAAAAAAAAAACATTTCTATACTTGTATTTAAGTCTATATTATCACAGACAAATAATAGTAAGTAATTTGTTTGTAATGCAGTTTTTTAAAATAGGAAAATATTTAGTTTAAATGTAGAATTTATTGGCGAATAAATCAAAAGTGCGAAAATGTTATTAATCTAGGCATTAATTAAACAGATTTGGATCTATGTTTGTATCTGTTACATACTCGGCGTTAACTCGAACGCACAACATGCATTCTCAAAAAGCTTGTAAATGAAACAGCCAACCATCTTGTATTTTGAAGTAACATTGTGTTAGAAGGTTGTAACAGAAATATGAAAAGAAATAAAATATTTTTAAATATAATTTACTTTTGGTTTAAACACATTTACGCTTAAGGTGGTTTGTTTATTTTTATAAACTAGGTCAGTTTTTACCGACTGGCATATCACATATAATAAGGAAGGTATTGTAATTATACTATATTTGACATATTGAAATTTTTATAAATAAGCACGAATTTGACTTATAGTAACACGAATCAACTGTATGTCTGTGGACACGTGTAGCGGCAGAACGAATTGTTATAAAATTTCATATTTAAACTTTTGAGGTGAATAACTCAATTTGATTAACTTTTGGTAAAGATCTGCCAATCGGAAGTGGTAATTTACTGATATCGATTTTATGTGTTTTACGAATATTTCGCAACAGCCGAAAAAATGTATTTAACAAAATGTGCTAATTTTTTCAATACGTCTAAACATTTTATATATTCTTATATTTTTATGACATTCTGTAAATAGGTGGCATATTTGTCACCTACAGTAGTTTTTACAAAAAAATTTCTATTCCATTTATTTAATACGATGACAGTCGGTTATGTGGTGGCCACAGCAGATTTTTTAAATAGAATATTTACTTTAGAAAAACATGCTGTAAGTGTACAAAATATAAAAATTTGTTTTAAGTACTGGATACATAAATAACTATCTATTGATGGTCTTCATAAAATGAATAAAAAATTTCAAAATATATGAAAATTTTTATTAAAAAATTAATAAATACTAACATGAAAATGTGTATATAGGAAGTAGGAGTTTTATTTGATTTAACTTCGAGATAAAATTGAGTACATGATGGTAAAAGCAAAGTAACAAATATCTTCTAAAGCAACTGGGAAGTTGTAAGCTATCCAATAAAACAACAAAAAGCGTTTCGATAAATCTCCCTTTCACTTTGACAAAATTAGATCAAAATCTCTTTAGCTTTTTTCATTTAATTTCAAACACTTATGTTTCCATTTTTTTACTTGTGTTTTCGTTTTTCATCTTTCACACAGTTCAACGTAAATGTGAAAAATAATCAGGTTTTGTAATTTTTAAGCAGGAACTTGCGGCTGTATGAAAATTATTATATAATATAGTAAAAAATCTTTCAGAACTCTTTCTATTAAAATAAAACTGCTTTAGGTTAGAAGTCTGTATTAATATTTATTTATAATCGACGTTTCGACGAACTCAACGTCCGTTTTCATCAGGAAAGTGATAATGATGTATTATTTTTCCTGCTGAAGACGGACGTTGAGTTCGTTGAAATGTTGATTATAAATAAATATTAATACAGAAATTTAACCTAACGCAGTTTTATTTATTTATTCGTAAAACTATCCATGAATACACTTAGTAATTTTTAATGTAGAAATGAAAAATATGAAAGTGAAAATCAAATCTTTTTTGAAAATCGGATAAATAATGTAGTCGAAATAAATTTTTAAAATTTTAGTAATTTTTTTTTCAGAAAGTTGGCAATCTTGTAAAAATTATACAATTTGTACGGGCATAAATTGTAAAGCAAGAATTTTTAATATTTTAGTAATTTTTCTTGTATATTAGTAAAATTATATAATTTATGTGGTCATCAGAAGAATCACATACAATAACATAAACTGGAATTTTTTCGGATAAAAATTTTAAAATCAAATATTTTTCAAGAATACAAAAGTTTGTTTATATCGCGTACGTTATTGGCCTCGTTCAACGATGTTCGCAAAATAATTACAAAAAAAAAAAAAAATTGAAAACTCTACTTCTAAAATTTTGAAAGTGGTTTTACCTGCTGTATAAAATAGACTGATTGTTTTTTAATTGTATCCACATGTTTTACACACATACATACACACACAAAATACGGTAAGCGAATATTAATTTCATTTTTGTATTACATAAAATAATTTAGTTATCACTACAAAATTTTATTACATCTCTTGTTGTATTTGCTTAAGATTAAAAATATTTATTAATATGTACAGGGTGTTTACGGTCTACTCTGTATCCTTTTAGGGGGGCGATAGTACATCTCAAAAGACCTTAAAACGTCAGAACATATTTTTTTCTGGGGGATGTGGTGGGGAACGGAATGGTTCAAATGGGACATATCTTGTATGACCTTAAAGACGAGACGACAGACTTTGTTGTACAAAAAATTTCATTTAATTTCGTTCAAAATTGGCCGAGTTACACCTATTTGAAAATCGGTAATTTTTCAGATTTTTCAAGTGGCACGTTTTTTTTTGCCGAGTGTGTTAAAATACGGGTGAAATAAACGCCATAATAGGACAATGCAACAATCATTAATAGAAATTCACAACCGTTATTTGATATTCACATTAAAATAGCATATTAAACATCAATATATTCACTGTATAAGATTGGCAAAACGCTGACACACACACACACACATTCAACAGACAATCATTCTTTGTAATTCTGGCGACGGTAAAAAATATAGTACCGTGAGCAATCCACAAAGGTACAATTGCCAAAAACATGCAAGCTAGGCTTTTGGTGTGTGTGTGTGTGTGGGAGCGCACAACCGTTGTCGATCTTTCAGCGTTAAGTTTCCTCCAGTTTCAGTTTCGTTAAGTTGTCGACGCGGTGTGCAAAAGCACAAGCATAAGAATTGTGTTGGTTGTCGTGTCGTTGCGATGCTTTTGGGTAGCTCCTGCATACTCCTGCTGTTCTATGTGCGTGCTTGTGACGAGCTTTCTCTCTTTCTACCCCCCCCCCCATCCCTGGTAAGCGAGGGTAAACGACGGTAGCGAGCGCTTCGATCGAACGGAGCCGAAATGTGCCGAACGCTCGACCAGCGATACAGGCAGGCACCACAGAGAGGCTCGCTAGGAGCAGCAGGCACAGAGCAGGAAACAGGAGAACGGGCGGTGGCGAATCGCAGCATCCAGTTCTGCGCGGACCTTTCAGCCGTCAACATCTCGATTTGCTCTTCTTAGTCCTAATAAACACTGTGTGTGTGGCCAAAGATCTTTATTGTATTATCATATTTCTAGGGCGAATTTGAATCAGTTGGTGGGTGCCGTTGTTTTGTTTGTTCTATTTGCGTTGGTGACCCGGGGGTGTATTTGTATATGTGGAACGCTGGGTGCCAATGAGGGGAGCGGTGGGGTGAGGAGGCGATCGGCGGCGAGTAGTGGAGGCAGTATGTGGTGGCAGTGGTACCGCATCATGTGGCTCGTGGCCTGGGCCGGGGGACTCTCAGCCACCACAGGTTCGTTTCCCGTTATCACCAAGTGTTTGTGTGTTTGTGTGTCTGTTACTGTTGCTGCTGCTGCTGCTGTTGTTGTGTCTCGATACACCTGAATTACGTTTTGATTTCATGATGGAGCCTCTTCATTAGCCACTTGTGTGTATGTGTGTGTGTGTGCTCATCACGTTGGTGTGATTGCATGCCACAATCTGAATTAATGTACTCATAGTTTACTTCAATATCCGTTCTATAAATTTTATCCAACAGTATGTTTTGAAGCTCTTTATTTTCTCATATTTATAACGAAAATAAATTATTACAAAAACAAGATTTTTTTTAAATAATTACTTAAATATAAAAACAGTTTTTCTCAACTTTTCACACTTCTGATGGTAAAATTATTTGTTGTTGTTGTTAATAAAATTACATTTATTATTACAATTATCATTACATGGCGGTAACATTATTTAAGAATAAAATATAATCAGACTTGAATAATTTATGGATAAATACCTTTTACTGCCAAATGAATAATGCGGTTTTGTTTAATTTGAGTCGAATCCGGAGATGAGTATGGAATTACGTCTTAGGAATTTGGCATCAATGCATGCTAATATTTTTATTACATTTAATTATTACAATTAATATAAGTTTAGTGAAGAAGTGATCAATTTTATTATTAATATTTTTATTTAACATTACTGTATGTTAATAAAAGTAGTATTGGTATCTGTTTTAGAAAAGATATAATTTTATGTATCTGATACTTTTATGTCTATTAGATTTTTGTATTATACTATAAGACGCATATAAATTTTATAAGCATTCGCTAGTCAATGGGTAGCGTGCTTTGAACGCAATTATAACATTGATGATTCAATCAAAATTTAAATAATAATTTTCTACCTGCACTACTTTCTTGATAACAACTATATATTTAAATAATTTGAAAACTACTAATCAATAATTCTTTTGTTATTTTTTAGTTGAATAATTCACATATTTAACAATGTAAGTTAAATTGCTATTGGAAATATATAATTTAAAATTTAAAATATTTAATACACAAGATTTTACCTGAAAATTATTAAAACTTCTAAGCAATAATTTAAACTAATTGTGGAGAAAAAATCACACAATAAAATCACTTCCTTAATTTGTATTCACTAGATTGTACAAATTTTAAGTATGATTAAAATAAAACGGCTTCAGGTTATAGTCTCTGTATTAATATTTATTAATAATCGACGTTCCGACGAACAACGTCTGTTTTCATTAGGAAAAATGATACAAATGATATTTACAGTAAATAAACAGTAAAATTCTTTTATTAATTGTTATGTATTTAAAATTAGAATGTATCATAGGCTGTTTATTTTTTTATTCTATCACAAAATAAATATATACATGAAAATATTTTATTGACGATACTTTTGCAGACAAATTTCCACAAATTTGGTTTCAATTTATACTCTGTGATCAAATTTTTCAAATAAGTAAAATTTAAAAGTTACAAGTGAACATATATATATATATATATATATATATATATATGTGTGTGTGTGTGTGTGTGTGTGTGTGTGTGTGTGTGTGTGTGTGTGTGTGTTTCTAACAGAACATTAGTTTTAATTAAAAAGTAGCTAGGCCATTCATTAAGATACTGTTCAAATCTGTTTATACTGCTTTCAAGCAAAGGCTGGACTTCAAAGAATCTTGTTTAGCATATAAACTACAATTTAAAATAATTTGAGTGAATTTAGGTATTTCGCTTTTATTTTTATTTTTTCAAACAAAAAAACAGTGTTATCTCTTAAATTTTGTATTTGTATTTTTATTGTAAATTGAAAACAAATAATTATTGAAATAAAAAAAAAAATACAGATTCTTGACCCTCATACAGAGTGTCCAGCATATTTGTGATTGTTTTGTAATAGCTATGTCAATACTTGTAAGATTTAAAACGAAAAACTTGGGGCGCATGCAATAGATAATAGTAAGGAGTGTAGGGAGTAGCTGTCGTTTTAGTTTTATTGACATATTGTTAATGAGTTCAGATCTTCAATAACTTTAGGTCTTCTCCGTTGTATTGCTTTCTTAATAAAATATTCATTATATCAGTTCATTAGAAATATATTTTCAAGCATTTTTTTTATATATATATATATATATATATATATATATATATATATATATATTGAAGTTTGGCTTTATTGCAAATTGATGCAGATCTATTAAACCTTATTTTTAAAATATTAATTTTAAACAAGAATATAAATTCAAAACAAAATTTCAAATGGAAAAATGTTGCGTAAACACCGTTTATAAATTAGTAAAAATTTATTTGGGCGACTATTTCATCATATCCTCGTTTTCCCGAAAATCATTGCTCTTTATCGGTGAGTGTGAGTGATTGCGTTTGATTTTGATGTGCTCGACAATCTCATCATCTATCCCCGCTCGTATACATGCTTAATAATCACCCTTACAACTCAACAGCATTTTGCTGATAATCACATGCAGTCAATCTAAATGAATATGCTATGGGCCCTGGCTGCGTATACCTATACCTACCCTGACAGTATCTGTTTTCTATGTTATCAGTTGACTGTTCATCTCTTATTTTTAACCCCTACGATCGCGTTTAACCACTTTATTTGCTTGCAAACATGCATAGACCTAAATGGGTTGTGACATAACATTCCGCGTATTTTATCAAATTTTTACCCTTATCATTTTATAATAGAATTAGCCACTAACTTGTTTCTATGCTGTGTTTATTTATTTTATATATCATTTGTAACATTTTTACTAATGATGATGTACGTAGAGTACGTCGAAACGTATTATTAATAAATATTAATACGGAACTACAATCTGAAGACGTTTAATTTAACAAATTTATAAATTTTATGATTTAGTACCTTATTTTGTTAACTAGTTTTTATGTTCTGTTTATTTACTGTAAATTTCATTTATATCATTTTTCCTGATGAAGAAGTACGTTGAGTTCGTTGAAACGTCGATTTTTAATTAAAATTAATACAGAACTAGGACTGGGAAAAATCTTGATATATATCGATAATTGATATTAAACACAAAAATTATCGATATATTAATATGTATTATATTGAAATTATGGATGTTTTGATATATCGATATTTTGATATCTGAGAAAATTTAATATGGATGAAATTCTAATTTAAGGTAAAAATATTTGAGATTCTTCCCACATATGGATGAGACAAATAAAAAAATCAGTTATTCTAATTAATTATTACATTTCTTAAAAAAAAAAACATAATAAGTACACATGTTTTTTAAAATAAAATACTTATTCTCAATGATATATTGTTTAATTTACTTATTGATTGATATAACTTACATTTTTCATTGAATATTTAAATTACAACCGTATTGAAATATCGATATTATTGATATTTTTTTTAAATATTAAATATCGATATTGAAATTCCAATATCGCCCAACTCTTTTTTTAATTTTTTTTTACAAACCATATTCAGTATGTTTTATTGCCAATTTATTTTTATCTCTAATTATTTCGTAATTTCGCTAAATATGATTAAGAATTTTGGTCCGTTTTTGGTGGTACATAATTATTTGGATTAGTTTGATATATGCGATTGTTTTTTATTACATAAATTTATCACCTTGCTTAATACAATGAATTAAAATAAAAAATATTACGGAAATTTTTATTTTGTTCACCAGAGTTGGTTTTTTTGTAAATGATATTTATGACAAAGGATGATGATATTAAATCGTACTTTAAAAAATACAAAAAAAAAAACCTTGATTATTAAAATCATGTTAAGTTTTATGGAAACAAATGAGAATTTAATGACCTATTACTTTATAACTACGTTAAATTTTGAGTGAAATAACCATAAGAATTAAATCAATAAGATTCGGTAATAGACACTGTAAATAAGTTGCCATTTTTCATAAAAACCATTGTAAAAAAAGTATTATTACATGTTATTTTAGCAATTTTCTGTAAAAATAATATAATTTTTCAATTTTAAGTAAAATAACTAATTTACTATATTTTATATGTTTTTGTTTACCGAAAAAGTTTGTAAACTTAAATAAAATATACTGTAGCAAAGTTTGAGAACCCCAGTACGCTAAAAATGCAAGCATGCTAGCGGTGAGGAAGGGAGTCGAGAGAGAGAGTCGTTGACGATATATGAGAAAGAACGCTTTGTAACCAACACGAGTTCTTTGTTATTCATAACACCTTAAAATCACATTATCTGTATTTGTTTATTTAAATTTAATAATATCATATTTGTGTAGCATCTAAAGTAGTGTTAATAAACGTTATTAAGTTATAAAGTGCATTTTATGTGTTTTATTGACTGCAAACATAACCAACTTTAACCTGCATGCTATATTGGCACCCCACGTTGGGCACATGCTATATTGGCGTCCCAGCTTAGCGGCCGAAACCAGTGTTTAAATAGTTTGTGTAATTTTAATTAGACATTTTCTGGTGTTCTACGAAATACCCGTGTCGATTAAATACAACTAAAAACTGTTTATTGTAATTCAAGTGTGTTAATATGAGTAATGAATAAGTACTGTTTGGTGCAAGTGTAAATCAATCAATTATTGAGACATTTGGTTGTGTCCAATACATACAAATATATCTATTGAGACATTTTTTTGTGTCCAATACATACAAATATATCTATTGAGACATTTTTTTGTGTCCAATACATACAAATATATCTATTGAGACATTTGGTTGTGTCCAATACATACAAATATATCTATTGAGACATTTGGTTGTGTCCAATACATACAAATATATCTATTGAGACATTTGTTTGTGTCCAATACACAAGGTAAATATACACAAATATATTTATTGAGACATTCGTTGTGTCCGGTAAAATTATATGAACCGTTGCATGGACATATTTTAACTTCAGTGCATAAATACCGCGTCATTCGTCGTCGTGTGTGGTCTCGTGCGCTGTTGTACAGAATAATCCCAGTGACGCTCAAACTTTTTTCGAGTATATTTTTATATTTTTTGATTATTTTTTTTTAAAATAAAAATAATTAACACAACGTTAAACAAAATGTCAAAAAAACAAGAATCAATCACTCTCACAAATGAACAATTCGAGCAACTTCTCACGCGTGTTACGGGTTCTTTAAGTGCAAATGTTGAACATCTTAGAAATAATGCTACCGATAGTCCGGTGCCGATTATTCAAAATTCCGGAAGTTTTGCGAAATGTACATCTAGATTTGATGGAGGTGCATCGTCAGATGTTGACGCTTTCCTGGATGCAATAATAATTTATAAGGAGTGTTTAAACATAACCGATGAGAACGCATATAAAGGTTTACCAATGTTACTTGAGGGTTACGCGGCCACATGGTGGAAGGGTATTAAACAAACAATTTCTTCTTGGGATGATGCTGTTAAAACATTACGAGAAGTGTATTCCAAAAAGTTACCGGCACACTTAGTGTACAAAGAAATTTTTTCTCGTGAACAAAACGGAAACGAATCGACCGAATTATTTATTTGTCACGTACGCGCGTTGATAGCACAATTGCCATATAGTTTGGAAGAACGTGTTCAATTAGATATGCTGTACGGTCAGTTGCATAAAAATATTCGCCAGCGAGTAACGAGAAACGAATTTGACACTTTCCATAAATTGATTCAACGAGTTCGGGATATAGAAATCTCTACGAAAGAAGTAAATAAAACTGAAGAGAAATATACGGATAAACACACTCAGCGTATAAGATGCTCATATTGTAAACTATATGGTCACCTAATCTCAGAGTGTCGAAATAAAGAAAAATCTGATAATAAAAAGAAGAAAGAAACGGTCACCCCAGAACGAACCGTATCAAAACCAAACCCAAACATTTATTGTTACGGTTGTAAAGCACCCGGAGTGATACGTACAGAATGCTCAAATTGCAACAAAACTAAGAAGAGTGAAGTAGAAGCAAACATTGGAAACATAACTTTCTATGAAGCACAAATTGGAACTCAATTTCATAGACCAAACCTATCAGTCAAAATTGATGGTCTTCAAGGCATAGTTCTGGCTGATACTGGTGCAACAAGAAGTATTGCTGGCAAGAAACTTTTCGAAAATATTAAACATTCACACCCAATTGAAATCGAAGATGTGAAAGTTACTCTTGCAGATGGGAATGAGCAACAGTTAAAGCTTCCATGCATAGAAGTGAATGTGGACTTAAATGGGAAAATAGTACCAACAAAATTGTTATCTCTTCCAACGCCACACGATAACAGAACTCTGTTAGGTATGGACTTCTTAACACAAGCTGAAATAGTACTTGATACCGCTAAAGGAGAATGGTATTTTAGAAAGGAACCAGAAAGAAAATACTCATTTTCACCGGCTGTATCAGAAATAAATCAAGTTGAATGCCAAAGAAATTTATATGAAGATATAAAACTGCGGGGAAATGAAGGAGAAGATCTAACATTAGAACAACGAGAACATGTTAATGTTCTACTTACGAATAACATGAGCATTTTTACACAAGGGGGAGAGCCAACTCCTTTTGCCGAACATCGAATAAATATCAAAGATGGTCAGTCACCAATCTCCGTACCACCGTTCAGAATGGCAAAACCAAAAAAGGAATACCTTCAGAAAGAGATCAATGAACTTCTTGATAACGGGATAATAGAAGAATGTGAATCTGCCTGGGCTGCTCCAGTGGTTTTAGTACCAAAAAAGGAGGGATCATATAGGTTATGCATTGACTATAGACGGTTGAACGAAATCACAATCACGGATTCGTATCCAATGCCACGGATTGACGAATTGCTTCACGCTGCGAAACAAAGTAATTTCATGACAACGATAGATTTACGCGCAGGCTACCATCAAATCAATCTTCATCCCGACGACCGAGATAAGACTACGTTTACCACGCCGTTCGGAACTTTCCGATATAATAGAATGCCCTTCGGACTCAAGAATGCTCCAGCAACCTTCCAACGGATGATAGACCGGTTTAGAACTGGATTAGACGTCACTATTTTGGCTTATCTTGACGATTTGATAATAATCTCAGAAACATTTGAAGATCATTTATGTGATCTACAGAAAGTATTTGATCGGCTCAAGCAATTTAAATTGAAGGCAAATCGAAAGAAATGTGTATTTGTACGACCAGAAGTTGAATATTTGGGACACGTACTAACGCGTTCAGGGTTGCAAATCAATTCTAAAAAAGTAGCTGATACGTTATCAAGACCCATGTGTGATCAACAGAATAACAAAACATGTGATCTGTGTACAGTAACCATAGAAATACCTAGAAGACCTGCTACTGACATTAGGGAAGGACAATTAAGTGATCCAGAAGTAGCCAAAATCATTAAAGATTTTGAAGAAGTACCAATGAATGAGAATTCCACTCGTTGGGCTCAAAGAGGATATCTTCTGATGAATGGTATATTATACCGTTACGATGCAGATACAGAGACGGAAGAAGCGCAGAGAGTTATACCCAAAGATGAAATACCTGAAATTCTCAGAGAGTATCATGACTCGCCTACTGTTTGCCATGACGGAATTGAAAGAACATTAGGTCGAATCAAGAAAGAAGTGTCGCCTACTACCTATGAAATTGCTGATGTTAACAATCCGGAAATTGGACTAGGTAAGCATCATGTATCTGAATTGACCCCATTTATAGGTTCTAGCGATGCTGAATCAACACCCATCTACAAAAAACGAAGTAGAGGGCGTCCGAAGAAAACTCATCCTAGTCACTCGGTGAGGCCACCTTCTCGCGACTAGAGGGGGAGGATGTAGCAAAGTTTGAGAACCCCAGTACGCTAAAAATGCAAGCATGCTAGCGGTGAGGAAGGGAGTCGAGAGAGAGAGTCGTTGACGATATATGAGAAAGAACGCTTTGTAACCAACACGAGTTCTTTGTTATTCATAACACCTTAAAATCACATTATCTGTATTTGTTTATTTAAATTTAATAATATCATATTTGTGTAGCATCTAAAGTAGTGTTAATAAACGTTATTAAGTTATAAAGTGCATTTTATGTGTTTTATTGACTGCAAACATAACCAACTTTAACCTGCATGCTATAATACGTATCTTATATTTATATTATGTAAAAATGTAAAAATCTGTGACGTCTGTAAATTTACATACTAAACTGGTGTAAATTAGTTGCCTCGAATTTTTATGTAAAATTACCAAGTTTTTTAACACTGCAGTATATAATACTTATGTATTGTTTTAGTTAAAATGTAGTTTTTGATGATTTTCTTATTAATTATTATTATTATAAATTTTATTTTTACAAAAGTCATTTTCTTTTTATGCTCCTGCAGCCAAACGATTATGAAAATATATAATTTGTTGTAAAAATTGATTAATATACTGATTATTAATAAGATAGTATTTTTTCATTTATTTATTTTTATTGAAAAACAAATCTTTTATAAAAAATAAATAATGGGCTGCATTTTTCTGTAACAGACTATATGTAATCTTGGTAAAAAAATTTGATGACATCTAGATTTCGAAGAGACACTACAATTTATTTATCAAGAGTGGTACATTTGATATATTGCGTTTTTTGTTGTTGTTGTGACGTAGGCCTATTACTGTGGTTAAATCTGGTTGCCGACAACCACAACCAAAGACGCGTACAACCAAAAATGTCCTTACAATTCCCCATTCTTTTTCTTTTCATTTGTTTGGATGTGTCGCGTCACTTCGCCTGCCTTCGATGGCTTCGTATCTTTTTCCAAGGGATAATTTTTAATTTGCTCCTTTGCTTTTATTATTAGTTTCCTTTTTTCGATGTGAAGTTGTAGAAAGCGAATTAATTTGTTTTGTTTGCTGTATCTGGATATAGAGTATTTGAGGGAGATGTTCTGTAAGGAATTTTTCTTAATTTTGATACTTTAGATATAGACAATAATATTATATTTTTAATTATTATTTTTATTTTCATAATTTAGTTACTTGTATTTTGTTATCTAGTAACTTGTTTCTATGTTCCGTTTATTTACTGTAAATGTCATTTGTATCATTTTTCCTCTTTTAGTAGTAGTGATATTAATATTAACTTTTTATCGGTAAAATTTTTTCGTCCAATGTTTATTTTTCGAGATATTTTGAAGTCTTCATTTGAATCGAACAGCCGACAAAATCAATATAAGAAACTGATGAGTTATGAAAATAATTAAAATTTATAAATAAATTTTTTTTAATATTTTATAGAATTTCTTATGTAAAACTAATGAAAAATACTAATACTTTTTTTTCTATCATTTAATATTAACAAGTTATAAATAATCAAACATACTTGTCAATACATACGAATATCTACATAAGAGGTAGATGACTCCTTAAAACAATAAATAATTAAAAAAAATCAAAAACACATCAATTTTATTTTTAATTGGGCTATCTTAATATAAAATAAAATTTTGAAAAAAAATTACATAACGATTAAATATGAAGTAAAATATATATCAGGGGTGCAAAAGGGTAACTTTACAAATCGTATAGAGAAAAACTAATACCATCAGTGGATAGATCTTAAAAAAATTAACTTTGGGGATGATTTTTTATCTCCTAAAAAATACGTTTCGCCTAGTTTTTAGTGTTGTACTTGAATACTGAAGCTCATTTAAATCGGCGTGTAACACCTTGATATGTTTGCTTGTAAGTTATAATTAACAGTTGAATTTTTAACAAAAACTGTGTTTTTCTAAAATTATTGTTTGTGGTTTAAGGGAAATTATTGAATTTTATTAACTTTTTACTATAGTAAGATCAAATCTTAATTAATTAAAAAAAATTGAATTAGAGAAAAGTATATAATAGTTTTCAGGGCTGCATAGAATATCAGCATTTAGGTAGAAGCGAATAATAAAAATGAGTCAGTCTGTGTGCATTCTATCAAAGTCACATTTTTTCCACATCCAACTGCTGTGATGCTGGGTGGTTCTTTCTTTGCTCTGTAGGTGAATGAATGTGTATGTGTGTGTGTCGTGTTCCGTTTTCTCTTTTACTTCCAAGACATTTCACAAACGACATTAACCTTTTCCATGTGTGCTTTTGACGCCAAACGTTCCCACCACTCTCTAATATTATCAGCTTTCTTTTATTTTCCAACGCCAACTCTGCTGACTAACAACCCCCCCCCCCCGCGGTAGCCCGTACATTTGTTCTTTTACAACAGACATTAAAAATTTACGCATATTTTCCCCACTAGAAACCTATTCGGAGCGCTTGTTAAAGAAGAAAAAATCTATTGTTTGCTTCTCTAACATCTAACTAGATTTGAACCGATCTGATTGTAGAGAAATAAAATTTCCAACCAGCTTTAAGCTTTATCTTTTATAGTTCGCATTGCAGTACGCGGTTAAGTTTTTATTACTAATTCAATGTTTTCTGCAATTACATCCATGTCAGAAATTAATTGAAATCAATTCTACTTTTTTTTTTCAAATATAATTAAAATAATTTATACCCTATGTAATAGACGAACCTTTAACTTTATTAACAAGGTTACATAAATTGCTAAAAATATTAATTTCTTGTAAAGAATTAGCAGTTTTGTTTTAATTAATATATAACACTATAATTTTACCCCAATTCACATATTGTGCAATAATTTTATATATTAGTAATGACGGTAGTAAACATAATTTGCCGTTGCTTCAAAATAGTGCCATGAAAGCAATGCGGCGTTGTAATAGATATGAAACGCATTAAAAATATGTTAATTAAACTATAATGTGGTTAAATGTTAAATCTTTCTTATCAATGTTTGAAATTATTTTTATATTTAAAAATGCAACATGATTTGCTTCCTAGGTATTTAAGTGGCAGTCTGAAATTTAATAGTAGTTTGCATAATTATGATGTTTGACATGCAGATAATTTTTATATTACTAAAAAGACTAAACGTAGTACTACTAATAATATATTTCACAATGGATTACTTGAATATAATAAATTGCCGATATATATATTAAAGCTTCAAAAAATTTAAAAACTTTTAAGTTTGAAATTATTTTTTTTACTTTAATGAAGTTCATGCAAGTTAATAATTAATTAAGTTGATAAATTTGATAAATTATGTCACCAATTATGTAAATATCATGCTACAGTAGTAAATTTCCTTGTAATTTTTATAATTTTGTAAATATATATTACAATGTAATTAATTAGCTAAAAAGCTAAATGAAATTTGATTATTATTGCTATTATTGATATAAAAAATCAACGAATTAAAATTAGAAACATTTTGGTTAAAGTTTTGTATTATTTTAGTAACTAACTAGGTATCAAAAAGTGTAAATAGTGATTATTGTGTTGAGCCCAGATATTTGTGCAGAAAGCCAAAGCAGAAACGAAGAATCCATCAAAACTTTGTGAGATATGGCAATTATGTTTAAATCGTGACAGAAAAAAAATTTATAAATTTATTTTTTTATGTTGAACAACAAACGTTGAATATGTTAAATAAGTCGATTATTAATAAATATTAATACAGAACTATAACCTAAAGCCGTTTTATTTTAATGAAAGATTTTTTTACTTAATAGAAAATAAAATTAACTGACATTGATAGAAGATTATAAAATCTCTAAATGTGCAGAAATAAAATTTCGAACGCAACCTTTATCGTTGTCTTGAAAAGTTAGCGATGTTCGGGTGAATGGTGGTTAAATTTTAATAACTAGTTAAATGTTTTAGCAACCCTTTAAATTTGAAATTGATTTAGGAAGTTCCTAAATATTTAAGTAGGATCTTCTGCATGGCACTAGATTACAAAAGCTATATGTTCGACAAATCACATTTAAATAATGAATTGTGTTTTCATTTAATAATGATTTTACAATCGTAAAAATTATTTATTCATTATTAATTCATTACTTTTTCTTGTTTTGTTTGTCGTGCAATTTAGTTATCGAATTTTTTAGATAGAAATTTTGAATTACGATAAATTTGCAGATATAATGCAACTAAAAAAATTTAGAGTAATTATTTTTGCTTGTTCGTAGGCTTATTTAGAAATATATAAATATATGAAAAATTTAATATAAAAAACAAATGTTGAATGTATATATTTTGTAAGAAATTGCAATAAATCATAATTTACTAATTAAATATATAATTATGGTTAAACTTGTTTGATAAAAAAAGAATAAATAAGAATAAACGGAAAAGTCGAAAACATAAAGAAAGGAAATAAGTGTTAATTGAATTTCTTGTAGTTTGCACCAAAAAAAAAAAATCATCTAAATATAGCGAAAAGTAGAGAAGTTTTGTATTTCATATCGCAATTAAAATTTTAGAACTTTTACAACACTTTAAACTTAAAATTAATTTAGTTAATTTCTAAACTATTAAGAGGCTTATAAAGCCGAACATATACAGTAAAACTAGATATATGGTAATTATTCAGTATTAATTTTTTTTAATGCACATACTATGTTCAACATCTAGCAAATTTTTAATGTGATTATATTGCTATTAAATTCGTTTAATTAAAAAAATTATTGTATACAAAAACTGCGTTTTATAATTAAAATTTTAATTATTATTTTTTTTTTGATGTTGTCAGCATATACTATACCTATGCAGCCTTAATATATATATATATATATATATATATATATATATATATATATATATATATATATATTGAAAATCACCAGGGAACATCGGTCATTTACAAAGTTTGTCCAAAAAAAAAACATTATTTGCCGTAACATTGTAAAAAATCTTATAATAACGTACGTCTTCATCAGGAAAAAAAATACAAATGATATTTACAGTAAATAAACAAAAACATAGAAACAAGTTAATTGGTCACAAAATAAGTAACTAGATTATAAAATTTATGATTTTTTGATTAAAGGAAGTTAAATTCTATTTAAATCGGTTACTAATCACACTGATTGGTGTTATTTTTATCTTTATTTTTTATTGCTTCTCTTATCAATCTACTGTTAATATTTTGATAGATAGGTCTTGCAAATATTACAGTATCTTCGAATTTTACATCATGATGATTTTCTAATGCATGCTGTGCAATAGCAAATTTATCTGAATGGTTTAGACGTATTGTTTTAAATAAAATTTAGCTTCCTTTAATTAAAAATTTATAAATTTCATGATTTAATTTGTTACCTAGTAACTTATTTCTATGATCTGTTTATTTACTATATTGTAAATTATACCAATTTTGCTCTGAATAATACCTATCCTGTCATGCGTCTTATATTTATAATATTTTAAAATTTGAAAGGAACAATGAAATGATTTTATTTCGGCCACCTCAATTTTTTGATTTATTATCATTGTAATAGTATCTGTAAATCAGCCTGTAAATTGATTTATTACAATTGTATTTAATCTAATTCAATTTTCATAATAAATTCATGTAATCAATAATACAGGTAATTATTGTAAAAATGTTCACTCATTTAGATACCATGGGAAAATATAAAATATTAGTGTCATAATTATTGTTATATTTACAAAATGGAACATTTTTATATCCGTCATTAATGAGCTAGGGGGTGGGGGGCAACAGTAATAATTTTATCTCCTTCTGTTATTTCGCTTTAATAAATAATTCATATTGTACCGTTATAGGAACGATACTGAATTACTGTGTTAAATCACGGTCAAACATTAATGTTGAACAAAAAAAAAAAAATCGGCTGAACAATATCACTTAGAAATTTATTATCATTTCGATGTAATAAAAAGTATTTTTCCGAATTGAATGCAGTATTTTTCGCTATATCGATATTTCGGTTTTATTTTTATGTTAAACGAATCTCTCCCGAGGAGTTTGAAAAAGTTTATAACTTTTTGCTTTTTGTGTGTGGTGTATTATAGGTTTAGGAACTTGTGAAATTATATTTTTACAAAGAGTTCAACATGATTCGTTATTTTACATTTGAAAAACTTGATAACTGGTTTAAATTTATAACAATAATTGTAATTTATTATTAATTTTGTATTAATATTTATTAATAATCGACGCTTCGACGAATTCAGCGTACGTCTTTTAGGAAAAATGATAAGAATGATATTTACAGTAAATAAACAGAACAAGGAAAGATTCTGAAAGATTTTTACTATTTGACAATAATTGTATAACCGACCGTAATAAACTCAGAACTCATTATATTAAAATAAAACGGCTTTAAGGTTGCAGTTCTGTATTAATATTTATTAATAATTGACGTACTCAATCTACGTCTTCATTAGGAAAAAAGATACAAAATTATAAAAAATTATTTTAACTTTAACTTAAAATTATTTTACATATATATTATTAACAATTTAAGAGTTTTTGAACATATATATATATATATATATATATATATATATATATATTTATATATATTTATTATAATTTGTGGTTTTATGATTTATCAAAGGATTTTATCTTTCGTTTCTAAAATAATTCTCACCCTAGGGTTACAAGCGATAAGCGAGAAACTAAATTTAGTTACACTCCAAAAATACTGATTTAGGTTTATGTAAATTAGTTTTATTGTGATTATTTACATGAATGTTACAAATTTATATAAATTACAGGAAAAGTTATGCAACATAATTTAAATATAATATAAATATTTTTATAAACAACAATAATAATTGATTCATAAACGTCATTCTAAAACTTTTTTCAAATAATGTTCTGTTACAGTCCTTATAGAACATTTTAGAATTCATTTCAATTCAATTTAACATTCATTATCTACCAAAAAATTAATTAAAAATTTTTACCAAAACAATTCTGCCCTGATAAAGGGTTAAAATATTTCTCAAAATTCTTTCCTAACTTAATAATTTTTTAAATTAAATATACAAAGAGAGATGAAACTGAAAAATGAAGCAGATACTATTGTCTTTTTGTATGAGTAGAAAGACGTATATTCTTTACATCGTTTTGTTAAAAACATACACAAACACACATATCTCAAAGCAAACGAAATCTAACATGCGGGGTAGAAAGTCTTCGCTCTTTCGGTTAACCGATTACGAACCAGCCCGAGTCACAAGCAGGAACGACACACGCTTTCGCGTTCACTACCGCGGGTAACAGACTCAAAAACGCTCGGTTACACCAGCCTTGTTTATCCAGCCGATATATCTAAACTACTTCCTCTGCCGCTTATACAAAATATTCCTCCTCCCCACCTCCTCTTTCTCTACCCCCCTTCCCCCGTCTGTTATGCTTTCGCGTGCATGTAAACTTCATTTGAATAACGTATTTGCATTCCGATTTGGTTTTTGGCTAACCCCCATCGCGTAATGCGACGTCTAGTTCTAAATTTTCTCCAAACACACACACACACACGCAGAGAGAGAGAGGGAAAGAGGGAACGAATGTGTATGTAGGGAAGTAGGATTGTAGGAAAAGATGTAGGGGTTGTAGGAAAAGATATAGAGGGTTTAAAAGAGGAAATGAAACTGTTTTTGGTTGAGCAGAGTGAACAGGCTTTTACTGTTTTTACCGCCGCAAAATGCCTATGAGAATTTCTTTGGGGGTAAATTGCTTAATTTACTATTTAATTTCGTTATTTACGAAAGCTAAATTTGCAATAAAATTCTTTTATTAACTCTAACTAGT
Source organism: Clivina fossor (assembly GCA_963966155.1). Classification (NCBI taxonomy): domain Eukaryota; kingdom Metazoa; phylum Arthropoda; class Insecta; order Coleoptera; family Carabidae; genus Clivina; species Clivina fossor. The sequence goes on along the minus strand of OZ014571.1, from coordinate 2,915,296 downwards.
TTCTTATATATGTGTATAATATAAATGTTACAAAAATATTAGTGTAATTATAAATTATTTAGATATCGTCAGTCGATTTCTTGCTTGTTCCATACCACAACACTTTACTTTCGAGAAAATGATGTTTAAAGTTACTGAACTGAATTGTTTATAGTATGGATATGGAACAAATTAGAATATATATTTCGGAAACTATTAAAATTATAACATCCACGATTATGAAATATTAACAAATATTGCTAAAATAAGCAATAAATATTATTATTACTGGTTCAGAAGAAATTAGTTTATTAACTTTTCGACGCAGTAAGATTATATTTTAATTTATTATCATAATTCGTGTTAAAATGGAGGACAAGTCGATCGATATTTTGGTTAGGTACTTATGTAGTTATGAAAATAACTTATGTTAGTGAGAGATTTTCTGACAGATTAGTTAAATTTATCATTATAAGTAAGTTGTTCTGGTTTTGCAATCATCTTTCGGCTGTAACAGGCTTATGATTAATGGAAGAATCAAGGCTATCTTTCCTACTTGGGTCAAGACTTCCTTCTGCTTAATTAAAAACAAGCGACAATTTCTCGTGACAATGCTGGTTTTTTTTTCTTCAAATTATTTTTATTTACGTTAGTTTTATTTTGGTTTAGTATAAATAAACGATTTTAAAAACTAGTTCTAACTGCTATATTAATGCCTATATGCGTTAAAAATAACTGTTCGTTAAAATGAAAATTCTTGGATCTCGTAAGAAATTTCGTTGCAATATGCATAGAAAGATTTTATTTTATTTTTTTACAAGCGTATCAGTAAATAATGATTTTATTATTTTAATAGTAACAAAGTAAAAAAATTTTTTAGAACTTATTATATTAAAATAAAACGGCTTTATGTTATAGTTTTGTATTAAGATTTATTAATAATCGACATACTTTACGTACTCAACATACATCATCATCAGGAAAAATGATACAAATGACATTTACAGTAAATAAACAGAACATAGAAATAAGTTACTAGGTAACAACATATTGAACTAGATCATAAAATTTATAAATTATTAATTAAAGGATGCTAAATTTTATTTATGACTTAGTTACTTAATTTTTCACCTAGTAACTTGTTTCCATGTTCAGTTTATTTACTGATTTATTTAAATATTAATTCAGAACTACAACTTAAAGCCGTTTTATTTGAATATAATTAATTCTGAAAGATTTTTTACTGTTACAATTTTTTATGTTACTAGTAAAATAATATCATCATTATTTTATTGATATTGTGAAAAAATGTTTCCACAATATTTCTCAATATTATAAATACAAATTACAAATTCCTGCTGAGGTGTGTCTGCCTGACAATCCTGCGACAATACAGTTTAAAAATGAATAATAGAAAACGATTGTATCTTAGACAATTTACAGAGGGAGGTTTGATCCTCGTATGCTCCTGTATCTAGGGACACGTACACCGTCTCCGTTTGAACCTGACTACTGTCTACTGTGTGCTGCTGTCTCACTGTTTCAGTAACAATTTCAGGCGAACGGTGTTCAGTCAGCAACCTAGATTCGGTTGTGAGTTGTGTTTGGGAGTGCGTGGGTGCGTGCGTGTTTGTGTGTGTCTCTAGTTGCCTGTGTGTTAAAACGTAACGTTTGCTTATGTTTCAGAATCGACTACTGAAGCTCTGCTAGGCAGCAGTGCTGGGCTTGTTTGCGAGCTTACACCTGCCATTCCAGGGGACCATGTCTCACTCGTTATCTGGTAAGTGACGGATATATATATATATATATATATATATATATATATATATATATTCTTTATCTCTTTTCCCTTACCACTCGTGTGCTCTAACTGTCTTTCTTGCCTTCATCTATGTTTGTTTTTGTATACAGAGTGTGCCGCAGTAATAACGCTGAGATTTATTTTGGTTAAAATAGATTGAAGATAGTTTAAACAAAATTTGATTAAAATGATTGATCAAATAAACAAAAATATTAGGAATCTTCTAGTCGTTCTATCCTTGTCGTAGACGTTTCGTCATACGTCGTAGATGTATGAGGATGCCATTTACGATGTATGGCAAAATGTCTGCGACGAGGATAAATCGACCACAGCATACCATTCCAGAAATTCTATAAATTTAAACAAAAATTCAGATGAATATTTTGTATTATTAATGAAAGAGAGAGGTTCCGTTTATAAACATTTTTGCGTTTACATTTGTTTCGATGCACCTTATATTAACTGGCGATTTTATTTTAGACATATGCAGAGGTGTAATAGTATATTATGTTACGACGAGTAGAAAGCAACAATTAGTGTGTTGAGAACCCGAATATTTGTGGCCAAGATAAAGCTAGAGGTCAACTTTCTATTCCGACTCAGACATATACGATTTTTTCTTTAAGCATTCTAAATGAAACTAGACTAAAATACATGCCAAGTAACATTAGCTTATCTAGTAGTTGTAGAATAGTATGTATATGTATATATTTGTTAGGTGATTTGTGAGAATTAATCTTTCTTTGACCGAATATACAATTACATTACATTTACAAATTTCCATATAAAAAATTAATTTGCCAAAAAAAAACCAAATTGGATTTGTTTAGAAATTGACCTAAATTTGAAATTTACAAAAATGAAAATGTAAATTATTAGAACAATAAATTCAACAACGTGTGAGCAACAATAATTTACAAATATAATGGCAACAGAGTCATGTTCTGAAAACAACATATATCAATTCAGAAATAAAAAAAAAAAACATTTTTAAAAAATACAAAAGTAATTATAATTGTTAACCTTTGTCAGAAAATAGAAATTCATAATTCATAAAAAAATTAAAGCATGATTATAAACATATTTATTGATTTGTTTTTTAATACTTTCAGTAATTATAACAATTTGTTTTTATTGATGACATACATAGCGAAAATATCATGTTTCATTAATAGATCAACGATAAATATAGATACGTAACGCCTATATCTTATTCAATGCTTCTAAAGTATTTCTTTTAAAATTATTTTATTATATCAATTCTGGGACACAACGTATATATATATATATATATATATATATATATATATATATATATATATATATATATATATATATGCGTGTTTCTCTGGTTATCTGTGTCAGTCTGTTTCCGTGGAGTAAGGGATTGGTTCAATGCGGGCATGCTTCATTTCTTTCTCGGTCGACGAGGTGAATCCGAGTTGACGGAACTGGAACTGAGCGAGAGAATATTTCGTATTTCGTAGTGTGTACTGAATAAAACGGCTGGAAGACTTATAGTACTTTCGCGTAGAAACTTTTTCCGGGGTCGAAAAAGAAATGTTTACGTCGGTGAATGGCTACAATTTAAATTCTTAAATATACTTCCATCACTGCACTACAACACAAAGTTCACTATGAAACTAGGACAGACTAAAAATTTTCTTCAATATTACCTTGTAGTTGTAATGTAAATTATATACGGCTATTTGGTAGCAGTTGTAGAAATTTGAAAGATAATTTTCAGTAATATATAAACTTTAGTGCACAACACCGCTTAATTTAACCAAAAAAGGGCGTATGAAACAAACAAGAATATATTTTTTAGAGTGTAGCACACTCAATATTTTGTTTGCAAAAAGTTCAAAAATAAGTAATTCCGTTTACAAAAAATAAACTGTTTTTCTCAAGATGCTACAATTTTGGAAATATCAACATTCTTCTATTATAGCAGTAAACGCAATTAGAAATTTTAGAAAATTACAAATATTGATTAATTGATTAACAATTATATTGTTATATGATTAAGTAAGTACATTATTTACCCTGTCAAATATTATTGAACTTTTCATAATACTTATTACAACTTTAACGATTTTTCGGATTGTAAGTAAAATTAGTAACATGCATGAAATAATAAAATAGGTTAATTTCGTTAATTTATTTATTCTAATGTTAATAATACATTTCTCTATTTATATTACAACTTCTTGTTTGAAAATATATGACAATATAATTACAAGTACACAAAATTTTATCAGCTATATTACTGAATAATTTATTGTTTGGTTTACTTAATTGATAAATGATATTTATTTTATTTGAATTTATGCTTGTATTCAATTTTTAGGAAAAAATATGTATGGCTGTATAATGATTTTGTTTTTTAAAAGTATTTTTCTAAATTTTGAAAAAGTATATATTAATGTAAGTACGACTTTTTTAACATAGTAAAAATTTTTCAGAACTCATTGTATTAGAATAAAACGGCTTTAGGTTGTAGTTTAATTTTTATTAATAATCGATGTTTCGACTCTGTCTGTCTTCATCAGGAAAAATGATATAAGTGATATTTTTAGTGAATAAACAGAACATAGAAACAAGTTACTAAATCACAAAATAAGTAACTAGTTCATAAAATTTATAAATTTTTAAAATAAGACGGTTTTAACTCAACATAGGTCTTTATCAGAAAAACAGATCAGAAAAAGAAGAGAAAACTGATTTCAGGATAGTGGAAAGAGTTTGTGCCATACACTTTTGTATATGGCGTGGTTGTAAATGTATGTATGTTGTTTCTATGTTCTATTTATTTATATGTCATTTGTATCATTTTTCCTGTTGATGTTGTACCTAGATTACATTAAAACATTAATATAGAAATAAATTCTAAAGCCTTTTTATTTTATGATATATGATATATTTTTAATTGCGCAAAGCAATGAAATACAAGAAGAAAATACTAGAACAAAGCAAGCTAGTGTAATTTCAATTATAGTATGTTTTTCGACGACGGGTAACCTATAATGTAACGCGGTTGCAATTTAGAAAATTGCAAATTTATTTTGTGTATATTAAGCGAATCTTTAATTAAATTGAACATTCTTGTAATTTTGCGCCAGCTGAATATTTTCCAGGTAATGAATTGCTGACGTGACTTAAAACAATCATTCAAATCTAATGGAATTTTGGTCTCTGCCGTTCAGTTTTAAACTTAGCGTCAAATCGAGCAAATCTACGAACAACTGCCGAAATATTTTCTCCATTTGATTTTTTGCTTCATTTGCATTATTTACCCCCCCTGATGAAGACGGACGTTGAGTTCGTCGAAACGTCGATTATAAATAAATATTATTACAGAACTTTAACCTAAAACAGTTTCATTTTAATATAATGAGTTTTGAAAGATTTTTTTTTGCAAAATTAAAAAAAAAGATTAATTGTTTTCATATTTTTGATAATTATTTATTTAAATATTAATGACAAATTAAAGCACACATTTTATGCTATTTAAATATAATGTACATTATAATTTCGGTTTTGATTTGTTTTTTTTTTTAATCAATTGGCTGCTCTTCGTATGATTGTCAAAAAGTCACTTGACAAAAATAAAAAAGTGTTTTGTGGCTTTCTTGATTTATGGAAAGCTTATGATAGTGTTGTTCGGGAAATCTTGCGGGATGTACATCGCGACTACGGCAGAGCTGTGCAAGTTACTCAATAAATGTAGCTATACTACAGCTACAAGCTATTCTTTAAAATTTTTATGAGGCTACAGCAATAATTACTTTTTTCAAAAATAGCTTAAACCACAGCAATAATCTACTATAGTAGTAACTGTTAAATCTTGAGCTACTTTTTAATTTATCTTTTAGTTATTATATATTGTCCCTTTTTATTTTGTAACAGGGCCGTCCTAAGATATTTTAGCATCTTGGGCTACTAAAATGAGCACCCTTGTGAGAAATGCCTACTGTTCAAAAAATGCTTTGCCAAAAAATATTAAATAAAAAATAGTTGACTTATTGAGTGTTGGACCAAAAAAGAAAATATTTTTTCCTTATACTGTATCTATAGATTATAAATTTTAAATAATACTTCTTTTCTAATTTAAATAGGGAATTTTTATATAAAATACTACGTTAGAATGAGCAGTTATTAAGTACAGAAAAGTTGCTATAAACTACTAAAAGTAACAATTCTTTGCTACATGTATTTATTTAAACAATTTAAAATTAACCTTTTTACCCAACCGATTTAACAATGTTCGGAACCAAAATCTTCTGGTGTATTAACTTTTTCTAAAAGAAAATACATATTTACGTAACAAAACTGATTTTCTTTATCAAGTATTTGTTCCCCCATTTTTTACTGCTACATGTATATTTTTCACTATATTTGAAATCAATTTTACACCCGAATAACAAAATATTGTAGCCTAACCTAAATCTGTGCGCAAGCTACTTAAGTGAAAAATTTATGAGCGAAAACATATTAATTTTCTTTCTAACACCCGTATACAACTAACAACATTATAATGGCATGGAATTAAAATAACAGATGTCGTTACTATAAATAGATTGTCGACCTTGATTCGTGTTTACAACTAATATTAGTCTTATTAAATCAAGCTCGAAAAATTAATATCATTAACTAGAGAAAACAAAGTACATATACATTATAAATAGCTAACTAAAGCCTCATTCAGACTGCCAAAATTTATTTTTAATTTCATAACTTAACACAGCGTTTTTAATCAGTTGTTTGGAGAAAACTAATTTTGGGATAGTGGAAAAAGTTTGTGCCACACCTTTTTGGGTACATGGCGTGATTGTGTATATATATATATATATATATATATATATATATATATATATATATATATATATGATTTCGCTAGTAAGTGAACAGTCTGAATGAGGCTTGAATATTCTGATTACATTTACAATTTAAAACACAAAATTTATTACAGAATAATGTATATATGCATGCGACTGTTAGATTTAATTTGTCATTATCCTTCGAATTTATAACCAACGGAAAAAAAGAAGGAGCAAATATTATGTTTGACAATCATTAATAGTAAATAATGGAATAGTACGATTTGAAAAATTGTTTCAAATAGGTAATTAATATAAGGTTTGATGAAAATGTAATGTTTTAAAATTATATTTTAATTAGAGTATATGTAAATATACTCGTACATTAAAATATCTTTTAGTTTATAAAGTTTGACTTGTGATAATGAAACTGTGATATGTATTTAATAAAACATCTTTGTTATTAATTGAAAATGAATACAAAAATAAATAAAAAAAGTTAATTACTTTGATGATATTTATGAATTCTAACATAGTAAAAAAATCTTTCAGAACGCATTATATAAAACAAAACGGCTTTAGGTTTAAGTTCTGTATTAATATTTATTAATAATCGACGCTTCGACGAACTCAACGTACGTCTACATCAAGAAATCTGATACAAATGACATATACAGTAATTGAACAAAACATAGAAACAAGATACTGGATAACAAAATAAGTAACTAGATCATAAAATATTATAGATTTTTTTATTAATGGAAGTCAAATTGTATTTAAATCAGTTACTAGTTTTTCTTTATAAATTTTTATTGCTTCTCTTATCAATCTGCTGTTAATATTGATTGGTCTTACAATTATTATAGTATCTTCGAATTTTATATCATGAAGATACACTAACGCATATTGAACAATAGTAGTTTTATCTGTTATGAACTCTTAACTAGTAAAGATAATATAAAATTAGTATTTTGTATTTCTAATTTAAAAGAAAGACAAAATATATTGTTTTTCTTTGTATACTATATGTGATATATGTTCAAAGTAAAGAAAACATTATGTGGAAATTTTTCATTTTACTATTGTGTTCATTGAAATAAAATTTATAACACAGCAACAAGGTGAATACAGGAATGAATAAGAATGTGCGAGAGAAATAAAAAGAGCGAAAATCATATTTCATACGAAGATACATATCTGCGATTGTGTAAAAAGTAACTGTATGTATATTTTTTTTACAAATACTGATCTTATCAATTATATGTGTGAAATATACTTTTATCAATTTTCTCTTTGTTATGAAATTTCTTGAATTGTATATTTTATGTTTAAAATATTTCTTGTTAGCAATAGTTTAACACAGAAATTGTACTGCTAACTATGATTTTAGTTAAATATATATTTATTTCAAAACCTAATAATAATTTTATGATCTAGTTATTTATTTTGTTACCTAGTAACTTGTTTTTATATTCTGTTTATTTACTGTAAATGTCATTTGTATCTTTCTTCCTGATCAAGACGTACTGTTAATATATATTAATACAGAACTATAATATAAAAAAATATATTAAAACTAGAAATACTATTCATATTTAATAAGAGATAGGACGTAGAAATTTATTTTAAAGCGAAAAATAAAAGCACTTTTTCATAAACAAAAGATGTGAGAATACGGACGCATGATATTAGAAAATCTTAAAATAATTCAATATTTATTGCAACACGTTTTCATATAATGCAATGCGTTAAAATTCTTTGACCGATTTTTTTCTTTCTTTCCACGGCGAACAAGCTGCAGTCCGCGAGAGAACCGGGTATTGCGCAAAAGTTATTTTCAGTGCGCAAGCTTGGCTTTCGGTGTCGGTTTAGTGCTACCATCGTTCCGCGGAATATTTGTCGACGGAACAGTTTGAATGGTATTGGGATAGTTCCAGTGTTCGACTAAAGTAATTTGTAACCACTGGCATCCTGACTTGGCCTCTCCCCGGCAAACACAGGCGGAAAATTTCAAATCCCGGTAAAACGTTTGCGCGTTTAGCCCGAAGAACAAATTAGTCCTGCGCAAGTCTAACCATCCACCTAACCTAACCCGGAAACCGTGTCAAATATTCTTCTTTGCCGGGAGGAAAAGGGGATAGTGACTCTCGGTAGCAGCGTGCAGCAAATGTTTCAAATTGCTTCAAATGGATTGTGTACACGCGGGACTTGCTTGTTGGGTGGGCTTCACGTTTCGTCTCCGTCTCGCGGAGAACGGTTTTGCCATGCTTCGTTGCCTTTTCACAGTCGAATATTGGTTCAGGGAATTAATGGTTCTGGTTGAAGATGATATTAAAAGCCAATTGGGGATGTCAACAAATTTTCTTTGTTAGCTTTTGTTTCATTTGTCTTACTAATTAGGATGGAACGGTGGGATTTTTTTTAATGATATTTTGATATTTAAATAAATAATTATACTTTATTAATTAGCTTAACGCTAGTATAAAACACTACATAGAAATTTTACAATAGAAATAAAATTATGATATATGTACATTCTAAAAAAAAATCTAAAATAAAGTATAGTACATATAATCTCGCTAAAAGAAATTGATTAAACGAATTGTTTTATACGTTTGGTATGCTTGAGATAGTGCCTTGCGTGAGCGAAAGTTTCCAAGTAGTTAGAATAGAAGAGCATGTATGGCAGAGTGTCAGTATGAATGTGGATGAAGTTAAAATTTTCTAGATGTTTAATCTATATCATAGATCTATAAAAATAGTAAAAAAATCTTTCAGAACATATTATATTAAAATTAAAACTGCTTTAGGTTAAATATTTCTGTATTAATATTTATTTATAATCGAAGCCTTTATCAGGAAAAAATAATACAAATGACATTTACAATAAATAACAGGACATAGAAACAAGTTACTAGATAACAAATAATTATAACTACATCATAATTTTTTTATAAATTTTATTAATTAATTATTTATTTGTAACTTAGGAACTTATTTCTATGTTCTGTTTATTTACTGTAAATGTCATTTGTATCATTTTTCTTGATGAAGACAGACGTTGAGTTCGTCGAAACGTCAATTATTGATAAATATTAATACCGAACTTTAACCTAAAGCAATTTTATTTTACATCTATAAAATTATGAACACTGTTGTTGACTTATATAAAAAAAAAAACTTGTTTAATTATATTATATGAAAAATATTTGCTATAAAAAATTTTTTATTTTAACTTTTAATTAACTATGAAAGTTAGCATTTATGTGAAATATTTAATTACATAAAATAGCTTGCGTTGCAAACGCTAATAATGAATATTATATTACATTCATAAAAAATGCAAATAAATCTGAAGTAAAATATTTAATTTGAGTATAAAAAAAATTGCATATTGTTACGTACATTAAACAAGAAAAAATTCATATGTGTATTTATTATCCATTACAAAGTTTTTTTCAGAGTTTGTTATATATGTTAATAATTGTAGAACATATTTATTTCAGTGAAGGCTACTTTAGACGGTAACAATTTAACATAGTAAATATATATATATATATATATATACCGGGTGTTCGTTCGTTAAGTTTGTATGGGCGTTTAACATGTAATTTCGATAAATTGCGATATACTACTTTCTCGAGTAAAATTCGAAGAAATACTTAGAATACTTTTCGATAGGGCATAAAAGGTTCTATTATTTGGTTTTAGTTTTAATTTGCTAGCATATGCCGTTTGGGCGCTAGAATTTTTTTTTTTTGATTTTTTGGTTTTTATTTTTTTCTCAAAAACTATGAGGTGTAGGAAAATAAGCATTACATGGAAAAATGCGGAATTATGAGTACGATAATTGAGTGAAGAAACCATTATTCTACAATGCATCGTTTAGTAGAAAAAAATTTAAAATTGAATTTTTGGAAATTTGACAAGGGGGGACCCTTGGAATTTTTTCAAAATAAGACTTTTTTCAAAATTTGCTCAAAAAATCTGAAAAAATTTAGTAAAATCGAGAAAAAAATTAGCTACATAATAGCTAAGTAATAGCGTATGTCCTCACAAATCTGTCCCAAATATTTATTGAAAATATATATATATATATATATATATATATATATATATATATATATATAATGATGATTTATTTAAAATAGTTATTCATAAATTATAACCGTCCAAAGTGGGCTTTACATCGCTTGTTTAACTATCATATATCAAATTATTAATAAATTATGGTAATAGAGTGACCACGTTTGTAATAAATTGGCTATTTTTATAAAGTTTAGCAGAAATATAATGACGCAATATTTTTTGCTATATTGATGTTCGAATTTATTTGTTCCGATCGGTTTTTGTTTGGCAAGAATATTTTTATGTGTTTGTCAGTGTCCAGTGCAACGTAGGGTAGTACATTATTAATACGAGAGATAAAGCAACGCAATTTTTCTTTTTTAAAGTTTACTTTTTTTAAATATATAATAGGTTTCTCGTACATGGCTTCCAGCCAACAACAATATATCTAAAAAAAAGAAAGAAAGAAAGATCAGTTTCAAACGCCCTAAATTTACTTAAAGGACTTTATGGATTTTAACCTAAATTCATGCTACTTTTATAGTTTGCTTTTTAAATGCCCGACTTGTAAAATGAATTTCAGCAAGAAATTTTAGAAGAGCTCTTTTCAAGTGTTACATAAAAACTGTGAGAAAAAGTTTTGCTAGTAAATTTTTAATTATTGCTTTATTTTTATAAATTTTAAAAATTTTCTTTTTTGTTATTTAATCTCATTATAAATATATTTTATGTTACATTAAACATTTATTTGATTAAATTAATAATAGTAAAAGATCTTTCAGAATTCATTATATTAAAATAAAAAGGTTTCAGGATTTAATTCTGTATTAATATTAATTAACAATTGACGTTTTAACGTACTCTACGTACATATATCATCAGTAAAAATGATACAAATAACATTTAGAGTAAATAAACAAAACATATTAATAAGTTACTAGGTAACAAAATAAGTAATTAGATCAGAGAGTACGTTGAGAATATGTTTATTATTAATAAAAATTAATACAGAACTATATCCTAAAGTCGTTTTATTTTATTATATTATTACATTTCTTAAAACAATTTAAATTTGCTTCGTTTAAATTTCTAACAGCAGATTGATAAGAGAAGCAATAGAAATTTATAAAGAAAGGGATAACATCAATCATTTATTTAAATAAAATTTAGCTTTCCTTAATTGTAAATTTATAAATTTATGATTTAGTTACTTATTTTGTTATCTAGTAATTTGTTTCTATGTTCTGTTTATTTATTGTATATGTCATTTGTATTATTTTTTCTCATGATAATGAACATTTTGCAATGCTTTGTTATAATTTTGTATTTGTATATTTTTCATTTTAATTATTATAGATATTGTTTCAATATTCTCTTCATATTTTGATTACTTATTTACAAATTGTACGCACTTGATGTTTTTTTTAGATAATTTATGTATTATATTTTGTATCGTTTACGTCATTTAATTGGGCTGTTGGCCTGTTTGGCGTAACTAAACAAATAAAATAGAAAATTTTATACAATGAATTTTGATATAAATTGCTTAATAATGTAATAAAATGTTTGGTGATTTTTCGTGAAATATTTTTGTTGGAAATACGACTACAAAGCTCTATTATACGTACTAACAGAACAAAATTGAAAGGATAAATGCGAGTCGACTCGATCTACAATAGAATCATCGAATAATCTGAAAGTTTTCCTCTTTGAAACGAAAACGCGATGTGGCGATGTGGCAATATGCTGTCTGTAATCACTTGACTTTTACTCGAATTGAAACAAAACATTTTGCTGTTATTAAATTACACTTTGATCTAAGCCACAAGCGCCAAAAACTCCGCCACTAATCATAAAAGTTGCACTAGACGCAATTTACAAAATTACTTGTAATGCGAGCAATATTTTAGCTGGTTTCATTCAGTTTTTAAACAATTTGAACTAAGTATATTAAAATAAAACGGCTTTAGGATTAAGTTTTGTATTAATTAATAATCGATGTTTCGACGAACTCATTGTATGTCTTCATCAGGAAAAAAGGTACAAATAACATTTACAAAATAACTAACTAGATCATGAAATTTATAAATTTTTAATAAAAAAATTGTCTAATGTACGTTTGGTAAAAAGAATTTATATGAATGATTTTGAAGGCATATATTCGTGGACAACCGATGAGTAGCTAGAGTGGTATGATTGAGAGAGTGGCTTGCGTGAACGAAAGTTTTCAAATAGTAGGAATAAAAGAGCATGTATGAGAGGTGTTATGAATGTTGATGAAGCTAAAGTCGTCTGGATAGGAATGTTGGAGAAAATTAATTTTGGGATAGTGGAAAGAGTTTATGCAACATTGTTTTTGGGTACATGGCGTGATTGTGTATGTACGTCATTTGATAATTGCTTCAATAATTAAAGTAATTTATTTTCTAGAAGAATTAGTTTTCGAAATTTCTTACGATAAACAGATGTATTTCATTTAATATTATAAATGTAATTAAAATTTTATAAAAAAGAAAGTTGGAATTATTTTCTTAGAACATTACATTTTTCCACATGACTGGCATTTCTTCTTTTGAACTTATTTAAAAGATGAAATGTATCTAAGAAAAAGAAAAAAAAAACGGTGTTACTTTACCTTTGAGAGCGGTGCATTAGTTTTATATACTTTTTCTCTGTTTTTCTTCATAAAAATAATAATGTTTCACTGGGAAAAAAAACAAACTAAAACTCGATAATGTTCAGGGACCTGAATAACACGATATGAAACCGGCCGACGTAAATTTAAATTAATGTCATTTGAAGTTAAGCAGTAATATTATATAATTAACCCGGATTTACCCTTCGTAATTTATTATAAAGGTGTTTCATCCTTAGCCCATATTAAAAAAGGTAATTTTCACTTATTATTTTGAACCTGAGACGAGGAATTTGGCGGTCGCAGTTAGCTGAGTTTAGGAATAATGGGTTCGTTGCCATTCAGTGAAATATACGATTTTAAGGCGATATATTGAAAAATTATATAAAAGCAACACTGTAAAAAAACTAGCAAAATTACAGAAAAATATTAATAAAATTTTACTATGAAAAATCTGTAATTTTATTTTACTATAAATATTCTATATTTTTACCTCAAAATTCTGTATTTTTTTACATAATTCGTAAGTAAAAATGATCTAATAAGTATGTAAAATTGTTTACTTTTTGCAAATCGCATCATATACTTAATGTAGAATTACATGTTGGTGGTATAACTTCTTAAATTATTATAAAATTACAGCTTGCAATAATAATTGTAAAATACATGCTTGATCTAAACTTCTAAATGTATATAATTATACCAACAATAATATCACAGAACTAAATAAATTTTACCTATTTAAGGAAAATTTCTGACACCAAATTTACTGAAATTCTATAAGTTTACTAAAAGAGACCATACTAAAAAAAAAACTGTAATATTACATATATATCTATCTCGTTGGTAATATAATATTACATAATGTTTGTAATAGTTTAGATATTATGTATTTTTAAATAATTATGAATAAAATTACAGCAGTTGCATAATTATACCTAGAAATACTGGGCATCATAGTGTCTCATGGTTTATAGGTAAAATTACATAATTTTTTTTATGGTGAAAGTCAAAACATATTATATTTATGTAAAATATTATACAGTATTTTTTATAAAAAAAAAATTTACAATTACAACAATTGTACAACAATTGTAGTTCTATATCAATATTTATTAATGTACGTTGAGTATTAATAAATATTAATACAGAACTGCAACCTAAATTGTTTTATTTCAATATAATGAGTTTTAAAAGATTTTTTACTAAGTTAAATACATCGTTAGTGTGTTAGTGAAAACACAAAATAACAGTTTAAACTTTTTTACGTGTTTCAATATTTGATTAATCTAATTTCTGCTTAGTTTTAAGTGTCAACCGTGCAAGGAAAGTTAGGGCAAGACAAAAATAAGTATAAGTAGCCTGCTTAAACGACCATTATCGTAAATAACAGCTCTTAAAAAAACTAGAGTTTTATTTTTCAGTTTATAGCTGCAAGCCGACCGTAAGGTAAATTACATAGGTATATAGAGCCAGTAGCTGTATGCCATGTTTATATTAAGTTCAGGAAAATGTAGTAGACGTAGCTGTAAAATAGCTATTTCCCTAACAACTTATATTCAGCGAAGCAAAAAAAAAAACTATCATTTGTTCATCGATCATTGTTAATAAAGACTGCTCGATATACTACGTATTCAATATATGTAAAACATGTGTCTTAAATTGAAGTTTTAAATTATAGTTTATTTATAGACTATTATAAATAATTATGTTTGCCTTCGTTTTAAAATCAATTTAAATAAATAAATAACGAATGTTTACGTTGTAGCTAGTTCTTTACCGAAATCGAATATAACATACAATATGCTCATATTTAATAAAATTGCAGCTTGAATTAGAGTATAATTTCTATTATCTAAAAATAAAAAGGCTTTAGGATTAAGTTCTGTATTAATTTTTATTAAAATTCGACGTATTCAACGTACTCCGTGTACATTATCCATCAAGAAAAAATTATACAAATGACATATACAATAAATAAACACTATAGCCCGTAATCCCACCTCTTTTGTTTATGAAAAAGTGCTTTTATTTTTTGCTTTCTATTTATTTGTATTTTTGATACATTTTTTTATATCTATATTATAAAATTCAAATTAACTAATTAATTTTATGTAGTAATTTAACGTCACTTTTTAAAATCACTTTTAAATGAGACGTGAGAATATGGGTCTATTTTATTAAAATAAAAAGACTATAGGATTTAATTCTGTATAAATTTTATTTAAAAAATCGACATTTCGACGTACTTTACATACAACATCATCAAGAAAAATGATACAAATGACATAGGTATACAATAAATAAATAGAACATTAGAAACAAGTTACTAAGTAACAAAATAAAATTTATAAATTATTAATTAAAGGAAGTTAAATTTTATTTAAATTAGTTACTTGTCACACTAATTGATGTTATCTTTTTCTTTACAAATTTTTATTGGTTGTCTTATATTGATGGATCTTGCAATTATTATAGTATCTTTGAATTTTACATCATGAAGATTATTTAACGAATGTTATTCAATAACAGATCACAATTACGTTGTACTTGTTCCGTGTTCATTTATTTAGTCACCTTTTCGAAACTGCAAGTTTTGCGTTTGCATAAATCAGCGGCGAATTTCGCCCAGTTATCTAAACTACTGATATTTTAAGACAAGCAGTTGATCAAACTGATATGTTCGATTATGTTTAATTAATTCCTGATCTTGTGAAATTTTTTTTATTTTACTAGAATTATATTCGATAGTACTTTACATGCGACTTCCATGCTGATATATATACAGGGTGATTTGTAATTAATTGGAAATATTTTAACTGGAGTATCCTGGGCTCAGAATATGAAGATTTGACCCAAAACACTTAGATAAAATGTGGCTCCTTACTGAGTTACAGGGTGTTTTATTTAAAAATTTAAAAACGATTTTTGCCCAGTACTTAAAAACTATTTGACGTATCCTTATCATACTTGGCAGAAAGTGTAGGTACCGTACACCATACTAAATTATGTTAAACAAAAGTTTCTGGCTAGTGCCAGTGGCGTACAACAGGGGCAAGTGAGAGGTTGATCCTTCCTAAATTCTACGCCACTGGCGGAATTGTCATTTTAGCACAATTTTTAGATTCTACAATACTTTCTGTGTAAAAAACATACTCTTTCTTCGTAACGATAAAGTCACTGTTTTTCGAGATATTTAAAGTTAAACATAAAGCTGCACACTTGGGATATTTTCAAAATTTGCTCAAAAAATCTGAAAAAATTCAGTAAAATAGAGGAAAAAATTAGCTACATAATAAATAAGTAACTTTTTTCTCTAACTCATTCTGGTTTGGCAGGAAAAATTATTGAAAATTTATATTTTTTGCATTTTAATTTTTTATTTTCAATAATTTTTCCTGTCAAACCAAAATGAGATAGAGAAAAAAGTTGCTTAGTTATTATGTAGCTAATTTTTTTCTCTATTTTACTAAATTTTTTCAGATTTTTTTGATCAAATTTTAAAAAAAATCCAAGAGTGCATCTTACGTTTAACTTTAAATATCTCGAAAAATAGTGACTTTATCGTTAGGAAGGAAGAGTATGATTTTTACACAGAAAGTATTGTAGAATCGAAAAATTGTGCTAAAATGACAATTCCGCCAGTGGCGTAGAATTTAGGAAGAATCAACCTCGCACTTGCCCCTGTTGTACGCCACTGGCAGAAGCCAGAAACTTTTATTTAACATAATTTAGTATGGTGTACGGTACCTACACTTTCTGCCAAGTATGATAAGGATACGTCAAATAGTTTTTAAGTACTGGGCAAAAATCGTTTTTAAATTTTTAAATAAAACACCCTGTAGCTCAGTAAGGAGCCACATTTTATCTAAGTGTTTTGGGTCAAATCTTCATATTCCGAGCCCAGGATACTCCAGTTAAAATATTTCCAATTAATTACAAATCACCCTGTATATATATATATATATATATATAAATATATAATTAAAATAATTTGAACTGAATATGCAATAACTTATGAAATAAATTTAATTAAAATCGATAATTAATTAATAAATACTTCGTATATAATAAAAGTTAATTAAAATTCTACCTACCGTTGCAACATTTTACTGCGTATTTTTCCATATTATTAAATAAAAAAAATCTGTAACCAAATTGAAAGAAAAATTGATTTTAATGTTTACATTTTTAGCTTGTGGTAGAAAAAAATTTGCTCAACGTTGTTCAGGGTTCCAACATCATATATACATTCATACATATTTTCATTCAAAATTTCCATTTTCAATCTACTTTTACCTACTCACCTGGCAATACTGTAAAACGCACAACGTGGCACCATATATTTGCATAATAAAAAAAACTGTGCGAAAAATACACAATATTCTATGACGACGTTCATTATATACAATGAAAACACTATAATTAATATGTTTATCCACACAGCATACGTCATTGCAAAAATGTTCTACATACATAAATTTAAATTAAAACTTTATTATCAGTTAGCTAGCTACGTAAAAACTGTGTAAGATTGGATAAATATTTTGTTTAAATTCATTTTTTCTAAAGTGTTTTTACGTTAGTTTATCACAATTAAAACTTATTTGACACGTAATCTACAGGGTGTAACAGGACAACTATTCCTAATTTTCAGAAATGATAGAGTGCACTTAGAGAAACATTTTTTATTAATAAACTAGTGTCCGGAAATTTCTCGGTGCCAAGATACACTAGATATCGTTAAAAACAATCTTAATCAAAACATCAAAGAGTAGTTAAGTTCAGGAACATTTTATTAGAAATAATAGCGCATTAAACTTTATAAAAATTGTTCGAAGTTACGACCACCATTTTCGATACACAAGTTGTAACGATGTACAATTGACTGCCGAAAAAAAAAAAGAAAAAAAAATTTCGGACACTAGTTTATTAATAAAATATGTTTCTTTATGTGCCCTCTATCATTTCTGAAAATTAGGAATAGTTATTCTGTTACACCCTGTATATTAATAAAATAAAATGGATTTAGGTTGCGGTTAGTCAATTAAGATGGTTCGGACATGTTGAGCGAATGTCTAATGAACGTTTGGTTAAAAAGATTTGTTTGAATGATTTTGATGGTATACGTTTGCGTGGACGTCCGATGAGTAGTTGGAGTGATATGATTGAGAGTGTTTTGCGTTAGCGAAAGTTTCCAAGTAGTAGGAATAGAAGAGCATGTATGAGAGGAATTATGAATGTGGATGAAGCGAAAGTTGCTTGTTTGGATAGGAGTGTTTGGAGGCGACTGATTTCGGGATAATGAAAAGAGTTCGTGCCACATCCTTTTGGGTACATGGCGTGATTGTGTATGTATGTAATAATCGTCCTACTCAACATACTCTAGATCTTCATCAGGAAAAATGATGAAGACGAGTTTTAAGTTCGTTGAAACGAGAATGATAGAATGCAAGAGGTCAATACGTCTAAATCATCCAGATAAATCTGCTATTGCTCAACATGCTTTAGAATATTTTCATGATGTAAAATTCGAAGATACTGTAATAATTGCAAGATCAATCAAAATTAACAGCAGATTGATAAGAGAAGCAATAGAAATTTATAAAGATAAAACATCAGTCAGTGTGACTAATAACTGATTTAAATAAAATTTGATTTTTTTTAAATTAAAAATCTATAAAATTTTATTATCTAGTTACTTATTTCGTTACTTAGTAACTTGTTTCTATGTTTTGTTATTTACTGTAAATGTCATTTCTATCAATATTTCCTGATGAAGACGGACGATGAGTGTGTCGAAATGTCGATTATAAAATATTGATACAGAACTTTAACCTAAAGCAGTTTTATTTTAATATAACATGCGCTCACAATTGCAGACTTTCAACGCTACACTTAACAACGCTACTTATATTGTTTTCAAAAAACAATTCGCTTCTTACCACTTTGACTGAAAGGAAAAGGATTATAGTGTTTGGTACGGTGTTTGTAACATTGTCCAAAATTAAAACAAAATGTATAGAAATCCTTTATATAGCCTCCAGATCAGACAAATCTGAACTTAGTTTATGAGGATGTATATGTGTGCATCGTCAGTTTTTATTATTTTTTTTTTTAATGTAACAATTAATTATAATATATAAGAGAAGCAATTGAAATTTATAAGGAAAAAAAAAACAACATCAATCCCTGTGAAGGCATTGAGTTACATAAAATTTGGCTTCCATTAATTAAAAGTCATAAAATTTTATGAACTAGTCACTTATTTGTAACCTAGTAACTTATTTCTATGATCTGATATTTACTGTAATATTATTTGTATCATTTTACCTGATGAAGACGAGCGTCTAGGTTCGTCGAAACGTCGATTATAAATTAATTTTAATAAAAAACTTAAACCTGAAGCAGTTTATTTTATTCAATGTCTTTAAATTTTTTTTTACTAGGTTTAATAATTCTTTTGTTTAAATTTATATATTATCCGCACATTTATTTATCAAATTATTTATTTCATTTTGCCATGCGAAACTCGTATTACTGTTTCAATTCGAAAAATCGCAAAACGATATAAAAGAAATATTAATTTCATAACAAAACGAATTGATCTAAATACGTCAATCTAAAACAATTTCCTAAATAAAATATCCAACTTAAGCGAAACAGCATACAAAAACAAGTCTTTCTCTCCCTGAAACGGGAAAAAAACGCCACTGCTGGGGCAACTACGGTTAAAATACGTTAGTTGGGAAACTGGTTGCATGTTTCGACGGTATGTATGGTTCAAGCAAATGGTTGCGAGCGTATAAGCGTGTTCTCGATGTTTTTCGTCTACAACTCACGCGCTTGTCGGACAAAAAACACGCAATAACATCATCTTTTGGCAATGAAGTACGTACATAGTGTTCTATTTTGATTGTTAGGTCTCTGTAAAGCTAGATATTTTGTAATAATATTTGTAATATGTAAATATATGTAAAAAAATTTTTTACGAACAATTTATTAATTAGTATAATGTTTCTTTGTAAATCAGACAAAGTTTTATACATCAACAAAAAAATTTGTTTTTATTATTTATAATTTATTTTATTTTAACTTTTAACAATCAAAAATAATTTTAATCTCAAACACCATGTCCAAATTTCATGAATTCTACATAAACATATGTGTTTGTTTTCGCGAGCTTCAACCACTAATACTATTCTCTTCGAACTTTTCCCTGAAGATGGCCTAAAATAAGGCCGAAAGCTCGGAATTAAATTCAAATAGAGTTTTGAATTATTTAGCTCTACGTTGATGACCGATATCCCAATATCTCCTATTTTCTAAATATAATCTTACTGTCAAAACCTTACATTTCTATATATATTTGTATCTATGTCTGTACATCTTTGTATTGACTGATGGTTCTGTGGTGTACACAGCAGATTTTTTTAATTTGCAATTATAAATAATGATATTCTATATACTTAGCATGCTGTATTTTTAGAAATAACCATAAACTTACTTAAAGTGGACATAAAGAACAGGACATTCTGTACAGACGTCCACGAAAAATAGGCGAGTTTCGATTTCATGCTCACGATGAATAGAGCGGACTCGTAATGGTGGCGCTAGTGTAGCTGTGGGTGTAGGGGAGGGGGGTGAGGTGGATGTCTGAAAGGAGAGTTAAAATTTGAAAGCGCCCGTAAAAACAATGTCGTATCATTCATTTTACGCTGGCGCGAATAATGTACAGTCTTTCGGGGAAGTTGCGTATAATGGCGGGATTTTTTTTTCCCCGGTTGGTGGTGATGCGAGGTTAAATATTTTATCCATTTTTTTTTCTCTGTTCTGTTCTGTAGTGTGGTTCCAACGAATGGCATGGAAGTTATTAATGAATGAGAAATTTTATTTTAGATTTATGGCGCAATGAAATAAAATTACTAGAATTTTGGATGTGTAGTTTAACATGGTAAAAGACAAAAATATTTGAAAAATAGCAAATGTAAATTTGTTTATTGCTACAACAAAGAAAACTGGTTTAGATTGTAGTTCTGTATTAATATTTATTAATGATCGGCATATTCTATGTACTCAACGTATGTTTTAATCAGGAAAATTGATACAAATGACATTTACAGTAAATAAACAGAACATAGAAACAAGTTACTAGCTAACAAAATACAAGTAACTAGATCATAAAATTTTTATAAATTTTTAATTAAGGGAAGTTAAATTTTATTTAAATCAGTTACTAGTCACACTAATTGATGTTTTTTTCTTCATAAATTTTTGATGCTTCTCTTAACAACTGATATATTTTGTATTATTTTTAGAAATACAAATAATACAAAATATTTTAGTATCTTTACAAGATTATTTATATATAAATGCTGAAGTAAGTAATATTACATACATTTTGTTAAGTTACTGACTTCTTTAAATTTACATATTAAACAGGAGTTAGAGTTTTACAGTGTGAATTCCTCTACCAAAAAATTCGCTTTGTATAAACAAGTACTTTACAAAAATTACTAGAGTAGGGTAATTTGGAGAAAAATATGCTAGTACATAAAATAAAACGGTTTTAAGTTGTAGTTCTGTATTAAAAATATCGTAATTTAAATAAAAACCTTGGACAATTGTTTTACTTCAGTTTAGTATGTAAAAATTTGTAGAAGTCCTTATTTTCACAAATTTTAAGGGAAATTTTTACGTTATAGAAATATAAAATACCTATATTTTATGTAAGTAATTAATAATATATAATATGGTAAATTAATTATTTTAATTAAAATTCCAAAATTATATTATTTTTACAGAAAATTTATGTTTTGCTGGAACAATATGTAATTTTTTTACTATGGTTTTTATGTAAAATGGCAACTTTTTTTTACAGTGTGCGTCTAAACGTCGTTTATTAATGAAAATGAATACAGAACTATATCCTAAAGCAGTTTTATTTTAATTTAATGAGTTCTGAAAGATTTTTTACTATGCTTGTACATGTTACCGCTAAATTTACTAAATTAAATCTTATCACATAACTTATACATACATACATACAAAAGGGTGTGGCACAAACTTTTTTCAACACCCCGTAATCAGTCGCCTCTTAACATTCCTATCCAAACAAACAACTTTTGCTTCATACCATTAAAATCATTCAAATAAATCTTTTTAACCAAACGTTCATTAGACATTCGCTCAACATAACTTATCTACATATTTAATATTTTTTAGGAAAACATTCTTTATTTTTTATATAATTTATTAATTATTCATTGTCAAAAATACATATTGATTGCTTTCTATAGTAATTGTCTGAAGAAAACGGAAGTATTATTGTTATTCTTTAAAGGGCAATAAAACGCAAAATGGGCTTCTATTTTAGATGAAGTGAGCGATAAGTTTTGTTGGTGATTGTACCCATCGCCTTCGTATACGTTCTTTATAAGCAGAAACATTTGGAAAGTAATATTGCGTCTTGTAGCAGATAAGAGATAATCATAAAATGAAGTTATTGCATCTAAATCCTGAGTCTTATGGCTTGGCAGACGCTTGTACAACTGAACGCGCAGCATCCAAAATGCGGTATTTGGTATTTGCAAGTGGCGCGAATATAAAAAAAATACGTTTTTGGAAATGCAAATTTAGTGATTCGAGAATCACATTTTATGTATTATTCGACAATTTATAAAAATCTTTAAAGGCTTTTATCAACATTAATATGGAAAGTAATTTGTAAGTTGTAATTTTTTAGTATTAAATTTTATTAATTAGATATTTATTCTGAAGATGGCATAAACCGAAACGCGTCAACTCGAAACAACTATCAATATATTTGATACGAAAGCCCTAAGAGAGCTTTGATAACAAGTATGAAGTACTTGTTCCGTGATCATTGGTTTAGATACTATTCGAAATTGCAAATCATGCGTTAGCATAGAGCAGCGACGAATTTCGGCCAGTAATCTAAACCACAGATGTTTGAAGACAAGAAGCTACAGTGGTTTCAAACTACAGTGTCCAATTTTAGTAGATCTGGTAACTTATTTAACACAGCAAAATATTTTTCAGAACTCATAGTATTAATATAAAAACAGTTTTAGGTTTAAATTCTACTAATTATTTATATAAAAAAATGTATTAACTGATAAATTTTTGACCTAATAAAGACCAGCGTTTAGCTTTCATCGAAACATCGTTTAATAAGAATAATTAACAGAATTTAAACCTAAATCTGTTTTTATATTAATACTATTATATATTTTAATGTCATTGATAAATTTTAACCTAATGAAGAACGAGCGTTCAGTTTCGTCGAAACGTCGTTTTTATATAAAATAATTAACAGAATTTTATCCTAAAACAGTTTTTATATTAATACAATGAGTTCTGAAAAATATTTTATTATGTTATTAAAATAAATATTCAACACTTTACATTCGGATAATTTTGGTGGAGGTGCCATTTAAGATTGATAGAAAAATATTTTATTACATTATATAACACATTTTTAACAGTGCCGGTTTAATATAATAATCATCGCTTTCTACTACTCGTAATAGAATATACTATATTCTGATGCTTTTACCACAATCATATTTTTGGGCTAATTGAAGCAAATGTGTAGTAATTTTTTACACATTAATTTTATAATAATATTTACATTTATAAACCTACTTCATACGTATATATATATATATATATATATATATATATATATGTGTGTGTGTTTGTAAGGTTTACATATAACATATTTTAGTCTAAATTCAGATATAATATACCTTGGAAATGGCAGAGCTTGTAAGCCATTAGAAGGGTTTTAGAAAGTGGATTAAGTTAAATAATACTCCATTCACCGTTTTTGGAAGTCAATGTTTGTATAATTTCGAATAATATATAGAGTTGAGACTTCGTATATATACAGAAAATGGGGTCCCACTGGTGTTTTATTTCCCAATTATGACGATTCTAGTGTGGTAAATCATAAAATTTGTTTACGTAAGAATAAAACAATAATGTTGTCATAGAAATAAATGCTAATGTAGACGAAATATATGTGTGTGTGTGAATTGGTAGATATTTATATGAGTTGACTATATTATATACATATCTTTTCGTGTTTCGAGAAGGAATTTGCAATTGTAATTCGTTAAGTAGAAAACTGAATTAAATACGTAAGTTTCTAATATTATTCTTCAATTTGGTTTCTTAAAGTGTTGTTTAATAGGAAACACATGCTACGGCTTTGTTACATTATTTATTAATTGCTTTTTACGGCAACATGACGCAAAATCGAAACACAATCTTGTTTTTGAAATGGGGCGAATTCAGGGGCTAATCGATTATTAATGTAATTAACGAAGAGTTTAAATAGATGTTTCTATAATAGAACTAACATCAGTTAATTTAAATTTGTTGTTTTGATGCTTATGTTGATGTATGGTTGTGAATGTTGGGTTTGGCTGCAAAAGCATACAAGGAAAAGGAAAATAACTGTTGTGGAAATGAGATTTTTGTGTGGTGTATATGGTATAACTACACTGTAAAAAAATTATAAAAATAATATAATTTTGTAATTTTAAGTAAAATAATTAATTTGCCATATTATATATGTTTTTTTATCGAAAAAGTAAATAATTACTAACATAAAATATACGTATTTTATATTAATATTATGTAAAAATTTTCTTGTGATATCTGTACATTTACATATTAAACCGGTGTAAATCAATTGCCCCGGGTTCTTATCGAATTTTTTTACAGTGTAGAAGGAATCGCGTACGAAATAGATTAGTGTATGATGAGTGCGATTATTGAAGAAAAATGTTATTGCAAAAGTTGCCGTGTCAGTTACTTAAGTTAAGTTAGTCATCTTGAGTGAACGTTTGAAATAAATGTATGTGAATAATTTTGAAAGTACATATATATTTGCGTGGACGTTTGATGAGTAGATAGAGTGGTTTGATTGAGAGAGTTGTTTGTTTGAGCGAATATTTTCAAACAGCAGGAATAGAAGAGTGCGTATTAGAGGAATCATGAATATGGATGAAGCTAGAGTTGCTTGTCAGGATAGGAATGTTTGGAGGAAACTGATTTCTGGATAGTGGAATGGGTTTATGCTACATGGAATTGTCAATTAACTTAACTAGACGTAATATTTTATTAATACACTTGTTGTAGTTATGTTTGGTGCTTCCACCAGTGGTGTATAATAATGTAATTATTGTACTAGTACCATAATGACCTCTTTCTATATAAGCAACACAGTAACGTAATATTAATTTTATGATAAGCTTGAAGAAATTTTTTTTAAAATTTATTTTATTGTTTATCAGCATAATATAAATTCCGAATATCATATTTAAAAGAATAAACATAAGTTTTAGGGAAATTTGTAGCAGAATAAAATAAAAACATTTTGTCACAGACGACAGCCTGTATACAAAGCAACTCATAAGAAAACGAGATATCGAGAACAGAACTTTATGTTAAAAAAAAAAGTTAAAAAAGTTTTTTTTTTTGTTGACGTAGACAACGTACAAATTTCTTTCGTTTTATTTTTTGTCATTACACAAAGTTGTCAAAGTAGCATAAACAATGTTTTTTTATACGGCCAGTAACTTTAATTTATGTATATATATTTTTTGTTTGTTAC
The DNA here is from genome assembly GCA_963966155.1 of Clivina fossor. NCBI lineage: Eukaryota > Metazoa > Arthropoda > Insecta > Coleoptera > Carabidae > Clivina > Clivina fossor. Next base: position 2,889,347 of record OZ014571.1, on the reverse strand, counting down.
AAATCAATATCTGATTGGTTGTTACTGTTCAAAAAATAAATGTTTATCTACATAAATAAAAAAATATATACAGCTTATTATTGGATAGGTTGGATTAAAAGGTTAAATATATGCATATTAATGTCGAAAAAAACTTTTGTTCTTGGGTCCTGAACCTGCGTTATGATTAATTATAATGTTGTTAAATGCATTGCTAAACACAATAACGAACCTGATAGGGAATTTAATAACATTATAATTAAATATATGCGGCGAAGAATTATGACGGTGAAGAATAATATTGATAGTATCAGTTAGATAAAATCAGGCACAACACAACTGTTAAAAGAATTTACAATGATTATCGTTGGACACTTTGTTACCAATGATAATCATGTAAATTTACGGCAAAATATATCCTTACAATCATTTTTTTTTTTAAATATAAAATTACAATTCAGAAATGTAATGCATTTGTGTTATTGTAAATTTATATATGTAATATTTCAATTATCTAAAGTTGTTGATGAAGCTATTATATTAAAATTTAAAAATAAAACGGCTTCAGGTTTAAGTATTGTATTAATATTTATTTTCGATAAACTCAACGTTTGTCTTCATTCAGGAAAACTGATACAAGTGACATTTCTAGTAAATAAACAGAACATAGATCTAGTTACTTATTTTGTTACCTAGTAACTTTTTTTTTATGTTCTGTTTATTTACTATAAATGTCATTTATATCTTTTTTTCCCGATGAAGACGTATGTTTAGTTCGTCGAAACGTGTTATTCATATATATATATATTAATACTAAACTATAATCTAAAGTTATTTTGTTTTAATATAATGAGCTCTGAAAGACTTACATAATATTGTTGTATATTTACAAGAAATAAAGATATAAATGAAAAAATATATAAAAATTATAATATTCTAGAATTATTATAAATTTTTTTAGTAATATTTACAGATTTTTAAATAAATTTACAACTAAATTTTAAAAATACAATCAAATACATAATAAAATTAGTATAATTTACACCCATTTTCTACAGTGCACATATAAAAAAAAAACTCAAAGACAGCAATAAGCTCCTTCATTTTATATTGTTTTTTTGTTTTGTTTCAGGAGTCGTGAAGACGACGACACGGCCGTGTATACGTATGACGCGCGTCCGGGCGTTGCGGCTGCAACAACAGCCGTTTCGGTGGCGGCGCCGGGCGGTAGCCACTGGGCAGATCGTTCGTTAGGTGACCGTGCGTACATGCGTCTCACACCGACAGACGCGCGCCTCACACTAGACCCGGTGCACGCCGAAGATGAGGGTACGTACCGTTGTAAAGCCGATTTCCGACGGTCGGCACCCAAGACCACTCACGTGAATCTTACGGTTATTGGTGAGTATTTTATATTATAATTAAAAGAAATTAAATGTTCGGTTGAAGATTGTAAGTTTTTTTTTTTTGATTTTTTCTTTATTGATCAGATCAACCATAATATAGATGAGGAAACATAACATAATGTTTTGTTATATTGATAATTATATTAGGTTTCATTGCCACTGCATGGCGAGTCCATTTTAGATACACTGCAAAGAAAAATAGCGAAATTATAAAAAAATAGTAGTAAAATTTTACTATAAAAAATCTGTAATTTTATTTTACTATAAATATTCTGTATTTCTACTTCAAAATTCTGTAATTTCTACATAATTTATAATAATTATATAAAGTAAGTAAATATGACCTAATAAGTATGTAAAATTGCTTAATTTCTGGAAATTGCATCACATATTTAATGTAGAATTATGTATTGGTAGTATAATTTTTTAAATTATACAATATTATAGTTTGTATATTAATATCTGTATTAATTCATCAAAATAATGAGACTTAGTACATATTTTATTTAATAATACATATTAATAAAATATTTTAAGTGTAAATTCATTCAGTTTAAAATACATCTTTTATGTAAATTTAGAAATGTATGTAATTATACCAGCAATAATATTACAGAACTAACCAAATTTTACATATTCGTAAAAAATGTGCTGATAGCAAATTTACTGAAGTATGTATATAATATTACAGTTTTATAGTAAAGTTTATTTTAGTAAATTTACAGAACTTTAGTAAATATGCTGTCAGGAATTTTTCAGAAATAGTTAAAATTTATTTAGTTATGTAATATTATTGTAGGTACAATTACATACATTTCTAAATTTACATAAAGGACGTATTTTGAAGTGAATGAATTACACTTAAAATATTTTATTAGTATAATTTTATACAAAATATGTACTAATCGTAAGTCGCATTATTTTCATGAATTATTACAGATATTAATATGCAGGCTGTAATTTTACATAATTTAATAAGTTATACCAACAATACGTAATTTTATATAAAATATATGATGCAATTTGAAAAAAAGTAATCAATTTTACATACTCATTTTTACTTATTTTATGTGATTATTATGAATTATGTAAAAATTATAGAATTTTGAGGTAGAAATACAGAATGAAATTACAGATTTTTTATAGTTAAATTTTACCACTATTTTTCTATAATTTTGCCATTTTTTTAACAGTATAAACAAGAGAACAGACGCATCAGTTTGTCAGTTTTTAAACTAACGTATTGACAGTTTCAATTATCTACTATTTTTAGTTATTCACTTTTACTGTCGTGAAACTATCATTTATTGTCTATAGACAGAGAGATTGATTATTCGACTAAATTTATAATTGAAACGATAGAACGCTTCTGTAAATTGACTTTTAAATCTCGTTATCTCTCGTACGACAATCTCATTTTCGACCTTATTTCTCACAACGTATGCTCGCCTGTGTTACACGAACAAATATTAGTTTTAGCAGTCTTTTAAAATAATGTTCTTATAATCAAAGTTAATTGATAATAAAACTGCTTTAGGTTGTAATTCTGTATTAATAATCGATGTTTCAACGAATCAGAAAAAATTACATTTACTGTAAATTAACAGAACATAGATAAAAGTTACTAGGTAATAAAATACAAGTAGTTAGATCATAAAATTTATACATTTGGCTTCCTATAATTATAAATTAGAAATGATACAAATAACATAAATAAACAGAACATGGACACATGATGAAGATTTATAAGTAAGATTATCAGTAAGTATTAATGCAGAACTTCAACCTAAAGCCGGTTTATTTTAATATAATGAGTTGTGAAAGATTTTAAAGATAATTAACTACACTATAAAAAAAATTAGGTAATTTTTCATAAAAACTTGGGGCACCTGATTTACACCAGTTTAATATGTAAATTTAAAGATATCAGGATAATTTTTACACAATATGTTTATAAAATAGATATATTTTATGTAAGTTTACTTACTTTTTCGGTAAAATTATATACCTATATAATATACTAAATTAATTATTTTACTTAAAATTGCAAAGTTATAATATTTTTACAGAAAATTTATCGTTTTGCTGAAATAATAATAATAATAATATACTTTTTTTACAATGATTTTTATATAAAATAGCAACTTTTTTACATTGTATATTATTTTGATGTTTTTATTCACGACAAAAATTAAATGCCATATTTATGAGTTTCAATCTCATCAATTTACATTACTGTAAATTTTATATAATATTTGAAAATAAATTAAATTTTTTATTTGAAATATAAATATTTTAAATATTTTCAATGTGATAATACTAAGAAAACTACATAGTTTTGATATATGTATTTAAGTATATGACTTGTGAAAAACTCAGCACATACATTATTAAATGACAGATAAGTTCAATCATAATTTTATTTAATTTATAAATCCACATTCTACGTATTTTTACGTCTACACTAAAATATTGAAATGAAGTGAAATTACATATTTGAAATCAAACACGGAACGATTCTCGAAGCAACGTATATGTCATTTTCTTTTCATACACTGACATTTCGGAAATGTGTACATACTAAAAATAATATTTGAACAAATTTGAAATAACATTTGACTGGCTGAGTCACTTTTGATAATTGAAAATTAATCAGACAGTCTTATTTTCGAACGACATACATACATATAATTAACGGTTACCAGTCAAATATTAGTACACGCACATCATTTTGCCGTTGAATCAAACGGAAACACGGGGGCCGTAGAGAGAATTTCTAATTTAGTCATTTGTGCAGGAAGGGAAGTAAATTTTGCAAATGGTAGCGGAGCATAGCTGGGCAAATAATGGTAGGCGTTCTTTTTTTTTTTCAAAACCTACATTGTATAATGTATGAACTTGTCATCCAATTTTCAATGTGTCAACATATGACAACTGGTACGAACGTGTGTGTAAGTCTGTGAAATTTTTCCCCTCTACGTTGTACCGTGACTGCTTTATGTGGATATTTGAATGGAAAAGCTTTATTCGTAATATGAACTTATTGCTGGAATTTCAGACCATTATTGTAATGGTTTTGCTCGAATTTTTCTTATAAAATTTTAAGTAAATGTTAAATTTAAGAATTTAATTATACTAAATATAATGGGTTTGTTTAATGAAAAATATACATTAAAATAACTTAGTAAAAACATGTTGTAAAGCAAAAATATGTATAATAAATAAAAAAATATTGATAATTTAATTTTTATTTATTTATTTTACATAAAATGCTAATTTAGTTATTTATAAATATATAATTATTTTGTTTTTATTTTATCAAAAATATACACTAAAATAATTATGTGTCAAAGAAAATTATTTATAATAAATAAGAAAATAAATTTAAAGTTGAATGGCAAATTTTAATTTGCTTATTTGCAAAAATAACGAATTTTTTTTTTTTGACTGATTGTTACAACTAATAATTATATTTCTAATAAAAAATGTATTGTATAGTTTATGTAATTATTGTTTACATCAATGTAAAATCATTTGTGCTATTTTAGTGTGTTTGCCCAGAAGAAGCTTATAATCATAAGCAAAATATTGGCAACTACAATAAATTTGATATACATTAATGTTATTGTAACTTTTATTAATTCTTGCCGATATCCATTATATATATATATATATATATATATATATATATATATATATATATAAATAATATGTAATATTATGATTTGGAATGGATGGTTTTTTAACGATGGTGTTTTAACAATCTTGTAGACACAATTCTACTAGGTTACAAAAAGTAATTTACATAAAATAAATAAAAATTCTGTTACTGAAATTAGTAGTGACATTCGTATAGGGCCTTAGCATCTCTAACAGTGCGTAAATCCAGTAGAACTTGTAATCGAAAAATGATACCTAGTTGAAAATTTAATATCCATGTAACACTTGTAGATTTAAAGTAATGTATAATTTATAGGAATGTAAGGAAATCTTTTAAATAAGGAATGTAGTTTTCCTACTTGATTTTAAATATGCATGGTATATTTTGCTATAAAAGTAACAACCCCTGACGTGCTACAACACATCGAATTACAAATCTCGAAATTTAATAGGTTGTTTTTATCGGTCTGCTTTCTATATTGATTCATAAATTATTGATTTGCCATATTTTCATATTTGAACTTGTTTACAACATTCATGAATCGCAAATATCACACGCAAACAATTGTAATTTGTTTTCAAAAATAAAATTTTAGGTTAATATACAGGGTGGCGTTCAATTTAATTGCTATCTCGTGACCTGTAAGAGCTATGAGATTGGTTAAATCCAAACAAAATAGTATATTGTGTAGGAATAGAGAGCGATGATTATTGACTAAGCAATCTGGACGAAACACACAAAAAGCTTTCTATTCCGAGTCGGACATATACAATTTTTTCTTCAAGCGTTCCAAACGAAACTAAACTAAAAGTAAATAAAAATACATGTCATGTAAACTCAACCAATTACTAACAGTTGTAGAATAGTATAAATATATAAATTTGACTTACTTTGATTTAATTTTTTTTAATATAAACGTTGTAAATATCATAATAAATACACTTAACCGTGTTTGTTTGGTTGTATATGTAATTTCTGACCAGTCTGGACTCTGCACACTACATTTCTTGCACTTTTTCACACAGTTTCAATAATCAAATTAAAATTTAGAAAGTGGCTATTTATACATACAGTATTTTTACGTAATTGGCTATTTAGGGTAGGTTAGGTTAGTAGGTTGGTTTAGGTTTTTCTTTTTTGTTTTAGTATGTATAAATAGCCAATTGCGTATACATACCGTATGTATAAATAGCCTCATCCTAAAATTTAAGCGAAAGTAAACATAATATTAATACTACGATATACGAAATTGTTTTCTATTTATTTTATTAATAATAATAATTATAATAAGATGATCTAGTTTCTTATTATGTTACCTATTTGCTTGTTTCTATGTTCTGTTTATTTGCTGTCAATTATTAATAAATATTAATACAGAACTATAACTTAAGTTTTTTTTTTTACAACAATACAACTTTATATTTTTAAAGTACTGTATATATTTATAAATGGCCGATTGCTATCCGAAACATTTCATATATATGTATAAATAAAAAAAACTTTTTGTGAAAAAATGAAACTGAAACAGTACAGTAAGCATAAGGGCGAAATTTAACAAACAATAACAGTAACAAAAAAATTACATTCTCGAATACAGACGAGCTTATTGCGTCAATATTTGATCAAATTAACGAACAACGATTTAAACAAAAACTAAACAAAAAAATAAAGAGGTAAATTTTTGTGTATTGCGGTAGCATTGTTTTTATTTTTGTTAATTATAAGCGTGCGATTCTTGTTTAAACAAAAGAGCATCAAGTATTTAACACTTAATCAATTTTTACTTTTGCACAATGCGCGAAAGAGAATCAAGATTTTCCAACGACGAAAATAAAGACAGCGAAATTTATGTACGGATGATTAACAATGTGAGATGTTGTTTTAGGTTGTAGCTCTCGGATTTCGTCTAATAGGAGGCTATGAAGTAAATGGCTGAGACATTTCTGTTCAAATACCGGGAGGGCAGTCGTACGAGAGTTATATTTGCAGATGTGCACATTTTGTGAAATTGATATATTGCTTTTAAAGTAGACAACTTCGCAAACATACACACAATATATTGTATATTTACATATATTTGATCAGTATTTGTCGAAAAGTTACTGTGTATATATATGTGTATATATATATATATATATATATATATATATATATATATATATATATATATATATATGGAATATATTTGTGTTTTTTTTTATAAACAAAAGTATGACAGTATTTGGAGATCAAAAGCTCTTAGGGATCATTTACTGAATTTGCACATTGAAATAATAAAATTTATATAAATATATATTCTGAAATAAAACGGCTTTAGGTTGTAGTTCTGTATTAGTATTTATTATTTATTTATTTATTTATTACACACATATACAATCACACCTTGTACCCAAAAGGATGTTGCATAAGCTCTTTCCACTATCCCAAAATCAGTTTCCTCAAGACAAGCAACCTTAGCTTCATCACATTTATACTGATACTCTGTCATACAAGGCTCTTCTATTCTTGAAAACTTTTGTTCACACAAGCCACTCTCCCAATCATACCACTTCAACTACTCATCGGACGTCCACGCAAACGTATAGATTCAAAATCATTTATATAATTTTTTTTAACCAAAAGTTTATTAGACATTCGCTCAAGATGACCGAATCATCTTAACTGACCAGCACGGCAACTTGTGCAACAACATTTTTTTTCAATTTCATCAATTTCAAATTATTATTTATATTAAACAAATATTCGAAAATTTAAGTAAATATCTGAATTTACAAACGTTAAATTGAAAATAATTGTAAAACTTTTGAATAAAATGTGCTAGAATAGGTCATTGTATTTTATTTTATTTTCTTATTTGAGATAGAAATTGAAAAAAAGGACATGTGACAGAAACGAAAGTTATATTTCAAAATGAAACATGAAAAAGATATTAGTGTGTGATGCTGCATCTTTTGATTTAAGATTATATTTGAATAGCATGTATTTCTTTAATACCAAAACTGAATTTATTTTTTATCTTTTCTTTTATATGTATACCTCTTGTAAGATTTATCTTTCAATAAAAGAGATTATATTTAATATGTTTGATCTTGAAACACATATCTTTCAATAAATACAAATAAATATATATATTTACATATAATATAATAAAGATTACAATATTACTTTCCAGAAATCGTTTTTAGTAAAACTTATAGATTATTATAATATCTAGGATTTGAAAAATAACAACATAAATTTCAAGTATATTAAAATAATTTTATTCTTAAATTTAAATATACAACAAAAATACAAAATTGTATAATTTTTCCTTTGAGTTCGTCGAAACATCGATTATTAATAAACTACAACCTAATACCCATTTTATTTTAATTATTGGTAAATGAACGTATTGATATTACAGTGATTATGCAAATCTTTCATTAATAAATGGTGTAGCTGTACGTATCTGGCGGAATAATAGATGTATGTTTCATGACATTTAACACGAAATTTAATCCGTACGATAATGAATTGGCTATTAAAATAAATGTTTGATATACTTACTTGTCTTATACTTCAAACAAGCGCTATAAAATATATTAGTAGATTATGGATGCTCTGTCTGAAATATGATAATGTTAAAGAAAAATAACTAATAAGGACTACTTCGGAATTTAAAAAAATATTTTTAGTGTTCGATAGGAAACTTTAGAAACACTTGACTGTGATTCTTCGGTTGAATATGTAGTTTCTGACATCTCTGATGGTGTACATTGCATTTCTTGCACTTCTACACTATTCAATACTTAAATTTAAATTCAAACAAAAATAAACAGCGCAATAATTTTAAATTAACTTAACTTGACTTAATAATTTTTAACATAGCCGTCGAAGATGTCAAATTTAATACACTTGACTGTGTTTCGTTGGTTGAATATGCAGTTTCTGATCACCCTGGACTGTTCAGACTGCATTTCTTGCACTTCTTCACATATTTTCAATAATCAAATTTAAGCGAAAATAAACAATGCAATTGTTGATTAACTTAACTTAACTTAACGTAATAGTTTTCAATAATACATTTGAGTAATACATTTGATGTTGTAGTTATGTTTGATACTGCCACCAGTAGTGTATATAGTAACTAATTGCTATATAATAATGGCATTATTGTACTAATAACATAATGACATAATTTTATTACTGAAAATGTGCGAATAAGTGCAAGAAATATAATGCATACCGCTAAATTTGTCAGAAATTATGGCCCGTATTCTCAAAGTGATTTTTGCTAAAAGTACTTTGAACGTTTGCTTAAAATTATTTATTAAGCACTTTATAATAGTTTATTTAAATTTTATAATACCAAATATAATAAAAATGATCAAAAATAGAAAAATTACTTATATTTGATGAAAAATATAAGCAAAAACTTATTTTGAAATAAATGATAAAAGCACTTTTTCACGAGAAAGTGAGGTTAGAATACGGGCCTATAGTTTTGACCAAAGAAAAATTAATTTTCACAAATTACGTAACAAATATAAATAACTATTCTACAACTGTTAGTAACTGGTTAAGGTTATTTGACACGTATTTTAATTTATTTTTAATTTAGTTTCGTGTAGAATTCTTGAAGAAAAACTCGTATATGTCACTGGGAATAGAAAGAGCTTTTTTGTGTTTCGTTCAGATTGCTTGGCGTCGGATTTGCCTCAGCCTTAAATATCTGGACTCAACACAATAATCATCGCTTTCTAATCCTCGTAATATAATATACTATTCTAAATATCGTAGATTATCTCAGACCTTATTATAACGTGCAGTTGGACACAACATGTGCTGTAGGAATGTCATTATTATACTAGTAACATTCTTCTACATAGAAAATATTTTTTTTAAAATTATATTATTGTAATGTAATTATTTTTAAAAATTAATTCAAGCAAGTAAGCAGTAATCGCAAAAAGTAGGATTGACTTTATTAAATTTCTATAAAAAATTCATATTAAAAAAAATGTTCACCGAATAACCGTGAGGTCATCTATATCGATTAGACAAACGCCGCAAAAATTAATTTAAAAAAAATAATATGAAAATTAATATCAATATAGCTGTCAAATATCTCCACGTAGCTCGGTGCGAAAAATTTCGCTTAATATTGAACACAATCAGATAGAGAGAGAAAAGAGAAAAAATTAATTAATTTTTTTTTAGCAAGTTTTCACTAGATTAATATAACGATTAATTATCTAAGTTTAAGTAAACTTTCGAATTGTCTTCTTGGTTTGGTAAATTCTGTGCTTGGCATGTGTGTAAATACTCACTTAATTAGTTACGCGTCGCATTCAGAGCCGTATTCAGGAGGGGGGGGTTGGTGGTTGGGAGATGGAAATGCTCATTATATGCCCGGGGGCTGTTAGTATCGTTGTTAAACAAATAAAATGTTTGTTTTGAATAGTAATTTATTTAAGAGAAATGTCCCCTAACCAGGACTGTAGCAAGGTTTACACTCTAAACAAAAATTATGTAATTTTACCTACAAACTATGAGACACTTGATGACTAGTATTTCTAGGTATAATTACTCAACTACTGCAATTTTAACATAATTGTTTAAACATACTTAATATCAGAAGTATTACAAACATTATGTAATATGATATATTACCAACGGGATGGAAAAGAACATAAATATCTAAAATTTGTTTAGTTCTGTAATATTATTGTTTGTATAATTACATACATTTCTAAATATCCATAAACGATGTATTTTGAAATGAATGAATTACATTTAAAATATTTTATTAGTATTATTACACAAAATATGTACTAAGTTTCATTATTTTGATGAATTATTACAGATATTAATAAGTATACAAACAGTAATTTTACATAATTTCAGAAGTTATACCAACAATATGTAATTTCAATGAAGTATGTGATGCAATTTGTGGAAAGTGAGCAATTTTACATACTTATTAGATCATTTTTACTTACTTTATGTGATTATTATGAATTATATAAAAATTACAGAATTTTAAGGTAGAAATACCGAATATTTATGGTAAAATCAAATTACAGATTTTTTGGCTATTTTTTTTACAGTGTAGAAAAACAAGTCGTTAAAATTGTCATTTAGCAAAATAGAACTTTGCAAACACGAACGGACCCGGGTCATTTCATCTGATAACCATTAAATTTATTTTATTTTTCGGTACATTACGATATCTGTGCCGTTTGTGAAAATATTGTTTTGCTTGTTTTTAATGCTCGGGGTTAATGGGCTAATACGCCCCCCTTCTCTGCCCCCCCTCCCCCTCGATTCTTCCGTCGTTTTTATGTAATCGTTGATAAACGTAGAGAAAATGGAATTTCGAAATAATTACCTTAAATGGACAGATTTTCATTCTAAGCAACATTACTGTTTATTTCGCTGTGAAAAATTTATTCCATCTATTTTATATAAACGATCCAGGCATTTTGTTTAAGCGTAAGAAATGAAATAAATTATGTGCAACATTAATAAGTATTTAAACTGGAATTTTCAAATAAATATTTTCTGTATTTCTACTGAAAATTTATTCGCGAGATTTTAATTTATATTTTTATTTTAAATCATTTTTAAATATGATTTTCTTCAGCAGTTAGTTATTATATATATACGTTCGCCACGAAAGCAAGAGGTTCCGAGTTCAAGTCCCGATGAGTCCAATACTTTTTTTCAAGTATATTAAATTTAAAATCTTTCAGAACTTGTTATATTAAATTAAAACGGCTTTATGTTCTAGTTCTGTATTAATATTTATTAATAATCGACATTTCAACGAACTCAACGTACGTCTTTATCAGGATAAAAAAGATACAAGTGACATCAGTAACATACCTAGTTACCTAGTAATTTGTTTCTATGTTTTATTTATTTACTTTAAATTTCATTTGTATCATTTTTCTTGATGAAGACGTACTTTGAATTCGTCGAAAAGTCGATTATTAATAAATATTATTACGGAACTATAAACTATATCTGTTTTATTTTAATTATATATTAATTTAATTTAATATTTATATAAATATTTTTGAAATAAATTATAAAAAAAAAATGAAACCACACTAAGTAATTCATTTATAATTTTAAATAAAATATGAGAAGTAAGTACATTATTTCTACATCGATATTCTTAGGATAAAATAGCTGAAATTTCATCGTAGTTTTTTAACGTGTCACTCCCATGAGTGTAATTATGCGCCATGTAAAAATGGAGTGAACGGAAAAAAATAAAACGAAAGAAAAGAATTAGAAAAAACGAACGCAAAATTCCCCAGACAAATTTGTCACTTGCTTCACTGATATGTCAAGTCGCGTATCCCCTTGTTAAACTAAAACTAGATAAAAATGTCATTTTTTTTTATATATATAACGGTTACATCCTATATATTTTTATCAGGTCACCTATAACGCCATTGTATTACATTTTTTTTATTTTAAATACTCGATTTTCTTTTATTTATTTTTTTTTGAAATTTACTATATAAATTGACTGGATTTTATTCCTTGTTTGGTATTATTAGCTAATATTTTATTTATGGAACCAAATTTAAATATTCGTTTGTTCGGATTTATTTTTGTTTGACTTTGTGTCATGATGATATATATCATGTCAATAGAAATAAATTTGAATATTTCGTTTTGCAGAATTTTATTTATTATGAATTGAAAATAAATAGATAGATGGTTAGAAAGAATATTTTTTTAAATATTGAATTTTTAACTACTTTATTTCTTGCACTTCTTCACACATTTTTAATAAACAAATTCAAATTTAAGCGAAAATAAACAATGCAATTGTCAATTAACTTAACTTGACTTAATAATTTTTAATATATCCGTCGGCCATTGATTCTGATGTAGGCAAATCTATTGTTTACATACATGTATGTATTGCGGAATTGCATAAACTACTCATTATATTGTTGTCGAATTTTATTTGTTCAGTGATTTGTGAGAATTAATCTTTCTTTGGTCGAATATATAATTTCTTACAATTTTTTTCGGTATACATTGCATTTCTGACACTTATTCAAACATTTTCAATAATCAAATTCAAATAGTAGCGAAAATAAACAATGCAATTAACTTGACATAATAGTTTTCTGAATACGGCCGACAAAGATGTCTGATGAAATACACTTAACATTGTAGTTAAGTTTGATGCTACCACTAGTGGTATGCATATATAGTAACTAACTGCTGTAATAATATATATTATTGTACTAGTAACCTACTGATTATGATACGCTTAAGGAAAAAAAATTAAATATATAGGATTTTTTCAGATAAATTTTCTAATAAGTAGCTACCTCTGGAATTTTATTTATTGATTTATTTAATGAAAATGTATATATATATATATATATATATATATATATATATAATATCTTTTTTGTTTAATTATATATTTTATTAATACTGTGTATACATTTTTATATTAATATAATTAATTTTACTGTCCGAACTTGTTATGTGGCTATGCAGGTAGAATTTGGTTAATTCTTGTTCAGTTGCAAGTATTCTATCGTATCGGTAACGCGCAATACTTGCTTTCGTCTGTATATAAGTATATCTTCGGTGATAAATATATGTGAAATATTAACATACGCGAGTGTTATATTAAAAAAAGACATTTGTAGCTATGACATGTTTATGGCTACCCTATTTGCCTTTGTGCCCAAGGTTTGATAAACTTGCAAAATTATTTTATTTAGCTCTAGGTAGTAAGTTAGAGACTGTTAAATAGTTCGGACTTAACTGATAGTTATTTATTGTGAGTTTGTTTATTGTGCTTGTTTTGGGAGTGATTTTATTTGTAAATTGAGTGAACTAATTCGGCTAATCCAAGTAAATATCTTTCGTATAATTATTTAAACAATTATGACGTTAAACATTTTACAAGAACTATTAAAATATCTGTTAACTGATTTGCGGTAGGATTTTAGCAGGACTGGAATAAAATGGCATTATTTGAAACTGAAGCAGGAATTCTCAGATTGTTATTGGTAATAAAAATATTGATTATTAATAATTTATTGATTTTATATCACTGTATTTATATAATAATATAATATATATATATATATATATATATATATATATATATTATGTTGATTTAATTACTTATTTTGTTACCTAGTAACTTATTTTTGCGTTTTGTTTATTTACTATATTTTTTGTATGTCGTTTGTATCATATTTCTTCATGATGTATATTTAGTACGGTGAATACGTCTATTATTAATAATAATTAATACAGAACTACAACCTCCAGTTGTCTTATTTTAATATAATGAGTTTTGAAAGATTTTTTACTATGTTAGAATAATCAAAAAAATATATTTATGCATATATAATAATTTTAAAATAATCATGATTAATATTAAACAGAATTCTGATAACAATAAATATGCAAATGTTAAAAATTCTATTTTTAAGAAACTTCAATTTACATTTCAGTAGAAAATGCGTTATTTCAATAAATACACTGTAAAAAATTTATCTTAAATTTATGTAATTTTACTGTGATAATTTACATGATATTACATTTTTTATAAAAAATTACATTCACAAAACATATAAAATTACATAAATTTTTACGGTGTAGATTCGTTTCTTGACACCTTAATTCCAAATATTATATTATCTATGCAAACAATAGTCATATACCATAGAATCTATCCAATGCATATCTCTCCATTTGCTAAAACAATTTTTAATCTAGAACGTAAAACTTTTAACTTGAACGTTTTCCTTGCATCTCTCCTTCTATCTCTAGCCAGCTCGGTCGGTAATTTTCCAAGGAAAGCTGCAAGAAAACATTTCTCGTTCGTTGTCTGAATAGCACCTTCTTCGCGTGCAATGAACGAAAGCATATCTCGTGAGCTTTTGCGAAAGTATTCCTTACTCGACGGCTGGCTTGCGGGGTGGGCTATACATATTTAATTATTTAATTAAACAACTTTTGACAGCTTGCATTAAGACGACATAACTTAATGATGTGTATCTATGAAGTTAGTTGTGTAAAGTTCTCAGCGTGGCAACTGTCGGCCGGGGGTCCGTTCACTTGAAAATTTGCGTCGAAGATTCATTTTAATACCGGTTTTTTGTCTACGAGGGTTGTCTCTTTGCCTTGCCATTAGGTTAGTTAGCAGGTTGGAAATTTTGTTTGGCTTCAGCATATACCATCCGAGTACCGTGGCTTTATCGCTACTAGGTATTAGATTATTAGAATAATTAATTTCTGTCTGATATTTGCCAACTTAGATATTTTCTTGCTGCATTATTTGATGTTAACCGAGCGATGTTGTCTGGAAAGTTAGCTCTAATTAGTTTTTGAGGATATGTAAAAGAATCAATAAGAAATAAAACTGCTTTAGGTCACAGTTTTGTATTAATATTTATTTAAAATCGATGTTTCAACGAAACTCAACGTCTGTCTTCATCAGCATAAATGATATAAATATATAATAATATTAGTTACTGTAATGTCATTTATATCATTTATTCTAATGAAGACGGACGTTGAGTTTCGTTAAAACGTCGATTTTAAACAAATATTAATACAGAACTTTAACCTAAACCAGTTTTATTTTAATATAATGAGTTCTGAGAGATTTTTTTTACTATGTATAAATGTTTTATCATAATAAAAAAAATCTTTCAGAACTCATTATATTGAAATAAAAAGGCTTTAGGATTATATTTTGTGTTAATTTTAATTAAAAAATCGATATCAGGCATTTTTATTTGTAAAATTATGAGAAAAATTGACGCGACCGACTACCAATAATCTACTTCAATAAAATTAAAATAAAGCGGCTTTAGAATTTTAATTCAAAATCGACGTTTTGACGTACTTTACGAATGTTGTCATCATATAATAAATGAATAGAACATAGAAACAAGTTACAAGGTAACAAAATAAATAACTAGATTATATAATTTATAAAATATTAAATAAAGAAAACCAAACTTTATTTAAATTAGTAATTAATTTTATCTTTACAAGTATTATCATAGCTGTTACAAATTCTTAATTACAAATTTTCAGGACAATCTGTATGGGGTCATGAATCTGTATGTAGTTATAAATCTGTATGGGGTTAGGAGAAATTATTTTATACTTTTTAGTCCGTTTCAAAAACGTGGTATATAAATTTTTTTTATTTAAATAATTATTTTTCTTTAATTGAGATAAAACAGCATAGCAGGTATCAGATTTATTAGAACAATGAATAATCTCAGGCATTGGCAACTAGAAATTTGCTCGCACATCTTGCTAACAAAACCACATCAATGCTTAGATTCAGAAACTTGTCCTTAATTAATTTTGAACTTTAGCATTAAACAATTAATAATATCTCTTTCAATATAGGTTGGAGTTTGTATATGTGTGACCATATTAAAGGTACTAATTAATAGAGGAATTTCTAGACACCTGGGGAATTCTTTGTTAGTTTCATACGGTGCGCTGTGGTCCTCTGTTCGAACTTTTGTTTTGTTTTCCTTCGATATAATAGTTTTAACTGTTGAATAAACTTTTAGTTTAGCTTTGGTTGGGCTTTTAGTTTGTTGTTGGGAATAATACTAGGTTTGCACGCTGCATTTCGCATTATGTATGCTTTCAATTCTTCTTCTTCTTTGTTCGAAACTAAATTATGGAAAATTTCGCTGTTCAGTACACTTTATTGATTCTAAAGTACATACTGTAATTTGTTATGAGTTTAGTTAATAAATTATAAAATTTACAGTAACTGGGATATTATATTTAAATATGCATACATTGCATACAATTTCTTCTTTCTTTCTCTACAAGAAGTACAAATACTTTTTATCTGCCTATTGCTCATTCTAATCTTCTAACAAAGTCTCCCAATTTATCATATGTGTCACTCATTTAATAAATTAGAATTAACTACAGATATTTTTTCATGTAATGTAATTTTACATAGGATTTAACAGTAAAAATAACAATATTTTGTAATTTTACTGTGATAATTTACCTAATATAACATTTTTTTTTATGAAAAATTACATAATTTTTTACAATGTGTTCGATATGCTTGAAGAAAAAAATTTTAGCACACAGAATATTATATTATTCATTTAATCTTAGATTTTCTGATGGTAAACTTATTTATTCAACAAGCAGAACTTTTGATAAAGAATGACTTTTTAATAATTTTAACTTAATTTAATTTTAAATTAATGAAATAAATAAATACATAAAACACTCGGTTATGTTTCAAAATATTTTGAAACATAATATTTTGAAACATGACCGAGTGTTTTATATATTAATTTAATTAATTTAATTAATTTAAAATTAAATTAAATTAAAATTATTAAAATGTTTCAACGAGTGCCAACAGCAACCTCTATTAACTTTATTAATGACTTTTTGTCGTAAAATCAATAATAAAAAAATTTCACATTTGTTACAACTTTTACAGACATACTATATAATTACAAAATGCTGAATCTGTATTTATTACTGAATTTAACAATTTAAATCGGGAAATAAAGAAATATATAATTGATACATAAAAAAATTTAATTATCACATCAAAACAAAGAATATTTAAGAAAAGAAAAAAAACGAAATGTAATTTTTTGTACCTACAATTTTTTTCTGTAGCAAATTCTGGAGGTTTTTCAAAGTTTACAAATTTATAATTCTTTTATGAATATCAAATCAAGCAGAGAGGGGGGTGTTCTTTTCCAATTTGGCTTGCATAAAAAATTAAATTATCTTTAATGGGTTCACTCGCATGATTTCTTTTGACAAGTTTTCATAAACTCTAACAAGAGAATAAAAATAAAATTCTTTCAGTCGCGCCATTTTAATACAAACGACGAATAAAAATAAAAATCCGGGGCAAGCATATGAACGTATCAACATATAATAATGTTATGAAACTGGAATTTCTTACGTTACGAGATTTTATAATATTATATTATTTTACTCAACTTAATATACGAATAACAAGTAGAGAGTTAGTTTAATAAGGCAAATAATAGTATGAAAATTATTGAACTGAACTGATGTGCGGTAAAAGTTCAGTTAGCAGCTGAACAGAACTGAAGTTGCTAGCAGTTTTTTTTTATTTGATAGTTTTTCACCGCTAGCAGCACCATCTACTGTCGTAACAGTTACGAGAAAATTTTATGATTCACAAAAAGAATATCAAAGTTTCGCTTGGAATTGCTACAATTTTATCATAGTATATTTTACATTGTACTTGCGAATTCGTTAAGTTTTATGAATTAATAAAATTAATACGTACGATATGATAGAAATAAAACATACACTCTAAAAAAAAATTATGTAATTTTACCTACAAATCATGAGACACTATGATGCCCAATATTTCTAGGTATAATTACTCAAATGTTGTAATTTAAAAATATATAATATCAGAACTATTACAACGGAATGGAAAAGTACATATATGTAATTTTACAGTTTTTTTAGTTAAATCCCGTTTAGTAAATTTTCAGAACTTCAGTAAATTTGCTGTCGGGAATTTTTGTATAAATTGACAAAATTTGTTTAATTCTGTAATAATATTATTGGTATAATTACATACATTTCTAAATTTGCATAAAGGATATATTCTGAAATGAATGAATTACACTTAAATTATTTTATTAGTATTATTACACAAAATCTGTACTAAGTTTCATTATTTTGATGAATTATTACAGATATTAATATGCAAGCTGTAATATTACATAATTTCAGGAATTATGCTACTAATATGTAATTCTACATTAAGTATGTGATGCAATTTGCAGAAAGCAAACAATTTTACATACTTATTAGGTGTTTTTTACTTACTTTATGTGATTATTATGAATTATGTTAAAAATTATAGAATTTTGAGGTAGAAATACAGAATATTTT
Source organism: Clivina fossor (assembly GCA_963966155.1). Classification (NCBI taxonomy): domain Eukaryota; kingdom Metazoa; phylum Arthropoda; class Insecta; order Coleoptera; family Carabidae; genus Clivina; species Clivina fossor. The sequence continues at coordinate 2,870,360 of OZ014571.1, read as the reverse complement.
TAGTAAATGTAATTACATATTTTTTTTATAGTAAACTTTTCCAACTATTTTGCTTTTTTTTCTACAGTGTACATAAAAGTATTTTGCTTTATTTGATTTAATTTGCCATTTTGTTAACTATTAGCATGTGAAATCAATCTGACATATTCTATTATATTTAGAAATATATTTCAAAAATTATTTTAATACAGATTTAAATTTACAAAGTAATTTTTACTCAACTAGTTTTACTGAAAATGAATACAGATAAAACAAATTCCATTAACATTACGATAAAGTCTAGCGGTAAAAAGCGGAGCTTAACATTAATTTTAATCAAAAAGTTTGTAAATCCAGACGAGAGTTGATACTTCGGCAAACCCCGAATCGAAAATAGAACTATTTTGTCTTGATTCTTAAATCTAGATAAGTTTGGCACCGACTCAGTCACCATTAGTGGCGGATATCTGATATGTACTCTAGTGCGCCAGTTATCTATATAGACGACTCTATAATCTATAGACAGATCAAGATCGAAGCGTTGAAGTTTTGATAACTATCGCGCATAAATTTCACCGTTCAACGGACACGTCGCCGTCCGTCGCGTTGAAGCCGGAGACGATTTGTGATTTAATCTCGGCATTGCGTTCACGGAGTAAAAAAAAACAAACAAATGTTACGCGATTTTGCAGCATCGGAAAGAAAATTAGAAAAGATTTTCGATGTTTTTCAATTGAATTTCGTCTCGCGCGAGCAAATTCTCACTTTTAATGAACTATTCACGGAAAAATTTATCGTGTCTCTTTCGAATAAAACAATTGATAACAACGTTCGTTAAAAATAATTGACATTCGGGATGCTGCTTTAAAATTATTTCTTAGATTTATTTGGTACGAATTTTTATTTTTATCCAATGATTCTTATTGCAATTTTTTATTTTAACACGTTTTTCTGTCTGTCTGTTTGGTACAAATTTTGCAATCTATTTTAAACTCTCTTTCTGATGAGCTAGACACTTGAAACTTCCAATATAACTCAGAACTGGATGACAATATTAACTAATTAATTAATAATACTAGAAATATTAAATTAAAGTTAATTAATTATAATTATATAATAATAATAATAATAATAATTTTATTTCCGTTAAACCCAAATGGTATGGGAAAAAGTCAACAAGAAAATATATATATATATATATATATATATATATATATATATGTATATATATATATATATATATATATATATATATATATATATATGTACATGATAATAATGATACAATAATAATAATAAAATAACATAGTTTTTATTTCCATGTAAACCACATGGTATAGAAAAAGTCAATTAGAAAAAAAAAGAAAAATACATAAAAAATAAAGTGCATAAGACTTACATTGTAATTGAAGATTAGAACTTGTCACTGAGATAGTCATCGAACTTATAATAATTTTTTTCAATGAAAAATTTCTTTAAATGAAATTTGAAATTAATTTTAGATTTTATGCTACTAATATGGTATGGTAAATGATTATAAAAGATTAGACCAATGTGATTTGGGTTAAATTTAGTTTTATTTAAATGTATACTTGGTATGATGAAGTTAGATTTATTTCTTGTATTATATAACTATAATTAATAAAATTATAATTATTAAATTAATTAGGTTAAAGTTATACAAGACTAATCAGCAGAAAATAGTTATTTAAATAATAAAAAAAATTAATATAGCACGTTTTTAACACGGACTAAAAAGTATAAAATAATTTATTTTATACTTTTATATTTATAACCCCATAGAGAAAAACGCGAGGCGTATGCAATAGATAATGGTAAGGAATGTAGGGAGTAGCTGTCATTGTCTCATGTTTGTTTTCTTTAATTCCAAAGTAAAACTAATTTATATGTTATTTTTTAACTATTGTTTTACCCATTCTATTGTTTTATATTCGTTCGCTAACTTGATTTAGCTGAAACAGAATAACCTCGTTTCGTACGATATATTGTTATGTAGTACATGTATTTTCTTAGGCTGTCCTAGGTCACACATTTCAATGAAATGCTTTTCGGAAGTGGAAAATTGAAGGGGTCCGCAAATCCCTTACGCAGAAACAACATAATACAGCTCACTGATTTTGCTGTGTTTTCGTTTTTAAGGCGACAAATATATTTTTCACTGCGTGTAAATTTCTCTGACCCTTGACGCGTCCATTTCGCGTTTGAAAATACTAGTCCCGTGTTGTATGTTAATTAACAATATTAAATTGTATTTGGGATTTTATGAAGTGGTACAATTTAATTATACACTGATTTTATTAATTTGGAAAATTACAAGACCATGTTTTTAAAACGAGTCTTGTAATTAGAATCTAATACTTGTGTTTTACATTATTTTGGCTGCGATTTTTCATACGTTTTTGCTTTGTATTTAGTTCACTTTAACGAGTAATTATAAGGAAAGTTTTTAAGGAATTTATATTTTGAAAGAAAATTAAATAATATTAATTCTGCGATGTAAATTTTGTCATTTAATTTAACAAGAAAAAAAACAATGTATCTATATCTTCATCAGGAAAAAAGATACAAATGACATTTACTGTAATTAAACGGAACACAGAAACAAGTTACTAGGTAACAAAATAAGTAACTAGATTATAAAATTTAACCAAATACTAGGCAATATAGAAAAGTAATAACAATATTTTGTTACACCTGAAGAAAATGTATTTTATTTATGTGTGTAATTTTTAAAAATATTTTTCATTATTTTTTAATATTTTTGTAATTTTTATATAATTATATATCACAATTAAAATTTTAAATGTATTATTTCAAGAACAATTATCTTTTGACTTTACAAACAAAAATTGTATATTTTTACTAAATAAAATTTATATAATAAAAAAATATTTTATAAGCAAATTAAAATGATTGTACTAAATACTAGAAAATATACGTGTTGAAATTATGCATGTATTTAGATTTTAATCTTTTATGTATGTTGCCATTTTTTTTCTGAAAGTTGATAATTTTCTTAATTATTATTTTTACTGTTATAAGTTTTTCGTTTATGTAAAACAATTAAAAAATATATCCTATCGTGACAATTGTCAGTTTTCATTACTTATCAAGGATTAAGAATGTAAATTTTCTAATATAATATTTGCATAATTTACATTTTGTTTTCTGTAAATTTAAATTAAACGTTATTCAGATTAAATACCTATTTTTTACTCTGTTTCTATTTTAGTTATGCTACTAGTAGCTTTGATATAGTAGGGGAAAAACTCAGTATGAGTGACAGTAAAATTAACACTTACTCAGATATTTCTCTCTCCGAGAAAAAATTACTAAAGTTTTAAAAAATTTATTACGGCTACATTATTTATTCGATTTTAATGAAATTTTCACAAAAGATTTTTCTAGTGTCTATTTTCTAGTGTTCTATATAAATTATTTAAATGTAATATGTTTTTTTTACATTTTAGAACATTTTAAACAAAGAAATTAACAATAACTTTTTAACATAGTAAAAAAACTCATTATATTAAAATAAAACTGCTTTCGGTTAAAATTCTGTATTAATATTTATTTAAATCTTCATAAATAAATGATATATATATATATATATATATATATATATATATATATATATGATACATACATACATACACAATCACGCCATGTACCCAACAGGGTGTGGCACAAACTCTTTTCATCATTCCGTAATCAGTCTTCTCCAAACATTCCTATCCCAACAAGCAACTTTCGCTTCATCCACATTCATAATTCCTTTCATACATGCTCTTTTATTCCTACTTAACTGGCTAACACCAACTTTTGCTACAACATTTTTTTCAGTTTCACATTCATCATTCACTAATCTATTTCTATATATGATATTACGGTAAATAACAGAACAAGTAACAAATTAAGTAACTAGATCATACAATTTATAGATTTTTTAATTATAAGAAGCAACATTTTATTTAACTCAATGCTTTAATAATTTTTCAATTTCAATTATTTAAAAACATACAGCAAAATAAATAAAAAATGAAAAAAAAATCTTTCTAAAATAAAGAACAAATTATTATTTATCATAACATCATCAAATAGTATTAGACTGTGATCGAACTGTTTGTTATGATTACCTCGAGGGGGTTAGTCTGTGATTTCTTCGACATATATATTATCTACTATATGTCAATAACGAAAACATCAAAAGTTATACGCTAGCAGTAAATTGTCACATTCGGATGAGATATATATTGTTTTTACTCAATAAATAAACGTATTTTTCCATGTAGACTGTGAGTCTCCGAAAACAACGAGATCTGTATACGTGACATGGATCACACATACGCAAACGCAGACAAATGTGGGAAAGAAAAAAATACAGATTTTTTTTCGACGTTTGTCATTTTTTTTTTGTTCGATTTCTTCTTTTCAATACATTCGTTACAATGGAAATTTAAAAAAACCAATATTTGTATGTGACGTGTGAAAATAACACGCAAATAAAAAAATTATTTTCTACCCAAAATTGTTCAGAAATTTTACAAACAACCGATAATTTTTAATGTTTGCTTCAATCTATGCGATTGGTGTTGCGATGATAATTGTGTTGAGGCCAGATATTTGTGGCCGAGCCCAAGCAGTCTGGGCGAAACATAAAAAGAGCTTTTTATTCCGAGTGACATAAACGAATTTTTTTAAGGCGTTCTAAACAGAAACTAATCTAAAAATAATAATAATATGAGACGAGTTTTACTAAGGCGTTTTAAGGTTTATCGACTACTTTGGAGGTATAATATCGCCCCCTAAATTGATACAAAAAGGACCGTATATAATCATGCCATAAACTTAACGTAGCAAAAAATCTTTTAGAACTCATATTAAAATAAAACTACTTCAGGTTAAAGTTCTGTATTAATATATATTTATGATCGAATGTTATTACTAAATACTTAAATTAAAACACGGCTCAAAAATATGACCTGACTCATATCTCTAAATAGCTTTGTTTTGAAGTTATCAAGATAATTTACATACACACATAAAAATGGATTTTTTATGATTTTTTATATCTTGATAATATAATTAAGGCATTAATTTACATATTAGAGATCATGCTATGTGCAAAGCCTCACTTATGGACGATATTCTGAGCAGCAAAGAATGTTTTGTCTTTTTCTGATAAACAGAGTTTTCCATTCGATAGAAAGAAACAAAATATTTTGTTACGCTACATCGCTGTTTAGAATACCATCATTAATTTGATATAAAAATATATTTCTCTGCGAAATTATAAATACAATTTAATTATTTTACAGCTTTTCTAACCTATAAAACGTTAGTTTTTATTAGCAGCACAATCGGATTAAAGAAAAATAAAAATATGTCATAAAAGAAAACTAAATCTTCGAAACGTACCAGAGAAAACGAACCCGTTTTAATCTGCGCCAAACCATTTCCCAAAACCCATTTATGATCTCAATATAAATTCGAAACTCCCTTAACGATTTTTATTTCGCGCTGTGTAACGATACACGAACTGGTGCTATTCCCCCCCTCCCCCGCCTTCATATAATGTTGTAACGAGTAACGTCTTCATCGTGGCGTATGTTGTACGTAGTAGTACACTCTAAATAAAATTATATAATTTTACCTACAATGCCCAGTATTTCTAGGTCTAATTACTCAACTACTATACATTTTAACATAATTGTTTGAAAATACATAATATCAGAACTATTACAAACATTATGTAATATGATATATTACAGTAGTAGTAGTATTATTAGTAGTTGAAGTGGTATGTTTGAGAGTGTTTTACGTGAGCGAAAGTTTCCAAGTAGTAGGAATAAAAGAGCATGTATGAGAGGAATTATGAATGTGAATGAAGCGAAAGTTGCTTGTTTGGATAGGAATGTTTGGAGGCGACTGATTTCGGGATGATGAAAAGAGTTTGTGCTACACCCTTTTGGGTACATGGCGTGATTGTGTATATATGTATGTATGTATATATTACCAACGGAATGGAAAAGTACGTATATATGTAATATTACAGTTTTTTTAGTTAAGTTTCTTTTAGTAAATTTGCTGTCAGGAATTTTCCATAAATAGATAAAATTTGTTTAATTCTATAATATTATTGTTGGTATAATTACATACATTTCTAAATTTACATAAACGATGTATTTTGAAATGAATGAATTACACTTAAAATATTTTATTAGTATTATTACACAAAATACGTACTAAGTCTGATAATTTTGTCGAATTATTACAGTTATTAATATGCAAGCTATAATTTTACATAATTAAAGAAGTCATACCAACAATATGTAATTTTACATTAAGTGTGTTATGCAATTTGCAGAAAGTAAGCAATTTTACATACTTATTAGGTTATTTTTTACTTACTTTACGTGATTATTATGAATTATGTAAAAATTACAGAATTTTAAGGTAAAAATATAGAATGTTTATTGTAAAATGAAATTACAGATACAGTAAAATTTTACTACAATTTTTCTGTAATTTTGCTAATATTTTTACAGTGTAGTATATAGTTGTATGTATTTGAAAGTTAACAAGAAGTGGTTGTTGTACAGTGCCGCCCAGGGAGATCGTGGTCACGGACGATTCCGGAACTCCGGTGAAGAATGGCGTCACCATGCAGTATGCGGAGGGCGCCAGTGCTACCCTTACATGCATTGCTTCCGGCGGTGAGTACACCTCCCAACTACATTTACTCGATTATTTTTCGTTTACGATACCGTGGTATAATCTAGAAGGCATATTACCGGTAAAAGTAACTTTTTCTCTCTTTTCTGAGTATTACATGTATGATAATTAAATTATATTATAAAATTCGAATTTAAAATTTTTGTCATTCTATAAAATATTTATAGAGGGTTCTATTAAGAAATATAAAGTTGCATATTGTCGCGCTCAATTGAAGTATCCTGTATACAAATGTATTTGGTATAAATTTTATTTGATGAGTTTCAATCTATAACTTAGAATAAAAGGCCCGTTTTATTTTTCACTTTAAAATAAATTTTAACTTCTATCTCTTAATCAAATCTTAATAGTATATCTATTTTTTTTATATACAGGGTGTAACAGAATAACTATTCCTAATTTTAACTGGAGTATCCTGGGCTCAGAATATGAAGATTTAATGCAAATCACTTAGATAAAATATGGCTCCTTACTGAGCTACAGGGTGTTTTATTTAAAAATTTAAAAACGATTTTTGCCCAGTACTTTAAAACTATTTGACGTATCCTTATCATACTTGGCAGGAAATGTAGGTACCGTACACCATACTAAATTATGTTAAATAAAAGTTTCTGGCTACTGCCAGTGGCGTACAACAGGGGCAAGTGAGAGGTTGATCCTTCCTAAATTCTACGCCACTGGCGGAATTGTCATTTTAGCACAATTTTTCGATTCTCCAATACTTGCTGTGTAAAAAACATACTCTTCCTTTGTAACGATAAAGTCACTGTTTTTCGAGATATTTAAAGTTAAACATAAGCTGCACCCTTGGGATTTTTTCAAAATTTGCTCAAAGAAATCTCAAAAAATTCAGTAAAATAGAGAAAAAAATTAGCTACATAATATCTAAGTAACTTTTTCTCTAACTCATTCTGGTTTGGATGGAAAAATTATTGAAAATTAATATTTTTTGCATTTTATTTTTTTTATTTTCAATAATTTTTACAGCCAAATCAGAATGAGTTAGAGAAAAAAGTTACTTATTTATTATGTAGTTAATTTTTTTCTCTATTTTACTGAATTTTTTCAGATTTTTTTGAGCAAATTTTGAAAAAATCCCAAGGGTGCAGCTTATGTTTAACTTTAAATATCTCGAAAAACAGTGACTTTATCGTTACAAAGGAAGAGTACGTTTTTTACACAGCAAGTATTGGAGAATCGAAAAATTGTGCTAAAATGACAATTCCGCCAGTGGCGTAGAATTTAGGAAGGATCAACCTCTCACTTGCCCCTGTTGTACGCCACTGGCAGTAGCCAGAAACTTTTATTTAACATAATTTAGTATGGTGTACGGTACCTACATTTCCTGCCAAGTATGATAAGGATACGTCAAATAGTTTTAAAGTACTGGGCAAAAATCGTTTTTAAATTTTTAAATAAAACACCCTGTAGCTCAGTAAGGAGCCATATTTTATCTAAGTGATTTGCATTAAATCTTCATATTCTGAGCCCAGAATACTCCAGTTAAAATTAGGAATAGTTATTCTGTTACACCCTGTATAATATTATAAAATTCAAATAATGTCATTAAAATTAGGTTATAGTATTTTGTTTTTGTTTAAATCGCCATTAATTTATTTTGATGAAGTAATTAAATCATTAGTTAATTTTTAAGTGAAGAAAAATACTGGACTAAACAAATGTACTAAAATATCGAAAAACTGAGCATGTAATATCAGCCAATATGACTAATAACATATAACAAACTCATACAACTATATGTACAAATTTAATCTGCAAAACGAGCATTTACCATATAAATTCACGCACTGTGGTTATACCTTATATGGTTCTATCATTCGGTACGTATATACGTATATATATTTTGAGTCTTTCATACTCTTTACACATGGTAAATATTACCACATCGCTTGAAGGTAAATCCTAGTAATTACTTACCTACATACATTTCCACGTTGTTACGTATGCCATGTAGAGATAGTCGCGAATGAATATAGATGGCGGTATAGTCACACACACACATACACATTACAAGAAGAAGAAGAAGAAGAATTAATCTACAGTACGCTTACGTTTACGCTATATTCTGACTACTTAAGACTTAACTTGTGTGAAATGCGATATTTGTCAAATAGGAAAAAACCAAAAACGTTTACTGTTTATACATTTACGTAGATACTTTATGGTAACTTAATGTGATATATGTATATATATATATATATAGGTGTTCGTTCGCCAGGTTGATATAGGGCAATAACATGGATTACCGATAATATGCAGAATACTTCTTTCTGAAGTAAAATTTGGAGAAATATTTTTCAATAGGGCATAAAAAGTTATATAATTTGGTTTTAGTTTTAATGTGCTAGCATGTGCCGTTTGGGAGCTACAATTTTTTTATTTTTTTTTCTCAAAATCTATAAGCTGTAGGAAAATAAGCATGATATGGAAAAATGCGGAATAATGCGTACTATAATTGATTGAAATAATCATTATTATAATAATAATTTCGTTTTTCATAACATTTAACTAAAATTATTATTAGGTTTTTGTTTTGTTCTATCTTTAATCTTTATGTGTGTGCCTAAATAAAAATTATATAATAATACATCAACATCAACGTTTACAATATATTATTTTTGATGTTTCATTTATCATTTCCGTGTCATCAAGAAAACAAAAAAAAAATGTCATGAAAGATTTATATGATATTTAAAAAAAAATCTTTTATTTTTTTTAGCATAATTACTAACAAAATACTAATGTTTTTCTATGTATCTATATAAATTCGTTTAGATCTTAATGAAATAGGGAAAAATATTCGAAAAAATTTTTAATTATTAAAATATTTGTAAACAAAAAAAGTCTTTCATGTTTTTCTTTCACGTTCGTTTGTTAAGTCTACTTTGAAGATTTTTTTAATTTCAAAGAGTAAATGTTGTTTTCACACAAAAAAAAAATACAAAAACTCTGAAAATTAATTTAGATAAAGCAGTCAAAATGGAATGTTTTTTAAAATTTTAATCTTTGCGGAACACAAATAATATGTAAAAGAAATTTACTTCTTTTTTTTTAATTATAAAGAATTAAAAGATTGCAAGAGTCTTTCTATGATTTTATTTAGTAATTAAGCATTTTGTTATATGTTGCGATAACACTGTAACTGGTACCAAAATCAGATCACGCTGAAATGATAATTTATTAAAATAAAATGGCTTTAGATTTAAGTTTTATATTAATATTTATTAATAATAGACGTAGTGAACGTATGTCTTCATCAATTTATTACACACACTGTGCTTTTCAAGGGCATAATGATAAAATTAAGTTAAAAAAATGAAGCGAATTTTAGGATATGTATACATAGATTTTAAAAGTGTATTAAAAAATTAAAATTAAGTGAATTTCTACTTTTTAGATATAATAGTATTTTTTACCAGTAAAAGACAAAATAATTTACAGTTTACCGCTAAATGTAATTTGATACTTTTTTGACAACCCTAATTAGAATAATTTTTTTTATTTGTAATTAGAATTATTATTATATATATTAGCAATAATTAATATGTGTATAAAAATCACTCTTTATATAAATTTATTGGTCCGTATTCCCACCTCTTTTGTTTATAAAAAATTACTTTATTTTTTGCTTTCAAATAAATTTTTACTTTCAGCTCTAATCAAATATGAGTAGTATTTCTATTTGTGTTTTATTTTTTCGTTGCTAATATTATAAAATTCAAATAAACTTAATAAGTAATTTTAAGTAAAAGTCAAAAGTAATCTTGACAAAAATCACTTTTAAAAGTGAGGTGAGAATACGGGCCATAATATTTTTACTATTAAATTAATAAGTTCAAATTAAATTTTGGTGTGTAATACACAAAATGTAAATACTGTTTTATCAAGTGAAACCTGACAATACATAATTAAGGCAGAAGGGTGTAAACTTATTGCTGCCAGTGAAAAATGCTGTATTCTAAAACGAAAAGTTGTTATTAAAGCGAGCTAGCTACCCTTGTTTTGTAAATGTGACAGCATGACAATTGACGTATGTATTATTCAAAACGAATCCCATAAAACATTACTTAATTTAATTTCTGTCATCTAGGTTTTGTGAAATGTTTATTTAGTTTTTGTATGAAAATCTAAAATAGCTTTTTGTTTAAGCTTTATGATTTATTGTATATATAAAAATAATAGATCTATTAATGTAAAAGAGCTTTAGCTTGTAGTTCTGTATTAATATTTATTAATGATCAACGTTCTCTACGTAGTCTACTAACGTTTTCATTAGGAAAACGCTTCAAATAACATTTAGAGTAAATAAGCAGCACATAGAAACAAGTTACTAGATAACAAAATTATTATTAGTTTTTCGATTTTTTTATAAAAAATACTGTAATATAATTTAGATAAATAAAATATGTTAGGACATTGTTTTTATATAATCTTTCAAATATTTTGCAACTAAGTTCCAGTAATCAGTTGATATTTATTCAAAATATGGATTAGGAAGCTTTACTTTTGGATCAAGTCGTGCGGCTTATAAGCTATAGATGACCCCAATTAGATTCAACCGTTTTGGTTTTGGCGTGTTAAGCGTACGAATTTTTTATTGCATTTATTAAAGGTAAGTGTGAATTTTAAGCGAAGCTAAACTAATTGCGGCCAAGTTCGTATTAAACACGGTCTAAGCGACTGTTTAAAAATGTAAACGTGATTTTCGAGGGAAACGAATTATTTTTAATTTGCTAGCGATTTTGTTTTTGTTTTCGGAGTATCACTAAGTAAACGTTAAAGTGGTTGCTGCCCAAAAATATGCTTACTCCATAACTATAAGAAATAAATTATTGATATTTTGCGTAATGCTTCTAAGTATAATGTTAAGTTTGTTTATAGTTTTTTTTTTTTTTTAATAATTGAATAGTATGTATTTAACCATGAATAACTTTTTAAAATTTGTTAACTTTGGACTAATTTTGAAGCTCAGATTTTTAACCAATTTTATTGAGATTTTGTACACAATATAAATAAATATATCTAAAGACTCCCCATTGAGCGAAATTTGTTATATAATTTATTATTGCAAAATAAAATTATTTCAAATTTTCTCATTTTAATTTACATATTTTTATATTTTATATCAAATGAACGTTTGGTTAAAAAAACAACACTTTGGGAAACACTGATTGAAATCGATAATAAATATTTTGTTATGAAACTAGGGTATAATATTTTGAATTATGTTGTAAAATTTACTAAAACTGTTTATCAGAACAGAATGATTCAACTAGAATGATTATTAAATTAGAAAATAGTTTTTTTATTTGCGATAATATATATTTGCATCTGTCATCAGCAACTGCGCTCAGTACTAATTGAATTAAATAATTAAAATTTGGTATTACATATGCAATTGTATTTTCTAACTCCCTTGGGCTGTATGACGTTAAAAATTACTCGTTATTGTGCGTTTTACCATTGCTGTAAATAATTCAATTTAAATTGTTTATTATACACGATTAACATTGAAAGTTTTTGGCCATTTCGAATAATATATTTATTGTTTGCGTTTAATATATTGCAAACATTTTTAATGATTATTTAGCAAATTTAGCAAAAAAATTGGACACGTAAATTTTATAATTAATTATTGTATAGACATATTATATCTATTATATTTTGCGTTATATTTCTTATTTATAAAACTTAAATATGTTATAAAAATTTGAGTAAAAAATTTATAACATAGTAAAAATTATTTCATCAGAGCGCATTATATTAAAAAAACTGCTTTAAGTTAAATTTCTGTTTTAATATTTATTTAAAATCAAAGTTTCGACGAAACTTTATCAGGATAAATGATACAAAGGACATTACAGTAAATAACAGAAAATAGAAACAAGTTACTAGGTAACAAATAAGTACCTAAATCATAAAATTTATAGATTTTTCATTAATGGAGGCCAAATTTTATTTAATTTAGTGTCTTCACAGTGATTGTTTTTATCGTTTTCTTTATAAATTTCTATTGCTTTTCTTATCAATCTGCTGCTAATATTGATTATTACAGTATCTTCATGATGACATATATATGTTATGTTTGAAAATTACAAAATATTTAATAAAAATTATTAATAAATATGAAAACATTCAAAGCTAGAACAAGGAAACGAATTTAATCTAATATTAAAATAAATGCAATAATAAGAATGCAATGCACACAATTTTATTTTGCTTGCAGAAGAAAATTTAAATTTTCATATATGTATAGCCAGGCATTTTCCAGAAGTGCGAGTAAAATTTCCATTTCAAAATCATATTAAATAAATTCCTGAAACTGAAAACTATTTGTCTCTCTTGTTCTTCAGAAATTTTGCGCATGCATTGGTAAAACAATTGCCGCTTTGTGTCCTGTCACAGTGTTACATTCACATTTCTAGTTATTTCATTTATTACTAGATAATTCCTCATCTATTTTATTTCGAAGAATGAAATTAATTAAACTTTAATTGTGATATTACATACATACACAATCACACCATTTACCCAAAAAGGTTTCTTGTACTTCGTCACACATTATCAATAATGAAATTCAGATTCAAGCGAAAATAAACAAAGCAATTGTCAATTAACTTAACTTGACTTAATAATTTCTAATATATTCGTCGCAGAAGTCAAATTAAATACATTTAATCGTGTTTCTTTGGTCGAATATGCAGTTTCTGACCATTCTGGGCAATATACATTGCATATCTTCAAACATTTTCAATAAACCAGTTCAAAATAATTTTGTATCAATATGCAATTTTTTTTTTAGCAAAAAGCAGTCGATACATTACAAGGTAAATATTATGTTCCATCTGTGTTCTATGAGACCGTATTGAGTTTGAGAAATTCGTTGCGCAATTGGCTTTGTCTTTACGCACTCTATTGTAATTACCAAGGAACAATTTTGGTAATTTCATTGTCTCGCCGAATCTTCATAATACGAAACTTTACAATTGATGTTGACAAACACTGGCAAAATTTATTTTCCAACTTTAATTGTTTGTTTGTTATATATATATATATATATATATATATATATATATATATATATATATATATATTTACTGAAGTATATATGTACATATGGATATAGCAAAGTTTCAAGATTTTCAAACAAAACTTATTTTCTTCCGTCTGTCTTAAAATATACATTGAGCGTAAATAAATGTTTCAGGATATTTATTTTATAATATATAAATGTTTATTTGAATTATTTTGTTTTCATTGGCAAACTAAACTTATATTTATTATTTTTGGAATTAATAACATTTTGTAGAAAGTTTATTTTGTTATAATAAATAATATCTTATTAAATTACATCATCTTAAAATACCATATTAGAATAACATTTTCAAAAATATTGGGTTAGTACATTATTTATCAGTCGTTTTTGTTAGCGGGTTATTTGTTAATAAAAATTGCTGTTTTGTTAACATTTTCTAATAAATAAATTTCTTTGACTGTGAAATCGACCGTCTTTCATTCAAATAGGAAGCATTTATTGAAGTACACTCCGAAATAATTATTTAAAAAATGTTATTGTTAAATTTTTATGGTTCTTTTGTCATAATAAATATTTAACTATTTTTATTTTTGCATTAAACACCATTAATTTTATATTTTATTTATCTAATATAAAATTAATGGTGTTTAATGCAAAAATAAAAATAGTTAAACATTTACACCAAAAGAATTTATAAAATAATAAATATTGTTTAAAAAACGCCTGTTAATTGTGCACCAACATAATATTAAAGCAATATTTTCTGCGATGATACTAAGAGTTTGAATAAATATTTTAATTTCCACTTAATCCCAATGAACTAATATATAATTAGAAAATTTAATTTGGGAAAATATATTAACCTCGCCGGGATTCAAAATTTTATCGAAAGGTCTTTGTGTTTCGTCCAGATTGCTAGATCTCGGCCACACATATCTAGTATCAACACAATAATTTTATGTTTATTTCTGAAAATTAAAAATTGTAAACATGTATTAAAATACTCTAATTATAAACAATTTGAAAATTGCTTTATTTTTAATGAATTTCAAATTTGTTTACTCGACAATTTTCTTAAATGCTCCAGGGGTTATAAAACATTTCAAAATATTTTCACTAATCTTTAACAAACTCATAAATACATCAGAAATTTACTTGGAGCGGTATGGCGCGTATTTTTCTTTTCCTGCTTGGCATCTGCTTTCGTGATATTTTTTGCGCTCTTGTTATATTTAACGCTCACCCCGCCCGTACCACTCTTACTACTCCGTAATAGCGCGTATATATATAGCAACACGTTTTTTTTTACGAGACCCCATAATGAAATGTATTAAGTGAGATGAAGTATGCCGGCAAAAAGATACACGACATAAAAATTTTAAAATATCACAATGTATCTCCCGGGGTCGCGTCGTCACCTAAATTATCACATTCCTTTTTCCTACCCTTGTACTAAAATACACCTACGACGAATAAATTTAGTAGGGTAAGTGTCAAATATCAGTTGTTACACGCTCATCCCTAATAGCGGATCGAATTATCAAATTCGATTTACACACGGTTGGCCTGAAACACTGATATTGTGCACGCGATTATATAACCTAAAAGTGGTCGATAAATTATTTAAGCCGAGAGGAGTGAAAAATGTTGCGCACGCTACTGACGCCTTTGCACATGCGCCTTTGCACACTTTCCATTATCCAGCTGCCAGTGTCACGCATAACAGCCCGAGAATGGAAGAATTTTGCCGAGAGAATTTTTCGCTTTTTGGAAAATTGGCGGAATCATATTAAATTTGTAACCGCATTTTTTCTTTTTTTTCTTTCTTTCTTTCTTTTTTTTTTTAATTTGAGACTGAAAATCGTGTTATGTTTTATTAATGTTGACAATAAGAAAAAATTAACGCGAAAGAAAAATGTTTTATTTTAAAAATGTAAACTTAATATTGTCAGAGTTACTTTCGGAAAAAAATTTACTTGCAAGCAAGTTTATGCAAAGTATTTACAATTAATAGTACACAAATATATGTAATTTTACATATTTTATAAAAAATGTAACATTACGTAAATGATCACAGTAAAATTACAAAATATTGTTATTTTACTGTTAAAAACTATGTAAAATTACATAAATTTAAGTTATATTTTTATAGTATACATTAAATTATAAAATTGAAGATTCTAAAAAATAAATGTTTACCTAGTAAAAAATCTTTCAGAACTCATTATATTAAAATAAAACGGCTTCAGGTTGCAGTTCTGTATTAATATTTATTAATAATAGACGCACTTGTTTCACCTAAATTGCTTTGTCTCGTTTGTTTTTAAAATCAATTTAATGATCAGTATTTAATCTATAAATCATTTATGACATCAATACACAATTGATAAAGTTTTGAAAAAGCGATTATGGATAATTACAAGTAAATTGAATTTAAATTATTTGTAGACACTAAGTTTTCAAATTCTATTAATGTAAAAACCATTTTCGTGGTCTGTAGTTTGTTATCAGTTCTCAAAAGCGTATAGAAACTTTTCTTCTTTTATCAATTAATTGAAAATAGTTTTAGATCAAAGTTTTATTTTCAGTTAAACTTCCGAACAAATTAAAAAATTTCCATCATCGATCGGTACAATTCGGAAAGCTTGAAATAACCTCATTATCTGCTAATTTTATGATTGATTTGAAATCGGCGCCGCGTATAAAAAATAAAACGAGAAAACAAAAAAAAGATCGACAAATTATTTCCGGAAATTTCTTATGAGGCAACTAACTAAGTTTCTCATTATTAGTGGGGACAAAAGGAAAACGCGAGCGAATTTATAAATAACATTTCTCGAACATGTTAAATTGAACGGAATATAATTAGGACCTTTTTTTTTCCTTTCGTGAAAAATAAAGAAATAGCAAACAAAACTTTGCTTCGTTCAATACGGAAGCAGAACCCAGCTTGTTTTTAATGTTTCATTATTAAAGCTTCTCTAGTTTTTCGAATTTATTTGTTTATTTTGTAATATTAAAATTAATTATATAACATTGAACAAAAAAGTTCATAATTGTATGTATTTACGAAATGAATATAATACTATTCTAAAGTTGAGATTTTTCCAAAAAATTTCACAAGTTACTTAATCATTAAAGCGGCTATTAGGCTATAAGTCAATGATTCAGTAACTTGTAAATTTTTTTGGAAAAAATCTCAACTTTAGAATATTATAATATATTTAGTTTAATTACTTTTGTCATAATAGTTCATTTGGAAGGTTGACATAGCCGATTAAAATAGAAAATCGACAATATACGAAATAATTAAAATAAAACAGCTATAGGTTATAGTTCTGTATTAATATTTATTAATAATTGACGTACTCAACGAACTCAACGTAAGACGTACTATTATTACTAATAAATATTAATACAGACCTATAACCTAAAACCGTTTTATTTTAATATAATGAGTTTTAAAAGATTATTTACTACATTTATTAGAAATATAAATGTAATTTTTTTCATGTTTTCTTTGATTATTTTATAATTACATTTGTCAAGAGTAATAATTCAAACATAACATAGGTACAATATTTTCCAAGAAATGTACAATTCGTGCAAAAAAAAACTTTTCTTAAAAACCTAGATTTTTTTTCATTAAATGACCTAACAAATAAAAACTGTGATTTAGCAAGAAAGTCAAGCAACAATTTCAGTGTGTTGTTCTAGTTTTAACTGCACTTAGTATATAATTGTATTGTAGCAGTAAATTACAACGAACTTAATTCTATACATGCAGACACGTTACCTAGCTAACTCTAATTCGTATTATAATTGTTTCAAGGTACAAAATAATTTTACTTTCTTACTTACACACACACACACATGAGAAATAAGCAATTACCAGATACTAGTACAGTGGCCTAATTACGATGATAATTATGAACAGAAACTGTTTTGCACTTGACGAGATTCGAACTTGGTCAACAGACGAAGACAACTTGAGAACTAGCAATTGCTTCGGGTTGCTGATTCAGGGCCGGCTTTCTCTATAACAAAATTAATAATCGACGTTTCGACGAACTCAAAGTTTAGTCTTCATTAGAAATAAAGATACAAATGAGATTTACAATAAATAAACAAAACAGTATCCAAATAAGTAACTAGATCATAAAATTTATAAATTTTTAATTAATTGAAGCAAAATTTTATTTAAATTAGTGATTGATTTTATCTTTTTTTTTTATAAATTTCTATTGCTACTCTTAACAATCTGCTGTTAATATTGATGGGTTCTGCAATTATTACAGTAACTTCTAATTTTACATCACGAAGATTTTCTAGTGCATGTTGAGCAATAGCAGATTTATCTGGATGGTATAGACGTATTGACCTTTTATGGTCTGTTCAGTAAATTGTTCCCATGTTCTGTTTGTTTACTGTAAATGTTATTTGTTTAATTTTTTCTTATAAAGATGTACGTTGAGTACGTAGAATACGTCGGTTATTAATAAATATTAACATAGAACTAAAACCTAAAGCCGTTTTATTTTAATATTTGGTATGTTTTTAAATTTTTCATCTATTTACACAATAATAGTTTTGTGAAACTTCATTCCCTGCTAGTTCGAAAAATAATCTTTTTCTTTTTGGAATTCTTTTTTTCAGGAAAATATTTTGAAATATTTAAGTTTTGTGCTATCATTTTTGCGTTGTCTAAAAATGTGTTAAATTTTAATCATAAATTTTGGATTTTGTTTCAAATTTTATTTACTAAATTAAAAGCAAATTTCATTTTACTGTATGAACTATACAGGAACTTAAAAAAGTACAAGAAACGTGTTCGTTTGTCTGTTCGGTACAAATTTTGCAATTGATTTTAAACTAACTATTCGATTAGCTAGACTTGAAAATATTTAGTTAACTAATTAACTATAATTATATAATACTACTGATTATTATTAAATTATAATTAATTAAATTAATTAATTAATTAGGTTAAAGTTAAAGACTAAAACAAGACTAAAAAGCAGAAAATAATTATTTAAATAAAAAAATTGTAAATTATAAATCTATATGGGGGCTAGAAGAAATTTTTTTATGCGTTTTAGTCCGTATTATAAACGTGGTATATTATTTTTTTTTAATTTAAATAATTATTTTTTGTTTGTTTTGAGGCCCCTACAATAGCGGGGCCTGAGTGCATTTCATCCCTCTTGTGGCCGGCCCTGTAGTAATTACGCATCCGTTAACACACTGACACACCTATGTACACAGAAACTGCACTAGAACTCTACGATGTGCAATGTTAAATCTATCTCTGTTGCTCCGTTCAAATACAATTACAGTATTACAGTGTTGCAATTGTTTTGCACCAATTTGCGCCCGACACAATTGCAGCAATGTTTGTTTTCTGTCTTTGTTGGCTCGCGCACAACACAACCACTACCGGCGATTCCGTTTTTGTTTTGTTACACTTTCGTTTTAGAATTGGACCAGTGGGGGAGACTGATGATGGTGGTAGGTAGTCTGTTTTGAAATGGGGGGGGGGGGGAAATGCAAGGTTTTAGGTCAAAAACATTTTAGCTAGGTTATTATTATGAAGGGTTGTATGGTTGTGGAATTTGTCACCTGGTACAAATACGTGAGAAGTGGATTTTTAACTGGGCTTGTGTACAAAAAATGGATTTAACATTTTACTGATTCTAGGGTATTATACAAAAATCTTTTAAAAACTTTTTTGTTTCGCTTTTAATTTACTGATACTGTCAACAAAATATTTTCAAGCGGTTTAAAATACTGATATTACTTTGTTTTATTGAATATATAGAAAGAGATCATTATAACCTACACTGTAAAAAATGTAATTTAAATTTCTTTTATGATTTCTGCTCTTACTTGTTGAAACTTTAAATTCATTATGATAAGTAAATACTAATTTAAATTTATTTAATTTTAATAGTAAAATAAAAATATTTTATAATTTTACTGTGATACGTTTTTATGAAACAAATACATTCATTGAACATGTAAAATTACATACATTTTTTACAGTGTAGTAAATCATTTTAGAGATCATTGTGTTACTAGTACAATAATAAGAACATTATTATACAACAGTTAATTACTAAACTATTACGTCAAGTTAAGTTAAATTAATTGACAATTGCATTTTTTGCTTGAATTTGAATTTTATTATTGAATGCTGTGTGAAGAAGTGTAAGAAATGCAATGCATACCGCTCAGGCTGGTCAGAAATTAATTAAAATTAATTCTCACCAATTACATAACAAATATAAATTATATATACATATACATACTATTCTACAACTGTTAGTAAATGTTTAAGGTTACTTGGCATGTATTTTTATTTATTTTTAGTTTAATTTCTTGTTTAAAACGCTTGATAAAAAAAATTGTTTCTTTCACTCGGAATAGAAAGCACTTTTTGTGTTTCGCCCAGATTGCTTCACCTCGGCTTTGCCTCAATAATAGAATAATCACACTATAATTATCGCTTTTTATTCTTCGTAATGTAATGTATTTACGGCCCTTAAGGCTCCCAAATTTAAAATTAAATTTTTCCAACAGGTACAGAATCAAACAATTTGCAAAGCAAACTTAAAAGTCTGCGGCGCCTCCACCAAAAAACAAAACCAACATCATAAAAATCACTATGTAAATTTTACGCTTAAAACATCTCGGACCTTTCTAACGGAAAGATTTTCCTTCCGTCCGCTTAATTTTTACAATATAACAAATTAAATGCATATGGGTAAACCCATATAAACTACAGAATTATTTTTACAAATTAAATCAATATCCCCTGAAATATTTTTTTGTGTACACCATTGTGTGTATTTGATATTTGTAACCTATTTATTGCAATAAGAATTAAAGGTTTAATATTATAATAAACTATTGAAATTACAGTCACTTCAAAATTTTGTTTTAATTTAACTATTCAGGTAGCCAGTTTTTAGAATGTAACTGTAAAATACGGAATTTCATCTGTGAAATATTTCGAAATGAAATTTAAATTTTAATGTACTATTACAAAATTAACTTTCAACCAATTTATTTTAATAGAATTTTTTATAGTAACATAAATCAAAAATATACTGTATAATTTTGATAAATTTATTATCACTTATGTGAGAATAAGGCTTCATTCAGACTATACCAAATTAGTTTTAGTTTTAGGCACAAGCACAAGAATCTGACCAATACCAAACCCTTGTCATATTTTTAGTTTTTACACCATTTTGTAATTTGTAATTTTACTGTGATAATTTATGTAATATTACGTTTTTTATGAAAAATATACATTCATTAAATATGTAAAATTACATGAATTTTTGGATTTTAATATAATGAGTTCTGAAATATTTTTACTATGTTAAAACGTAATTTATTATTTACAATTGATATTTCCAATTTCCAATTGAATTTGGAAACATCGGTCGTTAATAAATTTATTGAAATGAATTTTTACTGTTTATTTATTAATTAAAATATTTGCGAATATAATTAATTATGTTTTTCATTAAATTTGATGAATTATTATTTTTTTTTTAAATTATGTTATAGCATGTTTTATTTTTAAACATATTTAAATGATTTATTTTTGTTTTATAAAATAAACTTATTTTAATATATTATTTCTGCGCTATATTTACACGCTGAATATATTTCATGTATAAATTTACATAATTATTATTTATTATTCTAAATAATAAATATATTTTCGTTTAAGATTTTTAATTTAATAACTTTTACGCATTTTTTTTATTAAAAAACTAATACTCCTATTATTTTTGTGAAATAAACCTATTTACTGTGTAAACTTAAATTTATATATGTGTGAGTCATTCTGCCCGGAACATTGATTGCTAAGAGAAGCAATAGAAATTTATAAAGAAAAATATAACATCAATCAGTGCGACTAGTAACTGATTTAAATTACTACTAATTTAGTTACTTATTTTGTTATCTAGTAACTTGTATCTATGTTCTGTTTATTTACTGTAAATGTAATTTCTATTTTTCTTTCCAGAAGACGCACGTTCAGTTCGTCGAAACGTTGATTTATTAATAAATTATTACGGAACTAGAACCTAAAGCCGTTTTATTCTAATATTATAATACACTTTACATAATTGATAGTAATTTTCAACATGATAATAATGTTCTGAATTTCTAATATTCAAATTAATACCTAATGTAAATAAATAACAACGCGCGGAATACTAATTTCGCATTATAATTGATTGATAATAAGATAATTAAAATTCATATTTGATAATAAATCTACAGAATTATTATTTTATTTACATTAATATGAAATTTTATACAGTAGAAACATATTCGAAATGTAACATTTACCTATTTTGTTATATTTGTATAAATGTTGCGGTTTATTTACTTTCTGTACATATTCAACCAATTACACTAAAAAACACATTCTCTATTTACATTAAATTTAATAATTTAATATTAAAATATAATATCTGTTCTTCAATATTAATATTAGCTTACCATATTGCTAATATAGAAAGTGGTAATAATATTACACATTATTGTACAAACATAACTACAACGACAAGTGTATTATTTTTTTATTAAATTAGGCTTCTTTTAATTAAAAATTTATAAATTTTATGATCTTTTGTTACCTAGTAACTTGTTTCCATGTTCTGTTTTTTTACTATAGCCGTTTTATTTTAATATAAGTTCTGAATTTTTTTTACTATATTAACATTATTAAAAATTAAATGATTGTTTTTTTTAACAAGAAAAGAAAAACAATTATTCCAAAATACTGAATATTAATTTGACAGCTATGCGATAAAAATTGTTTTGGTTTCATTGGTTTTAATCAATTAGGATTTACCAGTCACTGTATTTTAAATACGAAAATATCTGTGTTTGCTTTTAATTTTTTATGATTCTGTTGAATAAAGTATTTTTTGTTTTTGTGTTTACGTTTTGATGTGAAAGAAAAATACGCAATACACAAACTTCAAACACTTAATAAATATGAAACAAAAATTTGATGTATGGATATATTTCATGATAACATAATTATATCTGTGTATTACAAATTTTAATATTTTATTTTTGCTACAATACTAATTATTTTATTACAATAAATTTTATTTTATCTTATTAAACATTTTATTAATATATCACTGCAGTTTTGACCTAATTGGTCATTATCAGAAAGTTGGCAATCACAATAAATTTATAAAAACTTTAGTATTTTTTTAATTAAATCATTAAATTTTATAAATTTTTAAAATATAACGACTTTAGGTTGTAGTTCAGTATTGATATATTTATTAATAATCGACGTTTCAATGAACTCAACGTACGTCTTTATTAAAAATAATACAAATGATATATATATATATACAATAAGATTTTTTACTATATAACAAACAATATTAAAAATATGATATCGGTATCAAATTTTTGTTCTGTTATGTATGCATACATTTCAAAATTGTGTTTATTTACAAATTAAATGAATTTTGTTTCAGAATTTGTTTTCGTACATGATTTTCTACTATGTGTTTGTTTTTGTATTATTGGTTATCAACATATTCCAAACGGAAAATTGTTTATGAAAATCATACATAATTTGAAATAATCTATATGGAAAATTTGCTCTCTATTTTGTTTTAACATGAAAACAATAAATTGATATGCTACGTAATTATTATTCTAATTCACTGACCAGTTACAAATTACTTTATGATTGGGTTTGGTTTCATTTTAATTTCGATAACTTATTCACAAAATTGATACAATATTTACAGAATATTATAATTGTAAGTAGCAGATATTGATATAAGACAGTAATATATGTAAATATTATAATATTTTTTATAACATAAAATTAGAGTGTGTCATACAGAATGAGGCATATAAACACCTGATAGTTTTTAAAATAATAATAATGAAAATAAAAAGGCTTTAGGATTTAGTTCTGTATTAATTTTAATTAAAAAAACTACGTTTCGATGTACTCTACGTACATCATCAACAGGACAAATGATACAAATGACTTATATAATAAATAAACAGAATGTAGAAACATGGTAATTTATATTTTATAAATAAATACATAATTTTAAAATTTATTTACATATATAAAAAATATTAGCGAAAAATATTGTAAAGTAATTGAAAAAAAAACAAATGAATGTGACATCAAATTTATAACTTGTTTATGTCGTAATTTGAGAATCGGATGATACAATAAATTTAATTAATTGAACATTTAATGTGTTTTTATTATCAAACTGCATTAGACTGTTTAAATTTCGTGATAAAAACGTCACAGTAAATTTATTGCGTAATTCTATTTTATTTCTGTACTTTTTTAAATCAAATATATTACTATTTAAACTAAATTTACACTACTAAATAATTTTTGACAATGAACTAATTTGCGTAATAAATTTTATTTTTTTTTCAAGCGTATCACAATGTTAATATTACATTACCATATTGTCTATGTAGAAAGAGGACAGTATGTTACTAGTACAATAATGAGTATTATTATAAGAGAAGTTAGTTGTTATATACACACAACTGGTGGCAGCACCACCATTATTTTATTTACATTTTGCTGAAAAATGCATATTTTTATTCATCAAGAAACAAAAAGACCGAATTCAAACATAGAATTTCTAAAATATTGATTTCTCTTCTTTGCGATACCGTATTTTATAAATTTTGTATTTTTTCTGATATAGGTAATATTATAAATCTCTTCCGAAATTTACTTCCTACTAAGTTAAAATTTAATATTTTACATCGAAATTTTTAAGGTAAAGGAAATAAAAAAAAAATCGGATTTATATATACTGTTTTTTACTTTAAAGTTAAGCGGTTTTGTCATTCATTTTTTTTATACACACATTGTTTTTCTTAAAATTTATTTAAAATATATAGGTATTGAATTATTATTGAATTTAATTATTATTGAGTAAATGCTAGTTGTTAGGTTTTGGATGCTTTGGATACTTTTGCTAAGAATGTAAATGTTTCCAAAGGAGCCAGCCCGTTTGAGTATATACACTATATATATACTTGAAAAAGAAATATTTTACATACTTCCATTTTTTATTCACGTATTTTATTCTTCATAATTGAACGATAAAATTTAAAACACTAATTTTGATTTTAAACACTTTTGAGAGGAAGAAATTTACTACAATAATTAAAGACCATTTTAATATATAATCAATAAAAAAAAATTATAGCAAGTACCTTACTTTTTTTCTGCTTAATCTAATTAAATTACCCTGCAAATTGGTTCTACGCAACACGCTATAAAATCGTGTTTAAAAAAGATAACCGAACACGCATCAAAGTCTTTTTGATTCAATTTAATGATATATAGGTCATCGCAATGCATGTCTGTTCAATAACTGCTCTCACACGCTTTGAAATAAAATAAAAATATATAATGAATTTTGGTGTGACAATGTTGATTATTAAATTTTGTCTATTGAAAACCATTTTAACTATGTATATGTAAAATTGGCGCAATATTATTTGACACGTAAAATGAATTTATATTACAGTCGTATAGGTATTTTTAATTTAGTTAAACTTTTTATTAATTTTTTTAGATATTCTGTAAATAGGTGGCATATTTATGTCAAGAGAGCTTTATTTTATATTTCATTTTTTACCTAAAAAATATCTACCTAAAAAATCTAAAATCTAAAAAATCTAAAAATATTTACCTAAAAAATAATTATGTAAAAAATGTATTTCAGTTTAATTATTGTTGTATCTCTTAATGTAATTAATATAATTTATATTTTATATTGTTAAAAAATTATAATGTTAATGTTTTGATATGAATATTTTGCAAATGGCCTTGAATATATTGTGTTGTATTGTATTCTAGTCTGTACCAGACCCGATGATGGCCAATATATTGGTCGAAACCGCGGTCGTCTATTTTTGAATAAAAAATAAAAAATACGAGTGGAAATCAAGACAAATAAATAAATTTTATTATTTTTTCCTAACTATCATCAACATTTCCACATTGGGTGATTTAAATAATTTTCATCATTAAAAAATATCTACTTACCTGCCATATTATTTTTCAAGTAATATTCCAGCAAAATATAAAAATTTGTTGCTTATTTATTTTTATTTATAATAGTAATTACTGTATTTGAAAAATATTATAATTATAATTTTTTAGTTAAACAGCAAATTTTTACGAAAATTCGTTAAACTACAGATGTACGCAGAATTTTAAATATAATTTTATTAAAATCAATAACCATGAATATATTATTTTATATGGAAATTAGTATTGTATTATTTTTCCTGATGAAGGCGAACGTTGAGTTCGTCGAAACGTCGATTATAAATAAATATTAATATACAGAACTACTAAAACCTAAAGCAGTTTTATTTTAATATAATGAGTTCTGAAAGATTTTTTACTATATCAGTATTTTATATCTATAATTTATAAATCTAAACATTTGTTTTTTGTTATTTAAAAATATATTTCATAAATATAGCAGAATTATTTTGTAAAATGTCAAATACAAATTTTTGTATTAAACAAGTTTAATGCGTATTTGCTAAAATAATAATTTGAATATATAGTTCGCTGTTTTCTCTGTGCAAAAAAAAAAATAGTTACAAAAAAGTTACTAAATAGTACTCTCTGGACAAAATATTGTTAGCAAATGAGTTTAAATGGGGTTAGTATTTTCAGTTATAAACAAACTACACATTGAAAAATAAATAACCAGAGAAAAAATTGTTTTTACAAAAGTTTTACATTAAAAAAAAAGTGATGAAATATAGTTTGAATAAAATTGCTCTTGAGCAAAAATTGTTGGTAATATATTTGTATGCATAGTTTTTACAGTTTTTTGTTTTTTTGTATTTCATTTATTTTTATTATAACTAATTTTTGTTTTATCGGTTTGTAAAAATATTGTTGGGTTGGTTTATTATTTTTTAATGAAAATTTATACGAAATTTTTGTTAAAAATATTTGAAATATGAAAAAGAAGTTTTTATTTTTCTAAAAAATAAATGTATATTAAAGTATTTCTATATGTTGTTGCTTACACAGCTGGGCCTGTACTTGTATAAAAGTATTTAAGTAATTGTACTTAAGTACAATTTTTCTTACTTATACTTAAATACTTAAAAAAAAATATTTGTATTAAAATGAAACGGTTTTAGGTTGTAGTTTTGTATTAATATTTATTAATAATCAATCTAATCAACGTACAAAAACGTACCTTGGATTCTACATAATAATTTGCATAAAATTTAATGGAAATTTGTTCACAATTCAAAATAAAAGATTTATGAAAAAATTCAGTATGTTGTGGATCTATAAAAATGTTTTGAATTTTTATTTTAATATAATGAGCTTTGAAATATTTTTTACTATGTATTATAATGTTCGATTAGTCGGGAAATTTTTCTGTAATTTAACCAAAATCGTATTTTTAATAGTTTTTGAGATAGGTACTCATATATACCGGTAAAAAATGAGACATCTGATATTTTTTAATTTCAAAAAAGGACATTGAACGTACATTTTTATCTTAAATAATATTTTGAAGACACCTAATATATTATATGTGAAATAAAGTGAGTGAGAGAAGAAAACCAGTATATCAATGTTTTTATATAACCTATTTACCACAAATTTGAACGAGGCAAAAAATAAATTCAGACCCCCGGTAGATTGACAGAATAATAATGCCGTCAAAAAATAGGAAGCTACTAAAACGAGCATTTTTAAAGTTATTTTTTTGCGTAACATCGCAAGTGGGTGGGGGTGGGGGTGCGGGTAGGCATAGGCAATGGCGACATTGACAAAAATGATTAGATATATTATTCTACGCCGCGGCAACATGGCGCCTTATAAGCCCGGACCGTTTTTTGGCATCAAGTGGCCTCCACAAATTTTTTCGCATAAGCAATTTGTTTTTATTAGACTATCTACTCTCTCTTCGTCGCCTGCTGCTACAGAGATTCTTAAACGCTGGCCAAGTTGCATTCACTATAAGACCACTTACAATTTCCTGTGTATTTTAAAACATTTAATGTATGAATTTTAGAGATCACGCCATGTACTCAAATGAGTGAGGCACAAACTTTTTCCACTATTCCGAAATCAGTTTCCTCCGAACATTCTTATCCAGATAAGCTACTTTAGCCTCATCCACATTTATACTAACATTCTGTCATATGTACGTGCTACTACTTGAAAACTTTCTCAATCATACTACTCCAATTTATTCATTAGACACGTCCACTTGCAAACGTTTACTTTCCAAATCATTCCTATAAATTTATTTAACCAAACTATTGCAACATTTTTTTTTTAATTTTACACTCATCATACACTAACCTATTTCGTACCCGGTTTTTATGAAGATTTAATTCAAATTTGATAATAGTCAATAGTTAAAAAAAATAAAACTCTCATTCAAGAATAGTTTATTTAATTAACCAGAAATAATCCTAATAGAGTTTGGTATTGTCAATTTGTCCGCAAACAACAAGCCGTGAAAACTGGGGATTTAATAATATTTTGCCTGAATTTTGTAATAATTGGTATAAACTAATACATATGAAAAACTACGCAATGTTTTACTGAACAAATATTTTCTATAACGCACTAATCAACATAATGTGCAGAAATTTTAACACTTGTTTATTTGTTTTTGATATTTTTCATGAAAATTTACATTCATTAATTAATAACTTAAATAATTAAGTTAAAGGCATAATAATATATTTGTATATATATTAATATTATTATATATTAACTGATTTGTCATTTTTTTATTATATCTTTTTTGTAACTGGTTGTATAACTGTTGGGTAATAAAGTCATTATTACTATTATTATTATTTAAACTAAATATATCAATAACAAGAACCAAAGCGTATAAAACTGCTTCATTGAAGTAAATTACAGTACTATTTTCAGATAATGTTCGATCTTAATATTACTGATTAGTTGTATTGCATAATTCTGTAAATTAATGATTACATAATAATATTTCTGGGCTGGTATACTATGATCGATCTATTCTTTTCGCAGACGTTTCGCTGTACATCGCAAATGGCATCCTCAGTGCTTGGTGACTAGATTCAGTCACCAAGCATTGAGGATACCGTCTACGATGTATGGCGAAACGTCTACGATGAGAATATATCGACTACGACATACCAGCTCGAAAAATTCTATAAATTTAATGGATAACATGTAATGGTATCGACCTTGATAGCATGTCCCTCGCAGTGAATACATCCTAAAACCGATGTTAGCGGTCCAGTGTGGTGGTGAGTACATGTTGTCCATTTACGTTTTACATCATCATGTGCACGTTGTGCTCAGGAGAAGCTTTTGGTTTATCGGCACCGGCGCTCCGAAGGTGATATGGCCGGGGGAAGCGCGGTGTGTGTATTGATTTCCGAAGAAGCTGACCTCATGGTTTAGTGATCAGTAACAATGTTTCACACCCAACCCCGTAAAGGTCCCCGGTTCAAATCCCTCCGGTCCGGTTCTAGTCTCTCGCTTTTATCAAACATTTACTAGTTTGTAATGTGTTGAGTTGTTCAGCTTCGTTTACATCTAATGTCGGATGATTGAAAATTATTATTTCATTGTCGGTCTTGTAGCGTAACTATATACTCTGGTTTTTGTTAAGGGGAACTTTCGTAATAGGGGCGCCGGGGGTAGGATATTGAGATTCATTTTCGTCGGTTTAAATTTACTTATGCATGAAGTGGTTCAGGTATTTAGACATGTTCCGAGAAAATTATTTATTTGTGAAACTAGAATGATATTGATATTGTTCTGTTTATTTATTTACATATGTAATTACATTTTAAAATTTTATATGTACTATAATACTAATAATAATTCACACAGCATTCAGTAATCAAATTCAAGCGAAAATAAACAATGCAATTGTTAATTAACTTAACTTGACAATTAAATTAAATTAAATACACTTGAGCGTTATGAGGAGAAGAGTTCGGGTTTATTTAAAACCAATAAAATCCAAAAACTGCACCGTTCAGAATAATCTTTAATTGATAATCGGTTTCGAATTGTAGTTATATTTAGTGCTATCACTAGTGGTGTATATAGTAAACTAACTCGTGTCATAATAATGTCATAATTGTACTACTAATATAAATACACATAGACAATATGGTAAAGTAATGTTAATATTATGATACGATTGAAAAAAAATATATTTTTATTTCAGATTTCTGTATTTTTAAAATTATAATTTCTGTTATTGTAGCATTACATGACACCTATGTAAATAACTGAATATAATAATCATTAGGATGGTTTGAATTAGATTTTAATTTGTATTGTTATTGTCTCGTAGTTTATAGAGTTAAAAACAATAAAATTATTTAAATTACAAATATTATCAAACAATGTATCAGTTCACAAATTGCGTAAAGATAGATAGATAGATATACGTTAAGCTCAATCATGCAATTATTGTTTGCTTTAAAAATCATAACACCATTCTGTAAATTCGATTATCAATTTGATGATTCCAGTAACATAAATTTTGCGAATGAATTTACAGTATGCGAGAAAGAGCAAGAGAGAGAGAGATGTGTAGGGTAAAAGAGACAAACAATCAAATCTATGATAATTATGATTATTTTGTGCATGCAGTATTATAGGTAGCCGTAACTGAAAATTGCGGTAAATTCATGTAGCTCGAATAGTGATGAAAATAGGTATTGGTTACTGGTGGATTTGTTTTGCTGCTGTGTTCATGTTATTGCATAAACAAAAGAAAATTTTGTTAAACAACATCATCGCATCCAACATTATAATTATTTGATTTATATTGTTTTAAACTGTTGTTTTATTTGATTATAATGGGGTCGTCCCACATTTTTTTAATCAAATATATATATATATTAAAATAACTACGTAAATATATGTTTCAATGCAAAATTATTTATAATAAATAAAAAAATAAATTTTTAAGTTGAATATCAAATTTGAATTCACTCGTCGTAATGTATTAGTGTATCAGTAAAAACAAAATAGTGTTGCTTAAATATCTGTTATGTCAAAATCAAAATCATATGTTTTAATTTGTGCTAGTACATTAAGAAATATTTTATTTGATGTTATATTTGCATTATTATTACAAATTTGTATAAAAAACAATATTTCACAACCATAATGTTTATCTTAATTTATATATCAATGTAATATATACAGATAATGACAATGTTTGTCGAAACTGCAGTCACTACAATTCATTGTGTATTAAAGTGAAATTTTTAAAGTTAACAAAAGTTTTTTATTTTATGACCAATGTAAAGTGGTACCGATTTAAATAAAATTTAGCTTTTTTTAATTAATAATTTATATATTTTATAATCTAGATACTTATTTTGTTACATGTTTTGTTTATTTACTATAAATGTCATTTGTATTATTTTTTCTGATGATTACTAATAAATATTTAATACAGAACTAGAACCTAAAGTCGTTTTATTTTAAGACTATGCAATATTAGAATTTTTCTTTAGAATGTTAAAAAATATAATTACGTAGATAAGTTTTGTTTTAGTGATATATTGATAAGATGCTGAAATGAACGAGTAGTTACTTATCTTGTTACCTAGTATCTTATTTCTATGTTCTGTGTATTTACTATAAATGTTATTTGTATTATTTTCCTGATGAAGATGTACGTTGTACGTCGATTATTAATAAATATTAAAGCAGAACTACAAGCTAAAGCCGTTTTATTTTTAAAACTATTCGACATTGGAATTTTTCTTAAGAATGTTAAAAAATATAATTACGTAGAAAAGTTTTGTTTTAGTGAATGTTGATAAGATGCTGAAATGAACAATCGTTCGTCGCGAGTTGCGAGTACTTTATCAGAAGCGCAAGCATAAGAATGCTTGGCAGTGCTGAAATAAACACTTACTAACAAGGAAAGTCCTCAAGTTTGTCGCAGTCCACTGACTTCTTATTAGACTGATCCGTTTTCTCTCTGCTTTTCCTTCTTAAAATAACTTTTCACTTTATGCCTTAATCACATAATTAGCACAATACATTTTAAGACGCTCTTTTTACACTTAACAATAACAATTATCTAAATCTTGTATGATATTCAACTTATGTTCAATTTAAAATATTACAATTTACTTTACTATTTATATTATATCAACCAATAAATATTTTTTGTAGAAATTACTTGATAACATAATAATATTAAAAAAATCTACTGTGGCCATCACAGAACCGACCGTCATCGTATTAAATAAATTTATGAAATAGAAAACTGTGTATAACAACTGCTGTAGTAGTCATGGTAATTAAAAACGGATGTTAATTTTATGATCTATTAATAATTCAAATATTACCTATGAAATTTTATATTTTTACCTATAGAAAAATCAATCATTTACCTATTAATAATTAAAAAATGATTTATAGTAAAAAAAAACCTAAACCAACCTACTAACCTAACCTACCCTAAATAGCCAATTACGTAAAAATACTGTATGTATAAATAGCCAATTGCGTATACATACCGTATGTATAAATAGCCACTTTCTTAATTTTATAGATCGATAATTATATCAGTAGGTATTTGATTATTTCCATAGGTCGATAAATATTTCTATAGATCAATAATTAATTCTATAGTTCAAAAATTAAAACCATAGATTAATTATTTAATACATAGGTAAACTATTATTTTCATAGGTACTATTAGGTAGATCATATGTTTTTTTCATAAGTCAAATATTTTTATCCATTAAAAACAAAATTATCAATACTTGTTTACAAAATTGTATATTCAGATTTCGGGATAATGGAAAGAATGTGTGCCATATCCTTTTGGGTGCATGGCGTGATTGTGTATTAGTTTTGTCGGGAACAATATTTGCAAATGTAAATATTTAATATTTGTTTTTCTTTCTGTGTGTTGGCAACATTCTTCTTGAGGAAGGAGTGACTATAGCAAGTCGTCTTGAAGGCTGTGAATGAACTAGCAATTCTAAATGTTGTATGCAGGCACAAGCTAAAATATTTGTGAAACATATGTAAATATATTGTATTTGTGTTTGGAATTTATTTAAGGATTTCTGCCAATGGAATGTTGAGGTCGGGCCGCCTCCGAAACCTATCCGTGGCTTTAAAGTTGATATTCGATCCTCGAAGGGGGTGAGATATTGTAAATCGTATGAAAATATTTTCGCGAAAGATTTCGCAGACTGGGTTTTTCAATCTTCGTTCCGGGGCAACGACTAAAACTTGAGTCAAATATTTGCTTTGTCTTATGCAATATTACCTTACCGCTTGCCCCTTTTCGAGCGCGGAGGAAAGCTAAATCCCCATTCTCTTTTCTCTTTTTTTTTTTATTCTTATGTTAGCTTTGCACACAAATTTTCATCGAACCAAGTCCCGTACCAAAATTTGAAGGTTAAATTTATCAGTGAATTAATATTGACAAATATTGGTTATTGGGAAAAATATTCTTTTATCTGTTCTCATCTAGTTCTTTTTATGGTAAACACAAATTTTAGAGAATATTTATTTTTCGAATTTCTTTTGAACTATGATTTATATTCTAACCGGGATTTTTTTAAATAATATTAAAAAATAAATTATAAATAAATGTTTGTTATATTTGATTTTACA
Organism: Clivina fossor; assembly: GCA_963966155.1. Lineage (NCBI taxonomy): Eukaryota > Metazoa > Arthropoda > Insecta > Coleoptera > Carabidae > Clivina > Clivina fossor. The sequence continues at coordinate 2,836,842 of OZ014571.1, read as the reverse complement.
AATACACCTAGACCTCGCTTTGCGTCGTTTCGTTTTGCGTTTTTTCGAAGTTGCGTCGCTGCTGAATTAGTACCAATTTTCACTGTGCGTCGTTAGATTTTCGAAGTTGCGTTGTTTTGGGTTCGAGTCTATTTTTTTTGCTATAGAAAATGCTATAGAAAATCATAATTCACTTTGCGTCGTTTCAATTTGCGTCGTGTTTTTCTGGAACGTAACCACGACGCAAAGTGAGGTCTAGGTGTATTGAATTTACGCTCATATACGATATATGTATATATATATATATATATATATATATATATATATATCAGAGGTGGGCACTAGCTAATTTTAGTAGGTTAGCTACATTTGTTGGTAGCTGAAGCTGAGCTACAAAAAAATAAAAGTAGCTGTAGCTTGTAGCTTCAGGATTTGTTACAAGTAGCTTATGAATAGTAGCTAAAACATAAAGCTACTATTTGAAGCTATTTTTAGTTGCCTATAGCTAATTTTAATACCTTGCATTTACTTTTAGTAGCTTACAGTTACTTTTAGTAGTTTATAGTTATTTTCAGTAATTTACAGCCACTTTTCTATACTTGAACATTACTTTTGTGTTAATAGTGTTGCTTTTATTATTATTTTGTCTAAAAGGAAAAAGTGTATAGTCCTCAGTATGGTGCTGTAGCTGCTGTAGCTGCATCATTTACAAAATAGAAGATTTGACAGCTACTTTTATAATAGCTTATAGCTGTAGCTGTAGCTGTAGCTGTAGCTGTAGCTGTAGCTGTAGCTGTAGCTGTAGCTGTAGCTTAGTTACATTATTGGGCCTAGCTTTCCTAACTCTGATATATATATATATATATATATATATATATATATATATATATATATAATTTTAAATTTATCTAAGTAAGATGTAAGTTAACAATATTTTATCTAAATGAATATTAGTACTGGTTTTATATTTTAGCGCAAAATGAGTGTTTCTATATGCAAACTAAAATGCGCTGTTTTAGTTTTTGTTGATTTTATTCTAGTGAAAATTAATTAATAATTTCTAAATTTTATAATTTATAGTTCTCGTCATGAAAATCTGTTCTTTCGGAAAACTAAGTGTATGAGTTTGTTAGACATACGTAGCGATTATCTTCTGCGCACTACTGATATGACATTAATTTATATTATGATGTAGATCTTAGTTTAGTTCGGAAAATTTCTATCTCGTATACATAATTATGAATAATAATTATGACAAAAAGACAGATTTTCACGGTGAGAACTATAGTTACTTAGTAACATTGTTTCTATGTTCTGTTTATTTACTGTAAATGTCATTTGTATCATTTTTCCTGATGATGATATATGTTGAGTACCTAGAATACGCCGATTATTACTACTACAACCTAAAGTTGTTTTATTTTTATTATTATACAAATAACAACCTATTAAAATAATACGCATTATCTAAATTCTTTATTGAACGTCCGACCACAAATTTCCGTATATTCATTCATAGAGATCCGGACAAAAATTAACAACATGAAATAAAACAGCGAGAACAAGAATAATAAATTTTATCTGTTCGAATTGCGAATAAAGTAGCCATATGATATTAATCTTTTCTATCTTTCCATCGTTGTTCGTTGGCGCTGGCGCTGTCCCTGTTCCGATATAGAACAAATAAAATGAACAAACAAAACGTCTGCACTTGTTTTATATACAGCAGCAGCAGCGCTGCCAGCGGAGAGAAGTGTGAGCTTAGTTTAGGTATGAAAGCATTTTGCATTATAAGACTGCAGAGGCAATAAATATTACAGTCCGTTTATGTCTGTTTGTTAGTGATATGTGTTACCAGTTGCGAAATGAGGGCGTTAAACTGTAAATGAGCATTTATATTTTACAAAAGCCCTTTTAATTGTTCAGTGAATTAATGTTATATATTTGCGTATGAATGGTGTATGGACTGACTGGATGTCCCGCAATCACGTCATATTACAAAACGAATTTTATTCAATGTTTGTTTTGCTGCTAGCCTGAATTTAAATAAATTTTATTATTTGCTATGTTTAGTTATGACTACAGATAAAATAATATACATATGTAGGTATGTAATATTCGCAGGTTTTATATTACAAAAATAATTTCATCAAAATAATGTGTATATTTGAATTCATTATTATTATTATTATTATAATTTACATAATACATTTATTTAATTAACAATTATTTATATATCAAGTACTGAAAATGTCTTTTTATAATATATATTATATACTGTAAAAATTTGATGTAAATTTACATATTTTATAAATGTAATATTACGTCGATTATCACAGTAAAAATTACAAAATACTGCAATTTTACTGTTAATAGTTATGTAAAATTACATAAAAATATATTATTAAGAAGGTTTATAGGCAATAATGGATCATTAATTAAAATATATAATTTCATGTTATTTGGACGTTTATTTTGTAGTTTTTTTATAAAAACTTAACGTAGTAAAAAATCTTTCAGCACTCAATATATTAAAATAAAACGGCTTTAGGTTTTAGTTCTGTATTAATATTTATTAATAAGCGATATACTGTACGTACTAAATGTACATCTTTATCAGGAAAAATGATTTAGATGACATATACAATAAATGAATAAATAAATAGAACATCTTTTTTTTATATACAGTATCAAGATACTGTAATAATTGCAAGACCCATCAATAGATTGATAAGAGAAGACTATTAACTCATTTAAATAAAACTTGCCTTTTTTTATTTAATAATTTATAAATTTTATAATCTACTTACTTATTTTGTTACCTAGTAACTTGTTTCTATGTTCTGTTTTTTTTTACTGTAAATGTCATTTGTATTATTTTTCTTGATTAAGATGTACATTAAATACGTAGATTAAATATCAATATAGAACTAGAACCTAAAGCCGTTTTATTTTAATTTAATGAGTTCTGAAAGATTTTTTACTATATTAAATATTTTTTATACTGCCAATTTCGCATATTCAAGTCTAAATTCCAAATTCATAAACAAACACTCTGTATAGGTATATATCAGTAGAAATGTTATTAACACCAGTTAATTACATCAGAAATTAAGTTAATATTTAATTGTGTACAATTTGATTTAACATAATCTGTTTTAACAAGAATTGTTTTAGTTAAAAGCTTATTGCAAAAAAATGTGGCTGTAAATTATCTTTGATTAAAGCAACTGGACTGGTTTGAAACGATGAAAATTTATGCATATTATTACTGAAAGAAACACAAGATACAAGATGCTGTTATATTCACATAAAAAGAGAGAGAAGCAGCCAGAAAAAAAATGGAGTGTATATAATTTAGGCACGTGCAGAAACGATGAAAAATAAAACTGTTGTATAAAGTGAAAGATTGTTGAAGAAGTTGTATGCGAGCGAGATTAATGGCGTAAGAATGAAAATGAGATTGAAAAATAAATGGTTTAATATAATTGAGTGTTTTAGGGCAATTTTAGTCCTGAAGAATAAATTGCCATACATATGGATGAGACTAGCGCATGTTTAGGGCACACGTTTTTTTTTTTTGTTTGCTAGTTACTATAGTGTTATGAGCATAGCATATGGGTAACGATTAACAGCTATGCTATCGCTAAATTACATTTTCTGTAACGGTCTCTTTATTGTAAAATACAGCCAGTTTATTTTACAAACTACCTTAAATAGAACAACCAGAAAATCTACTAATATGGTCTCTTTGTAGTAAGTCGTATATATATTTGCTTCGTATTTGCGTTTATTGTGTAAGAGTTTTGATATATCAACATTGTATTATGTAAAATTATTTGATTATAGAATAGGGAGTAGGAATGTGTATATGTATAATATTCGTTATGTATTATACATTATTTTTTACACATAAAAATAGTATATTATGTTACGAGGAGAAGAAAGCGATACAGTTCGGCTATTAAAAAAAAAGATCTCTTCAACATTATAGTATCGTATATATTGCAAAATTTTATGCAAAATGGAAACATTTTTAGAAACATGATATTAAAGAAATTTATATCCCCTATTATTATTTATTAATGTTCCTTATATTGTCAAATATTTGGAACAAAGAAAAAAAAAATATTCAAAGAACTCTTTGTAATTTTTCTAAGGAACAAGATATTATACAACATTTTAAAACATTTAACAAGCGAAAAAGAAAAATCCTGATGATATTTCAAAATATTATTATGTAAGTCATGGCTTAGGTTTTGCCCGTAAATATTTTATGGCAGTTTCTGTCTTGGGAAATTTTTTCTACAGACGCACATACCGCGCGCCAGCACCGTCCATGGTGTGACACATGGACATGCGTCGCCGTTGCTGATGTGGGTTACCGCAGATGTAAATATTTGTGCAAATTTTATTGTATTGCAAGCGACCGCTATTTAAATCAAATAAAACAAAAAATCCGACTTTTATACCCCAACCCGTGTTTCTTATTGAATATATGTACATTGTAGCGAAATATTTTGTTTCCCGATTTTTTCGTTTTGATTTTATCAAAATAAGCTAATACGGCATTCAAAATAAATATTTTATATATCTTAAATATTATATTATATTAGAATTTCTTTTGAAAAAAAATGTTTTAGATGAATTTTGTTAAAATAAACAGAACTGAAATCTATAGCATTATTTTATTAGTATTCTATTTTAATTTCTTTTTGTAATATTATATATATATATATATATATATATATATATATATATATGCATTTAAATTATTATAAATATTGTTTTATTGAATTATTCGAAACATATTAAACTGAATATTGTATATATAAAATAATTTTCTGTAAGTATTTATTATATCTTTTAATAAAATTTCAAATGCAATAAATGAAAAATGTCAACTGTTATATTAAAACAAATATATTGTATGTAATGTATTATTAATTTTTATTAAAACTCAAGTTTAGCGTTTAATAATAACAATTATATATGAAATTTATAACAAACTGCTGTTGAAATTATTGGAAAACTCTTGTTTATATTTACTCATCGCTTTTAAAAACAAACTAATATTTTTTTTAGCAGGAGAATTATTCTCTCCAATAATATTAATCTACAAACATTACCGATCAGTATTTACATATTTATTAGTTGATTGTGTTCAAATTTTTATTCAAAATAATTTTATCTACACTGAAAAGAAAAAGTTGCCATTTTACACAAAAACCATAGTAAAATATTATATATTATTTCAACAAATCGGTGGTTTACATAAATTTTCTGTAAAAAGAATATAATTTTGTAATTTTAAGTAAAATAATGTAGGAAGAATCTCAAATATTTTTACCTTAAATTAGAATTTCTTTAATCTTAAATTTACTCGGATATCAAAATATCGATATATCGATAATATCAATATAACGTCATATCGAGATTTTTTCCCCAGCTTTGATAGTCAAATCTTTGTAAAATCCTCTAAAAAATTTTAAAATCTTGGTAAAATCTTTTCAAAGCATGGTAAAATTAATCAACAATTTTTTTGAAATCATGTTGAATTTCTGCAATCTTAGAAATTTCGTATAATATTCGTAAAATCAACAAAAAAATTACTTCACTCTCAACAAGCATACTTAAAATTTGTACAATCTAGTGTACAAAATTTGAGCAAGCGGTTTTCGTCTCGTAATTATCTTATAGTTTTTGAGTCAAAATTAGTAAAATATATAGAAATTTGTTTATTTATATCTATAAAATTTTTAATTAAAATATTAATTAAATTATTAAAAATCTGATATAAAAAAAACAAATAAAAGAATAATAATTTTTATTTGTTTAAAATTTTCTACAAAAAAAAATAAACAAATTCGACTAATTTTGTCGAGTTTTTAAAATTTTAATCATTATTTTTTACATTTATCAATGTATCTAAAGAAAAAATAATTAAAAATACAAAAAAAAAAAAATGATAATTTCAGCATTTGTACCAAATTTTGTAATTTAACTGTTTCTGACCTAATTTTTTTTCTACTATGTACAATGTAAATTAGAAGTATTCGTCGCGTAGTATGGGCTATGAAAGCCAATAAAGTTACTGATCCCTATTGGAATAACTCGGGCAAAAAAGGGTTAACAGGTATTACGAATGTTCTGGAATAAATTATTTCTATTAGATTTAAAATATAGTATGAAAATTTTACTACATAAATATTTTGAAATTAACATTATTCAACGTGTAGTAAAAAATTAATATTAAGAATGCACTAAAAAAAAATCCAATTTTATTTGAAAAAAATATTGATTCGAGAGCAGGACGCAAACCGATTATTTTTTCAATTCCCAGCACGAAGAAGTCAACGAGAAAAAAAAACTGTGTGTGTGTTCGGCGTAACGAACGCCACTGATCGGCATCTCGTGGACCTTCATTTCATTCGCGAAATCCCTTGCCGGTTCCGAATCGGCGGCGGTGGCAGAGAGCGAACGTAGGCAGAGGCAGGCAGCAGCAGCACGCACAGCACGCTTGTGCTGCTGCCGTTGGCTGCTGGCTGGCTGGCCGGGCTAGCGCCGGGCCTCTCGGTCGATATCGGTGCCACATCGGCCGCCTCTTTCCCCTCTCCGGTCGTATATACGCCATGCTTCTGCCAGCTGGCATATACACGAGCGCGCTGTTTACCCGCGCAAAAGCACCGGACCCCGAATACCCGAACGCTCCGGACTCACTTCTCTCGCGAATCCTCGCTGGAGCCAGGCGCAACAGAAGTGTGGCCGAAAGAGATCGTTGACGCTACCATACCACAATCGAAACACGTATCGAATCGCTAAAATTTACCCATAGAAATCTAATTTTGTGGGAGTTTTATATTAAATTTTTAAAAAATATATCATAATCGGAAGTTTAATATTATTAATATAAAACGGCTTTAGGATATAGTTCAGAATCGACATAAAAAGTCAATACGTCTAAACCATCTAAATAAATCTGTTATTGCTCAACATGCGTTTGAAAATACTGTAATAATTAAAAAACACATTGTACATAATTTTCTTAGACACATCGTATATAATTGCCTCGTATATATATACACTACATCTCCATGAAATAATACAACTTATGTAGAGAGAGAGAGAAGAAAAATACGTTACTTGTATACCATAATGGTGTAAAAATATCGCATTAAAACAAAATAGGTAGCTTTGAAAAAATATTGAATTTTATCTTCTGAGAAAATGTCAAAATACCTCTCGTACAGCATTGCTGCAGTAAAATCTATTTAATATAATTAATGGTCGACAGTTTAACTTTGTGAAACTCTTTGATAGATAAAAGGTTTTTAATAATACTCATTTTCGTAAAATTTCACTACAATTTATTTCGTCAACATACTTAAATTTCGGCTCGCACCATTGTCAGTGTTATAAAACTGACAATGGTGCGAGCCTAATTGCATTTTAAATGGCGAGAATCTATCAACATTAACAGTAGATTAATAAGAGAAGCAATCAGTGTGACTAGTAACTGATTTAAATAAAATTTGGCTTTCTTTAATTAATAATTTATAAATTTTATAATTTAGTTACTTAGTAATCTTCAGACTTTCTCGGCCGGTATCTATTGAATTTATAGAATTTTCTTAGCTCGTATGCCGTGATCGATCTAGCCTCGTCGCAAGACGGTTTGCCATGTGGCATCCTCAATGCTCCAAGCACTGAGGATGTCATCTGAATTATATGAATTATATGAATTTAAAATACCAAGCTAAATACAAAAATAGCTTTCTATACGATTTTTTTCTTTTAGAGTTCTAAAACGAAACTAAACTAATGTAACTTGTCTGTGATTTTTACCCGTTTACGCTTTCTGACCGATTTCTATAAATTTACATTGGGCACAAAGATTGTAAAAGGAGGTTTTTTCTTATGTCAAACTCGGACTTTTTTTGAGGTTAAGCATGGTTTTTTTACACAATGAACTCGACCGTGTCAAAAAATCGGGGAAGTTAGACGCAACTATAGAATTTTCGCCCTCTTTTTTTTGACAATATATATATTTCTTCCTCGTGGATATTCATAGCTTTTAAATTGATTTATATGCGATCGGAATGGACAAAGATCGTAGAAATATTTGACGTTTTCGAAATTGTGTCACGTTTTTTATAATAACGTATTTTCCGCCAATTTTCGTTTAAAAAATAAACTTACAAAAGTTCAAATTTATCTTACATGTATTTGACTTCTTTAAATTTATGTCAAAATTGTTCATTTTTATTAAAATAAAAAGTCTAGGATTAAATTCTTTATACATTTTAATGAAAAATCAACGTTTAAAGGAAATCAAATTTTATCTTTTTTTTTTTATAAATTTCTATTGTTTCTCTTATCTATCTACTGTTAATATTAATGGAGCCTTATAATTATTACAGTATTTTCATGATGTAAAATTTGAAGATACTGTAATAATATTAATAGTAAATATTAAATAAAATTTGTCCATCTTTAATTAGTAATTTATAAATTTTATGATCTAGTTACTTATTTTGTTACCTAGTAACTAGTTTCCACGTTCTGCTTAATTAATGTAAATGTTATTTGTTTTATTTTTCCTGACGAAGACGTACCTCGTTTATTAATAAATATTAATACAAACTACAACTTAAAGCCATTTTTTTTTAGTAAATAACAAAAAATGCATTAACAGGCTTAGAGACTTTTAATTGTATCTAATTAACAAATACTTATATATTTAGTAAACGTAGTTGAAATTCTTTAATGAAAACTCTTTAATGAGTGTTTTTTTTCTTGTAATTTTTTTATATGTCGGTGTTGGTAAAGTAGGATTCGTATTTCAACATTTATTTAGTTTGTTTTTTTAATACTTATTGCATTTAGCAAAAAATCAAGAGGGATAAACTAGTACTTGTATAGCGGAGCAGTTTTTATTTTTCGCTCAACTGAAATAATTAAAATGAAAACTAAAAGTTTTTCCTTCGAGTACAAGCAGCACTTGAACGAACTGAAATTGAAATTAAAGTTAAACTTATTCTCTACACTATTAAAGTTTGCACACAACAAATCTTAGATAATATTTTGTAAACAACATTTCGAAATAACGTATAGATATTTATTATTTCATATTTACACTTTTCAGAAAACAAATGTTTCATCACTTTTGCACTAATTTACACTGAAACTTTACACGTTTGAATAAATTATTATTAGTTAAACATATATTAACTTTTCTTGTCAGTCTTGTAACATAATGATATAGAAAACTTTAAATCAGAGAAAGCATACCTTGTTAGATTATAATTAATTTAATTAAAATGAACAGTCTGTTTATTATGAGGAATTTGTTTATAAAATATACAGTAATTGTTAAACAAAATCTACTCTAGTTTTATATAATCTTAAATTAATTTAAAACTTATATTTGTGTTATATATTCAGTTATAGTTATCTTATTTATTTACAAAACAAATGTACTAACGGTTTGTAATAAACACTTTAACTAAAGTCGATTTTTATCTGGTAAAAAAAGCATACATAGTTTAATTGGCAAGGATTGACCATTAAAAGTTTGAAAATTTGACAAAAAAGTATCGTTTTATTAGCAGTAATAATTATGCCAGTAGAATTTAAAATCGCTGCTTTTTAGCAATCTTAAATTTAAACTTTAATTAAAGTATTTATTATGAAACCGGCTGCAAGAAAAAAGTGGTATAGTGATCTGTACATAGTGTCTGTAACATTTTCCAAATATTTAAAAAAAATTATATTTTACAAATTACTATAACATAAAAAAAATTATTATGGGTATATTAACTATTCGTGATTAATCAAATTTTCAAAAAAGTTTCTACTAGTGCACACAAAAATTATATAATTTTACTACCATACAGGGTTGCCAACTTTCCGAGGAAAAATTACTAAAGTTTTCAAAAATTCATTATGGCTATAGTATTTATTTTAATCAAATATTTGCAAACGATTTCTCTAGTGCCCGCATAAATTATATAGTTTGTACTTTCGAAAATTTGAAACTCATTGAAAATATATATGATGAATTAAATAGGATTGAAAAAATTTAAGTCTTGTTTTCTACTCGTATTTATTTCTATTTTATGAAAATTGACGCCCGCGGTTTCGACTATTTAATAGTCATATAATTTTAGTAAAACACAGTGTTGGCAACTTATAAAACTTACCTTTTATACACTTATTTTTGTTTTTAATTTGCATGTGTTTTTGTTTTCGCTTTTCTACGAAGTTTTAATTTCATTACACTTCTTTTTTTATATACGTTCTATTACGGAATTAATTTATTATATTTATGTGTAAGGCGGTAATTATATTCTATTAAAATTGAATATAATGCTGGGGGATTTTATATAAAATTACGAATAATGTAACAAATAGACTAAAAACATAAATTGCATAAAGTCTTATTACATTTAATAAATTATGAAACACAAGCTTAATTATTCTATTTATTAATATCAACTCCGTTAAAATTTATAATATAAGTTTCGAGTTGTTTTATCAACCTTTCAACTGATTATTTAACTTTACTAAGTTTTAGCAAGTATCTACTTAAGCTTTTGTGATATTAACATAAATTTCATACATTCATAAATATTATATTTAAAGCAAGACTAACTATGTATGTTTTAACTAGCAAGAAATGGTATTAAAGTGTGTCTTGAGACATTCAATAAATTTGAATCTACAACAGGTACAGTAAATTATTTATAATACTATAGATATAAAAATAAATAGAAAAAATAAAACAGCTTTAGGTTGTAGTTCTGTATTAATATTTAATGATAATCGACCTACTCTATGTACGTCTTGATCAAGAAAAAAAGATTCACATGACATTTACAGTAAATAAACAAAACATACAAACAACTTACTATACACACATTAGAAATGTATAAAATAAACCGCTATAGAATCTTTACTTTACGTACTTTACTGCCTGGTGAAAAAAATAATATTATATATACTTTTGAACTTAAATAAAAATGTAAATCTATTATTCTAATTATATTAGATAGAACATCTACTTTTAAAGTAGATATTTATATATATTTTATTACTCTAATATAATCAGCTTTTTTCAAATATACGTAGTAAATTCCAGAAATAAATCAAAATACTTTTAATATAATGTTAAATTTTTTTAAAAAAAAAAAAAACATTTCTTTTACCAACATATGAATTCTTGTGTCTATAAGTTTATCTTCTAAATCTATTATTTATATAATAAATTATCGATTTTTTTCTTAAATTTTTTTGTTAGAACAAAGAAAAACTTTTATAGTTTTGTATCACAGAAAAAGGTCTGATATAACGAAATACGAATTTATATTTTCTATGATCATATTGTAAATATATTTTCGGAGAAACGGAATTCAAAACAATGCCGAATTGTTTCCAAAACTAAATTTATTTCATTCGGACAGATCGACTAAAGGAATGAATGAATATGTTTCTATATGAAACTTTGTTTTTCTATTATATTTTATTCCAATGATATTTAGTTTTTGTTGGTATTATACATATTATTGATTAGTATTTCTCAAATAATTTGTTATGTTTGCTTTATCTTAGAGTTTTGATAATAATATATTATTTACGTTTCGTATTGATATTTATTTCTATATAAATAAAATTTACAACTTTAATCTCAGATAGCTGTAGCAAAATGATTTTTTTTTTCAAGCGAATTATAATATTAATATTATGTTACCATATTGCCTACGTAGAAAGATGTCATTATGTTATTAGTGTACAATAATGATATTATTATACATCAGTTAGTTTACTATATACACTACTGGTGGTAGCACCAAACATAACTATTCACAGTCAAGTGTATTTATCTTGTTATTATTAACTTAACTTGACGTAATATGGCCGCCGAAGATGTCAGATACAAATACACTTGACGTTGTAGTTATGTTTCGTGCTGTCACAAGTGGTGTGTGTATAGTAGCTAACTGCTGTATAGTAATGTCATTATTGTATAAGTAACATAATGACTTATTTCTACATAGGTAATATGATAACGTAATATTAATATTATGATACGCTTGAAGAAAAACTAAATTTTGTTACACAGAAAACTAACCAAAGTGATTTTGATAAAACATTCTAAACATTATGATAATTAACATATAGTAACTTGTTTCTATGTTCTGTTTATTTACTATAAATGTCATTTGTATCATGTTTCCCTGATGAATATGTACGTTGAGAACGGTCGAATATTAATACAGAATTACAATCCAAAGTCGTTTTATTTTATTATGATAACTCTGTAAAGGTCACTTCAAATTCTAATACGAGTAACAATTCCGTTAGAACATGCAATTTGAAACATTCAACAAACTATTCGAATGTAGACCAAAACTCAAACTGATAAATGTCTGAATTAACGAAGTTAACCTTTTGTAAGTAACTACAGCACATAGTCGCGTAATGACGATTGTGTCCGATGTCAAATTGTTACAGCACAAGTGTTTAACAGGCGGTGGACGGAGGGTGGATGGAAGGGGATCAAAATTATCCGCTGTTCTGCTCATAACCATATATGTAGCGTCCGTGCATTAAAGTCTGTGTTGCACTTCGACAATGATGCGAACGATCATTGCTGGGGTATCGTTCACATAATCGGTACGCGCAAAGGGTTAAGTCAACCATGGTGGATGCTCTTGTACTTTACTGTGCTTCGCTCTGCTCTCCTTGTGCTACTGAAAGAAAATCTTTGCCCGCTTTGCCGGCAAGTTAGGCGAACTCTCGACCGGGGCCTCCGGTTAAGTGGAAATTTCAGTTAGACAAGAGGTTTGTCGAGAGAAATAAAAATAAATATGGTACTTGTACCTTTTTTTTTTCGGAGAACTTAGATGTTGTTCAGAAAGATATTTCTATTTGATAAGGTCTTTTTTTTTGGGAACTTAGTTGTTGTTCAAAAAGATATATCTATTTGATGAGGACTTTTTTTTGTAGTTAGATTTAAGAAGCAATTTTTATAATTGAAGTGATATACTATATTTTATTGCAATAAAATTGCTTTAGGTTCTAGGTCTATATTAATACTTATTAATATTTTTCCAAATTTATTAATTCTAATTATATAATAGTTCACTGGGATTTAGTAGAAATTAAAATATTAGTTAAACGTTTATTTTAGTTTTCAGTTGACAATAAAAAAAAATTTTTTTTTGTTATTTGTTTTTGTAAACCAAATATGCATAGTAGATTATTAGCGCATTAACTTATTTAACACTGAATATTCTAAGTTTAAATGCAAAACAGTAGCATTGCAATTAAGTTAATTAACAATAAATATGTAGTTAGTAGAAGTCTATGGCTTAACGTTACATAGAGTAAATGCATTTAATAAACGATATTAGTATATATATATATATATATATATATATATATATATATATATATTTGCAATAATACTAATAATATTTGTATAATTAATATATATGTATCATACAATCGCATTATTACTCATATAATTAGTATTTGATTCAGATTGCTAATTGAAAATCGTGCATATAACATAAAAATTGCGTGATATTTTATTTACTGCATATGCAAGTTGATTTAGATTATTCGATTAGGCGGAATTAATTGCTATTTTATTGAGGTATGCAATTAATATAATATTTATGAAATACACTCTGTAATCATATTTTATAAGAATAATAAAAAATCTTTCAAAACTCATATATATATATATATATATATATATATATATATATATATATATATATATATATATATATTAAGTAGGTATATAAAATTTTACTGTATTTTATAAAAAAAAAACGAATAATGTACAAAAGTCTAAAACATGGAATTTCGCTCAGGTTTAAAGTGTCATTAAAAAATTAAAATGAGTTTCGAAAAAAAAAAAAAACTTAATGAAGTAGACTTTGGCGAATTAATTTATTTTGTGAGAATTTATTATCATTTACGTAATTACTTTATCATGACAAGAAAATCACTGTTTAACAGTTTACTTATTATTTTTGTAAAGTATATTATAAACTAACATACACTGTAAAATTTTTTTATGTAATTTTACCTACAAAGTATGAGACACTATGATGCCCAGCGTTTGTAGGTATTATTACTGAACAGCTGTAATTTTACATAATTGTTTAAAAATACATAATGTCAGTACTTTTACAAACGTTGTGTAATATGATATTACCAACGGTATGTAAAAATACATATGTATGTAATATTACAGTTTTTTAGTAAAATCTCTTTTAGTAAATTTACAGAACTTCAGTAAATTTGCTGTCGGGAATTTTCCATAAATAGGTAATATTTATTTAGTTCTGTAATATTATTGTTGGTAAAATTACATACATTTGTAAATTTACATAAAGGATGTATTTTCAAATGAAGCAGGAATTAATAAACATTGAATAATAATATATATAGTTTATTAGCAAAAAACAAAAAAAACGCTATATACAAAAAACAAAAAATATACGTATAGTTTACAAAATTTGTATAGTAATATATGTGTTATATAATATGAATTATTTATCGTAACATTATAAAAAAAAATATAAAATGAATTAAAAAAAACAAAACATTCAGTCATTTAAATCTCTGAACAAAAATATTATTATTCTTACGAATAATTATTCAGCTTTCTAATTAAGGTTAGTACCCTATTCAAGACAGACATCGTTTTCATTCCTGACGAAGATTTCGATCCTTCTTCTGGATAAAGTTATCTACAAATAAAAAACGCTACGTTAATTATTTTAATATGAATAAACTGTTATGTATCTTACTAAAAATATTTAATTATTAAATTATAAACAATTTACTTACATTTTCTTGGTAAATGTTACAGACGCCTGGAATTTGCAATAACCTACACAAAAACACAAATATATTATTAGTATTCATTAATAAAAATCATAAACCATATATAAATATAAATATTATACGTACTTTATGTGAACTGATATATTAATTATACCGGTGATTTCAACTATAATATGCACACTTCTTCACTGCTACAAATAAACTAACATTAAACTAAAGTAACGCACATTCTGGGTGGCCTAAACAGACAGGATGCAACTAGTAACTTATCACTGTTCCGATTGGCTAGCGTCATATTAAAGGAATGTTTTTGCCAAATTATTCTGTAAAATTTCGGAACCCTCTTAAAAGTTGAATGTAAGTTGTTTTATATTGTAATACAGAAAAATTATAAACTTTTATATTTAAAATTTAATATTTTATAAAAACCTTATACGTTTATATGCAATATAAATTATAATACAAAATATGCATAATGTTTATATTGTATAAAAATATTCTATAGAAAGGCATTACATAATCGATAATTAAAATAATAACTTCAATATTGCACCCATACAATGGAGATTAAACTCAGAAGAATTAATAAGAACATTAATAATTACACTTAAAATATTTTATTAGCATTATTACATAAAATATGTACTAACAATAAGTCTCATTATTCTGATGTATTATTACAGATATTAATATGCAAACTGTAATTTTACATAATATAGGAAGTTTTACCAACAATATGTAATTCTACATTAAGTATGTGATGCAATTTGCAGAAAGTAAGTAATTTTACATACATATTAAGTCATTTTTACCAACTTTATGTAATTATTATGAATTTTTTAAATATTACAGAATTTTGAGGTAGAAATACAGAATAATGTAAAAATTACAGAATTTTGAGGTGAAAATACAGAATAATTATAGTAAAATGAAATTACCGAATTTTTTTAGTAAAATTTTACTAGTATTTTTCTGTAATTTTACTTTTTTTTTACAGTGTAGTAAATAATAAAAATAAATAAAAAAGAAACTTTTGTCTGAAACTACCATTAAATATATTACTTTTTTTTTCCTAACTTTTGACAAATATATATTTATTATTTATATATATATATATCGAAAAGTACTCTAAGTATTTTTTCGAATTTTACTCGAGAAAGAAGTATATCGCAAATTATCGAAACTGCATGTTAAACGCCCATACTAACTTGACGAACGAGCACCTGGTATATATATATATATATATATATATATATATATATATATATATATATTATATATATATATATATATATATATATATATATATATATATATATATATATATATATATTATTTATTTATAATACATTTATAAAAATATGAAATTATATCTGAGTAATTATTTAACATCAAACAGAACGAGTGTACTATAAATATGTTAAAATAGAAAATCAATCTCTTCGAAAGTTTGCTTGTTTTTTTTTCAAAATCCATTTGTAAAATACGTATTTAACAAAGCCAGTCATTCATTACAACAGTTTTGTTTTTCCCAACAGTTTATCTAGTCAGAGGGCTGGGGGGGGTGAGGGGGATGTTGAGTCGATCATTTTTAATTTTACACCATGCACACACATTGTCAGAACCATGTGTAAACATTACATCGAACTTCACGCTTCGTCATCAATAGTCGATAGATCTTCAATCAGGATCATAAATAACCGTCAGGTCTTGAGAAACACTATCACTCATGTCAGTTTCCCGGTCAATCTACTTATTACTTTCGTCTTTTTATCACTTTTTATTATATCGGGCTCCTCTTCGCATGCAATTTCTCCGGTAATCTTTTTTTTTTAGTGAAATGCGATGCGAAAGTATAAGGAATCGTCGAGAGTATCTCATGCGATTTTTTGCGACTGATTTCTCGTTTTTTTTTTCTCTTTTTTTTCTGAACTGGAATTTTGGATTAGTTTTAAAACAGGATATGGTCACAGATCAAAGACGAATAAAGATGGTTTTTGCCTTCTTGAGTTGATTGTTTGAGATTTTTGGAGAAAGTATTTTTACGATACAAAAAAGTTTTGTAAATCATATCAAATTATTGATGTTTTAAGATTTTTAGACGCAGGTTTATTTATCGGATTTATATTAATATTTTAACTGTACTTTATATACGATTAACGTAAAATAATATATGATGTGTTACCAGGAGTAGAAAGCAATGATTATTGTGTTAATTCTTCTTGAATATGGCACATAATTAAAATTAATATTTCTAATATTATTAATGGATTAGTTAATTAAATAATATTGCATTGTCATCCAGTTTTGAGCTATGTTTAAAGTTTCAAGTCTCTAGCTCAACGAGAAGTTGGTTTAAAATCGATTGCAAAATTTATACCGAACAGACAGACAAACAAACAAAAAAGCGAATCAATATAAACGTGTTCATAATACATACCAAGTAACCTGAACAAGTTTCTAAAAGTTGTAGGATTTCAATTTGAAATAAATATTTTTTTCTTCAAGCATATCATAATATTAATATTACGTTACCATATTACCTATGTAGAAAAAGATCATTAAGTTACTAGTATAATAATATATATATATATATATATATATATATATATATATATATATATATTGTTTAATATTGTTTGATTTATTTGCTAGTTTGTTATCATAACTTTATAGATCAAATTTAGTTCAAATTTGATATGGAAACCGAGCAATATACGATTATTTGGTATATACTACAAACGTGTTTACCATATGTAATAAACTGATAAACAAATAGAGTAAAACTGTATATTGTTAACAATATGCGATATATAAATATCTATCATAATTAAGTGAATAGTTAGTTATCTTGTTTATTATTACTGTTTTGTTTGTGAATTGCTTTTCGAGTATTTTTTTTTAATTATAAAATATAACACACCAATACAAAAGAGCATTTAGCCTCATATTCCACTTAGGATTACGGAAACTGATGATGGAACAAACATAGCAGATGTTTACAAGCATCAAAAATAACTGTCATTTACTGCAGTTGGACATTTATTAACAATTAATTTAATTTTTAATAGTTATGACAATACTTGTAAGATTTAAAATGAAAAAAAAAATCGTGCAGTGCACCTTACGTTTTTTGTTTTTAAATATTAGAAGTATTGTTATAGAAATAGATTAGTGTATGATGAGTGTGAAATTGAAAAAAATGTAGCAAAAGTTGGTGTTATTCAGTTAAGATGGTTCGGACATGTTGAGCGAATGTCTAATGAACGTCTGGTTAAAAAGATTTATTTGAATGATTTTGATGGTATACGTTTGCGTGGACGTCCGATGAGTAGTTGGAGTGGTATGATTGAGAGTGTTTTGCGTGAGCGAAAATTTCCAAGTAGTAAGAATAAAAGAGCATGTATGAGAGGAATTATGAACGTGGATGAAGCGAAAGTTGCTTGTTTGGATAGGAATGTTTGGAGGCGACTCATTTCGGAATGATGAAAAGAGTTTGTGCCACACCCTTTTGGGTACATATCGTGATTGTGTATGTATGTATGTATGTATGTTATAGCTATTAAAAATTCACAATCACAAATTTTGAGGACAATCTGTATGGGGTTTTAAATCTGTATAGGACTAGAAAAAATTATTTTATAGTTTTTAGCCCGTTTTAAAAACGTGGTATATTAAAATATTATTTTTTTATTTAAATAATTATTTCTTGAATATGTCAATTATTAATAAATATTAATACAGAACTATGACCTAAAGCTGTTTTATTTTAATAATTATATTCCTTAAAATAGGGATAACATTCTTATTACCTTCTGTATAACTATCAAACAACATTAAGTGATTCCCTAAAACGTTTCGTTAAAATCGATAATCACCCGATATGACAGCGCACATAATCTGTTTACATTAAACATCAGGCTAGATTTTACTTTCATGTGCACATGCAAAACATATTCCAGAACACTCCACCGTGGGGGGTGGGGGGTAGAAATGTTCTCATCCACCCACAACCAGCTTCAGCACAACTACTAGGAAAATGAAAACCGACTGCTTGCAAAACAAAGTTAGCCCGGCGGTGGTGCATTGAAGCAGGAACAGCCAAACTACCCCTCACACACCCCCGTCCAGCTATTATGACTTGCAATTTGCACTGCATATAATCATCTGCGGACGGAAGAAGTCGGAATCTCAAAACAACTTACTGCTGGAGATTCTAGCTATGTTTATACTGTGCTGTGTATATAACACTTATGTTACTAGAAGTACCATGCTTGGCTGCGACATGTGTTTGTTTGTTAAAGTCTGTTGATAAGGAAGAATTTTAAGGGGGAAGCTTGTTGATGAAATACAAGAAATACTATTTAAGTTAAAGATGCTCGAAGATGTTTATTTATTTGTTCTTTTCGACGTGAAATGTGAAAAGGTAGCATTTAAATGACTTTAAAATAAAAAATTAAAATTAAAACGGTTTTAGGTTTAAGTTCTGTATTAATATTTTTTACCACGCTTATATTAGCTCACTCTGTGGTCACTGTTGTCACGTGTTGTCACGGTTAAACCTTGTAACTAATTTTTAGACCACTCCCTATCATCTGATCTCACTGAAATTTTGCAGTTTTATTCCAGGAGACAACACAATATTTTAACAAAAAAAACTTGACAAGACAAGACTAAAAAGCAGAAAATAAAATATATAAAAAAAAACTTTTTAAAAACCACGCTTTTATTTAAATGCACTAAAAAGAGGAAAATAAATTTTTTCCTGGTTATCCAAAATTTTTAGAAAGAAAGTAAAGCGTGGAGCGCCAGGAAACTATATACTATATAACTATTTACTATATATGATGATTAAGCGCTCCACGATTTAATTTCTTTCTAAAATTTTGGATAACCAGGAAAAAAATTATTTTTCTCTTTTTAGTGCATTTAAATATAAGCGTGGTTTTTAAAAAGTTTTTTTTATATATTTTATTTTAATAATCGAAATTTCGACTATCTTAACGTCCGTCTTCATATTCTACAAAAAATT
Source organism: Clivina fossor (assembly GCA_963966155.1). Lineage (NCBI taxonomy): Eukaryota > Metazoa > Arthropoda > Insecta > Coleoptera > Carabidae > Clivina > Clivina fossor. The sequence continues at coordinate 2,816,966 of OZ014571.1, read as the reverse complement.
AAAATTAAAATGGCTTTAGGTATAAGTTTTGTATTAATATTTATTAATAATCGACGTTTCAACGTACTTAACGTTCGTCTTCAAATTCTACAAATTAAATACGCAGTGCTGGATTTTTTTGTTTTTTGGAGAAATATGATTTTTGTGACTGCATCTACCGATAACACCGGATTATTATATAACTAGAATATGGAGTAAAATAAGACTGCTTTAGTTTCGAGTTCTGTATTAATATTTATTTATCATCAATGTTTCAATGAATTTCAAATGGCTGTAATTTTTTGTAAATTTTATTTAATTCAATGCCTTCAGAGTAATTTATGACCAATAAATCTTGGCAGCAGATTAATAAGAGAAGCAATAGAAATATATAAAGAAAAAAAAATAACATCAATCACTGTGAAGACACTAAGTAAAATAAAATTTTGGTTTCCATTAATTATAAATCTATAATTCTTCTGATCTAGTTACACCGGACATGTGTTAGCTAGTAACTTGTTGCTACGTACTGTAATTTATTTTAATGTCATTGATAAATTTTGACCTGATGCAAGCGAGCATTCAGTTAATAATAAATAAAATAATTTAATAGAATCTAATCCTAAAACAATTTTTTATTTTAATACAATAAGTTCTGAAAAATATTTTACTATGTTAAATTATATTTGTTTCATAATTTTCGAATTCCAATTACAATCTTTTATACAAATGTATAATTCAACAATATAAAATATAACTTAAAACAAAGCGATTTAGCAGACAATCATTGACCAAACAGATTTTATCTATTGATACATATTTATATTTCAAAAACCTATTAAAACTATTGCTGGACAACAAATAATGACTTGTATGAATTGAAGGCAAAAGCAAAATCATATTTTGAATTTTAATTATAGAATTTGAAGTTGTAAACAGCAGATTTAAATTTCTATATTTTGTGATATAAATTATATGTTATGTTTAAATTATTATTTTACCGGACACATTGTAATGAGATAGGTATTGTTTTGTATGAAATTTTTAATGAATAAAAATGTTTTCTGGTTTTTGGAACACATTTCAACTGTTTTTATAATGATGTCTGTATAAATTTATATACAGGATATAATTAGAAAATTTAATAGATTTGGAAAATGTATTGACCTCGCCGGGATTCAAACTCGGGTTTCCTGCTTTCGCGATAGACGTTCTAACTGTGAGACTAAGTCCTTTTTTAAGCTGGTTAGTTGTATTACAGTGATATAATATTAAAGCAATGTTTCCTGCGATGACACTATTTATTAATTTCCACTTAACCGTAGTGAACTATAATATACAGGGTGTAACAGAATAACTATTCCTAATTTTCAGAAATGATAGAGTGCACTTAGAGAAACATTTTTTATTAATAAACTAGTGTACGGAAATTTCTCGGTGCCAAGATACACTAGATATTGTTAAAAACAATCTTAATCAAAACATCAAAGAGTAGTTAAGTTAAGGAACATTTTATTAGAAATAATAGTGCATTAAACTTTATAAAAATTGTTCGAAGTTACGACCACCATTTTCGATACACAAGTTGTAACAATGTACAATCGACTGCCGAAAAAAAATTCCGGACACTAGTTTATTAATAAATGTAAGGATTTTTATAATAAAACAGGATAATACACTTTATTATTTATTTTATTAATTGGCTTGCGTTCACATTACAGATCTTATTCTACTCTACTGCCATCTAGTGTTTCCTCTCTCACTTCACTCTAGTCACTTTCTGGCGCGCATTTCAAAAATCTGTCAGATGTACTTTCGATGCTTACAGCTTCGGCTATTCTGACCGGATCGTCGTCCTCGACATCAGAATTGGTGTTCATAACATCATTTTCTTCACGCGGCCATAGTTTCATGTTTTCGGCTGAACAGATACTTGTGTAAAAACGTTGAGTATATTGAAATCCAGGTATATCTTCAACTACATATCTGTCGCGTTCTAAGACTTTAGTAACAATATATGGCCCCTTAAATTTTGGTGCAAAGACAGTACTACCCCTTGATAATATTTGTGGTCTTTTTATAACTACGTAATCACCAACTTTATAACTAACAGCAGGTTTCCGCTTTTGATCAAAAACATTTTTATTATAGTTTTGTGATTGTTTCATTTTATCCATAGCAGTCTGTCTCAACATCTCAAAATTCACAGGTTCACAATCATTTACCTGATTGACTAAATATTTTATGTCTTGATCTATTAAGTAATTCAAATCAATCCCTAATAATAACTTACTAGGAGAGGCACCAACAGATTTCTGAACGGTGTTGTTAATACTAAGCTGAATTAGTTCTAAAGATTCATTCCAATTTTCCGAAGTCGCGCATTTCGCTAAAGCATTCTTGGTAACTCGAACGTACCGTTCTACCTGACCGTTAGCTCGCGGTGTACTTACGGCTATTTTTACGTGTTTAATTTTTCGTTGCGTACAAAAATCTTCGAATTTAGCTGAGGTGAAGGCCGTGTCTCGATCGCTAATAATAATATTTGGATTTCCGAAAGTCGAAAAGATTTCAGTTAACGACTTTATCACACTGTTACTATCGGTTTGCTTTGCAGTTCGTAAAAATACAAATTTCGAAAACGAGTCTATTATAATTAATATAAATTTGTAACCGGATTTTGTTTTTTCCAATGGCCCTATATGATCGATGTGTAAAATTTTAAATGGTCGATCACCGTGATCTGGTATGTTCATATAACCATCTTTTTTCAATTTATTGTTATATTGAATGCAGATCAAACAATTTTTTATGTATTGTTTAACGTATTTATTCATACCTCTGAACCAATAATAATCGCGAATTGCTGCCAACGTTTTCTCATGGCCTACATGCGTGTTATTATCATGGTATTCGTTTACTATATTCCTGCGCATATTTCGCGGAACTACTAGTAGATTTCGCGAAACTTTACGAAACAGTAAACCGTTTAAAATGTCATAATCGTTTCTTTCAGGTAATTTGTCTGCGTTAACTTTATTAATAATATTTTGTATATCGGGATCATTACCTTGTTCTCTTTTAAGTGATTCAAGCAAATCATATTGAATTAATTGAACCGGATACCGACTAAGAGCATCTACATGTTTCATCAATTCGGACTTTCTGTGTTCTAACGTATAACTAAATTCTTGGAGAACTAATGACCAACGATTAATACGCGGACATATTTCTCGCTTTGAAAGTGTCTGTTTTAATGCATTACAGTCAGTGATGATTGTAAAATCAATACCTAGCAAATATGTACGAAATTTATGAAGTGCTTTTACTATTGCCAGAGTTTCGAGTTCGAAACTATGATATTTGGCTTCGTCTTCCGATGTTTTCGCGCTGAAATAATATACCGGATGGTATTTATCAGTTTCATCCGTTTGCATCAAAATCGCTCCGAAACCTTTACTACTCGCGTCTGTAAATAATTGCGTTTTAGCGATTGGATTATAAATAGAAAGAATCGGTTTAGTACTTAACTTCAGCTTTAACAATTCGAAACAATCTCGTTCTATCTTTCCGAATTTAAATCCCGTACTTTTACGTAACAAATCGCTAAGAGGTTTTGCAACTCTTGCGTAATCTTTAATAAATCTACGAAAATACCCGCTCAATCCTAGAAAGCTATGTACATCATGTATCGTCTTTGGCTCTGGATATTTAATTACAGATTTGATTTTACCTATATTTGGTTGTATACAATTAAAACTAATATCATAACCTAAATATTCTATACGTGTCACACCAAATTGACATTTATCAAGTCTTAATTTTAAACAATTACTTTTGCAAGTATCAAGGACACGTTCCAAGATTTCAAAATTTTCTTTTACACTTTTTGTTGCTATCATTATATCATCAATATAAATTTGAATATCGTTGTTTCTTATAAATTCTGAAAATACGTTATTTATGTATCTTTGGAATGTTCCTGGACCATTGCTCAAACCATATGGCATATATAAATATTCAAACTGACCAAAAGGTGTCACAAAAGATGTATATTTTACAGAGTTTTCTGCTATGCGTATATGATTAAAACCATTTTTTAAATCTAATAAAGTAAAAAACTTTTTATCTCTTAGTTTATCTATAAAGTCGTCTATTAATGGTAATGGAAATTGATCTTTTACCGTAATAGCATTTAAAGCTCGATAGTCCACACACATTCTAACTTCACCATTTTTCTTTCTTGTTAACACAATTGGACTGCAGTATTCTGACTTGCTTGGACGAATGATACCTCGTTCCTGGAGATCATCGACGATTTCTTGCACTTGCTTCAACTCGTTCTGTGCCAAACGTCTCGGTCGATGAACGATTGGTGTCTCGCTCCTCAGTCGAATCTTCATCTCCACGTCCTCGTTGTCTAGAACAGGTTTAATTAATAAATTTTGTTGGTACTGGCTTACCATATGTTCCAGTTGATGTTTCTGCGCCATACTGAAGTTCGGGTTTACATTATAGTCTGGGCTAGTTTGCTGTACTTCGATTTGCAGAATCTCGTTTACTTCCGATGGTGTTTCGGATTTGACTTTAGAAATATTCATTCCACTTGGACCGAATGTAACATTTGCATCATTAAAGAATGGTTCACCCAAAATAATGTCTTGTGATATTGCGTAATTGGGTATAACGATAAAGTTGATGTCGTATTTATCGTTTCCTATTTTTATTTGTGTTCGTACTTTTCCCTTGCTTTGAACGTCGGTCATTCCAAAACCGGTGTAAATTTGATTACTTTCTTCGTATTTTAATCGACAATCTTCAGCAATCTCTTCTCGCATCACATTCGTAATGCTTCCGCTGTCTACGAGTGCATTATAAGTATTACCGCTTAACTTTATTTGGATATTAGACATATGTTTTGATATTGGTTGAGTTAAATTTATACTTGCGTTTCTCTTCGGACAATCTTTTACTTGATGACCAATGTCGCCGCATTTGAAGCAATTGTTGCTACGTTTAGCTTCCGGACATGTTGACGCGTAATGCCCCGTTTTTTTGCAGTTAAAACACTGTATGTTTGGTTTATTGATATTCTTCGGACGATTGTTTCCACTCTGGAACTGTTTATTTTCACGTCTATTTAAGTGATAAGTACTTGTACTTTGAGGTAATTCATCAGCGTACGATTTCATATTTTCGAGCAGTTCTTCAGGTGTTTGAAGTTTTTGCCCTTTTAATTGAATTCTTAATACCAAATTATCAATCCCACGAATAATGTGTAAGATAGCATCTTCACTAGTCACGTTTAGTTTATTTAACATTTTCATTTTGTCGTAATAATAGTCTTCGATTCGTTCTCCCTGCTTCCACTTTCTAGCTTGCATGTTGTCAAAAAGTGTTAAACGATCGGTATTTGATTTAAAAGTTGCTTTTAATTTAGTTTTCAATTCTTGCCATGGAAGTTGTGCTAAGTTTGCTTGTGAATCGTACCACTCTCTGGCTCTCTTCGTTAGCTTGTTTGTTGCAATTAACAGTACAGTAGTGTCTTCCAATCGATGATTTAGTTGAATGATGTCTACCCTCGACAACCAATTATCTATATCCTCATCATGACTTCCACTAAATGCTGGAATTTGCGTAGAAATTTCTGACAATGGCATTCTTTGTCCACGTTGTTCATTAATGTTTATGTGTGCTAATGCTGCGGTTATAGCACTTGATATTATATTTTGCATTGCTTCTGGTGTTATAAGTATTGCTTGCTCACTGCTAGCGTTATTACTTGTATCTTCGTTCGGCATTTTTTCTTGTGCTGTCCGATTACCACAACTTTTGTAACTGGATAACACGTGCTTTTTCACCGAATATTCGTTACACAATTCTAAGTTTTCCGGCTGAAAACTTGCCACTATATATCGATTTCGCAAGGCTCTGACCCTTCAGAAACCCGGTAAATCTCACTTCTGATTTTTCTCTGTAAGGATTTTTATAATAAAACAGGATAATACACTTTATTATTTATTTTATTAATTGGCTTGCGTTCACATTACAGATCTTATTCTACTCTACTGCCATCTAGTGTTTCCTCTCTCACTTCACTCTAGTCACTTTCTGGCGCGCATTTCAAAAATCTGTCAGATGTACTTTCGATGCTTACATAAAAAATGTTTCTTTATGTGCCCTCTATCATATCTGAAAATTAGGAATAGTTATTCTGTTACACCCTGTATAACTAGATTTTTAATTTTTAATTTAAATTTATTCAAAACTTAATTCTAAAACCTTTTTGTTTTAAAATAAAAATAATTTATTAAATTTTTGTAAATCTATTGAACATTAGAGACCTAACCTGTAAAATATAAACGGTAATAAATATTATCACACATTTTGAACGAATGAACTTTTAAACAACATCATCGTTTTTACATTACTGTCAGAAACATTTGGCAAAAAAAATAGTGTTCTTATCACGTTTATGATCAGTTCCGTAGTTAACCTCAATAGATCATCATATATTCGTAACAGTTTCATTCTATCTCGATGGTGGAGCAGAGCTTGTTTGTTTGTTTTTTCTTTTCTATTTTCCTCTTCCATGTATTTATGAGCCAAGCTGGATTTCCAACGGACCTACGGTCGCGCCATTGTCTTTCCTAGCATATTTCACGAGTAGAATTCAAAAGTAAGTCGCAAATTCACTCAATGTCACTGCACCGCACACAGCACGACGCCAGCGACCATGGCGTCGTTCAATGAAACAAATAAATGAACGCGGAAACGACCAGAACGAATTTGGATTTGTCACATTGCATTCACCGGTCTAGTTTATGACATTTTGAAATATCAGAAAAACATAAAGAATTTGTCGGGTGATTTTTATACATTGCCAATAAATGGTTTTAATGAAATTGCATCTTAAATATATTGAAGCAATATTCAAAATTTAGTTAAGATAGTGAAAAAACCTTTAGAACTTATTATATTAAAATAAAACGATTTTTGATTATAGTTTTATGTTAATATTTATTAATAATCCATCTATTTAACGTAGGTCTCATCAGGAAAAATGACACAATAATGACATTTACAGTAAATAAACAGTACATGAATACAAGTTACTAGGTAACTAGATCATAACATTTATAAATTTTTAACTAAAGGAATCCAAATTTTAATACTAGCAAGCAGATTGATAAGAGAAGCAATAGAAATATATAAAAAAAAAGATAACATTAATCAGTGTGAGTAGCAATTTGACTTCTTTTAATTAAAAATGAGCTTGTTACTTATTTTGTAACTTGTTTCTATGTTCTGTTTATTTACTGTAAATGTCATTTGTATCATTTTTTTCTGATGAAGATGTACTTTGAGTACGTGGAGTACTTGGACTATTAATAAATATTTATATAGAACTATAACCTAAAGCTGTTTTATTTAAGTTTTATAATAAGTTCTGAAAGATTTTTTACTATTTTGATGATTTTTATGTTTTATCATATTAAATTAACTATAGAAAATACATTCCTAAACAATTCCATATTAAATAAAAATAATATTATAAAAATAATATTATAAAAAATCCCAAAACAACACTTAAATTAAAATAAAGCTAAATACGTATTTCGGAAGCTAAGCTTCCATATTCCATATTAAATATCGTACTGTGAATGCAGGTTAATGTTAAAACTATGATCACGAATATAGGATAAAAGGGATGTAATGGTAACGTAACCCTTTCTGGTTAGGGTTGGAAGTTCTTTTTTTTTTCTCGCTCTGTATTTGAATTTATCGATTGCACTTTAAGCGGTACTATTTTTAAGGCTGTCACCAGTTGAAAGTAGACGATGGAAGTAACCACATTGAGGTGACATGAAAAACTCTTTAAATTACTTTGAACCCTCAACCCTTCGCAGCACCCCATTTAAAATGTGATGTTCTAATTTTCGGGAATTTGAATTAAAATATTTTGTTATTTTCTTCACCAAAAATGTTTCAGCACAATTTATTTCTATTTTTTTTTCGAATAATATTTATTGTAATTATGTATAAATTGTATTATAATTTGAAAATTTTGGTATACATTTAATAAAACAGAACGATTACCGATGTAAAATAATTTTAATTGTTTTTTCAAAAGAAGATAGTTTATTTGCAGTTTTTATTTTATTTTGTAATTTATTATATTTTTTTCAGTATAGTAACTTGTTTTTATGTTCTGTCACATGATGATGTACGTCGAAACGTCGATTATTAATAAAAATTGATGCAGAACTAAATTCTAAAGCCGTTTTATAATAAGTCCTGAAAGTTTTTTTTCTACTAAATATTATGCGCCTCCGCCAAAATTACACTTTTATCTAGTGTGTTTATGCATTTTCTGGTGGAGTCGTCAAAGCAAAATACAGTTGATGAAAAAAGGATTTTAAAAATACTTATGTCAAAAATAATTATGTACATATAATTACGCCATGTCTCCAAAAGGGTGTGGCACAAACTGTTATAAAATTTTATATTTCAGCTTGGGAGTTGAATATCTCAATTTAATCAACTTTTTGTAAAGATCTACCAACCGGAATGGTAGTTTTTATGTATTTTACGAGTATTTTGTGACATATTTCGAAAAAATTATTTAACAAAAATTACTAAACATTTTTCGATTCGGCTAAATATTTTTTTAATAATTTTTTATATTTTCTTGGCACATATGGCATATTTATGTAGCTGTTAAACAAATTTTTCTATTTCATAAATTTATATAATACGATGACGGTCGGTTCTGTGGTGTCCACAGCAGATTTTACTAGACGAAATTCAGTCAGTTATATATTTTTATTATCTTCTATTTAGTTGATGTTATATGTGTAGTACATAATTAGTGTTTAATATTATGAACACAAATATACATTATTTTACATTAATAAATATATTTTTTTTAATTTTCTGACTTTGTAATGTATATTTGCCTTAGGTACATAATATTGAACATTTAATTATGTTGCACACATGTAACATTAACTAAATATATTCTGCTAGTCCCGAAGAAGGCAATAGTGATTGCCGAAACGTTGACATAGAAAACAATAAAAATATTTAACTGACTGAATTCAATCTATTACTTATTATTTAATAAATATTACCAATTGACTATTTTCCAATTTAATAAAGATTATTATTTAAGAATATAAATTAAATAAAATAAATCTAATTTTTCTTGTTGAAATAATAACGGTTGTTATTTTTGTTTAGTTGTTAGTTTAGTTTGAACCTGGGTTAAAATTATTCGATTATTGGTTAAATTAAATACATTTTTGGTATTTTGTGTACTGGTTACATTAACAAGTGGTTAACTATGAATTTAAAACCTGCTTAATTTGAAAGTTCGGTTAGTTATTTAGAATACTAAATACCGGCTCTTATATACTTATATTTCACTTAAAAAAATCACACAAATTGAAAAAAAAAATATTAAATTACAATTATTTCTGAAATTGAAATTGAGATTTTAAAATAAAAAACAAACAATACAATTTCGAATAAATCAACAAAAACATTTAGACGACCAAATTTTTCAATTAAAAATAAAGTAATATACGATAGAAATATAAATATTTTGTTTTTATTTCGCGCAAAAACATAAACAAATTAATTAACTCAACACATTTATTTGTCGTACAAGTGGTTTTGTTTTCCAGGAAATAAAACGAGAAGCGATCGATAGAAAAAAAAACAAACAAGAATCGGAACTAATTCAAGTAATCACTTTTATTCACCGGCGAAATATTTATTTTATTAAAAAACTGCCATCGGTTAATTGATTGATATTTTTGCGATAGGCGTTTAGGGAGAACGGACCGGGATAGAAAACTCATTTTCGTTCCGAATCCAACCCTGTATGCTAGGGAAAACAAGGAAAACTTGAGGGGGGTTGGTTATTCGGGAGGGGTTGAGCGGGGCTGGTAAATGACGGGTTCATAGCACATACGCCTGCGTGCACACGAGCGAACAACGTTTGAAGGACGTTTTGTTTTCCACGTACATATACGTTCAGGCTCAAGTGAGCGCGGGCGCATGTGCCGACACAATATAATGGCCGGACATGAAAAGTTCACGGACTGCCACAGAAATAAGATAATGACAATTCCTTGTTTTTACTTTCAATACGAACATTTTAGTGATAAATATAGTAAAAAAAATCTTTTAGAACTCATTATATTAAAATAAAACAGCTTCAGGTTGTAGTTCTGTATTAAAATTTATTAATAATCGACTCAACGTACATCTTTATTAAGAAAAAAAAAAAGATACACATGGCATTTACTGTAAATAAACAGAACATAGAAACAAGTTAACCAGGTAGCGAAATACATACACAATCACGCCATGTACCCAAAGGAATGTAGCACAAACTCTTTCTATTATCCCAAAATCAGTTTCCTCCAAACATTCCTGTCCAAACAACTTTAGTTTCATCCACATTCATAATATCTCTCATACATGCTCTTCTATTCTTATTACTTGGAAACTTTTGCTCACGCAAAACACTCTCAATCATACCACTCCAACTACTCATCGGACGTCCACGCAAACGTATACCATCAAAATCATTCAAATAATTTTTTTTAATCAAACGTTCATTAAACATTTGCTCAAAATGTCCGTACCATCTTAACTGATTAACATCATCTTACAACATTTTTTTTCAATTTCACACTAATCATACACTAATCTATTTCCTACTCAATTTCTTCTAATTATACTACATACCCCACATAAAAATTTCATTTTCTACAGCAGTCATTTTTCTTTTATGCTTTTGCAACTAAACCCAACTCTTGGTAAAAAACGACAGACTCCTGCACTATTTACGGTGGCGTTTTACAGTCTAATCAAACAAACTAATATCAAAATGGTTTTACTCAAACTTTCAAATACTTAACCGAAAACTGTTTTACGACAAGCATTTTTCTATTACGGAACATATATTTCCAGCACATGATAAAAATAACAATTTTAAATCCATTTGGAAAATCCATATTTTCGTTTAAAAACTTTTAAAATTACTACACTGTTTCAAAATAGGATATTATAATGCAAACTAGAAAGTTCAACATAAATATCACTGCACTTATAAGAAACGAAACCCATTTTTTCCATCAAAGTTTTTTAAACGCACATGGGTTAAACCCACATATATAGACCACTTTACATACATACACAATCACGCCTAGTTAAAACAATGTGTTGTTATTTTATGAAACATGTTTCATGTTTTTTGTTTCACGTTTTATGTTTCATGTCTATTTGGTGTGTGGCCTAAGAAAATAAAAATAGTGAAACCAGAATTGATTTTTAAAATTTTAACAATTTTCTTTCTCGAAAAATCTTTCCAGTTAAAATTATATAATTTATCTGGGCATTATCGAACAATGTAGCTGAAAAACTTCACAAACTTTTGGAGCAAACATTTGTGCCTGAGTGTGTATGTGTGTGTGTGTGTTTCGAATGCGTACACATCAACGGTTTGTTCTCTCTCGGTGATCATTCTCCGAGTGATTCTCAGAGAGAGTATTGAAGCCGCACACGACAAGACTGGCCAAGGGCGATTCACTCACACGGACAACACATACTCTATCACGACATACATGATTTGAAATCGAAAAATAAAAAAGACAAGAAGTTTTTACATTTTATTCGATGGAAAAATATTTGTTCGACCAACTGTTGGGAGAATATTCAATTTAATTTCAATTCTACCGAACAAATACATGCGCGCACGATTGCGAAATAATATTTTATTTCTACACCTTATTGTTTTTTACCACTTTGAAAGAAAACGAGCTGTAGTATGTGGTACGGTGTCTATAATATATATATATATATATATATATATATATATATATATATATATATATATATATATATTAATCTGGTTAGTTGATAGATATATCATTTAAATACAGTTAATATTCAAATATAATCATATAGGAATAATCTGAAAATGAAAAATTCATATCGCCTCGACCTGGGATCGAACCAGGGTCCTTCCACTTGCCGGGCGGAAACTCTACCACTGAGCTACCGAGGACATTACAGATTAAGCGAATGAAACCTAATCATTTTCAGTACACATTCTATTCATAATTTTTCATAGTCAACAAATACGCAATATCACTAATTTTTAATGACGAAATGCATATAAGAACTATAGTTATGAAAGGTGTTGGTTCGTGCAATGGTGCAATCATATATAATACATTAATCTGGTTAGTTAATATTCAAATATAATCATAAAGGAATAATCTGAAAATGAAAAATTCATATCGCCTCGACCTGGGAATATATATATATATATATATATATATATATATATATAGAAATCCTTCATATGATGAATCTGAACTTAGTTTCTGAGTGTGTATATGTGTGTGCGTCGTCAGTGCGTTGGCTCGGTCGTTAATCAACATTTTGATAAAATTTTCAGAATAGGTTTATTTGTAGCAAAAGTTGGTATTAGTCAGTTAAAATGGTTCGAACATCTTGAGCAAATGCCTAATGAACTTTTGATTAAAAAAAATTTGGCATGTATGAGAGGAATTATAAATATGGATGAAGCTAAAGTTGCTTGTTTGGATAGGAATATTTGATTTCGGGATAATGGAAAGTGTTTGTGTCACACTCTTTTGGCTATATGGCGTAATTGTATATGTATGTATGTTTATTTAGTGTCCAATATGGTCATGTGATTTTTTTTTTCAGAAAAAAATCACTAAAGTATTAAAAATTCATTATGACTACATTATTTATCTGATTTTAATCAAATGTTTACAAAAAATTTTACTATATACAGTGTTCCAACAAAAAAATTACCAAAATTTTTAAAATATATTCTGGCTTTACTGTTTATCTGAAATTAATGAAATTTTTACAAAAAATTCTATTACTTTCTAGATAAATAACATAATTTTACTAATATACAGTGTTGCCAAATTTTTAAGAAAAAAATTAGTAAAATTTTTAAAAATTTATAATGGCTACATTACTTATCCGATTTTAATCAAATTTTTACAAAAGAATCTTCTAGTGACCAGATAAATTGAATAGTAACAAAATTTATAAAAAGGTTTCAAAACAATTATTGTTTTTATTTATTTTTATTAGAAAACTTATTTCTATTATAAAAACCCAGCTTAATGATTACTTTTCAATTAATAGTAAAAACGCTGGCTTAAAAGTAATATTTTTTCAATGTATGCACACATTTTAGCCAAATCATTATTCAATTATTGATTCTAATCAAGAATTTACTAAAAAAAAATCTTTCAGAACTCATTATATTAAAATAAAACGGTTTTAGGTTTCAGTTCTGAATTAATATTTATTTGTAATCAACGTTTTGACGTACATACTAACTAACTAACTTGTTTCTGTGTTTATTTACTATAAATATTATTTGTATTATTTTTTTTTTATGAAGACGTACGTTGAGTAGATCAATTATTAATAAATATTAATACACAATTAGAACCTAAAACTGTTTTATTTTACTGAAAAAAATTATCGAAAAATTAGTAACGGAATATTACTCATGCAAAATATTTCCAAAATCGCCACTTATGTCTGAATCTTTCTGAAAAACTTTCCACTATACTAGCACTCTAGCCTCGCATCGTTATACTTTAACTGTGCGACTGTCTTTTTGACTTTTATTGCTGTTTATTGCCGACTGTATCTTTTCGTCAAACAATTTCTCTTCTATCCTCCATTTCTTGTTCTTTTCGCTCGGCAAGACCCGGGCGCTTAGGCGAAAGAGAAACCGGGCGGTAGGCTTTTTCAGTCGGGTATGTGAGTTCTGGCTACGCACGCAAAATTACAACTCGGAAAAGATGCTGAACGTAGTGATGGAAGAATAAATATTTAATGGTGGAAACCTGGGGAAACAATTAGCTGGCTGCCATAGTCTTACGGGATTCTAAAAGCACCCTGGAGTTTAGGTCCTTATATTTAGAGTTCTCTATATATTTTTTTCTCTTTCAAAACATTTGCTAGGATTATGAGTATTGTCCATAAATCTATAGACTTTTTTTAATATATTAGATAAAATTGTTTTATTTTTCGAAGAATAACTTAAAAATCATATCATTATATATTTATATATTTATATATTTCAGCAGTATTTAATGTGTATTAAGTTTTAAATAACATGATCAAATTGAACACTTTTTAAAACAATTTTATATATATATCATCATCACTTCGTTATAATAAGTTTTTTAGGACTCAATTGTTTTTTCTCGAACATGCTTAAAAAGAAAAATTGAAGAAAAAAACCAGTTACATTTGTTATTACTGTTTATTTATTAATTAAAATACAACTACAATTATTATTACATTACTTAATTTTCGACTTGATGATTTGTACAATCTGCAAATTTTATAATTGTGGTATTATTTATGTATTTGTTTCTCAATTTTCTACCAAGAACATATTTTGAAAAAGGTGGAAAATATCACAGAAAGCTTGACAGAATTTTTAATGAGAGTTTGATTTGAACATCTAATCTCTGACTACCTGTTCATTAAAATTTTATAATATATATATATATATATATATATATATATATATATATATATATATATTATAATTTAGTAAATTTATAAACTTTATTATAGTGAAAATAAAATTATAATACTTTTCAGAATATCCGTTTTTATGTAATTGATTACGCATTTCAAATGTATCTCAAATGTCTAACTAACTACCAATCAGATAGAGGCTTTAAAAGGTTTGAGAAACACTCTAGAGCCATTTTTACGGTGAGGGTAAATTTTTTATAAAAGCTTGTATATCCATTTTATCTCTAAACCCTGTGGCGGTCACAAGAGATTTCAGATAAGTGTAAAAAATGTGTCATTTTTTTTCTTCTTCAATTCCTCCATCTAATTATTTGATTTATTAAGTTTTATTCTTTTTTAATAATTGGCTTCCCCAGATAAAATCTCGCGAAAATATGGTTAACGTCATTTTTTTATTTACTTGCTCGCTGTTTTTAATTTATTGCTACAAAATTAATTTTTACGTCGTTCATAGTCTTGTCACAGAATCATTATCAACTTTTATAAATAGATTTTTTTTTTTTGATTTTTTTTAGGAATTATATTAGGGTAGACTAATTAGAAAAAGTGCTAATTTAGGACGAAAAATCTTTAATTAAATTTCTTGAAAATATATTTTTTTAGAAAATTGTTTAACATATTTTAATATTTAATAATATATCAAGTTCGTGAGTTGTTTTTGATTTTATTTTATTTTATTTTGATATGCTAGTTTCCATAATTTCCGTATTCTCACCTCATTTATAATAGTGATTTTTGCCAAAAGTACTTTTGACGTATACTTAAAATTACTTATTTAGCACTGAATAATAGTTTATTTAAATTTTATGTTACCAAATACAATAAAAATGATAAAAATAGAAAAACTATTTACATTTGATGGAAAATGGAAGCAAAAAGTTATTTTGAAATCAATGATAAAAGCACTTTTTTACGAGAAAGTGAGGTAAGAATACGGGCCATAGTTTCTTAATAATTTAACAAAAGAGTAACTTGACGTTGTAGTTATATTTGGTACTACCACTAGTACTACTGTATAATAATGTACATTATTGTACTAGTAACATTATGCCCTTTTTCTACAAATAGTCAAAATATGATAAGATAATATTAATATTATGATGCACTTGAAGAAAAATAATATTATTGATCTTACAATTTTATTTCAACAATAACTAGTAATCATTATTATATTTTTATTTGAAATTACTAAAATTAAACATATGTGTCATTGCGTTATAAATTACTATCAGATATACAGTATTATAATAAACACATGTGTAATTTGTACTAAAATTTCTTTTTATTTCCTGAAATTATACGTTGTACATACAATTTAGTTTATAATCTGGATGGAATCTTATCGATTTTACATTATCACGTACAATTTCAATGTTTTTAATTTCACTAAATAAAGTTACCCGATAATAATCTGAAATTATAGAATTGGTTATAAAATTTTATATGAAAACTGTTACAATAGCACACATTCAATATGTTTTTTTATTTACTATTTATCTGATTAATGAGATAAAATTAATTAAAAAATATATTTTACTGTTTATTATTGATATTTATATTGGAAATTATTGGCTCGTTTTCATTCAAACACTTTCGTTATAAATTTTAAATGAATTTTGCTTGTATTATTTATCAAATATACACAATTTTTATAAATAAAATACATTTTATATATAGCAGATTTATCTGACTGGTTTAGATGTATCGATCACTTATATTCTGTCAGTTTAGTAGAAACAGACAGGTAGAACTGTTTCTACCGGATTTGCAAAATATAATATGTCTAAACCATCTGGATAACAGCAATCAGTGTACAGACACTGATTTAAATGAAATTTCGTTTCTTTTAATTAATAATTTATATAGTAACTTGTTTTTATGTTCTGTTTATTTATTATAAATGTTATTTATATAATTTTTCCTGATGAAGATGTATGTTAAATATGTCGAAACATCGATTATAATTAAATATTAATACAGAACTACAAACTAAATTCGTTTTATTTTAATATAATCAGTTTGAAAGAATTTTTTACTATGTTAAAAATCTTTCAGAACTCATTATATTAAAATAAAACTGTTTTATAATGTAGTTTCGTATTAATATTTATTGATATTCGATGTTTCGACGAACTCAACGTCCATCTTTATCAACAAAAAAAATAAAAAT
The DNA here is from genome assembly GCA_963966155.1 of Clivina fossor. Taxonomy (NCBI): domain Eukaryota; kingdom Metazoa; phylum Arthropoda; class Insecta; order Coleoptera; family Carabidae; genus Clivina; species Clivina fossor. Next base: position 2,800,186 of record OZ014571.1, on the reverse strand, counting down.
TATATATATAATATATAAACAAAACATAGAAACAAATTACTAGGTAACAAAATAAATAAGTCGATCATAAAATTTATGAATTTTTAATTAAAGGAAGCCAAACTTTATTTAAATCAGTGATTTATGTTATCTTTTTTCTTTATAAATTTCTATTGCTTCACTTATCAATCTGCTTTTAATAGTGATGGATTTTGCAATTATTATACTATCAGATATTATAATAATTGGTTTCCTTTAATTAAAAATTTATAAATTTTATAATCTAGTTTGTATGTTCTGTTTCTTTACTGTAAACAGGGGCATGACAATAGCATTACATTTTTAATATCACTTTAAATAACGTGGTGCCATCTGTAGTCGTACAAATTAAATTTTAAAAAATATATTTCAATAGATTGCTTTGAAAAAAATGAATGTTTTTTTTTCGCTAAAATATTGAATTTCGCGACGAATTGTCAAAATCAAATAAGTATGAAGATAATGTAAAATTTTGGTCAATCTGTTCAATTCATTTAATAATTGTATGTATATTTTAAAATGCTAAATCTTATAGTTAATTTATATATTTATTTGATCTATTTATGTTATCTGTATTACGATGTATCATTTATTTTTGGGCAATATATTTTGTAATAAATATTAAATATGTTTTTTTTTCTATTTTATCATTTATATATACATATATATATATATATATATATATATATATATATATATATATATATACATAAATATATATATATATATATATATTATAACTAAATATAAGCTACTAGGATCCAAATTCTGCGTTAAAAATTTAGTTCATTTGTGCGACTAGAGATGGGTCTGATGGGTTATATTCTATCCTTGTCTAGCAATATAGTAAATGACAAAATACACGGTATTGTCGCTTCTTCTTTTAGTATATTTACTATTTCTATGACTGTAAATGTCATTTTTATCGGTTTTCCTAATGAAGACGTATGTTCAGTACGTCCATTAATAAATATTAATACAGAACTACAACTTAATATTTTTATATGAATAATTTTCATATACTTTTTCGACTTTTGCACCATTCCGCATACATGTAATTTAACTTGAAAGTATTTTTTAGTCATAATGAAGAAGAATAGCCGTTAAATTTTTTTTGAAGTATAAGCATTATACAGTAGCTAGTTTGAGTAAAATAATCGGTAAAGCTGGTCTCTTTTTAATAATGAAAATGAAAATTGTACGCATCGTTGCATTCCGAACTTGAAACCTTGTAACGTATATACAATAATATAGCTCTACCATAAAGGTCGTAGTTCATGTTAAAAGTTTTATTTTTCTTTTTTCTCTCGCTATTCATCCAACTCGATTAAAATGAATTGAACTTGTAATAAAAAAGCAAAAATGTTTACAATGCCTGCCAAAACAACAGAAACAAAAACAACTATTTGAAATAGCTTTTAGTTGACTTCATTCGTTTTAAATAAAGGTACACATTGAAAACGTGACTTCTAAAAAGAAATTACATTAATTTTCTATAATAGAAACATTTTTATTCATTTTTAATATGCTTATTATGTAGTGTTTTTAATAAATTTCATTAAATTTTTAATTAAAAATTACTAGAGTAAATTAATTATTGGAGGTATTTAGTTTACTATTTTAAATATAAGAGAAATAATTGAAAAATAATGTAATTTTAAAATAAAATAAAACTGGAAATTATTTTATTTGCGGTCGCCTTTAAAATTTGTACGTTACACACTTTACACTGTGAAAAATTAACGCAATGCGTAAAGATTTATCAGATACAATCAAGTTTATTATTATTTTAACATATTTTATTAACTCGCTTCGCTTTCTTGTCTGTCTGTTTGCTAAGTTTTGTGACAGATAGATTTTTTTTTGTTTTTTTTTTTCTTGATATAATAAATAAAGCTAAGGCGATTGATGTTACATCTAATAAACTTCTAACGGCTACAGTTCCGTTAGAAAGCATTTTCGGACATATGTTTATTTGAAGTTTTTTATTTAGATTACTTATAGGAATCATCTGGTGTAGTTTTTCCCCGACGTCATAAATCACCCTGTATACACCAAAGTGATCAGAGCATAACAATATGTGAATAAATCTGTATTATGACATTATTAATTTAACTAACATTTTACACATTATTAAGTATTATGTATACATATCTACATAAACAATAAATTATAGTTACATTATTATTAACTAATAATATTAATGACACATAACCTAACGATGTTATTTTGTCGCTAGCATCTCCACAACACAAAATCAAATAACTATTAGTTTCTACGCGACCAACAAATCATAATAAAAAATTAATTTTCGTTGTTCGAATACCACGCGATTTTTTATTTATCCTTTTTCTCGGCACTTTTGTGAATATGGACACTAATTTAAACGCATTGAACAGTCATGTTATATAGATGATACAGTGTTGCCAACCGAAAACAAAGGAGAAAACGCTAATTACCCTGGTCATAGATATTATTTACTACTGCGTAAAAATAATCGATAACTAGTATTTGATATTTTCTGATATTCAGTGAGAGCAATTTATACGCACCAGCCATATACAAGTTTGTAATTAAAATGGTTCTGTCCAGTTTTTGAAATATACGTCTACGTAGTGAATGTTGGGTTTGGTTGCAAAAGCATAAACGGAAAATGACTGCTGTGGAAATGAGATTTTTACGTGGGGGATGTGGTGTAAATAGGAGAGATCGGATACGAAATAGATTAGTGTATGATGAGTGTGATATTGAAAAAAATGTTGTAGCAAAGGTTGTAAAAAATGCAAAAAATGCAATGTATATCGCTCAGGGTGGCCAGAAATTTTATATTCGACCAAAGAAAGATTAATTCTGATAAATTACGTAACAAATATAAATAATATACACATATAAATACTATTCTACAACTGTTAGTAACTTGTTAAGATTACTTAGCATGTATTTTTGTTTATTTTTAGTTTAGTTTCGTAACTCACTCATAATAGAAAGTTCTTCTTTTGTTTCACCCAAATTGCAAATATCTGAGCTCAACACAATAAAGATCGTTTTATACTTTTTGTAACATAATTAATTCACTGAAAAAAGTTTTTTTTATATTTATATGTACTCGTATATTAGAAAATTTAGATTTGACATATTGAATTATAATAATATTATATAAACTGTAGGGTGAACTACATTATCTTACAATGTTTAATAAAGGCACATGATTGAAACAAACAGATAATAAATTTGACACGCGTTTTATGATTTTGTTGTGAGCTTAAAAATAATTTTATATCCAGTCTTTTGTAAACGTAATAGAGATAAATGTAGTTTTGCTCTATATAATATATCTTCAACGTGAAACAAAATTTTATGTTTACAATTTTACATTATCGCTTTAAATTACATACGTACATAAAGTTTTCTAAACATGACGTGACATTTTGCCTACAATATTATTCTTGTTTATATAGTGTGGTTTTATACATATGTCCACATGATTAAAATTTATATCAACAAAACTGTTTTATATAGTATATAGTTAAATTGTTAAACTTTTTTCTAGTAAAAACCATTTAAAACTGAGTTATTTATTAAAATAAACATTTTTAATTAGTTTTTTTTTCTAGTAGAAGAAAAATTATTTTTTATTAGAATAAAACGGCTTTAGGTTCTAGTTCTGTAATAATTTATTAATAAATTAACGTTTCGACGAACTGAACTAGTAAATACATAGTAAATAAATCTTTCAGAACTCATTATATCAAAATAAAACGGCTTTAGGATATAATTCTATTTTAATTTTTATTAATAATTGACGTTTCGACGTAATCTACGTCATCAAGAAAAAAATTATGCAGAATATAAGAAGTCAATACAGGTAACCCTCCTATAACACGGTAGATAGGTTCCAAGAAAACGGCGTGTTATATGAAACCGTGTTTTATGAGACCCAGAGTCAATAGAAAAAAGGGAGTTAGGTTCCAAAAATTAAAATACATTTGTACATATATATTTTTAAGATACATAGAAATACCTTCAATTTTATTAAAAATGTACCTGAGAGGTAAACAGTTATTTTTGTCATTTTTATAGTAGACGCCAAAAACGAAAAATTTCATAGTTTTTTTGATTTTTATGACGGCATAAGTTAACTAACATTACTATAAAGAACTATTTTTAACAAAATAGTCGTAGAGATGAAAATTGACACAGTTATAGACACATTATGTTAGCACATGCAGGTGATTATGAACTTACTACTGTTTGCCTCTTATGTAAAAGACAGGTAAAAGTAAAACCAAAAGTGGCCAGCAGTGGCCATTAATGGGTTACAATATTTAAAGTATACCTCATATTAAAACAACACATTTTTGATTACCAGATGAATTTTTTTTCTAGATTAATTACTTTTCATTTTATCCCTATATATATAGAGCAAACTGGCCCAGTAGCTTTGTCCAGCAGGTCATAGTTAGGTGAGCTGCTGCTGACACAGTCCATGCGCTGCTCGCCGTATACCGCTCCTTCAAATTCGTGTGACATTTTAATCGGTCCCCCGCGTTTGAGGCCTTGTAAAGCGGGCGGCCTGGTAATCCGTCGGATAATAGGGGTCTGAAGAGTTCGGGCCCGCTAACCGCATTTCCCTGCGCTACCGGGGTCACTAACGAGCTCTCGGGCTAAGCCACCTACACACACACTACCCTAGCTGCTTCTAAGTTCCGGTATTATTGCTCTGAAACCGCGCTACGGTATCATATTGGCGCGGGCGGACGGGCGACGCTAATATTGGGAATCGAGGGGATGAACTGATTGTGAGTTGAATTCAACTCAACTCAACTGAACCGAACCGGGAAGTTTTGTGGAAAAAGGGTTGATAGAGGATTCAGTCAGGCAACCGCTTGTAAAAGGATGGCGGGTGGGGGAGGGGGGGGTAGTGATGATTTGATTTGATTAACTTTTTGGTATAGGGAAATTTGGTTTTCGATAGTGACTTTTGTGATTTATACTATCAATAGGAAGGGGGGAAAAGATTTGAATGAAAATTATTATTAATAGGGTCAGCTTTTTACTGAAAAAAATATATCTCAAATTTATGTAATTTTACATAGGTGTTTTAACAGTGAAAAAAAGTCTAGAAGCAGATGCATTCACAATAATTATTTAAATAAAAAAAAATTTAACATATCACGTTTTTAACACGGACTAAAAAGTATAAAATAATTAATTATTTTTAAATTCTTTTGGTGTAAATGTTTTAACTATTTTTATTTTTTTGCATTTTAACACCATTAATTTTATATTTATTTATCTAATTAAACATTTTATATAAATAATTAACAGAATTTTATCCAAAAACAGTTTTTATATTAATACAATGAGTTCTGAAGAATATTTTACTATGTTATTTATTCTTTGTGTTTTTGAACTATAGTAATTTACATTTAAATCTGAAACATAAATACTACAATAAAAATTCGGAACTTTTCAGTTTTAAAAATCTATATATTTTCAACATAACTCCCAAAAACTGGGAAAAAGTAGCAGTCAATAAATTTAATCCTTGAAGAAACAGTGTGACAGCAATTGAATCCAGATCTTACCGAGAGAAAAAGAGATTCCAACTCACAAGCACACCACCATTTACCAATTCGGGGCTCCGTTATAAGAAATTTAAAAAGCTATAAAAGTCTTATCAACGCTAACCCCAAATGAAATTTTCACTAAAAGAATCCCATCGCGTCACCATCTCGTGGAAAACTTTTGCCAAACCGAACTGCCAGTGCTTGAAGGATGGAGCGAACAATAAAATACGCTTGGTAGCCAACTCTCGGACATTATGTTGAGGCAATAACTTGACCGGATGATTGCAAACAGATGAATACTACACTCTAAAAAAATTATATAATTTTACCGACAAACCATGTGACACTATGATGCTTAATATTTCTAAGTATAATTACTCAACTGTTGTAATTTAATACATAATTGTTTAAAAATACATAATATTAGTACTATTACAAACATTATGTAATATGATATATTACCAACGGGATAGAAAAGTATATATGTATGTATTATTACAGTTTTTTTAGTAAAATCTTTTTTATTATTTATTATTTTTATTATTTAGAGAACTTCAGTAAGGAATTTTCTATAACTAGCTAAAATGTAATATTATTGTTGGTATAATTATATATATATTTCTAAATTTATATAAAGAATGTATTGTAAAATGATTGAATTATACTTAAAATATTTTATTAGTATTATTACACAAAATATATACTAAGTCGCATTAGTTTGATGAATTATTACAGATATTAATATATAAGTTGTAATATTACATAATTTAATAAGTTTTACCTACAATATGTAATTCTACATTAAGTCTGTGATGTATTTTGCAGAAAGTAAGCAATTTTACATATTTATTAAGTCATTTTTACTTACTTTATATGATTATTATGAATTATGTACAAAATTACACAATTTTGAGGTAGAAATATAGAAAATTATAGAAAAATGAAATTACAGATTTTTTTATAGTAAAATTTTACTACTGTAATTTCGCTATTATTTTTTTTTACAGTGTAGTTTTGTATTCCGTCTCTTCATAGCCCCAACGTTGATTATGATTATAATATTCTGTTCGTAAACTACTAGAATACTCGTTAGAATGGAAGGGTGGAAAAGAGCATCAGTTTTGATACATAATGATCGGAAAGCCGAAGAAAAATTAAATTGGATACTGAAGTTCTATTATCATGCCCGAACTGAACTGAACAACTGAACTGTTGGAAGTTTGTTTGAGGATAAATTTGACGTTACTTTCTGAATAGTTGAGAAACTTTCTCGATTCGAATATACAACCGACATCTTTTCGTTTGTTCATTGGCTCTAGAGTTAAACCAGTGGTTAGCAAAATCATATTTTAAACGCAAATCTATGAGTTTTCTATTAATAATAGTATATTATGTTACGAGGAATAAAAATCGATGATTATTGTGTTGAGCAACCTAACCTGCCTAAAAGCTGAATTACATTATACTTTTTTCGTCTAGATTCATACTAGGTTTCTAGTTCAAGTTTCGTTCAAGAACATATAGTCAGTTCTAGTATAATGTAAATCAGATATTTGCATCCAAGTTTCTTTCAAGTTTCTTAGTATAGAAATATACAACATGCTCTATTTTCCTATTCAAGAAACTCGACAATACACGACCGATTGTGAAAAAAGTATGAAAATTGAACAAAACTTGAACGAAAATTGAACTAGAAACCTAGTATGAATTTAGACAAAAAAGTATAATGTAATTCAGCTTTAACCAAACCTAATTCAACCGAGGCATTTCCTAAAAATATTATTATGATTTTTACAACCAGAACTGAGAAGTAATTGAAATAAAGTGACCTCAGATATTTGTGGCCGAAACACGAAATCCGAGTCATACATCAAGCGTTTTAAACAAAATTAAACTATAAATAGTAATCTTAATTAGTTACTAATAGTTGTGGAATAGTATGTATATTCATATAATTTATATTTCTTACGTGATTTGTGAGAATTAAGTTTTCTTTGGTCGAATATACAATTTCTGACTACCCTGGGCGGTATACATTGAATTTCTTGCATTTTTTCACATAGTATTCAATAGTTGTATTTAAATTTAAGCGAAAATTAACAATTCAACTATCAATTAAGTTGAGTTTAACTTAATAATTTGTAATATTGCCGTTGGAGATGTCAAATTAAATAAACTTGTCCGTGTTTCTTTGGTCGAATATGCAGTGTCTGATCATCCTAACCAGTATACAATGCACTTCTACACATATTTTTAATAGTCAAATTAAAATTTAAAAAAAAAATGTCAAACAGTACAAAATAAAATATTACATGCTTATGTTGTACATATGAATGATAAGGCTATACGTTTGCATGGACGTTCCATGAGTAGATTGGAGTGGTATGATTGAAAGTGTTTTGCGTGAGCGTAAGTTTTCAAGTAGTAGGAACAGAAAAGCATGTATGAAAGGAATTATGAAGAAGGATGAAGCTAAAGTTAGTCTGAATAGGGATGTTTGGAGGAGGCTGATTTCGGGATAGTGGAAAGAGTTTGTGCCACACTCTTTTAGGTACATGGCGTGATTGTGTATGTATGTATGTATGTTGTACATTTCTATAAGTTGCCCTATACGACACCAGAGCGGCGTATTGTAACCTTCTAATGCCAATAACGTTTTTTCTTCGAAAAAGTGCTACGCATAAAAAGTTTGGCAACGGCTTTTCCATACCTTTGTCTTTGTTTGTCTTCTCTCCTCTTCTATCTATTGCACACAAGTTTCTTTCGCAGAGCCATCTCGTCTCTAGCCATTTGGTTTATCTTTAATTCAATGTACCCTGTGTTAATTCAAGAGTTACTACTGCTCATTTGTAACAATTGCCTTTGTTTTTTACTGCTTGTTACAATTAATTTTCAAGCAGCCCGAACTACTTTTAAAGGGGGCGGAAAAATAATGATTATAGCTTTTGTTAAGTGTTTACATGCACTTTTAAATTATTCAATCAATTGGAATTTTTCGCTACAAACGAAAACAAATAATAAGAAACGAAATTACCGATTATTTTTAACCTTATTTTCAGTTAACTCTTTCTCAATTCTTTCTAATATGCAACTTGTTTACGTTAAATATTCTATTTACACTGTAAAAAATGTAATATGTACATAACTATTAACAAGATAAATAATAAAACTAACTTTGTTATATCACTAGTTATATCACTTAGTGATATAACAAAGTTATTTTTATTATTTATCTTATACAAAATGTATCACAAAGTTACGGTAATCAAGTTAAATATATAATTATTAACAGTAAATTGGTAGTACTTTGTAATTTATACTGCAATAATTAACTTAATATTACATTTTTTCTGTAAAATTACATTTATAGAATAAGTAATTTACATCAATTTTTTACAGTGTAGTCTGAAAACAATTATTACATCAATTCAGTACACTAAATTATAGTCATTAATTTAATAAAATACAAATTTACTTATTATAAAAATTATCAAACAGAATAAAAAACGTATATTATTTTATTTGACAAGAAGAAATTTACGCCATATACCCGAAAGAGTATGGCACAAACTCTTTCCACCATTCCGAAATCAGTCAATAAGTCATATAAAATTTTCATGCAAATTTTGTGAGTAGATTATATTAGTAGGAAATATATTTCGAGTTAGTATTATTAGTTTTACAACAGTTATTTAACGGACCTCTCGTATGTATAAGGGAGATTATACAATAATATATAGTTTAACTTGTCACAAGTCAAAATCTAGTAGTATATGATTATCATTATTTGACAAGTTATATGAAATTTATATGTGTAATCTATTTATGACGTCCCAGCATAAATTGCAATACTATATAATTCATAGCGATAATATTTTAATTAGTTTCCAGTTACATTATTTAATTTTATACTTTAATTAGATAATACAGTCATTTGTAGCAATTTTTGCTTATTAAGTGCAATATTAAAAACTCTATTTAGCGTTAGGTTACAATGTTTAAAGTTTAAAAAATATTCTCACTTCACTTTATAAAAGTGATTTTTGTCGAATCAATCTCTTTGATTTTTTTTTATTTCTGCGAAGTAAATTTATCGGGCTATGGTTGGCAAAAAAACAGGTCAATTTTCGACATTTTTTTCAAATGGTCGCCATATTGTAAATAAATGTAAAAATTATACATTTTTTAGGTTTCAACCAGAATTACATCTATGTAGAATAAGATAATTTTATTTGTTTCCGTTTCTGACAAACAGACAAATTTTGATCTCGCCGTAGGACAATACCCGTGACGACCCGTTGCGTTTGACGCAATTTTTTTAAATAAAAAAATTACTTTTTTGGAAAAAAAAATACTGTGTTAAAGTTCATTTAATACCCTATCCAACAGTGTAATTGGTTTTTATTGCATTTGTTATTAAAGTTCCCAAAAAAAAATGTTGTAATACACCTAAAAATCGGTGCTTCAAACACGATAACTCCCTTAATAAAATCGTGTTAAAAAATTATATAAACGACATTTACATTAAATAAACAGAACACAGAACCAAGTTACTAGGTAACAAAATAAACAACTAGATCATAAAATTTATAAATTATTAATTAAAGGTATATGCGTAGATCAATAGCAAAAACAATAGTATAAATAGTTTATACAATTACAATAGAAATTGAAGTGTGTCAACACTCAAATTACCGTTAACTATATACTACATAATTTAGCCAATTTGTAACTTCAATTTGCATACCCAATCATGTTGAAGAAACCAAACACTTCAGTTATTATAATACAAAGAAGAAAATCTGGCTGACTGTGTTTAAACTACTTGTAAAATAAGTGAAATAAAAAAAGAGAATTCCTTTTTTTCTGCTGATATAGTATTATTTTTATTTGCATTTATAATCTATATTTTTATCTCTCGACTCCATTAACTTTTTTTCTATATTACATTTTTCTGTTCTTTTACTGTTCATAATTATCAGGAAAAGAAAGTAGCAAAAAAAAGTTTTTAATTTAACATTCGAAATTAATTAAAAGTAAGCTGGCGGGAACTATAGTATAAATTAGCAATGTGATTAAAATCGCAAATGAAAATTGAATTATTACTACTTTTTTTTTCTGTATTTCTTGTTGCGCGTCTGTATCGTACTTGTAAAATAAATTAAAAATATTTGCGACGCCGCGACAATAATTAAAATAAACAGTGAAAATGTAAAATAATATTGTATATTTTCTCGTTTCAAATGGATATTTTGCGGAAATACTATTACGGCATATTTTCTCAAATTTAATTCAAACTTCTTTTATATTTCAGTGAAGTAGTTTGACATAAAAAATTTGAAAAAGGTTGATTTTAATACAAATAATAATAATAATAATTTTAATTAGTAATCAATTATTTACGCAAGACGATCAGCTTATTGCACACACTGTAAAAAATAGTTCTAGTTTTAGTTCTGTAATAATTTATTAGTAAATCAACGTTTCGCCGAACTGAACGTGCGTCTTCATCAGGAAAAAAGACAGAAATGACATTTATAGTAAATAAACAGAACATGGAAACAAGTTACTAGGTAACAAAATAAGTAACAAGATTATATTTATAAATATTTAATTAAGAGAAGTTAAATTTTATTTAAATCGTTATGTTATCTTTTTTCTAAATTTTTATTGCTTCTCTTATCAATTCGCTGTTAATATTAGTCTTGCAATTATTACAGTATCTTCGAATTTTACAACATAAAGATTTTTCTAACGCAATAGCAGATTTATCTGGATGGTTTAGAAGTATTGATCTAAATATGTGTCCTATGACGAGCTTACGCCATCTGTATTCTAAAAACTATGAAATATTATGTCAGAAATTTTGGTATATAGTGGTATTTTGATATGCTCAGTTGAAGTAAAATATTGACAATAAGATGTCACTTTCTGTTTAACTGGATGTTGACCCTAACTTTCTTATTTTAAAATAAAAAGTTTTAAGGATTTAGTATACTCTATTTTTCTATTTTATTATTAAATTTAGGAGTAAATTTTACATATGTATATTACATAGATACATTAATAACATTTTACTTTAATTCAACTGATTTTGACGTATTTTAACTTTTCTGATTTTTTGTTTAAACTTTTCAAAATATTTCAAGTTTTGTATCTCAAAACTGCAATTTGTAAACGGGATCATATTAATGAAGCTTTAGGCTACATTTTCATAAAAAAAAAAAACTCTATAAATGTACCTACAATATAGCTGTATACTTATAGTTTGAAATCTTTATTTTCTAAAACTTTGACATATTAGTGTTAACAACATAATTATTATTTCTTTACAAAATAATTTTTTTTTAAAAATATTAGTAAAGAAATTAGAAAAGATTTTTTTTAATATTATTATTATTTAATGAAATTTGCTTTTTATTTTTGAGATAAATAAAATCACATTTTTTTTTTATGAAAGATATTCTTGTACGAAACAATTTTTTTTAAGAAATTATAAAGTTATTTGTAGAATCTAATAAAAAAAATACGGTTCTTGTTGGAAAAACGTTCTAACTTTTTGGACAATTCAATATATTATTCAGTAGGCTGAAAGAAAAATCTATTTTATTGTTTTTAACTTAAAACGAAGTTTTATTACTTTTTAAAATGTAACAAAAAGTCGATTTTTATACTAAAAAAAAGTTGAACTTGGTGTTTAACAAAAATAGATGATTTCAAAAATAATATAAATTCCAAAATTTGATTATTAATTATGCAAACTTGACCCATTTGCAATTTAAGAAAAATCAATTTTGTTTATATTTTTGAATTCGGAATATAATAATAAAAAATAAATATCAGAGATATTCATACAAATTTGTATGATATTTATTGAAATATTAAATTGGTTTTACTTTTTCCAATCTAGTATATTTTTAAATATTTGTTAATATTATGAAATTATTGATTTTACTTTCGAAAATATAGATTTTATTATAATTTACTTCAAAGTAAGAATGAAAATAGAATTCTATTCAGAAAAAGATTGAATGCCCAAAAATCCTTACAACAAATATTTTCACGTTCAACTATTTGAAATATTTTTCATATTAAAATTTGAAAAAAAGAGGATGGATATTAAAGAATGGCATTTAAAATATATATATAATATCTAAAATATATAGAAATGATTCATTAAAAATAAGAACACAAAATAATAAAAAAAATAATATTTTACATAAATATCGTTATTTTTATTATACATTATATTTTGTAGAAAGTATTGTATTTGCATTTAATTTAAAAGTACAATGATAATAATAATGTATTTTTTTTATGCGTATCATTTCATAATATTAATATTACGTTACCATATTGTCTATGTAGATAAAGATTATTATGTTACTAGTACACTAATGAGCATTATTATACAGTAATTAGTTACTATATACAGCACTGATGTAACAGCACCATACATATCTACAACGGCAAGTGTATTTCATCTGATATCTTCGGCGGCCAAATTGACAAACTATTACGTCATGTTAAATTAAGTTATTGTTTGTTTTCGCTTTAGTTTTAATTCGATTATTGGAAATGTGTGAAAAAGTGCAAGAAATACATTTTGCATCGTCCAGATGGTCAGAAACTACATATTTGATCAAAGAAACACGATCAATTGTATTTAATTTGACATCTCGGACGGCTATATTAAAAATTATTAAGTCAAGTTAAGTTAATTGACAATTGCACTTATTTATTTTTGTTTGAATTTGAATTTGATTAAATGAAATTTGTTAAAAATGAAATGTATACCGCCAAGAATGATCAGAAATGGCATATTCGACCAAAGAAACATTAATTCTCACAAATCACGTAACAAATACAAATGATATATACAAATATTCTACATATTCTATTCTAAGAGTGTTAGTAACTAGTTAAGGTTAGTTGCCACGTATTTTTATTTATTTTTAGTTTAGTTTCGTTTCGAACGCTTGCCTGGCCTCGGCCACAAATATCTGGACACAACACAATAATCATCCCTTTCTACTCCTAGTAACATAATATACTTATTATCTAATCACTTTATTTCAAATATTTCTGATTGTAAAAATCATGATAATATTCGCAGGAAATGTATATCAAGAAAAATATAAAACTCGTTATTAAAATATTATTTTCAAACTACTTTCTATAGGAATATGAAACCTTTAAAAGAAATAGCGCAAATTAAATGAAACTACATTTCAAGTACTTATTAAAAGTAGCATCTTTTTTCTGTCATAGATATGAATGACTTTCAGTGTGTGTGTGTTTTTTGGTATTTTAACGACTAAAAAAACAAAAACAAATGATTGCAGATGCAGTATTTGTTTTTCGTATTCCTGCTGGCCGTGCATTTTTAATACATTTGCAGGAAAACATAGAAACGTAGCCTTGAGCACGAAGCGTGGAATGCTTTTATTTCGCTTTGTACATAACCCCCATAAATAATATTTAAAAATTTCTTTTACGCTTGTTTGTTGGAAATGCATATAAACCTCTTTATCATAATTTTCTTTGAACTACTTTAGCTCTTAATATGAAAGCTAGTACATAAATATCGTTTAATTAAAACTCAGGTTTTAAGGTGAATATTTTCAAAAAGTAATTAATAATTAAAATGAAATTTTATATATAAATTTTATACTTGCATTTTATATACAGTGAACTATTACCGTAATTAAAATGTTTAGTAACATAGTAAAAAATCTTTCAGAACTCGTTATATTAAAATAAAACGGCTTTAGGTTATAGTTCTGTATCAATATTTATTAATAATAAACTACAGCCTAAAGCCGTTTTATTTTGAAATATTTATTAGTTTGTCTGTTTAGTCAACAAATAAAATAAAATAAATTGGCACAGAAAAAAGAAATTAAATGCCTATATTATTTAATTCAAATCTGATGGCTAAATTTTAGTTATATATATATATATATATATATATATATATATATATATATATATATATATAATACATGTACTTTATACAGTGAACCATAATTAAAATGTTTATTAGTTTCTGTGTTTAGTCGACAAATTAAATAAAATAATATTATTCAGGAAAAAGAAATTAATTGGCTATATTATTTAATTTAAATCCAATGGTTGAATTTTTGTTAATAATATTTATTTACTTAAATAAGATTTTATATTAGAATAATAATAATTATTTCATCTACATATAAATTAGTTGAAATAAAATTTCAGATATAAGTAGATAATATAAATAAATTAAGATAGTAAAAAAATTTTCAGGATTAAATTTTTTATCAATTTTAATTTGAAATCGATCATTGAATCGGTTTGTTGACTGAGTAACTTGTGAAATTTTGGGAAAAATATAAAATTTCCATATTTTTGAGTATTATTATATTAAATTTCACAATGACAATATGAATATTTATTTGTTCAAGGTTTATTAGTAAATATTACTCAAATATAATTTTTCATAGGTGATGACAGGAAGAAAACAATATTAAAAATGGCTACATACATCTATGTAGAATAATATACATATATATATATATATATATATATATATATATATATATATATATATATATATATATATATATTGTATCTCGAAGCGTTATAAAATGAATTAATACCGTTAACCATCGGTGGACATTTATTAGGCAGCCATGAAATTATGGTTTGCATGCAAAATTTACCGAGAGTCGTTCTCGCAAACCCTAAATTGTCGTAATATCTGTATAAACAAAGCAATCAACATAAATTTGACCCATGCAAATATTACAGCACACTAGATGATTATAAATTCTCTTTCTCTCTTCTTTCCTACCAAGTACACTTGGGGCTGTAATAAAAATATAGCTCACTTGGTCAAAAATTATATTTGATTATTTGTATTAAAAAAAAAAGAAACACTATACTAAATTAGCGTTCAATTTATGTATATACAGAGTGGTCCAGAATTATGTACCGTAATTGCTAGAGCTGATAGTACGTTCATAAATAAGGGTACATTTTTATATACACTTTTTTCCAAAACTCAATAATAAGGGAGATACAACCCTGTAAAGTCTATGAATTTATTTTTTCAGTAAAAAATTTAATATTACGGAAAAATTACATAATTTTATTATACATTTTTTACAGTGAATCTACTGTTAATATTGATGGGTCTTATTTCTTATTTTGTTACCTAATAAATTGTATCTATGTTTTGTTTATTTACTGCAAATGTCATTTGTATCTTTTTTCCTGATGAAGACGTACGTTGAGTACGATTATTAATGAAATTAATATAGAACTACAATCTAAAGTCATTTTATTTTTGAAAAAAAGAAATTATCTTTTTTACTAAAAGGAACATTTTTTATGACAGCCCGTATTTATGCACAAAAATCAGTAAAGTTATATCAGATTCAAAGCACATTTTCTTACACACGACAAACAGAAAAGAAAAATTTAAAATTCTTTTGACTCTTCGGAAGAAGTTTAAGCATTCGAGCTTCAAAGAAATGTATTTTCCGTAATTCTTACTGTCATACTTTTATAAAGTGTGTATGTGTGTGTGTGTACAACTTTGCGAATTATAAAAACGAACAAAAAATGAGAGATAAGAAAAAAAGAAAAAAGTGGGACATAGTGTTTTAGATATAAGTTTTATAACAGGCTTACTACTAGTTTTATTTATGGTAATTTTTATGATGACATTCTGTGTATATACTAGTACGGAAGATGCTAGGATAGATAGTATTTCTATAAAATTTACATATCTATAAATATGTCAACAATATTATATCAGATAGTGAAAAAAAAATTCATATTCTGCTAAAGTATAATACTATGGTTTTAGGTTGTAGTTCTGTATTAATATTCATTAATAATCGGCGTACAATACGTACATATTTATCAAGAAAAATGGTACAAATGACATTTATAATAAATAAACAGAACATAGAAACAAGTTACTAAGTAACGAAATAAGTAACTAGATCATAAAATTTATAAATTTTTAATTATTGGAAGTTAAATTTTATTTAAGTTAGTGTAATAGTAGTAATTAATGTAATTTTTTTTTTACGAATTTTTATTACTACTCTTATCAATCTGCTGTTAATATTGATTGGTCTTGAAATTATTATAGTATCATGAAGATACTCTAACGCATGTTAAGCATGTTGTTATCTAGTAACTCGTTTCTGTGTTCTGTTTATTTACTGTAAATGTCATTTGTATCATTTTTCCTCATGAAAACGGACGCGGAGTTCGTCGAAACGTCGATTATTAATTAAATATTAATACAGAACTTAAACCTAAAGCCGTTTTATTTTATATGATGAGTTCTGAAATTTTTTTATCATGTTAAGTTACAAGTTACTTAACGTTCTTTAGACATTCGTTTAAGATGACCGAACCATTAAATAAATTAACCAAAAATAGAAATTTAATCACTTTATTTGTATCCGATTACTGGTTTATAGAAATTTTAATTGAATCGAAATATACCAAACTAATCGAATTGTTTCAATTCATTTTTAATAACCTTCAAAATATTTTTTTTAAAAGTTGTTCCAGAGTTACCGTAAAGTCGCAGCTAAATTGTAAAGCTATTATTAAATTATTGACAAATGAATTATATATTTTGACGAATATAAATAAAAATCTATAAAAATATTGAACGCATTACAATTTACAACTAAATGATAATATTTGCAGATTTTCCCTAATAATAATAGATATTTTTTTATTAATTATTATTTTTATATTATGATAATTAGTTATTCTAGGAATAATTATATTTACACATATTTATCGTTTTCTGTTCCTCGTAATTGCTTTTAAAACAACTGATTTAAGTTAATAATGTTTTATTCAGCTGGCCATAACTTTTAGTCTAGTCAATTGATTATTGACTCATGTAAATATTTTGAGATTTAGTGTCTGTAAAAATGTTTATATTTTTATCCAGTAATTTTCGAAAGTAAGTTACAAATTTGTATTTTGTTTCAGGTCGTCCATTACCCCGTGTCTCTTGGTGGCGCAATGGCTTAATGTTGGATGACAGCGATATAGTATCACCAGAAAAACAACGCACAAAAAATGTTCTACGCATCGAAAGATTAGCGAGACGAGACTTGCTAACTGTTTATATATGCGAGGCGACAAATAGTCAAATTCAACCCGCTCTTCAGGTGCCAATTGCTATCGACATGTACTGTAAGTTTTTTTCTGATTTTTTTCTATTACGAAATGTAAATTTAAGGCAGATATTTAATTATACTTAACACAGTAAAAAATCTTGTTACCTAGTAACTTGTTTCTATGTAAATATTATTTGTATTATTTTTCTTGATGAAGATGTACGTTGAGTACGTTGATTATTAATAAATATTAATACAGAACAACAACCTTAAGCCGTTTAATTTTAATATAATGAATTTGGAAGATTTTTTACAGTATGTAGAGTATTATGAAATTTTTATTGAAACCTAATAACTTGTTTCTATGTTCTGTTTATTTACTGTAAATATCATTTGTATTATTTTTTTATGATTAAGATGTACGTTAAGGACGTCGATAATTAATAAATATTAATACAGAACTATACAATCTATTTTAATATAATTAGTTCTGAAACATGTTTTTCTGTATGTAATTTTTATTGAAATTTACATTTTTATATGTATATTCTGGAAAAAACTTTTTGCTTTACGTAAAAATTTTCTAGAATCAGAAAGTACGAAAATAATTTATCAACTCGTCAATTTTGTCTCCCGTAGAGAAAATACATTCCGATCAATTTCCATCAATAAATATCTTTTTCAAATAAAATTAAAACGCAGTCAACTGACAGCAGTCAGCATTTAATTTGCGATCTCTATCAAGAGAGAGAGTGGGGTAAAGAAAGAAACCAAAAAAAGAAAAAACTCATCCAAAATGATTCAATTATCAAAACGTCAACGTTATCTCTGCCTCTCCCTAGAGTGCGTACGAAAACGGGGAAGTTTATCGGGACTAGATCCTTTCATTTTCCCTCTCTTAACCTAACCGTGTATCGTATCAACGATACAGGCGATGAGGCTCTCGCCTCATGGCCTGACCACTATGGTCAAGTGTATCTCTTTCTGGTAACCGTTTCCAAGCATTAAACTAAGTTAGCCAGTTGGTTAGTTAGACGCTGGTGTTTGGCTAGAAGGATGGACTAGTTTTGAAGGGATATGGACGAAAAGGGCTAGTAGGGAAATACTAGGGTAGAATATTGTATTTGAACAAGCTAGAGATAGCCTAGACAAGTCAGTGACGTTTTGTTTCATTTGGAAGGAAAATGTGGGTGTATGTTGTCGAACTGTGTCTATACAATATGTTTCTCGAATTTAATTTACTTGCCTCGTGTATTTAACTTGTTGAACTAGTTATTTTAAATGTACTACGTACAGAGTATTAAATGTTATTTTTATTTCGTTTAAACAACTATTAAATATATTAAACTTATCAATTAAACAACAGCTGAAAGTAATTGTCATTTAATAATCTTAAAGCTTTCACAGCCGGTATCCATTAAATTTATAGAATTTTCTGAACTGGTATGCCGTAGTTGATCTATCCTCTGATAATCTTCGCTCATACATCATAGATGGCATCCTCAGCACTGAGGATGCCACCTACAATCTACCTCACTTTTGAAAGTGATTTTGTCAAAATTACTTTTGACGTTTACTAAAAGTTAATGATTAAGCAATTTTAATTAGTTTATTTGAATTTCATAATATTAGATATACAAAAAATATATCAAAAATAGAAATTCTATTCATATTTGATAAGAGATGGCAATTAAAATTTATTTTAAACCAAAAAATAGAAGCATTTTTTCATAAACAAAAGAGGTGAGAATACAAGTTTAAGTTTTTCAAATAAGCTAGGACAGTCCACCATATTATGCAGTAATTTGTACAATATAACTATATTAGTATTAATTCGTTTCTGATCCAAGGATTTAAAGTCAAATCTACTTTGCAATGACTTGTATAACAATATGTGTACTCGTAATAATAAAAATTTAAACTGCCCTAAACATAGGTTAACTCTTTGTGCAATAGGTCCATATATAAATTCTGTAAAAATATATAATCACCTGACACAAGATATAAAAATGAAAATAATTTAAATATTTTATAGAATATATGAATTAATCAAATGTTTTGACTATGTCCGTGGTAAATGTAAATGTATTTACTAAAAATGGATAATAAAGAAATTATTATTCTGAATTGAACTTTTATCGATTTTGCTAATTATAAACTGTATAAACAACATATTTAATGCAGCAAAATAAAAAACAACATCATAAAGTGCATGTAATTCATTATTAATTCATCTTAGTTGTTACGTCACAAAAATGATGATTCTAAAAATTGCGCCAACTTCCACAAGTAAATATTCAAACTAAACTAGCAAACGTCATAATTTATTTCGTTAACAAATTTAGTTAACACTCAGTATATAAACACACAAACAGTGTGCAAACTAACACACTCGCATCAGGAACTATCACTCACATGTTTCTAAGACTAAGTACGTAGATCTGCGCAACACGGACTAGTCCACAAACAGACAAACTAAAACAAAACAACATCAACAACAACGAGTTTTGGCAACATGTTATTTTGAAACCAGAAATGTCGCACTAAATTTTCACGTATATATGTATTGTGTCGTATGCTACAATACCTAATGCAACAGAACTTAACATTAACAACATATATGACACATAGAATTGGGCAAAAGTTACGATATGACTTATTTTACAGATAATACATGTACAATATTTTGAAATCAGATTTTCATAAAATTTTCTATTTCTTGAATTAAAAAAGTTGAGATATTTCTCAAAATTTCACAATATTGATAAATATCTCAACTTTTTAATCGCTATATCAATTTCACGCATATATTTCATATTTTATTTTTTATTTCTATTTCTTATTTTATTTGTTTTTGTTTTATTATTATTATTATTATTTAAAATTAATAGTCTTTGTGTATGTATATTACTGATTTTTTACGAATATTTTATATAGTAAAAAGATTGCAGTTCTGTATTAATATTTACATTAAATTTAAATTAAATTAAGTTAATTGATAATTGTATTGTTTATTAGCTAGTCGAAAAGACTAGCTTATAAAATCGTCAATACGGCTGGCTGGCTGGCTGGCTGGCTGGCCGGCCGTGTCCAAAAAATACGATAAATATGAGTGTTAATTATAAGTATAAAGGAGAGCTCGTAGAAAGCTGAAACTTGGCAATTAGATAGTTCATACCAAATAAAAAATTAAGTTCAATTTTCAGACCGCAGTGTTGCCAACTTTCCGAGAAAAAAATTACTAAAATTTTTAATACGAGTGTTAATTATAAGTATGAAGGAAAGCTCGTAGAAAGCTGAAACTTGGCAATTAGATAGTTCATACCAAATAAAAAATTAAGTTCAATTTTCAGACCGCAGTGTTGCCAACTTTCCGAGAAAAAAATTACTAAAATTTTTAATACGAGTGTTAATTATAAGTATGAAGGAAAGCTCGTAGAAAGCTGAAACTTGGCAATTAGATAGTTCATACCAAATAAAAAATTAAGTTCAATTTTCAGACCGCAGTGTTGCCAACTTTCCGAGAAAAAAATTACTAAAATTTTTAATACGAGTGTTAATTATAAGTATGAAGGAAAGCTCGTAGAAAGCTGAAACTTTTCAATTAGATAGTTCATACCAAATAAAAAATTAAGTTCAATTTTCAGACCGCAGTGTTGCCAACTTTCCGAGAAAAAAATTACTAAAATTTTTAATACGAGTGTTA
The DNA here is from genome assembly GCA_963966155.1 of Clivina fossor. Classification (NCBI taxonomy): domain Eukaryota; kingdom Metazoa; phylum Arthropoda; class Insecta; order Coleoptera; family Carabidae; genus Clivina; species Clivina fossor. Next base: position 2,778,752 of record OZ014571.1, on the reverse strand, counting down.
ATTATAAGTATGAAGGAAAGCTCGTAGAAAGCTGAAACTTGGCAATTAGATAGCTCATACCAAATAAAAAATTAAGTTCAATTTTCAGACCGCAGTGTTGCCAACTTTCCGAGAAAAAAATTACTAAAATTTTTAATACGAGTGTTAATTATAAGTATGAAGGAAAGCTCGTAGAAAGCTGAAACTTGGCAATTAGATAGTTCATACCAAATAAAAAATTAAGTTCAATTTTCAGACCGCAGTGTTGCCAACTTTCCGAGAAAAAAATTACTAAAATTTTTAAAAATTTGTTACTGCCATGTTGTTTAACCGATTTTGTTCAAATTTTCACAAAAGATTTTTCTGGTATCCATATAAATTAGATAATTTCAACAAAGTACAGTGCTGCCAACTTTCTGAGAAAAAAATTACTAAAATTTTTAAAAATTTATTATGACCACGTTATTTAACCAATTTTAATCAAATTTTCACTAAAGATTCTCCTGGTGCCCGCATAAATTAAGCAATTTTAACAAAATACAGTGTTGCCAACATATTAAGAAAAAAATTACTAAAATATTAAAAATTTATTGTGGCTACATTATTTATCCGATTTTAATCAAATTTTCAGAAAAGTTTCTCCTAGTGCCCACATAAATTATAATTTTATTAAACTACGATGTTGCCAACTTTCCGAAAAAAAAATAATAATTTTCTAAAAATTTGTTATGCCCGCATTATTTATCCGATTTTAATGAAATTTTTACAGAAGATACCCTTAGCGCCTATAATATTATATATTAGCAAAATACAATGTTGCCAACTTTCGATAAAAAAAATTTTTATCCCTCTATCTTATCAGTTATGTGATAATGTCAAAGTGGTCTATATATGGGTTTACCCATATACTTCTAATCTTGTATTTTGGTTAGTCGAAAAACTAGCTTATAAAATCAAACCACATTCGACTAGCTCCATTCTCGCTTTGCGAGAATATTATTTTCGCTTGAATTTTAAATTAATTATTGAAAATGTGTGCTGACCGCCCAGGCTGGTCAGAGATTGTGTGTTGTATATTCGACCAAAGAAAGATTAATTCTCACAAATCACATTACAAATATAAATAATACATACAAATACATTGTATTTGGAAATTTTTTACATAAAAATAAATAATATACGCATGCAATAGGCAATAGTAATAAGTGTAGGGAGTAGCTTAGTTTTGACATAGCTATTAAAAATTTACAATCACAAATTTTCAGAGCAATCTGTATGGGAGTCAGGAATCTGTACGAGGTTATAAATCTGTGTGGAGCTAGGATAAATTATTTTATACTTTTTAGTCTGTTTTAAAAACGTGATATATTATAAAACAAAATTATTTAAATAATTATTTTTAATAAAATGAATTCTGAAAGATTTGTTATTATGTTGATAAATATTAAATTTTATATTGTTCAGATAAATTTGGACCATTCATCCGATTTACACCAAATTTTCAGGGTGTCTATTTTTTTATTTAGTGTCCAAAATGGGTATGTGGATTAATTTTTTTTCATTGTTGGCCACTTTCCGAAAAAAGAATAAAAATACGTATAAATGTTTTAGAGCAACTATGACTCGTATTCTCACTTCTTTGAATATGAAAAACTGCTTTTACTTTTTGCTTTAAAATACATTTTTACTTTTACTTGTTATCAAATATGAATAGTATTTTTATTTTTGATGAATTTTTTATTTCTAATATTATAAAATTCAAATAAACTTATTTCCCGAATTTTTTATAAGAATATTATAACATTGTTTTCATACAATCTTTCAATATTTCGCCTCAAAATAGTATATTTTACTAAGTGCACCGAACCCATTGCAAAATATCATTGTAATTAATTGAACATTACTCAAGTAATATAAGAAGACGGAAAAAATTAAGCAAATATATAAAACCACGACAGCTACAGAAACTTGAGCGTTCTATTTATGTTTCGAACAGGACAGACAAAAATAAATTGATATTATCTAGTGACATTTGACAACGTCAAAAATAAACTATATTTGACAGTTTAGGTGAAAGCTCATCATATCAACAGGATTGCAATGACATCAAATATCAATTCCTCCACTCATTTTATTTATGACAAATTTAAACTTTATTACAATATTAATGCACCAATCAATTGATTGGAAAATGTATCTCTATAACTTTATTTGATTTTCGAATAATTACTATTGTACACTATCATAATTTAAACAAACATGAAATGATGTTATGTGATCTGAAAATATTATTTATTTAATATGACAATTGGTAATATAAAATGCAATTAGAAACAATTAATGCTTATTAATATAATATGTAGATAATAATTTTCTATACCCCGATAATTAAACTAACACATTGCCAAAACAATAATTATTTAACAATTTTGTTTACGTGTTGTTAATGTTAATTAAATTTGATTTATAATATTTGATCAAATTACATATTGAATCCATAGTCAGATTATTAAGTTCCGTTGTACGTCATCTAAAAATAGTAACAAAATCTATTACTACGTTTATATGAGCTTGTAATAAATAGCTTTTTAAAATATTATACAAGTTACATTAAATAATGTAATTATTGCTGTAATCGGTTAAGATGGTTCGGTCATCTAGAGCGAATGTCTAATGAATGTTTGGTTAAAAGATTTTACATGAATGATTTTGAAGGTATACGTTTGCAAGTGGTAGGAATAGAAGAGCATGTATGAGAAGTATTATGAATGTGGATGAAGCTAAAGTTGCTTGTCTGGATAAGGATGTTTGGAGGAATTTAATTTCGGGACAGTGGAAAGAGTTTCTGCCACACACTTTTGGGTACATGGCGTGTTTGTGTATATGATTGTGATAATTAATTGACCATTTTTTTTTACTGAAAAAATAAGTAAACATATAATATATACGTCAAAACGTCGATTTTTATTTAAGTATTACACAAAAATTATTTTTTATTTATAATATATGTGTACATATATATATATATATATATATATATATATATATATATATATATATATATATATATACAATATTAAAGCTACAGTTTATTTAAACAATTTATACATACATACACAATCACGCCATGTACCCAAAAGGGTGTGGCACAAACTCTTTTCATCATCTCGAAATCAGTCATAATATGCATAATTTAATTTTCAAATTTTTAAATTTATGCCAAGAATATAAAAATATTTTTTATACAAAATAGAAACGATGTTTCAATTTAATAAAATTCAATCAAAATATTTGTTGATTTTTCAGCCATTTTAATTTCGTTTTTCAACTTTTACATATAAATTGAATTACGTTCAGAGAGAGAGTAACTGTCACAAAATTCCAATAATAATATATCTTGTAAATTTTTATCAGAAAAATATTATTTGAAATTTCCGCAGTTGTAGAACAGGCAAATAAGCTGTCGCTTAATTTTGCGCTGACTTTTCCGAATCTTATTAAAAAAGTTTGCGGGTAAACCAAATTTAAAAATAAATTTCTACTGCACCCACCCGCCTTCGAACTTCTCTTACCTTACACCTCGCGAACTCTTCAATTTGGACACCACCACACACACACACAACGTCGGCCAATGTCGCTGGTTGCGAACGAATTTTTCATAATTTAAAATCGAAGATTCACATTCTTCGAATTTTCGACAGTCCGTTTAATTTAATGCACGTTAAAAAGAAATAAAATAAAATTTCGTTCACGTCGCATTCGTTTCGTGTAGTTTGAAATAAAAAAAATGCGAAAGACTCGAGAAAAAAAATATAAGAAAAAAAAATAGAACATCGTATAGATGATGCGATACTGTTCGTTTTCAGCGAATGTTAAATTTAACGAGGTGTCATGAATTTATGCATTAGACTAATAAGATTTAACAGGAAAGATGCTAGAAAGGAAAATCTTACATCTCCTGAAATGAAACTGTTGCTTAGTTAATATTAATGTAGTATTTTTATGTTCCGTATACAAGCACATAAGCCATGATACTGCAAATAATCATATCTTTCACGTTTATCAAATCCTAACCTAAATCAATGAAAATCTCAACCAACGCTAAAATATTCTATAGTAAAATTTATAATATAAATTGTTTTCTTATTTTACAGTTTATGCAATATTTAAATTACGTTTTTCTTGAAACGTATCATAATATTATGAGGAAATGTGTAAAGGTTTATTAAAAACTAATAAAAGCCAAAAAATACACTGTATACGTTTGCGTGGACGTCCGATGAGTAGTTGGAGTGGTATGATTGAGAGTGTTTTGCGTGAGGGAAAGTTTCCAAGTAGTAGGAATAAAAGAGCTTGTATGAGAGGATTTATGAATGTGGATGAAGCGAAAGTTGCTTGTTTGGATAGGAATGTTTGGAGGCGACTGATTTCAGGTTGATCAAAAGAGTTTGTGCCACACTCTTTTGGGTACATGGCGTGATTGTGTATGTATGTATATGTATGTATGTATGTAGAAATTATTTTTAATTGATTACCGAATTCAAATAATTTATATTCATCATCAGATCGAACCGGGAAACTACAAGTAAAACAAAATGAATATATGTATATATTTTAGTACAAAGAAATATAAAATTATAAAATACATAATAACGTCAATTTAAATAAAAAATAAATAACTCACATCAAAACTCAATCTTAGTTTAATTATCTCATAATATTAATATTACGTTACCATATATAGAAAGAGTTCATTATAACATAGTAAAAAATTTTTTAGAACTCATTATATTAAAATGAAACTGCTTTAGGTTAAAGTTCTGTATTAATATTTATTTAAAATCGACGTTTCGACGAAACTCAACGTCCGTCTTTATCAGGATAAATGATAAAAATGACATTTACAGTAAATAACAGAACATAGAAACAAGTTACTAGGTAACAAATAAGTAACTACATCATACAATTTATAGATTTTTAAATATCACTGTAAAGGCGCTGAATTAAATAAAATTTGACTTCCATTAATTAAAAATCTACGGAAGTGAGACGTAAACTTTGTCAAAAGATGTGCAGTACAATATTTAGTAAATAAGTTTGTAAAAACATTTTTTCGAAAAAAAAAAGAAATCTAAAAATATTTGATAATTACAGTCACATTTAGAAAATTTAAATAAATTAAAATATTCAGAATTAAAAAAAATAAAACATGTTTCAAATATCTAAAGTAGTACTTGAAACATTCATTATACTTTTGTGGATTTCTCTACGTAGAATTTTAAATACGCACTGGCTAATTTCAAATTATAAATTCTGGTTGATTATCCCAGTGCTACATAAAACATTTTCACAAAATCCCGCATTATATTTTTCGTGACGCGAGCGTAAACATATAATTTAGTTGCTTATTTTTTTTTATGTTACTCTAGTAAAAGAAAAAAAGGAAAAAAATATAATTAATTAAAATTTAAAAGTTCTCGTAGACATTAGTTTCTGGGCAAAGTTCCAACTAACAATTCTACTCAAAACAGAAATAAAGAAATATGTGTCTGCATTTTGCAATTCTTTAAAGTTTGTATTATTTTAACATTAAGATAATTTAGATGGCACTGGTTTATTACTTAAATTTAATATGAAAAATATTTTTATGTTAATTGCATTATATTCAAATGCACATACATATATACACAATCACGCCATGTAGCCAAAAGGGTGTGGCACAAACTCTTTTCACTATCCCGAAATTAATTCTAAGAAATATTTCATTAGTAATATTTCTTCAAAAATTCTAAACCCTTGTTATTTTAACTTGTAAATATTCATAAAAATTGAAAAATCCAATATATAATCAAAATATATTTAATCATTAAAATTCTTTTATAACCATCAATTTTGTAAAAAAAAATTACGTCAAAAAAAGTAAATGAAAATTTAATTTTGTACAAGAAAAAAACTTAATTAAAAATCGAGTTATTGATTGAAAAAAAAATATACCGCGTATAATAAATTTGTATTCGAAAAGCATTTCAATATTAATAAGTTTTTATGAAGAAAAAAAAGAATGCAAGTATTGAAACAGTTGTTATGCGATACTCTTGGGAAAGTGTCGGATAACAAGTTTAAAAACTTGAAACCCCCAAAAATAGAACTCTCACGTACGCCACTGTCATTGTATTAACGACATTATACCTTTCTTTCTCTCAGCAGAAGAACTTTTATGATCCTAACTTAATAAGAACTCTTACAGGCTTAGATTTGACTCACAACAAAAACGAATTTTAATGAATTTTTTCTTAATTTGCAGTGCTTAAAATTCATCTTCTAAAAATATTTACATTTTTCTTATTATTATAAAATTATTATCTTTTAACGAATTTTGACTGGACGCAAATCTTTTTCAATAGCTGATTTTCAGTTAAAAATTAATTAGTAAATGAATTTTTATTTTTTTATAATAATAAAATAACAACGAAATTATGATATAGTAATTTATTTTTAATGGGTTTGTCAACTGGTTTTTTTTTTATTTGCAATTTATTATAGAAGTTTTTTATCATATGACTTTAAGATTTTTTTTCTTCAAGCGTTCTAAATGAAATTTAACTAAAAATAAATAAAAATACATGCCGTTATCTTAACCAGTTACTAACAGTTGTAGAATAGTATGTATATGTATATATTATTTATATTTGTTACTTGATTCGTAAAAATTAATCTTTCTTTGATTGAATATACAATTTCTGATCAGCCTGGATAATATACATTGCATTATTGCACTTCTTCACATATTTTCAATAATCAAATTAAAATTCGAGCAAAAATATTTAACCATTGTTAGAATAAATTTATCGCATGTTAAAAATCTTTCTGCTATACACGAATATCAAAATTTTCTTTCTTTTTTTAGTGTTAGAATGTTAATGTACATTTATTCTTATATAATGTAGTAGATTTTTAGATTGTTAAGTTTGTTGCTGCCACAAGTGGTGTATATAGTTAACTAACTTATGTATAATAGTGTCATTATTGTACAGGTAACATAATGGTCTCTTTCTACATAGGCAATATGGTAACATAATATTAATATTATGATACGCTTGAAAAAAAATATTTTATTGAACATATTTCTACCAAGACCTTATTTTGAAAATAAATTCATGCAAATGTAAACGAATTTGATTAAGAATTATTTCAGTTCAGTGATAACTTAATTTGGTAGGTTAGGTTAGTAAGCGTTGTGCTTGTATTATTTATACTACTACGTGGGGAGCGGGGGGGAAACATATTTGAATTTGAAACTTCTCCCTTTATCTCTCGTTTGAATCTCTGTGAATTTGGAAGCCAGTGACCTGCAAATCGCACAACGCAATTAGTGGTTGCAGTAAATTCTATTTGCTCTTCATATCGGTCTCTCGTCAAATTATCGAATTAGCACTGCTTGTCGCTTACCTATATCTCATTTGCATGCGGAGATATCCGTATTAGATTTTTTAAAGAATTGTGTATTTCTAATTTAGTTTTTGTAATTAAAATTGTATTTATTATATAAAATGTATACAATGTTTGCAAAAACATTTTATCGATGAAAGATAATAAAAATATTTTTATAATAAATTTTTAAATTCAATAATAATAATAATAATAGTTTATTAATTAGCTTACGCTAGTAAATACAATACAATACAATACAAAGAAATATTACACTTAAAGATATTAACCAATATATTAACACAATTAATAATTTGCTTTTACCTTTTCATGGTAATATTTTTTAATTACCAATTTTAATGTTTTTAAATTGTTAGTTGCTTTAATGTATGTGGGCAAGTTGTTATAATGTATTAACTCTTTATGAAATTAATTATTCGTGACATAAAATTTTTTGAGAAAAACAATTACTTGCTTTTTATGTATATACAAAGTGTTTGAAAAACACACTATAGTACATCGAACAAATGAAAATTAGTAAATTAATAACATATTCATTTATTTGTTTGCAACTAAAAATCAAAATATGATTGTTAACTTTAACTAAAATATTCTTTAAGTAAAATATTTTTCAGAACTCATTGTATTAAAATAAAAATTGTTTTAGGATTAGATTCTGTTTAATTATTTTATAAAAACGACGTTTCGACAAGACTGAACACTTGTCTTCATCAGGTAATTTTTTTTTAAAATAACATTAAAGTAAATAACAGTACGTAGCAACAAATTACTAGATATACATTCCGTGTAAAAGTACGCAACGCACCCAAAACCGTACAACCAGCATTAATTCTTCTTTCAATCTCACAATCAAAGCGGCCATTTTTAGTTAATGAATTACCCAAATACACATCTATTCATCTTTCACCCTTTTTAAAAACTACAGGTACACCATTCTCTCACAAACGAATACTTTGCACTTATCAACATTCAACGCAAGATTCATATCCTTACCTACAACATCAATTCTTTCAATCATCCTTCTCAGTTGCTTTTCAAATTCAGCCAAAACAAACACGTCAACAGAATACGCTAAAGCAGGTACAACACAATCACCTATATGTCACTACACAAGTCTTTCTATATTTATGGTTGATCTGATGTTTTAGATTAGTACCGTTGCAAGAGTGCCTCTATGGCCTCTTTTTTTTTCAAATTAATACATTTTGTTTGTAAAGACTAGCATACTCACAAGCTTTATTACTTTTATGTTATTTGTAATACTAGAATCACATAATATCTGTATTATTTTCATTATATTAAAACAAAAGTAACTTATATTAAAAGAAACTCTTTCTTTATGTTTCAGTACGGCCTTTGGACGTAAGACTTCTCGGTGCAAACACTCCTCTAAGCGCTGGTACCGTGCACCAGGTGACCTGCCGGACGCACGGCTCCCGTCCGCCTGCCAACGTCACATGGTACAAAGACGGCCTCTCGTTGGAGGCAGAAACGCGTGAAACCGTCTCCGAGGACGGTAATTCCACCACCAGCATACTGATGCTGAAACCGAGCGCTAGCGATTCGGGCATGACACTACAATGTCGTGTGCATAACGTTAGGATACCGAATAGCGAACTGCGTGATACGTGGATGTTGCACGTATTGTACGCACCTGATGTCGGCCTAACCTTGGGCGCGAGCTTAAATGGTAGCAATATCAGAGAAGGTGCCGATGTTTATTTTGAGTGTCATATTACTGCCAATCCGTGGGTGCACAAAGTTACTTGGACTCATGATGTAAGTACAGTTTTATCATAGTATAATATATATATATAATATTTCATATAATAATAATAATAATTTTATTAGACCATCAAATAAATACATGGCAATATAAAATATATCTTAATTAATATTTTAAAAAATTCTATTTATCAAGTAAAAGCATTTGTTTATTAAATATAATTTCAATTTATTTTAATGATTTGAAAATGGCAGTGTTTATCATTTGTTTGTGGAAGAGCATTGTATAATTTTGATCTCAGATATCGTACACTTTGTTGCTGTGTTGTCTGTATTCGGTGAAAAAAATAATAATTGCACGTTGTTTCGTAACGGATATTGACTTTTATTTGATATCATCTGAAAACAAAGAAGGTTTTATCGTAGAAAACACATGTAAAAATATATAGACTCGGCATGGTCAACAGCGACAGTTCTTTAAAATTATTTCTGTAACTAACTCATTATATTAAAATAAAACGGCTTTAGGTTTAATAATTATTAATTAATATTAATACAGAACTTAAACCTAAAGCCGTGTTATTTTAGTACCGTTTTATGTTTTAGTTTATAATTTTAAGACTCGTTCAGACTAAAATATGCTTAATATCTCAAAAATTAAAATACTTTATTATTATTAATTTTTTTATCGCAGATGAAAGTTGTTTGAATATTATTTTGTAATATGTATTACATTCCCTGAGAAATCAGGAGAGATAGTAGCTTTATAGATAGCTCATCTATCTGCTCTAAACGTGCACTGTATCAATAGATACATTACATTCAATCGTCAAGTCACTTTTCTTAAAAACTAATACTTTGCAGTTTGCACTTATCTGTGACTGACAAAATCTATTTTTGTCGAAATAAGAAACATTAATAATATCTGCCGCAATAATTTATGTTATAAAATCGAACTTGACACCCCATGGGAGCAGTAGGAACAAGACTGTATGTGTAAAGTCAAATAATTTTGGTCGCGAAATATATTTCATGTTTATGGTTCAGATTTTCTGATTAAATTGACGTTTATTGTTTCAATAAGTAATTTAAGTTATTATAAAATAATTTAGTGACAAATTTAATCATTTATTTATCTATTAACAAAATTAATTAAACACTTATTTCGAACAAACGAGCAAATTTAACGGATGAGTTGAAATGGCAGATAGAGCGACCTCCTTTTGTTTTATTGTCAGTTAACATTTTGTGCGACAAACCCTTGCGCCTTTTAAACACGTATACACGCTACATTAAATCTCAAAAATGGCTGTTAATGTTTTTTAGAAACGCCGAAAACTTTAGATAAGAAACAAGAAAGAAAATTACACTAACTTTAAATACATTCAGTGATTTTTATGTATTTTAAAAAGTCACCAGATTAAGAATTCATGATTTTAATTGCAGTTTTAGACGGGCAAAAATAGTTCAGAATAAATTAAGGAAGTTCATAAAAAAATTGAAATAAAACTTTTGGTTTTTATGAAAAAGGAAAACTTTATCCAACTTAAACGTGACTCTTTGTTTTTTTATGTCTTTAGTGATCTTCTTTTATTCATTTTTTTTTTACGAACTGTCAACTTTTGAATAACAACGAACGATTTACAGAAGATTTTTTTTTAAATAAAACTCTGTAATTACAAAAGCTACAAAAAAATCTTTGCTTTTATTTCATATTATACAGATTTTCTTTTTTTAGTAATGTTACAGCACTGATTTTTAATATAAAATTTAATCAGCATGTCATATTTGATTTTTAATCAAATCGCGATTACTATTTAAATGACAATTAAAAGGAATATATTTTTTTGTATAATAAAATTGTTTTAGGTTATAGCTTTGTATTAATATTTATTAATAATCGATGTTTCGACAATCTCAATGTACGTCATCATTAGGGAAAAAGAAACAAAGTAACTAGATCATAAAAATTTTAAAAAAATTTTTTAGTTAAAGGAATCCAGATTTTATTGAAATCAGTTGCTAGTCACACTGATTGATCTTTTTCTTTATAAATTTATATTACTTCTCTTATTAATCTGATGTTAATATGGATGGGTCTTGCAATTATTACAGTATCTTCAAATTTTACCAGCAGTAGCTGGTTTATCTTTATTTATTGCAGAACATGAAAAAGCTTATTCAAATTAGTATAGAAGTTTTTGATATTGTCATAACAGAATGGATAGATCATAAAAATATAACGTATTATTTTCTAGAATGTCAATCTGTAAATTAACATTTTACAGAATTAGTTTTTATATATTTATATATATATATATATATATATTATCTTTATTTATTGCAGAACATGAAAAAGCTTATTCAAATTAGTATAGAAGTTTTTGATATTGTCATAACAGAATGGATAGATTATAAAAATATGACGTATTATTTTCTAGAATGTGAATCTGTAAATTAACATTTTGCAGATTTAGTTTTTATATATTTTCTGAAAAACATAAATTAATTTTAAAATCAATAGAATTACCATAAAATTAATTATAATACTAAATACGGTTACCGTAAAAATAGAGTGTTCGTATTTGAAACGTGTTAAATTGAAAAATGATGTATTTTTATTGAAAAGGACGAGGAAAAAAGAAATATGTTAGCGGGAGATGAAGGAACGTGATTAAAATTGCGTCGAAGGGATATTGTGCTAGGAAAAACAATATATCCCTCGTACAAGAATCTGGCAGTCTTTTAATATTTGAGTTTTGAAACTTTTGACAGCGCCAACAAATACAAGAGGGGTTATAGAAATCATTTGTCTTCTTTTCAAACTACAAACTAAGTCGACCATTTGCCACGCTGTCGTAGACTAAACCATGCGGATATGGCATACCCAGTGTCGTCGACACCATATTTTATTTTTGTTTTAGTTTTTACAGGTATTTTTTTAAGTAAAAATAATATTATACAGTTAAATAATCAATTAACAATTTAGTCAGGATTTTATTCTATTTATTTCAATTTCATTACAATTAAACTTTTCCGTAATAATATTATTTATTGTTGAGTACATGAAGTTTTAATAAATTAAAAAATTTTTTGAGACAAATCTTTTCTTCATATATTTATTTCTAAATCAGATGTACATTTCACCACACTGTGGTGTTAACTGAAGATGATCTCAGTGTAGTCGAAATGTACATCTGATTTAGAGATAAATATATGAAGAAAAGATTTGTCTCAAAAAATTTTTTTTTGATTAAAAATTTATAAATTTCATAACCTAGTTAACTTAGTGTGTTACCTAGTAACTTGTGTCTATATTCTGTTTATTTACTGTAAATGTCATTTGTATCATTTTTTCTGGTGGAGACGTACGTAGAGTGCGTTGATTATTAATAAATATTAATACAAAAATACAACCTAAATCCGTTTTATTTTAATATGATTTCTGAAAGATTTTTACTATATTGTTTATTTTATTGTCTGTATTCAGTACTCTATACTATAATATTAAATACAGTTCTGAAGATTGAAGCTTTTGATTTGCGATCTTTGTCTGTTTCGTAAATGGAATGCAACGCCAACTACGGTCGTCTAAACGTTAAACGTCGCGATGTGTTTATTTATGTGTAAAATTTAATTATTTCCAGTCAATACTTCATCAGTGCGTTAAGTAAACTTCAAAAGCTTCCACTTTCTGTCTCTATGTGTGTGTGTGTGTGTGTGTGTTTACAAAAAATCTACATTTATATAAATCTATATATACATTCAGCCGAAGAAAAAGCTGCCAAAATTGCCGAGAAATTTAACCAAAATGTTATGTACTTTTTATATTTTAAAAAATCGTTTTATTTGATTTATAATAATCGTAGCAGAAAAAAATGTTTTTGTAGATTTTATTCTATATTTTTTTTTCCAACTTATCATTTTAGTAAAAGTAAAAGATTTTTTAAAATATTAGTACTACTGTCAATATTTGAGATACCGTTTAAGACCGTTTTTCTTTGGTTGAATATGCAATTTCTGACCAACCTGGATGATGCACACTGCATTTCTTGCACTTTTTTTTTTTAAGAAGACCGCCATTTTGAAAATTTAAGTAAAAAATTATACATTTTGTAGGTTCCAACAAATACTAACATCTAATTTGCTTTTATTTAAAACGCCATTTTTTTAAGTGAAAATTTAATAGTGTAATTGTTGTTTTACTGTATTTGTTATAAAAGTTCCTAAAAAAAAATGTTGAAAAACACATAAAAAAATCGACGCCACAAACGTAAATATCCCCTTAACGTAATGATAAAGTTAATAACCTTGCTTTCTTGGTAGAACATTTGACGAGAAAATTAATAACTTTATGAAGACATACGGTTGGAAGTTGAAATCCGAAATATCAACAGATTATTTAAAAAAAGACACCGATTAAGATAACTCCGCGTATAAAACTGGAAACACCGAGTTACTAACCGCGAAAGGAAGCAAAAATAACAAAAAAGAGAAACTATAAGAAGGATTAGGGTATCTCCTTTTCTTATGTCCATTTATCTTAGTGCTCCAATTTTTCTTAATGATACTCGGAGATTCACTCTTCAATCTAACAGATTAAATCTGCGCTAATACTATTAAGCAAAATGAATTTTTTATTCCAGCGAATGTTGCGTTCTTAAATTCAAATTAGCCACTAACGAGTACATCGCGTGACAGAGATTAGACATTAATTATAAAAAGGACCATAAAAGGAGAGCAGGCAAAAAAAAAATATGAAATGGCTTCGGCCATTTTACGTGGTTCCTTTCAAATCTGGTGAATAGCTCCTTTCAAAAATATCTTACAAACTAGACAGAACATTTTCTTTATCATTGTATTGAATATTTGTTTTTGGTAAATTAAATAGAGACATTTACAGAGAGTTTTGTAAAATTAATAGTAGATATTATATTAGCTTAAAATAAAACGGCTTTAGGTCCTAGTTCTGTATTAATATTTATTAATAATCGACGTATTTTACGTACCGTCTGCTGTTAATATTGATTGGTCTTGCAATTATTACAGTATCTTTGAATTTTACATTATGAAGATATTCTAAACGCATGTTGAGTAATAGCAATGTAAAATAATTGCAATCAGTGTGACTAGTAACTGATTTAAATAAAATTTGACTTCCATTAATTAAAAATCTATAAATTTTATAATTTAGTTATTTATTTTTCTAACCTAGTAACTTGTTTCTATATTTTATTATTTACTATAAATGTCATTTGTATCTTTTTTTCTGAAGACGTACGTTGTTTACATAAACTAAGTCGATTATTAATAAATATTAATACAGAACTATAACCTGAAGCAGTTTTGTTTTAATATAAAGAGTTCTGAAAGATGTTCCACTATTTTATTGTATTAGCTTTTTTATTAAAATGCTATAATATATTATTTCTGTTGTAATTTCTAATTTTAATAGTATATTATGTTACAAGTACTAGAAATCGATGATTATAGTGTTGAGCGCAATCTTGGCGAAACACAAAACGAGCTTTCTATTCAGAGTCAGATATAAAATGGGTTTTAGAATTTTTAATAATTTTTCCTGCCAAACCAGCATGAGGTAGAGAAAAAGTTACTTAGCTATTATGTAGCTAATATTTTTCTTTATTTTACTGAATTTTTTCAGATTTCTTTAAGCAAATTTTGAAAAAAGTCTTATTTTGAAAAAATCGCAAGGGTATACCCCCTTGGAGAGATTTTCAAAAATTCAGTTTTTTATTTTTTTCTACTAAACGATGAGTTCTAGAATAATGGTTTCTACACTCAATTATAGCACTCATTATTCCGCATTTTTAAATATTATGCTTATTTTCCTACACCTCATAGTTTTTGAGAAAAAAATAAAAACCAAAAAATTAAAAAAAAAATCTAGTGCCCGAACATGCTAGCAAATTAAAATTAAAACTAAATTATAGAACTTTTGAAGCCCTATCGAAAAGTATTCTAAGTATTTTTACGAATTTTACTCCAGAAAGTAGTACATCGCAAATTATCGAAATTGCTTGTTAAACGCCCATACGAACTTATCGAACGAACACCCGGTATATAAAATCGCATATTACCTAAAACAGAATTTAAATAAATACCAACAATCAGAATTTTTATGATAACGATAAACAAAATCGAAAAAACCAAAATACTGACAAGTCTACACCGTAAAAAAAAATTGTTATAGTTACCAAATTTTAGTTACCGGAACAAAAAAAAATTGTTCCGGTAACTAAATTTTGATAACAACAACAAATTCTTTTTTTAGATTGTATACTAATTTATTTCGCCTGCTTTTATTTTTCTAATTTTCTTCCAGTCTACTCTAAAAACAAAACAAAACATCACCTACACTTGCAGATCTAATTCTGAAAGCTACATAGTACTAGGTAGCTTTCAATTATATTCAACTGTAATCTTTGCCACGCTGCAATGATTCGTTTTAATGGTCCGAGGGGGTGGTCTTCTCTTGTTTGTGTTTGCAGGGTAAACGGCTGGTAAATAATGTCACCGCTGGAATTATCGTCAGTAACCAGACTCTGGTGCTACAGAGTGTGTCAAAAACAACGAGCGGTCTTTACATTTGCACCGCGACCAATACGGAGGGCAGCCGGGATAGTAATTCCATTCATTTGGACGTCAAATGTAAGCGAATTCTCTTGTTTGCACTTGCTGTATTGCGTTGTGTTTTTATTTTGCATGACATATGTATGTGTGTGTGTGTTTAAAAATAAAACTTTTTTTTTTGTGAATTGGTTACAATTGTTGGTTATTTATTGAAATAGTTTATTTGTAATATTATTTTTAGGAAGAACGTAATAATAAATTGTTTAAAACTTTTAACAAAAGTAAGTAAATACTAAATACTAAATACTAAACACTAAACAATGTTAAAATTAAGTAAAAAATTATCGTTGTTTGCTTATTATTACTATTACCTACTTATTATTTACATACATACGCAATCACGCCATGTACCTAAAAGAGAGTGGCATAAACTCTTTTCATAATCCCGAAATCAGTCGCCTGCAAACATTTCTATCCAAACAAGCAACTTTCGCTTCATCCACATTCATAATTCCTCTAATACATGTTCTTTTATTCCTACTACTTGGAAACTTTCGCTCACGCAAGCCATTCTCTCAATCATACACCACTTCAACTACTCATCGAACGTCCACGCAAACGTATACCATCAAAATCATTCTAGTAAATCTTTTTAACCAAACGTTCATTAGACGTTCGCTCAACATGTCCGAACCATCTTAACTAACTAACACCGTAACTTTTGCTACAACATTTTTTTCAATTTCACACTCATTATACACTAATCTATTTCGTACCCGATCTCTCCTATTTACACCACATACCTCACGTAAAAATCTCATTGCCACATCAGTCATTTTCCGTTTATGCTTTTACAACCAAACCCAACATTCACTGCCATACATCAAAGTTGGCACCAAAACTGCATTGTATATACTCAAACGGGCTTCTTTGGAAACATTTATTATTTAATAATAATAATTTTAGAAATATTTCATAAAAGCATCGCAACAGATCGAGATATTCTAATTATGATGTCAAACTAATGACAAACAATAAAAGATTTCAAATGATATTTGTTTTGTTTTGTAAATTTAATTAGATTAAGAAATTGGATTAATTGTTTTCTGTCATAAGCTTTTCTACTAAAAAGAATGCAACAAGTTAATTGAATTAATTCTTTTCTTGTGCAATGACTTTAATAGGCTATGTTTCTAATTTACAAATACGAAACTTATTTCGAGGTTATAAACCAATTAATTTTACTTCCACGTTTTCGTCTTGTCTTGCCCATCTAACCTTCAAATGAATGCGAAACTTTTTCGAATTTATAACAAACTTTCTTATAATTATTTTAAATAGCTGTTAAAAACGAAAATAAAGTTTTAGTTAGGCAGTCTGCTACGCTAATATAACTTCTTGTAAATCTGCCAAACAAAATTAGTATTTATAAATATCACGCAAATTTCCTATTTAAAATGAAAAATAAACTTTTTGCTAATCATAATTATGTTTTAATTAATTTTTCTTCAAACGTATCATAATATTAATATACATACATACATACATACATACATAATCACGCCATGTACCCAAAAGGGTGTGGCACAAACTCTTTTCATCATTCCGAAATCAGTTGCCTCCAAACATTCCTATCCAAACAAGCAACTTTCGCTTCATCCACATTCATAATTCCTTTCATACATGCTCTTTTATTCCTACTACATGGAAACTTTCGCTCACGCAAAACACTCTCAATCATACCACTCCAACTACTCATCGGACGTCCACGCAAACGTATAAAATCAAAATCATTCAAATAAATCTTTTTAACCAGACGTTCATTAGACATTCGCTCAACATGTCCGAACCATCTTAACTGACTAACACCAACTTTTGCTACAACATTTTTTTCAATTTCACACTCATCATACACTAATCTATTTCGTACCCGATCTCTCCTATTTACAACACATACCCCACGTAAAAATCTCATTTCCACAGCAGTCATTTTAATATTACGTTATCATACTGTCAATGGAGAAAGAGGTTAATAGTACAATAATGACATTATTATACAGGAGTTAGTTACTATTATATACAACTGTTAATAAGATTAAAGTTATTTGGTATTTATTTTTAGTTTAGTTTCGTATGGAACAATTGAAGTAAAAATAGCATATTTACTTGGAGTAGAATGTTTTTTTGTTTCGCCCAGATTGCTTAGCCAACACAATAAAGATTGCTTTCTGCTCCTCGTAACATAATATACTATTTTTTGTGTAACAATATTTTTTGTCCATAAAAATATTAATTGAAATAATATACAGTGTCATCATAATTAATTTATCGTAACAGTAAAAATATTAAAAGAAAAGAATAAAAGAGATATCATTACTGGAATTGTTAATAGTTTCAACCAAGTGTTGTTCTAAAGATTTCAAATGCGCCTCACGTACATTTGACCTTTCAGTTTGTAATTTATCGTGTTTCTTTAAAATCTAGTTAGTTATCGAGTTTCTTTGTAGTGTTTGTTTGTTCTAAAGGATTTTATTTTCTATTGCAGTTAAAGACCTTAAATCTGACACCAATAGTAAACAATTTTCTTGTTTTTCTTTTTTATGAACAAAATATACTCATAGTAAAAATCTTTCAGAACTTATTATATAAAATAAAACAGCTGAATTAAAAATCTATAAATTTTATGATCTAGTTACTTATTTTGTTACCTAGTAACTTGTTTCTATGATCTGTTATTTACTGTAAATGTTATTTGTATTTGTAAGCAATAGAAATTTATAAAGAAAAAGATAACGTCAATCAATTTGAATAGTAACTGATTTAAATAAGATTAAACTTTTTTTAATTAAAAATTTATAAATTTTATGATATAGTCACTAGTACTTATTTTGTTATGTAGTAACATGTTTCCATTTTTTGTTTATTTACTGTAAATGTCATTTGTATCATTTTTCCTGATGAAGATGTACGTTTAGTACGTCGACACATCAGTTATTAATAAATATTAATACAGAACGACAACCTAGAGCCGTTTCATTTTAATATAATGAGTTCTGAAAGATTTTTTTTACTATATTATTTTCATTTTGTTAGTAATAATACTGCAATGTAAAATTGAAAGTTTTACTTATTTCATTATAATTTAAATCGAAAAAAAAGTGTAAGTTAATTAGTTGAAATATATTCGATTTTACATACAATTAATACAATTAATAAATAATAAATTTTTATATTTTTTAACAAAATAAATTATTTAATTTCCAAAGGCGCCTCCACCATAAATGTCTACATGCAAATATTTGAAATATGTTTGATTTTACATACAATTAACACAATTAATAAATAATAAATTTTTATATTTTTTTAACAAAATAAATTATTTAATTTTCCAAGGCACCTCCACTATAAATGTCTGCATGCAAATATTTGAAATATATTCGATTTTACATACTTTATTTCCAAATTTTTAACCAAAATTATCCGTCAAAATTTCAACATAAACAATATGAATAATAAACAGCAAACAATTTATAAAATATTAAATAACCAGAACACAAACAACAGATATCTTTTATTCAATCTTACAGCCACCATATTTCATTGTACTAAGATTCATTATTATACATCAACTTTTTAATAATCTAGTGAACCGAAAAAAATATTTTCTATAACACAGAGGGGGCAAAGAAAATAAAAAAATCCAGCTAAAGGAAAAAAAAAGTGTCGTAAAAAAAAACTCTTGAAAGTGTTCGGGGCTAAATAATTTAGATACCTTTAAATTTTATATTGAGAAGCTGTCATTGTCATCATTGGGTGGCTCCCAGACTTTTTTACCGATAAATTAAATGAGAACTCATCCTGTGACAGCTATTGTTGGCAATCAATACATTTCATTTATATAATGAAAAGAAAATCACGACTCTGGCAGATAGATTTTTATTTTTGCAAGCAGCGCGCTTGCCAGAGATGAAATTAGAAATTGTAAACGGGTGTTAGGAAAAATAAATTCAATTTTTTAGATACACTACCTGAATTTAATTAATGTTTGGTTAAAAAAAATGTATATGAGTGATTTTAAAGCTATATGTTTGCGTGGACGTCCGATAAGTTTCCAAGTAGTAGAAATAGAAGAGCATGTATGAGAGGAATTATGAATATAACAAGATTAGAAGTATATGGGTAAACCCATATAGAGACCACTTTGACATTTCTCGGAAAGTTGGCAACACTGTATTTTAATAATATTATAATTTATGTGGGCACTAGGAGAAACTTTTCTGAAAATTTGATCAAAATCGAATAAATAATGTAGCCACAATGAATTTTAGTAATTTTTTTCTCGGAAAATTGGCAACACTGTATTTTGTTAAAATTACATAAATTATATGAATACTAGGAGAATCTTTTGTGAAAATTTGAGTAAAATCGGTTAAATAACATGGCCATAATAAATTTTTTTAAACTTTATTAATTTTTTTCTCGGAAAGTTGGCAACACTGGATATTAGTAAAATTATATAATTAATGGGAGCATTAGGGAAATCTTTTCTGAAAATTTGATCAAAATCGGATAAATAACGTAGCCAATATGAATTTTTAAAAACTTTAGTAATTTTTTTCTCGGAAAGTTGGCATCACTGGAAAAAAATAAAACCAGATGACCATCTTGGGTACTAGACAAATTTATCCTGAAAATTTTATTAAAATCGGTTGAACCGTCTAGGAGGTGTTGCGGCCACAAAATTTTGACTTACGACCGAGCGAGCGAGCTGACGACGCATATCCATACACCCACATAAACTAAGTTCAGATTCGTCATCTAGAGGCTATATGAAGGATTTCTATACAATTTTTTTTTTTTTTGAAAATGTTACAGACACCGTACCAATCGCTATACCACTTTTCCTTGCAGTCAAAGTGGTAAAAAGAACCTATATAATATGCTAAATTAATTATTTTACTTAAAATTAGAATATTATATTATTTTTACAGAAAATTGATGTAAACCATGATTTTTAAGTAAAATTATCTTTCAATGTAAACATACATTTTTGCGCCCAGCTATGCACTATTTGTTTATTAGTGTGACAAAAGATGAATATTAAAATACATTTTTACATTTTTACATATTTTATTATTTGTTTCTAACATATAAAAAAGTAAATTCATTTTAAAGTTAAATTTAATATGACAAAATCCATTAAAAATCGTGAATTGTACAAACACAAACTATTATACGAACACACACATGACAACAAAGTGAAAATCGGTGCTGACAAAAATTCATTTTGAAACTAAAAACGAGCAACATTATATTACATACAATGTATCAAAACGTGTAATGAGTTCGGCTATGCTCTGTTGCAGTTCAACAAAAATCTCAAAATAACGAACTACATTTTTTTGCTGTAGTTTTACTGGAAAAATACCTGTCATATTGTATTTTTCCTATCGTATGAATGTACCATACAAACGTATGGTATAAAACGCTCGACTAGAGAAATGAAATGAATTTTAGCTGGTAATTATTAGTGACGTTTGTACCGGCGAGGCGATGTTTTTTTTTTTTTTATTTTTTCTACTTTTGGCCTTTTGCGATCTCTTTGTAGATTATGAGTGACATATATATGACAGCAGAATAAATATTAACATATTTTAGTAGATTAATTTTCAAATGTAGAACGTTAATTTAGTTAGGTTAATTAAAAGTTTTGTTAATGATAATTTAAAGCAGTGGATATGCATTTGTGTCTTTGTTCATTTATTACAATTATTTTATTATTTTATATGTTATAGTACATATAAATATTCATTATTAATCATTAAACTTTATATTACTAAATCATGCATTTTATATAAGTAATTACTGCTTGTTTTTGTATCTTGTTATGTCAACAATCGTGTTATTTTGCTATATTTATAATATGTAATAATTATAATGAATTATTGTAAATTTATAATTGGTTTAGGCCGTTGATTTACTCAATAATAATAAATAAATTATACAGTGTGATTTATATATGTATATGTTAAAACTTTAAGCAATCAATCACGTTTATTGCAATCTATATTTCCGCTCGAACTTGCCGAAATTGTTTTTAGTAAAATTTATAGATTTTTTTATAAACATTAAACATTATATTAAATTATATTATATTAAACATTATATTAAACATTAAACTATAGTTTAATGTTGTTCTTCTGGATGTCTATTCGTAACTAACTTAAAATAATTTAGTTTTCGACTAAATTGAATTCATAGAAATGAAGCTTAAACAAAACCGATTGCAATCATACTTCGAACGACGCGACAACTTAAAATGCTGACAAACTTAACAATGCACTTAACAGTAGTGGATATGTCAACAATACTAACTTCCGTACAATATAAACATTGATAAATATCAAACATTCACGAGTGTTACAAAATTTTGCGTGAATAAACGAAATTACTGTGTCGTTAAACAAATTTGCTAGATTCTATGAAGCCAGCCACCTTCATCAAAATATATTTCTTTGAATACATACACTATAATTACATACTTACTTTAAAAACAGATGTTTTTGTTATATAGTTGTTTTAATTAATTGTAATTTATATGTATTTATATGCAAAACTGCGCCTTGAAATACGCGAATTTGACATATATCTGTGAAATTGAAAATCCAATGAATAATTAAATTAGCATGATTGAAAATATCTTGCTTGAATGAATATTTCCAGATGGTAGAAATAGTAGAGACTGTATCTGAGTGATATTACAAAAGTTCTAATGCTAGGATAGAAATGTTTAGCGGGCGAATTATTGAACTAGTTAGATAGAATTAAAGTTTTTGTAGTACCTATGAGTATAAGGCGTGTTTGTGTATGTATGGTATTCATTACGTGTTATTCCCAAATGTATAATGTGTGTGCACACTATCCATCATCAATTCCTAACTTGGAAAATTCCTATTCCATAGACGAGCCAGTCTGCGGCAAAAATCCGCAGCGCGTGTTCGGTGCAGCGAAACAGGAGCAGGTCGCCGTCGAATGCAAAGTCGACGCAAATCCCGTTGCGTCTGTGTTCCGATGGACGTTCAATAATACGGCGTCGTCTAGCGTCGAAGTACCGACGTTCAGCACGGAACAGACGGGCGGTCGATCCGTCTTGAACTACACACCGCATGTGGACAGTGATTACGGCACACTACTTTGCTGGGGCAGGAACACGCTCGGGTCGCAGGTGAGTTCAAATATGATTTTCTTTAAGACTTGATTGGAGACGTAAAATTTAGTTGCTGAGAACAGAATTCGGATAATTTTGAAATCCGCAATGTAAATAAACAAGATTAGAAGTATATGGGTAAACCCATATAGAGACCACTTTGACATTTTTCGGAAAGTTGGTAACACTGTATTTTAATAATATTATAATTTATGTGGACACTAGGAGAAATTTTTCTGAAAATTTGATCAAAATCGAATAAATGATATAGCCACAATGAATTTTGGTAATTTTTTTCTTGGAAAGTTGGCAACACTGTATTTTGTTAAAATTACATAAATTATATGAATACTAGGAGAATCTTTTGTGAAAATTTAAGTAAAGTCGGTTAAATAACATGGCCATAATAAATTTTTTAAAAATTTAGTAATTTTTTTCTCGGAAAGTTGGCAACACTAAATGTTAATAAAATTATATAATTAATGGGAGCATTAAGGATATCTTTTCTGAAAATTTGATCAAAATCGGATAAATAACGTAGCCAATATGAATTTTTAAAAATTTTAGTAATTTTGTTCTCGGAAAGTTGGCATTACTGGAAAAAAATAAAACCACATGACCATCTTGGGTACTAGACAAATTTATCCTGAAAATTTCATTAAAATCGGTTGAACCGTCTAGGACGAGTTGCGGCCACAAAATTTTGACTTACGACCGAGTGAGCGAGCGAGCTGACGACGCACATCCATACACCCACATAAACTAAGTTCAGATTCGTCATCTAGAGGCTATATGAAGGATTTCTATACATTTTTTTTTTTTGAAAATGTCACAGACACCGTACCAAACGCTATACCACTTTTTCCTTGCAGTCAAAGTGGTAAAAATAGTGAAATTAAAGAAATTTTACTATAAAAAATCTGTAATTTTATTTTACTGTAAATATTCTGTAGTTCTACCTAAGTAGCGTAATTTCTGAACGAAAAACCTCACAATGCGAGGTGCCTCTTATACTAAGATGACTTAAATAATAGACTTAATAAATAAAGAATATATCGAAAATGTATTCCACTACTAAGTGATTCAACTACCAATTGTTGTATTTAGAAATATTTTTAGTGAAAAATTATTTAAAAAATAATATTATTTACTGTTGTGTACTACATTGTACTATATTGTAAAAACGCCGCGGTTTTGAGCCAAATTATAGTTATTTGACACAACGCATTAATATTTTATTTAAACATATTTAATTATTAAATTAAAACGGCTTTCTGTATCAATATTTATTAATAATTGACGTACTTTACCTACTGAACGTACATCTTCATCAGGAAGAAAGACAAATAATATTTATAGTAAATAAACAGAACACAACATGCGTTAGAAAATCTTCATGATACTGTAATAATTACAAGACCCATCAATATTAACAGCAGATTAAATGTATAAAGGAAAAAATAATAACATCAATTAGTGTGAGTAATAACTGATTTAAATAAAATTAGGCTTCTTTTAATTACAAATTTATAAATGTCATGATCTGGTTACTTATTTTGTTACCTAGTAACTTGTTTCCATATTCTGTTTATTTACTAGATGTAAATATCATTTATATCTTTTTTTCCTGTTTATTTCTGTTTTATTTTAATATAATAAATTCAGAAAGATTTGGCAACATGTGGCACTTAAGCTGTTTATTATTTATGTACTTAAAATCTGTCCGTATCATAATATAAATCATATAAGAACATATAAATTTTTAAATTTAATAACGGCATCTTATATACATATAACTGCTTATGAAATATAACGAAGATTATTAGAAGTTTGAAATTAGCTAATAAAGTTTATTGAATTAATTTTAAATGGATTAAAGTTTTATTGGTAGTGGAAATACTGATTTAATTATTAAAATTTCGAAGTTTTAAAACTAGCAATTTTTGCATTAATCAAGCAAACTATAGTGCAACTTACTTTTATTTTTTATTCTCAATTAAAATGCTCGGCAAATATTATAAGAAAATTTGCACTTCGAATTTTCTACACAAAATTTATAGAACATTATATTATAAAGTTCGCTTACATTTTTGTTTATTACCTACTATTTTTAATCGTAGAATGTTAACTGTACAATGTAAAGAAATTAAATACAGTATTAGAACATCATCAACTGTTCTTTGAATATTAATAACACAAAATGAATATAAATGAAAATATTTCGATATATGGCGATGTATAATTCAGAAACACGAGAAAGTAGTTAAATAGTCTCAAGAGAACTTCTAAAAAAAAAAAACGCCTGAAGTTAAATTATTTGTTGTTAAGTTACTACAAAGTAAAAAATACAGGGGTGCTTACACTCTTCTCTGTATCCTTTTAGGGGAGATAATACACCTCAAAAAGTCGTCTTATAAGCGAGATAGTTTCTTCCCACAATTATAGTACTCATTATTCCGCATTTTTTTATACCACGCTTATTTTCCTACACTTCATAGTTTTTGAGAAAAAAAATAAAAATAAAAAAAAAAATCCAGCGCCCAAACGGCATATGCTAGTAAATTAAAACTAAAACCAAATTATAGAACTTTTTATGCCCTATCGAAAAGTACTCTAAGTATTTTTCCGAACTTTACTAGAGAAAGAAGTATATCGTAAATTATCGAAACTGCATGTTAAACGCCCATACGAACTTGACGAACGAACACCCGGTATATATATATATATAATTATTATTAAATTATCATGTAAAACAAGCATAAATACAGTGAATATAGAGTTCTAATGATTGAAATTCAGTTGCAAATATGTTTTTCTCTGTTCAAGCATCAAAATGTCATAAACGTCACGTGGTAACTAATATCTCATTCATTGAGTACTTTGACATTCCATAAACAGTCATTCAAATAACTCCAATAATAATTAATGATGACATACTAGACTGTTTCATGTGCTTTATTACAATTGACTGTTCGAGAATGTCATCACTAATTTACCTATCAATTAATAACGCGATTCTTAATCGAATCATCCAAATTCATTTATTAATAGATATACGTACGTATTTTTTAGTAAATATTTTTAAAAGAAAAATGATGCCACAAAATAAACTACACTCTAAAAAAAAGTTATGTAATTTTTACCAACAAACTATGAGACACTATGATACCTTGTATTTCTAGGTATAATTACTCAACTGCTTTAATTTAATACATAATTGTTTAAAAATACATAATATCAAAACTATTATAAACATTATGTAATATGATATATTACCAACGGGATGGAAAAGTACATATGTATTTAATATTACAGTTTTTTAGTATAGTCTTTTTTAGTAAATTTACAGAACTTCAATAACTATGTTGTCAGGAATTTTTTATAAATAGGTAAAAAAATTTAGTTCTGTAATATTATTATTTTTATAATTATTACATATATTTCTAATTTACATTAAAAATGTGTTTTGAAATGAATGAATTATACGCTTCAAATATTTTATTAGTATTATTACACAAAATATGTACTAAGTCTCATTATTTTGATGAATTATTACAGATATTAATATGCAAGCTGTAATTTTAAATAATTTAAGAAGTTATACCAATAATATGTAATTCTACATTAAATATGTGATGCAATTTGCAGAAAGTAACCAATTTTACATACTTATTATTTTATTTCTATGTGATTATTATGAATTATGTAAAAATTACAGAATTTTGAGGTAGAAACACAGAATATTTATGGTAAAATGAAATTACAGGTTTTTTATCTACTATTTTTTTGTAATTTTGCTATTTTTTTACAGGAATTGCAGAAAGTAAACAAATTTTACATATTTATTAGGTTATTTTTACCTACTTTATATGATTATTATGAATTATATTAGAAATACAGAGTATTTATGGTAAAATAAAATTACAGATTTTTTATAGTAAAATTTTACTACTATTCTTCTATAATTTCGCTATTTTTTTACAGTGTATATATACAAAAAATGGTATAATTATCTAATGTATCTACAAAACAATTTCTTAATTTATATTTAAATTCTCTAACCGAAACAGAAACTTTACTCAAGAAATATTCCTAGCGCATCCAATTATTTGGCAAACTAATCGCTCGCAATTTTATTGTATTGCCTTATCCTATGTCTTATTTTATTGTATTGACTTATTCTATGTCTTATGTCCTATGACTTATCCTATGTCTTGTTTGTAAGATCTTTTGGACAAATAAAATTATTATTATTATTATTATTATTATTATTTTGCAGGCGATTCCATGCGTATTCCATATTGTGCCAGCCGGTCGACCAGATCCCCCACATAATTGCACCACATCGAATCGCACCCATCACTCGTTCGCGATGACATGCGCTCGCGGCTTTGACGGCGGTCTACGACAGCGTTTCTCCCTCCTGGTATGGGATAATCGGGAACGGCTGGTGCTGAACGTGACCAGCGGTGCTGTTCCCGAATTTACCGTTACCGGTCTGGAATCGGGTCGGGAGTACCGGGCGATGGCGTTTGCCTACAATGAGAAGGGTTGGAGTAGAGGTGCTGCTCCGATTGTGGTCGGTACGTTGGCGCAACCGAGCTTGAATGAGCAGAGAAGGAGTACAGGTAAGATTGTAATTTTCTAAATTAGTTTTTACGTTGACGAATATAGGATAAAAAAACAATTATTATTAAAATAAAAAGGCTTTAGGATTTAGTTTTGTATTAAGGCTAGTTCAAGACAAACAAAAGGCTATATTCAGAATACAAAAAAGGATAATTTTACATTCGATTTATTCGTTTAATACTACATATTTATGGCAACTAATTATTAGAAAAATTAGCTAATTTATATACAATTAATAATTTAATAACAATTTTTATATTCAGACAGAATTAGCATATTAAAAAAATTAATCAAATATTAAATTGTC
The DNA here is from genome assembly GCA_963966155.1 of Clivina fossor. Classification (NCBI taxonomy): domain Eukaryota; kingdom Metazoa; phylum Arthropoda; class Insecta; order Coleoptera; family Carabidae; genus Clivina; species Clivina fossor. The sequence goes on along the minus strand of OZ014571.1, from coordinate 2,750,862 downwards.
AATATTTTCTTTGTTTATTATTATTTTGATTTCCAAAACATATACAGGGTGTAACAGAATAACTATTCCTAATTTTCAGAAATGATAGAGTACACTTAGAGAAACATTTTTTATTAATAAACTAGTGTCCGGAAATTTCTCGGTGCCAAGATACACTAGATATCGTTAAAAACAATCTTAATCAAAACATCAAAGAGTAGTTAAGTTAAGGAACATTTTATTAGAAATAATAGTGCATTAAACTTTAGAAAAATTGTTCGAAGTTACGACCACCATTTTCGATACACAAGTTGTAACGATGTACAATCGACTGCCGAAAAAAAAAAGAAAAAAAAAAATTTCGGACACTAGTTTATTAATAATATAAAAATGTTTCTTTATGTGCCCTCTATCATTTTTGAAAATTAGGAATAGTTATTCTGTTACACCCTGTATATGTTGTTAATTATAATAAAGATTAATCATATTTTTTTTTTCAAATAAAATGTATGTGTGAAATAAGAGAAAATAGCATTTTTCAAGGAAATTGATGAAAATTATTTTTTTACAAATAAACCACACATACAAAAATTCAGAAATTATTACATTAGTACTATAATGATAATTAACAACATATATATTTTTTGGAAATCAAAATAATAATAAACAAAGAAAATATTGACAATTTAATATTTGATTAATTTTTTTATATGCTAATTCTATCTGAATATATAAAAATTGCCAAGGAATAACCCCTTGAATTTTTGCCGCATGTTTATCTAACATCCTGTATATCTAAAGAATTTTATATACAACGTGTTTTTCTATGAATATTCAATGTATCTCAAAATGATATATACCTACAATGTATTTAAACAATTTATATATAATTTATACAGTTTATTTACAATTTATATACATCCTGAAAGCTTGATGATTACTATTGAATTCTATCTATTTTCTATACCATAAATCTACTTGAATTGTTCAAAGAAATTCGAATACTGTTATAGGTACATGATGAATTCTGGTCAAAACAAATTAGTGACCGTGGCTAGAACACTAACAATAATGATATTGACATTGGTACACCTACAACATCCCATTGTAAATGATTGATCCTATATATGTATAGTCTATTTGCGGGGATATTATTAATTATGGAATTCTGACGTTCAAAGTAACATTTTCGTTCTCAAAGAGAATATTGCTTCTCGTATTTAATTATAATTCGATTCCATTGAATCTAACATTTCACTCTTACTAATTATCAGTAATCAATATTTCAAACTTTATTTTAAACAAATAATTAAATGAACAGCTCTCGCAAAGACCGATTATATATTTTAAATAAAATCAACAGATACTTTTACAAAGTGTGTTGAATGTTGATAAATGCAAAAGTTTTAGTTTTTAAGAAGGATGATTTGATGACTGAATGTAATGTATCTGTTGATGATGACCGTTTAGAACAGGTAGATGAATTTGTGTATTTGAGTAGTTTATTATCTAAAGATGGTCGATTTGATCGTGAGATTGATAGAAGTGTCAATGCTGGTTGTAAGGTTTGGGTGCTTTGGGTACTTTTACTAAGAATGTTTCCAAAGAAACCCGTTTGTATATACAGGGTGATTTATGACGTCGGGTAAAAACTACACCGGATGATTTCTATGAGTAATCTAAATAAAAAACTTTATGTTCGAAAATGCTTTCTAACGAAACTGTAGCAATTAGAAGTTTATTACATGTAACATCAATCGCGTTAGCCTTATTTATTATATCAGGAAAAAAAAAACAAGTCATAAACTTCTGAATAATTGTAAAATTACTGATTGATTTTCTAACATTTTGTTTAAATACTAGTATACCAATTATCTGGATATAGGGATGTTTGGAGAAAACTGATTTGAGAATAATGGAAAGAATTTGTGCTACACCCTTTTGAGTACATGGCGTGATTGTGTATATATGTATATTGTTATAACATTTTTGTAAAATAATATTTTCAATAAGTTTACTTTTTATATAGTCTAAAAAATACACGGAAAATTTTATGATATAATCGGATTTCAAAAATTGAATTTTTGATGGATTTTTTTAGTTTTAACATTGCTTGTATGAGATTAAACTAAACTAATTTTTTTATTCTGCATATATAATTTCAATATGCAAATATTTTTAATAATTTTTTAATTACAGTACAAAATAAATTTATTTTTCTTTTCTTTAAATATAATTTTATTTATTGCTTAAAACTCGCATAACATATCAAATTTACAACAACAACAACAAAAAAACTAAAACTAAAACATAGTCATAATGAATAAATAAGAAACGTGAAGAAAAAATTTACTAGCGTTGTTATAAATGAAAAATATACAGAGTGATTAAGTGATATTAAAGTTCTAGTAACAAACGTTAACACTGTGGATCTGATACAGTAAGTACATAATAATCTACAGAGAGATAGAGAAAGAGAGAGAGAGAGATGAATCATGTTAAAGAGCAGTTGGTGTGGTGTGCTTTGCGTATAGTAGAGATAATCTTTATACACTTTACTAGAATATGTAACTTACCATTAAATAATAAATAAATTAAATCATATCCATATAGGGAACGTACAGCAGGCCGTCAGCGTTCAGTTAGAAGTCGAAGTTGTTAAGCTTTATGAACTTGTAAAGTTTAACTTAACCTAAACTACATTTATTAGCATTTACCGTCAGCTTATCTTCGCATTTGTAACGGAAAACATATCCATTAGTAAATCATATATTCGTTATATATATTAAGGTGTTTCGAAAAAAATTGAAACAGCTGGCTCAGCGCTGATATCTAGATTTTTTGGTCTAAAATAGACGGATACGAGCTCATTTTTCATTTAAAAAATATTTAGAGTCTACCGAGCTCTCAAAAATACCATTTTTAGCTCTTTTTCTAGATAATCGCCCAAAAACTTGTCTTACCAGCATCGGACACCCTATTATATATATATATACATAATTATTCAATGATTATTTTAAAAGAGGTTATGTGATACATTATTTATTATAATAAAATTTAAACAATATGCAAATGTACAGAATTTTTATGAAATTACATACACTGTAAAAAATTTAATATATATTTACGTAATTGTACATAACTATTAACAGTAATATAGCAGTATTTTATAATTTTTACTGTGATAATTGACGATGTAATATTACATTTTCTCTCTAAAAATATATTTACAGAATATATAAATTTATATAATTTTTTTACAGTGTACTTATTCATTGAATAAAACAGATTTTCTAAAAACCAAAAAACATAATTTATTTAATATTATTCAAAAATTCATGAAAATATCAATTAATTAATAAAACTTGACACGTTAGTTTAAAAAAAAATGATAATTAACAAGCAAAATCTATGATCAGTATCTGATTGTCTGCCCTCCAGCTCCAACCGCCACGGTAACCGTATCAACGGGTGCATGGCCGTACATCGCTCTAGGTTTGGTCGCCACCCTTTTGGTGGCGAGCGTTGTCGGCGGACTAGCAGCACGTCGTAGTGGTCTGTGTTGCGCACGAGGACAACGACCCGCTGATCCCGTTGGCGAAGTGGACGAAAACACCGAAACCAAATGCAGACAACGGCCGCCTGTTGAACCCAAACAGTTTGGTATAGCTGCCGGCGGCGGTATGCTGCCCCCGGAAGAAGCGGCCGATCCTGATCTTATCTTGTTGACCACGGGCGGTAAGTGGAGCAAATTTAAATTGAATGTTCTTTTTTTTGTTTTTAAGATAATAATCAATTGTACCAACTCTTCCACTTACAGCCAGTTTCATAATAAACACGATAAAAAGCATCGATTTTAAATTCTACTGGCAAATCTATTATTTATATCAATAAAACTCTGCTTATTTATCAACTTTTCAAATTTCTAATGGCAAAATTATTTGCTGTTATCAATTAAACAATTCGTTTTTATCGAGTTAAAATGTTAGTAAATTATAGAACTTTTTATGCTCTATCGAAAAGTGTTCTAAGTATTTCTCCGAATTTAACACGAGAAAGAAGTATATCGCAAATTATCGAAATTGCACTTGACGAAACGAACACCCGGTATATATGAATATGTATGTTTTTTTTAAATAATGTACTTGTTTATTTTACAAAAGTTATTAAATTAGGTAACTTTAAAATTAGCGAAATAATTGCGAACAAGCGAGAAACTTGAGAAACTAATAATAATGTATTGTGTATGTAACGATATTATTGTTACAAAATCAAATTATTTTATCAAAAGAGTTTTTGACGCAGATTCAAATCAATTCTATACGCTCTAGATTTTCTTTGTAATTATAACTTTAATAAAGTTTATCGTATATGAAAATTAATATATTATAAAGAACTTTTTAATTTATTATTTAAATTATGTAAAAATTATTCAAATTAACTTAAGTAAATAAATAAAAAAAGTATATTAATGTAAAAAGAATCAAAACTCCTCTTTCGTTTATGAAAATGTGCTTTTATTTTTTTGCTTTAAAATAAATTTTTACTTCTACCTCTTATCAAATATGAATAGTATTTTTATTTTTCATATATTAGATAATATATTTTATATTTACTATCTGCAGGTGAATTGGGCTGAAATGATATAAAAAAGATTAATTTAGGAAATAAGTCAAAATAAATTGTTGTATGATATAAATGTTTAGTATGAAACATGAAAACATTGAAAAATTGGGCATGTGTACATTTTATGAATATCGCTATCTATCAAATTGACGTTTAAACATCAAACAATGGAATAACTGAAGCATTATGGGGAATATACAGTCAATATTTATATTAAAATCTTGCTGGTTTCAATAAACTAAACTACGTCGCTAGCTACGTATATATCTATAGTATGTAATACATATAGATACATTACAAATAGTGTCCATTATGATGCAGTACAATATCCTATATCTTCCAATAGTTTGGTATATCAATATTACTATTGAAGCATATAAATCAATCTAACCTAACGTAAAAGCGATTTTTCACGCATATATAGAGAATTTTTAACGAGTAGAAAGTACAAATTGAGACGTTGGAGCTAAAATTATCGTATAATACGTTCTTTAGGTTTTTATAAACATATATATTTTGAACATAGTAAAAAATCTTTCAGAACTCATTATATTAAAGTAAAACGGCTTCAAGTTATAGTTCTAAATTAATAATCGACATAGGTACTCAACGTCCGTCTTTATCAAGAAAAATGATACAAATAGCATTTACAGTAACAGAACATAGGAACAAGTTACTTGTTAGCAAAATAAGTATTTAGATTTTTTTTAATTAAAGGAAGCCAAATTTTATTTAAATTAGTTACTAGTCACACTGATTGATGTTAGTTTTTTCTTTATAAATTTCAATTACTTCTCTTATCAATCTGCTGTTAATATTGATGGGCCTTGCAGTTATTACAGTATCATCGAATTTTTATTATAGATTTATCTGGATGGTTTAGACGTATTGACTTCTTATGTTCTTAAACCACAAAATTATTTAAGAAAGCCATATACGTATTTTAAATGCTTAGCTTTCATCATCAGTAGCAAAAGTTAAAACTAAAGTCCTAATCAGTGATCTAAGATTACACAGATACTCAACGTACCCAGTGGTCAAAGAACATTTAACGTATCGGTCGCAAAAATTATCTAAAATTAAAATAAGGCCAAGTTTTGAATATCCTTAGCTGGGTTTGCTTGCTGCGTATTTACTAAGTAATGTATGCGTTACAAATAGTGTCCATTTATGCAGTACAATATCCGAATCGCTACTCAGTTCGGTATGTCAATGTTAGCATTTGTGTGGCGCACATAAATCAACCGAGAGAACCTAACCTCACTTTTGTGTACAGATCCATACTGTCAGCACGCGTACGGCGCGTACACAATATCAACAGGAGGCGGTGCCAGTGTCATGCCCGCATCATGTCTGCAACCATTACAACCATGCTTAGTTCCATCAGCTGGCACGCTCAGTAGTGGTTCAAGCGGTGGCTCGACCAGCGGCAGCCAACGCCATCATCCGAAACGGAACTGCGCCACACAGATGCCAATACGACCGTACCACGTAACGTGGGGCCCCGACATACAAATACACGACGAATTGCCCGTGGCGACACCGCCACCACCGCCCGTTGAATTGTCCGTCGAAGGCATTAAAAGAAATGTGCAAACACAGACACAACAACAACAACAACAGACTAATTTATCAGCACCGGCTACGGCCGGTCATAAGGAGAGCTCAGTGTGACACCCCACCCCGTTAACCCCCCCTCTGTGATAACCCATTCCCTCTTACACATTCCAGTTCCGATGATAACATATGCGTAGACACACAGATGTAATTTAAATAATAATTAAAACAAAACAAAAAAACTAAATACACACAAACCATCTAAATAATGAAGACGTTTCTTAATCTTAAATACAAACAAATACGGGTTAATTATTTATTTCAATCAAGCACAAAGAAATAACATTTTTTTTTATTTTATTATTAAGTTAAATTTAACGCTCAATAAATACATTATCAATTTTGATTCTTATTGATCGATTAGATTTACGTGCGAAAATAAAGAGAATTTAAAAAATTACAACTAAAATCAATCAAACAAGATTTTTATCCAAATGCAAAATGTTATTTATATTTAATGCAGGGCCAATTTGAACCAATACGAATTGAAAACTTAATCGATAAAAATAAATATATATTTTACTGTTTTCGTGTGATTGTGTAATTAAATTTCAATTCCATTTAAACTATAAACTCTACACATTTTTATTAAAATTTATAATAGATTATCGAGAAAATATATTCAGTTTCAGTTTCCTGCTATAAGAGCAGGACTAAACAAATGAACTAAAACTTCAAAAACCGAGCTTTTAATACCAGCTATTGAGTTTTGTTTATCATTAATAAAAAAATTTGGAAAAAAATTGCTAAGCCCATCGGAATCGAACTGAAAAAAACCGTTATTTTTAACAGAACGAAAACCGGAACTGAATTGTAATATTTTATTTAGATTGAATCGGATCGGAAAAATACGGTTCAAAGTCCTAATTTAATGTTTTAAATAACATTTGAAAATATGTTAATATTGGTTTTACAAACTTAATTATTTTGTTTTCGTAAATATAAGCTCAATTTTATAATATTAAATTACAAAAAGTATTTTTATTAAGCTAATTAATTTGTTTTCGTCGATTTTGGTTAGTATAATATCAAATAAGATTAACATTGTAGAAAATCTGTCAGAATTTATTATATAAGATAAAACGGCTTTAGATTTAAGTTTTGTATTGATATTTATTGATAATCGCCGTAGTCTACGTTCGTCTTCATCAGGAAAAATGATACAAATGGCATTTACAGTAAATAACAGAAAATAGAAACAAGTTACTAGGTCTAAAATTTGTATAAATTTTTAATTAGTGAAAAAATTTGTTGAATTTGTCGAGACGTCGATTATTAATAAATATTGTTTCAAAACTTAAACGTGAAGCCGTTATAATTTATCAAATAGATTACCTATTTACATAAATTAAAAAGAAATTAAATTACGGGCAGTTTATTTTATTTTATTTTTAATTCAGATAAGTTAAAAATTAATTCTAATCAAATGAAAAAATATTAAAAAAAAGAAATCTTTTACATTTTATTAAAATTTAAAAATATTTGAAATATACATACAGCGGCAAATTATAATCTTACCAGCAGTATTAACTAATTTATTACGCTATAAATATTATAAAATTATTATCAGTTTAAATGAAACGTCTTCATTTTCTATCATTTATATCATCATATTATCGCGGTTTGTCAGGTATAAAAGTAAAAAAGAAAAAAGAAATGAATGACACAGTGTGCTGTCCTCTGTATGTATGCGGTACAATTTATATATATATATATATATAGCTCCAAAATTTGGGACTTAATTGATTGATATAAATATTAAAAAAAATACTACAATTATTGATATATCAGGACGTATGTTTAATTAGGTGAATGTGCGTGTCCAATGATTGCAACAATCATCGAAGATATTTTTTCAAAGTTTCAAGATTTTTAATTATTACTACAGACTGATGTTCGGGACCCAACGACATGTTTTCAATTGCTACATTTATTACTCTTTACTGTTATTGTTGACGAAAATATTAAATGATTGTCTCCTTTTAAATAAAAAAAACAATAATCTCTCTGTTTCCTTTTTTCGTCCTAGAGATCCTAAAGCCAATTTGGAAAAGAAAATCACTTTACCAAGTGAAAACTGTTTTAATATTTAAATTTTATAAATATTATTAACTTCATTATTAGATACAAATTATATTATTTTTTAATAAAAAGACAAATCATTTTTAATGAAAACTTTAAAAATAAAAACAATGAAATTTGATTTTATTACGATTGGTTGTTACTGTTATTTTTTTAAACAAATAATAAATATGGGTATAAGTTTTTTAGAAATTGGTAAATATTTATTTTTTGAAACCAAATATATTATATATTCATTGACGGAGAATATTGAAAAAAATCAAAACCATGTTTATTTAAATAAATGTGTTTAAATGTCCGAAGAAAGAGAAGATGTAAAAGTTTTAAAAACGTAAGTATTTAACAGAGATGTAATTTTAAGGAGCATGCAGTTTATTATTTAAATATCTAACAAATAAATAAAAATATTTAAACATTATAATTTTTAATAAATATGTCAGGAAGAAAGCGAAAGTATTTTTAGTATTATAACATTTCTACAGACATTAATTTGAAAAAATATTTTTTATTAGACCACAACTTTATAATATCTATTTCCTACAATGGAGAGATATTGGAAATTTTAATATATTTTGTACGTATAATTCGGTTCAATAAAAAAATAAAAAATACGTAACGAAAAAGAACCATGACCGTTACACATGATTTGTTTTCACTTTCCAACAATTGAAAAACCGCAACTGTAGTAAAGTACTTAAACGCGAAGCATTTGCATATTGATATACAGTTGTATTCTTTCTGTACAACAATAATTACCTATATCTTAATCAACATGCAAGTAAAAGTAAGTAAACTAACGAATAAATTTTATAAAACCGAAATATTGACGTATGTAATATCCACAGATTTTTTTCTCCGTTGTTGTGCTGGTTGTCATGTGCGTATGCACAGTATTATCTCGACCTGCAGATGATTTGGAAACTGCTGCTTCTGGCCATGGTAAATAATTATTAAATTTATCGTATTTAATTTTAGTTTATTTATAATTATATTTATAATGCAGAGCACGGTAGAGTACAAATTAAAGTGTACCGGGGACCAACAGAACACGATGGACACGATCATTTTGCTCCATGGGGTTACTGGGTAAAACAACCCGCTGACGACGATCACCACCATTAATTTTTGATTATGGATACTACTAAGTCATAATGTTGCATGTTTTTTATATTTTTTAATTCAATATATTTGTTTTCATGTTATATATTTTTATTTAATTATTTTTACCTTACCTATGCAAAATATGTATCAATCGCGGTTTTTAATTTATTTATATTAACCAATAATTGTTTTTTTTATCAAAATTTAAGTAAAACAATTTAATTAATATTTATTCCGAAAAATATTACTCCTATTAATAAATTATTTTTAATGATATTAAATTTTCATTTTTTATTATTATGTTATTATTAATTATTTCTAGTATATTTGAAGTTTTAAACAAAGGGTTTATTATTATATAATCTAATATTAGATAAGATAAACTAATTATTAAAATTGAAAATATAATAAAATATGTTAATTTTATTGAAAAATTAAATATTTCATTAAGAGAGTAGCGATTGTTATGAGGCAAAAAGGCAATTATTTTAGAACTTAAAAATAGAATTATTTTAGACTTAAAAATAAAATACATATATTTTTAATAATTTCATAGTTAATTTTATCTATAAAAAAATATTAAACAATTTTTAAAATTCATATTTTGCAATATCGAGAATATTATTATAATTTTATTACAGTGTAAACTTGTCTTTAAGTTTTGTCTATGGTTTTACCTTCTTTTTCTATGGTTTTGTTTGACAGTTTTCCGAAACGTGTAGTACATAAGTGAAACAATCATTTTTATATATTTATGAAATTATTTAAGACAAAATGAGTGCGTCATATAATATAATATTTAAAAATATCATTTCAAATATTCAAAAAAATAATTTATGTAGTAAATTATCTTTACGTAAGTGTTTTTACATATTTGAGGTTAACTTGTAAATTGGAATACTCAAATTTACATGTAAAAAAAAATCTTATGTAGGACAATTAAGTACCCGTTCAGAATCAATTGAAAGAAGAAATCAACTATTTACTTTAGAACAGAAAAGACAAAGAGAATCAGTTGGTCGTATTGAAAAAATAGACGTTAATTATGTCGGTACTCCAGAAAATGCACATTTAGTAATGAATAAAAATATTTCCACACCGTACGATTGTGCAAGACGTGAGTTTTTTTAAATATAATAAATGTAATTTATTGTGAATAATTTTTGTTAATAAATAGATATTGGTGAAATCGTTGCAAATCGAGCTGCTGTAGCGGTTTTAAACGGCGATACATTATGGCACATGCACAGGCCACTTCCAGAATCTTGTACTTTAGATTTTCAACATTTTACGATACAACACCCAGCAGCGGTAAATAAAGTATTTTGGAGGACGTGCAGTTTTCTTTTAGGGGCGACAGCGTCTATTGCTTTTAAAGATAAATTTGATGTTCATCTGCATAGTTTTCCAAGCCCAAATGGTACGAATTATATCCTATTTTTCTCTCTAAACGGAAAAATTATGTTTCGTATGTTTAATTATTGAAAAAAAAAAATATTTCAGTCCGTTCTGGAAGCTTCGTTTATGACGTAGAATTAGGACTAGATGATTGGGCACCAACACAAGATGAACTAAGAGTTTTATCAATTGAAATGTTGAAAATTATTCAAAAAGAACTAAAATTCGAATATTTAAATGTTAGTCAAGATCTAGCTCTTGAAATGTTTAAAGATAATCCACATAAATTCGCACAAATTCCGGATATTGCAATTCATAATGAACAGAAAGTAACTTTATTTCGAGCTGGCGATTTTGTTGATATTTCCAAAGGTCCGATGTTGAGTAATTCGTCTATGATTAATCGATGTTCAATTACTGCTGTGCATAAATTGAATACACAAGGAAATTTGTATCGGTTTCAAGGAGTCGCTCTTCCAAAGACAATTCATCTGAATCATTTTGCATACAGTATTCTAGAAGATCGAGCCAGGAAACTTGTAAGTTATATTATGTTTTACTTATTTTTTTCATATATTTCTTAAAACTTATTGATTCGTATTTAAAACTATTTTTAAAGTTTACGGAAATGTAATTTAATTTTCAAATTTATCTAGCTAATTAAATTCGACATGTAATGTACGAAAATTGAAATTAATTTCTAGTTTTTAATATTTGTAGTAATTTTTTTTTATAATAATTTTTAATATTTTAAAATTAAAGTGACCATTGTTTTTTAAGCTTTTGGAAACACGAAATTTGTTTGCCTATGTTTTATTCCTGATATTACTTAATAAAACTTTTATTTAAATAATAACCATTTTTTGGTTGAAATAATTCTTTGCAATATTTCTGAGATGAGCGAATCATGTTTTAATTTTAATAGCCAAATTGTAGCTCTGGTTTCATATTTATCGAATTGGTCACCTTATTTTAAATAACAATCTATAATAAAATATACAATTACATAATATTATTTCATTACAATTAAATTGCAATTAATATTAATTACTGTCCGCTTTTGATAAACATGTGATTTTTTTAAAAATGGTTAATAATAGCGGAATTTATTAATAAATTGGAAAATAAAATAAACCAAAATTGATTTATCTGATTTACAGCCGGTTTCATAATACCTGTGTCACACTGTAAGTCGTCACTCATGAAAAAAAATTAGATGATTATTTTTGTGAGTCGTCACTTATGCTCAATTTTATAAGCGGTCACACCTAGTAAGTCTACACTCATGAAAATTATTTCTACTTTATCATTATTTTTCAGTTTGACATTTAAATTTAAACGAATTTTATTTATTTTAATTTTTTCATATAAACTAAATGCAAATGGAAACTAATTGTTGATTGTAAAAATAATGTTGAACTACGAAAAAAGGCTAAAAATAAAATAAAAACTACAATAAACTACTGAATTTACGATTAATAATATGAGTGAACAAAACAAGTGGAACAAGTCGAAAAAACAAATATAAAGTTATAAACTTAGCTGCAGTAATACGAATACCATCAGTGTGAAGTTTTCGTGAGTCTACACTTACGATTTTAGCGGCGCCGCTAAAATCATGAGTCGCGACTCACGAAAAATTCTTCTTCTTTGTTTCCATGAGTGACGACTTACAGTGTGACACAGGTATAATAAACACTTTAATTAAAGCATCGTTTTTAAATATTCTATCAGCATAATTATTATTGTTGTTAATAAAACAATGCTTCTTTGTCAACTTTTCAAACTTCTTCATAGTAAAATGATTTGTTATTTTCAATAATAGAATGCTTTTTGGTCAGTTTAAAGTCGATTTTAGTTAGTGTTTATTAAGAAATGGGGCCGTTATAGTCGATAAATTTTGTTTTCTTTGTTGACAAGGATAATGAATGTAGAAATTTTGTCTTAAAATGTATGATGATTTATTTTAATTTATTTGTTATTTTCTATAATAAAAAATTCGTGTTTTTTTTGTAGAATTCTGCCCGAATACCAGGTCAAGAATCATCGTTAGAAGAACAACCCTCGTCTAATCGTGTGGCATTGTAAACAGTGCTTAACAACTGTCATGGCTGACATTATGTCATTCACATTGTGTACATTATCTGATTTTCATCCCTAATATATATAAACAAAACTTTCTTTTACAATAAATAGTTAAAATATTAATATCTGTTATTATTAGTAAAGTTTAAACGTAATTCGTATATTTATATAGTATTGATTTCCGTGTTTTTGTGGGGAAAAATATTTTTGGTTGTTTTCTTTGTTGGACAAGTGTTTTTACAATTTACAGTGTAAGTATGTTATTCTATCAGTTAAATAGAGAAATCGGAGTAAAGGTCGTGTCAAATGGCCAGTGATAAAATAAATAGAATTCGTTATCAATTGCTGATTCGATTGTTTACAAATATTTTATTTTCTCTTAACTGCTCATTTCAGCTGTTTCTGGATAATTTCAGAAGTTTAGTTGTCAGGTTATCGACAAGAAAGCAAGATGATTCTTCAGCTTTTAATTTCTGCGCTGATTGTTTCAGCAGGTAATTGCTTTTGTATTTTTTCCCCCTACAATATATTTATTGGTTAGAAAAAAGCCGGTTTCGATATATGTAATTTAAATGTAAGAAATGTAGTTAAAAATTATGATACTGCGTCATTATTTCGTTTTTGCAAAATACTTATATCAATTTGAACTATTCATGCTTTAATTAAATAAGTTTGTTGAAATTGTCAATACAATAGTGCACCTGAATAAGATTTAGACACATACGATTTTTTTTATCATTAAATAAAAATTCAGGTAGATATAAAAAACTTAAATCGTAACTTTTAACTAAATTTTATTATAATTTAATATTGAAACAAACTAATTTATAATAAATTTCTATTCTATCGTATATGAAAATAATTATTAACTCGTAATTTGAACAAAAAATATACATATATAAAAAGTAGTATAATTATATAATATATTTACAAAAAGTTTCTTTATTTATACGTAAATTCCCTAATTGAGACAGAACATTTAATAGATAAGGTACAGAAATATATATTAATTTATTTACTTACGATATTTATATATATTTAATGATTATGTTCTAAAATATCTTTCTTTTATATTTAATGCAAAAAATCATATAAGTTATCTACTATAAATAACTTAGAGAAAAGTGCTTATTAAAATATTAATATGAATTAGATTTTTAAAATAAAATTATTCATTATTTCATAAGTTTATGTTTTCAAAAAATAATAATAAATAAATAAATTAATATGTAGAATTAATAAAAAATATGCGAAATTTTCAAACTGAAGTAAAAATAAATGTTTCAAAATATGTTAGAAAAAACCGAATAGTTATAGGTACAATGTAAAATAAAATTTAAAATATAATCATTAGGAATATAGGAAAGGTGTTTTAAAAAATATTTATTATTCAATTTATAATATAAGTTCTGGCAACTAGTTTCGGTTATAAACCATCTTCAGTACTCAATTATAAATTGAATAATAAATATTTTTAACACCTTTACTATATTTCCAATTATTATAATAATTTCTACTGGTGTATCGTGGATACTTTTAAAAATAAAATTTAAAATGTTTTGATAGTTCAATGTACACCAAATTGGAGTCAAACATACACAGCAAAAGGCACATTATACATTCCTTATGCCGAACTAAAGGAGCCGTTCTATGCTTGGTATGACGCAACTAATGGCCAGTCACGAATTGATTACTACGGTGGAATGGTGAAAACCTACCAACTTAGTGCGAATGGCCAATTCGGTACTAGTTTAAAATTAGCACCAGTCACCACCGAACAAGAACTCAACACAAACAAATGTCTGCAAGTGAACGGTACAGCCGATGCTAAAATCGAAGTGCAATCGGTTTTACCTTCGCTGATTGGCTTTGAATGTATCGGCGAAGAAATGATCAATGGAATGAATACGGAAAAATGGCAACTGATTCAGACCATTGGTCAGAAAGTCAATAAATATACGATGTGGATGAGATATATGGATGATCCGAATGATCCCGCTATTAAAGCAGCTGTTCCTGTACGATACGAAATGAAAGGATTTAATTCATTGCTGGGAAGTCATTACGATCATTATTATCTTGAGTATGAATATTACAGCGTTGATAACATCAGTTATGATATCTTCAAAATTGATGAAGGTAAATTAGGAATTTCATTTTATCAAAATGTATCTTCTTTCTGTTAAATTGATGTCTTATTATACAATTAAAAATGTCTGTGAAATTTGTAATTAATTTTTTTGCAGGAATGCAATGCATGAGTTTTCCGGGTCCAGGCGTTAAACACATTTTAACTTTCAATCCAATGCGCGAATTTATCCATCCAGCAATTGACGGGCACGTCAGTTACGAATTTGTTAAATTCCAAAATAAACACAATCGAAGATATTCCAACGAAAAAGAACACGTTCAAAGGAAAGAGGTCTTCCGACAAAATTTACGATTCATACATTCGAAGAATCGTGCTAATTTAGGTTTCTCTCTGTCGGTGAATCATTTAGCCGATCGTACCGATTTGGAATTGCAAGCTTTGCGTGGTAGACGTTATTCCAAAGGCTACAATGGTGGTCAACCTTTTCCTTATAAAAATATTGATCCTGCTACTTTACCCACACAATTCGATTGGAGACTTTTTGGCGCTGTTACACCAGTTAAAGGTTTAGTTGAACAAAAATATTATTAAAAATATTTTTAACATAATTTGAATATTTCAGATCAATCGGTTTGCGGTTCTTGCTGGTCTTTCGGTACCGTTGGAGCTATTGAAGGTGCTTATTTTCTGAAAAATGGCGGAAATTTAGTACGACTTTCTCAGCAAGCTCTCATTGATTGCTCCTGGGGGTAAGAAATATTTTTCTAAGTAATTCAATGGGGGTCATCTTAAATTTTAAATTAAAAAAAAAAACAACAACAAATTTGTAATCTTAGATATGTCAAAATGATCTCTGATGCCAAGGAATGTAGTCTCTGTTTTTGTAATTTTATCTGTGCTAATACGAATAGTATCATATGTATGTAAGGAATGTAGACTCGATAGAAAATTGACTTCGATTTTGACTCTGACTCGAATTTCTACTGCATAGTATTAATACGTTTAATGTTTAAACTTAAAACAAAAGAAATTAAATAATAATTAATTTTTTGCTTTGATAAAACTGTATACAAAATATTCATAATTTTTAAAACAAAAGATGAAGACGGAACAACAACAAAAAATAAACCAAGTTGCGTACTTTTTTTTTATAAACAATAATATAATTTATATAAAAATAAATTTAAGATGATTCCATTTGTAAATGCATCATTTATAATAAAGTAAAATGATTAAATCTGGTTGATTCTCGTTTTAAACAATTATAATATCCGTAGTTATGGCAACAATGGATGCGATGGCGGTGAGGATTTCCGTGCTTATCAATGGATGATGAAACATGGTGGTATTCCTACTGAAGAAGATTACGGTCCTTATTTAGGCCAAGACGGATATTGTCACGTGAATAATGTAACTTTGGTTGCGAAAATTGTGGGTTGGGTTAATGTAACATCGGGCGATGAAAATGCGATGAAGATGGCATTATTAAAGCATGGACCAATCAGCGTTGCAATTGATGCTTCGCATAAAACGTTCAGTTTTTATTCAAATGGCGTTTATTACGACTCGACTTGGTAATATTTTTGCCCGTCAATAATTTTCGTTAGTTTTATTAATTATTTTGCTTTCAGTGGAAATAAAGAAGATCAATTGGATCATGCCGTTTTGCTGGTTGGGTATGGAATGCTTAATGGACAAGAATACTGGTTGGTGAAGAATAGTTGGTCTAATTATTGGGGTAACGATGGTTACGTTTTAATGTCGCCAAAGAATAATAATTGCGGTGTTATGACGACACCTACTTATGTTACTATGTAAAATCATTGTTATAATACGGAGTTTATGTAATTATAGGCAATAATCTTATTAAAATAAATAATTGATATTAAAAATTTTAAATATATAAATGTCAAAATAAATTATGTTGTAGTAAACTATTAAAAAAATAAAAAAATGTATGGTTAATTAAAATTTCCGATGTTTACAAAAGTAGTTAATAAATCAGGTCGCTTGATGGCGTTAGTGTGTTTTTCAGTTGTCAAAAATTAAAGATGGCGATTGCAAGAAGCAGACTCTTATAGTCGTGCACTGTGGTTGTAAATTAATGAAAGATAATAATGTAACATTATTTAATTAATATAATTAGTGAAGTTTTATTTTAATGCAAACGATTCGATTTAGTTAAGAAACATGGATATGCAATATTTAACAGCGGAGCATTTATCAGGCTTCGAAACTTACAAGGTTAGTACGAAAAATAATCAATTATATTTTAACGTAGTAATATCTTTATAATATGATTACATTTTAAATGAAGTACAACAGTTTTTATACGAAATAATTGCATTTTATTGCATTGTAAGTATTTGGTTTTTTAAAATTTTCTAATAACATGAATGACATTTGCATGCCCCGTACAAAATATATTTTTTCTCTTACAGTACAGTGCTTTGGATACAAATCCTCTCAGCATATATGTTATGCACCCTTTCTGGAATAAAATAGTCGAGGTATGTAAAATAATTCGAACAACATTATTAATTGATACCAACACATATAATTTTATTCGAAATTAATTTTAAAATCAATTGATTAGAATTTTTTAATCGCTAAAAATACAACGTTAATTACATTTTATAAAATTATCTAAAGTGTTTAAATTTTTGTCTCAAAAGGTTGTTAAAGATAAAATATTAAACAAATATACATTTTTTTTTTCTTGATATAGATTGTTTTTAATCTTTTAGTATTGTCCAAAATGGGTAGCACCGAATCTCCTAACATTTAGCGGTTTCTTATTTACGGTTTGCAATTTTTTAATGTTTACGTATCTCGACTACGATTTTTACGCATCGGACGATTCGAAACCGGAATATTCGCCTATACCACGTTGGGCATTTGCCCTGGCCGCTGTTAATATTTTCCTAGCGTATACACTCGATGGTATCGATGGTAAACAAGCACGACGTACACAAACTTCGGGACCACTTGGTGAACTATTTGATCATGGTTTGGATTCGTATAGTACGGCACTGATTCCAACGGCGATGTATAGTATTTTCGGACGAGGATCGCAGAGTGTTCACGCAATACGCATGTACTATTTGATGTGGAATGTTTTCATCAATTTTTACCTATCGCATTTTGAGAAATATAATACTGGAATTTTGTTCTTGCCGTGGGGATACGATTATTCTATGATTGTAAGTTTTTTTTTGTTTTTCATTTAATTCTTACAATGATATAATTGAGCTGTTTTCTTTGAAAGTGATGTAAGTCCATTTTTAACAAAAAGTTAGTTAATAACAATGAATCCAATCTGCTATGAGCTTTTTATCTATAGTTCTCAAAAAAAAATCTTTTAAAATTTTACGTAGTTACCATTCAAATACAAACCTTTAAATATAAAATGGACTTTACACTACTTTCAAAGAAAACAGCTCAATTATTGTAGTTCGTATATAAAAGCTAAAACTATATTAACATTAAAAATTGGTGTTGAAGCACGTTTTAACTAATTTTACGACATATATTTTTGACTATAACTATCTTAATATGCACTTGAATAATTCAACTTGTTTTTGCTTAAATCGCCATTAATTTATTTTCATTTAATTAGTTCATCAAAATAAATTAATGGCGAATTAAGCAAAAATAAAATACTATAACTAAAGCCTGTGTGACACGATGCATTAAAATGCAGAAAATCTAAATTTTAAAGTGCGCAGTCGTTCAATTTTCGTAAAAATTATAGAAAATTGAACTGTTGCGCACTTTAAAACTTCGATGATTTTCTGCATTTTAATGCATCGTGTCACACGGACTTAATCTATCATTTGAATCTTTATTCTTGATAAAGACGTACGTAGAAATACGGCGATTTATTAATAAATATTAATACAGAACTACAACCTAAAGCCGTTTTATTTTAATATAAGTTTAATACTAAGTTTCTGAATATATTTTTTTATGGTCGGATATAAAGTAAATGAAATGAGTATTTTACTCGTTAAGTATCTGTATATTTTCCCCCCAATAGGGTTCCGTGTTTGTTTTCTTACTAACAGCAATCGGTGGTCACTCGGCTTGGAAATTTACGCTGCCAGGCGGTATTACAGCCGGTATACTATTCGAAATGATTATGTATATTTCGGCTATTGTTTCAAATTTACCTGTTGTTTTTTGGAATATCTACAAGTAAGTACACCACCTTCTATTGCCTTTTTGCGTAGAAAGAAAGAATAATGAATGCCTTACATGGTTTTGCCTTTAATACATTACATTGTTTTGATTTCGTATTTTTTCTCTTTTCTTTTCGGAGAAAAATTAATTAGTTTTCAATCAGCTACGATTTCTATTAACAATAAAATTTATTTATATTATATGATTCGTATTGTTATGACAACCTACATAATAATCATAAAACTAACTTTTATTAAGACAATTAAATATTTCCCATTTTAATCGAATTTAATTCAATTTCTGTTCAACTTGTTCTATTGTTACACAAAATCGTATGATGATTAGCATTTAAAATATTCCTTTCGTTATTTTTAATTATATGAGTTACATAATTTGAATTTGTTAAATGTCAATATATAATTAACTATTTTTATTTTAAAAACAAGTTCAATTACGATTTAAATATATATATATATATATATATATATATATATATATATATATATATATATATATATAGTTTTTATTGATTAATTTTGTCTTCAATATTAGTTAAATTTTTAGATTTAGTTAGATTTTTTTTATAAACTGACTCTATCTGGAAAGATTTATAAAGATTTGTACAAGTATATACTTAATTTATATACTTAGTTTAGATTAAATTTTAATATTAATAAAGTCGATAATTGAAATTGCAATACACATTTTTTTTTTTCAAATTTTGCCGTTTCCGTTAACGAGTTATGGCAAGCTTCCCATTCTTGATGCACGATTGTATCACTAACGTATTTCAATATTTTTATTGCTTCCGAAGCTCGAATTAGCGGAACTCTGTCGTAATAATTTTCATTAATATAACACGTTTTTTTTGTTTGTTTTTTCGTTCAAGATCTTACAGAAATCAAACGGGAAAAATGCGAAGTTTTCCTGAAGCTGTACGACCTTTAATCCCATGCGCTATTTGTATGGCGTTAGGTTTATCATGGGTTTGGTGTTCACCATCCGATATAGTTAATTTGGATCCTAGATTAATGTATTTAATGACTGGGACAATATTTTCAAATATATGCGTAAGTTATTTCCTATATATATATATTTTGGGTTGGTGCATTTTTCTAGGCAGGTTATTTGTTAATAAAAAT
The DNA here is from genome assembly GCA_963966155.1 of Clivina fossor. NCBI lineage: Eukaryota > Metazoa > Arthropoda > Insecta > Coleoptera > Carabidae > Clivina > Clivina fossor. The sequence continues at coordinate 2,730,558 of OZ014571.1, read as the reverse complement.
TGCTGTTTTGGTTACTATTTTTTTAATAATCCAAGAACTGTGATTTCCAAGCAAATAAATATCGTTTGAAAAACGCCCCATAATTTTGCACCAACCCTATATTTTTATCGTAGTGTTATTATTAATAATAATATTGTTTTTTTGGGGTGGTGTGGTATTATAGTGTCGTCTGATTGTTGCTCAAATGAGTAATACACGATGTGATTGGTTCAATTGGCTGTTAGTACCGTTTGCACTTTGCGTTGGAATATCACTATCATTTGGTAATCCGAAATTCGAATTAGGATTACTTTATGTTATGACAGCGTTAACGACAGTTGCCCATATTCATTATGGATCATGCGTGGTGAGTCTGTTATTATTTATTTTTAAGATTAATAATGGATTTGATAACTAGTACAGTTTTTTCAAATATATAGAAAATATTAATTTTGAATGCATGACTAATGACAAAGAAATAAATGTTATAATTAACAGTAATTTACGTTAAATTTTATAATGATAATGGAGAATTGCGCACGTTTTTTTGAAATAATATCCTGTTCGAAAAGTATTAAAATTTAATTTTTAAGATGTATATGAAAAAAAAATTAAATTAAACTTTTTTTAACATATAAAGGACTATTTAAGTGAAATAAAAATAGTGTCAAATTATTAATTATGGATTGATAATATTTTGTAATTAATATCTGTAATATAGGTTAGGTTGTTTGAATATTTTTTTCAAGAAACTTTCCGTTATTTTTTCAAGTACAAACAAATTATTTATAATAATTAACCTTGAAAGAATAGAAGTAATATATAATATATTCAAATAATCACACGATGACATCAACTATTAATTTTAATTTATTATTTACAAGTATTATTTTTCCAATTATTGATTTTTTTGTTAGAAAAATGTCCAACTTTATTTTTATAATTGTATCTATTTCAATTAAAAACATATATATAAAGGTCCACTTTTTAAATTATCTTGTCGTGAAACTGTTATTGATTGGAATTTTTCCATTATATATATTTTTTTCGTAATCTGAAGTAATATCGAATTTGGAAAACTGTTAATAGTAAGTAGCGACTTTAATCGTTTTAATTTTTAATTGGTAAAGTTTGTTTTGAAAGATAAACTCAATTTCATAGCAATTTCAATATATTATAATTTTTATTGTGTTATAAACATTGACGTATATGATTAATAATTCAAATACTTGTAATAAAAATTGCGCAAATCTGTTTTGCAAAAGTTTTTAATTAATGCGCGAAATTTTCAATAGATTAAAATATAAAATTGTATACGTTTTATAAATAAAACAACTTTAACTTATGTTCTTATCTCTTCAGCTAAAGCTAAGTTTTGCTATAAATAGATATTTAAATTTTTCTTACATGCGCAGTTTACATTTGTAATATTGATGATTTTTAACTTGTTTATATCGGATGTTCACGGAATTATGGGCCGATTTATTTTAATTTTTTTTTTATTTTAAAATCTTAACAATCTTAGGTTATAGAAACTTTTATTAATTCAAGTTTATTAGAGCTAAATTTTTAAAAAAAATTAAATTTATAATTTTATACCACTTCGATTCATTATTAATTACAAATTATAAACATACTCAATACATTAACTTAATTGATACAAATTTTAAATTAAAATTTTAAAATTAATCTGAATAGTATTTTTGTTTTGTTGTTTTTGAAATTAGAAAAAAAAACAACTAATTATTATTTTTCAAATAAAGGCAATATTTTCAGTTATTTTAATTTGAAAAAGTAAAATTATTAATCAACTTTTAAATGAAAAATTATAGTGAATTATGAAAATTAATTGTCAATTATAATAATATGAGCTAAAGTTAATCTGAATTTTATTTTTTATTAATTCTAAAAATGTATAACATATACTAAATGTGCCACTTAAGTTTGAAGATTTTAATTTAATTAGTTTTAATTTACTTTACTGTATTATTGGTTCTGTTGTGGTCATAGCAGATTGTTGAGAAGCTTACTTTTCACCGTATTATATAATGTGTCATTATCTAGTGACCAGAAACAAAAAAAAAAAAAAAAAACTTTTTACTTGGATACGTCAATTCATTTTGTTATTATATTCGTTACGCGTTATACCGGGTGCTCGTTCGTCAAGTTCGTATGCGCGTTTAACATGCAGTTTCGATAATTTGCGATATATTTCTTTCTCGAGTAAAATTCGGAAAAATACTTAGAGTACTTTTCGATGGAACATAAAAAGTTCTATAATTTGGTTTTAGTTTTAATTTACTAGCATATGCCGTTTGGGCGCTAGAATTTTTTTTTTGTTTTTTTGGTTTTTATTTTTTTCCTCAAAAACTATGAGATGTAGGAAAATAAGCATGTTATGAAAAAATGCGAAGTAATGAGTACTATAATTGAGTAAAGAAACCATTATTCTAGGATGCATCGTTTAGTAGAAAAAATATTAAAAACTGAATTTTTGAAAATTTGACAAGGTGTGGTGACTCTTGGGATTTTTTTTTCAAAATAAGACTTCAAAATTTGCTCAAAAAAATCTGAAAAAAATCCGTAAAATAAAAAAAAAATTAGCTACATTAGCTAAGTAACTTTTTTCTTTATCTCATACTGGTTTGGCAGAAAAAAATATTGAAAATTAATATTTTTTGTAGTTTAATTTATTTTTTCTTTTTTGCCAAACCAGAATGAGTTAGAGAAAAAAATTACTAAGTTATTATGTAGCTAATTTTTTTCTCTATTTTACTGAATTTTTTCAGATTTTTTGAGCAGATTTTGAAAAAAGTCTTATTTTGAAAAAAAATTCCAAGGGTAGTGTACCCCCTTGAGAAATTTTCAAAAATTCAGTTTTTAATTTCTTTCTACTAAACGATGCATTCTAAAATAATAATTTCTTCACTCAATTATAGTACTCGTTGTTCCGCATTTTTCCATATCAAGCTTAATTTCTTACACCTCATAGTTTTTGAGAAAAAAAAAACCAAAAAATCAAAAAAAAATTCTAGCGCCCAAACGGCACATGCTAGCAAATTAAAACTAAAACCAAATTATAGAACTTTTTATTGTCTATCAAAAAGTATTCTAAGTATTTCTCCGAATTTAACGAACACCCGGTATATATTTGTCATATGTTTGTAGTTTTATTCTATTTTATGTATTTCAATAAATCAGTTCTCTCGTTACATCTTTACACGATCTACCACTCTCAGCACAGATTAATTTTTTTGTTAATTTATCAAAAATTACTAATGTATTAATGAAATATGGAAATGTTGTTTCTATTCTAGGTACGACAAATGTGCAGACACTTCCGTATAGACTGTTTCCGGATCAAATCACATGAGGATTGACTTCTTGCTGACAGCGCATGAGAGACGACCGGCTACACTGGCCCTGTCGCCCCCAGGCGTTGTCCCTCGGACGTCGTAGTCCCCCCATTAGCATCGCCGCCATTTACCCGAACAAAAGACAAAATAAACCAAACAAACAAATGACTACTGTATTGTGACAGATAACTAAGCGTCCGTGCCTGTGCTACACCTCCGTTGTTTTAAAAATCGTCTCACATCTCACAGTTATTTTTTACCACTTGTTTTTGTTTCAACTTTTTTTTTATTACAGTTTTCTTTGTTATATTTATACAGTTGTTTTTTTAATGATGGCGTCGCAATTTCGGGGATTTTTATCTTAATTATCTCAAATTAAAACAATTTATATTTTATACTACTTAAATATGTACATTCGATATTTTATTACTGAATGGCCACGTATTCAGATATAATCTGAATAATAAAATTTGAGTACGTGAATTGAGTCATTTAAATGCTATTTGTTTTAATTTCGACATAATTTTGCAAGCTATGCATTTAACTAAAATATTTCTACTTTTTTCTATTTTTTTTTTTTTTACAAATGCTTAGAATGGAATATTTATTCTATAAGATTAGTTTTATAATTATACTCAGCAACAAATTGTAATTTATTTATTGTAGACTGGAGATTATGATCAATTAAGATTTGCGAATTTGGTTTCAAAGTTTGCAAAATTTTTGCTCGAATATGTATATTGTTTTAATTCTATACAGGGTGGCCAAAACCTGGTAAACCGGGAACAGAATGAATTTCATTTGTAGTCGGGGAAAGAATTTGTTTGGGGAATTCACAAACTTACAAATTTTTATTTTAATGAATATTTTGCGATTCACATTACTTCGGAATTTACATTCGTTTAATAATAAAAGTCAGGGAAAAATGGAAAACCGGGAAAAGTCAGGAAAACTGGTTTTCACAAAGTTTTAGCCACCCTTAGTCAATGAATTATACCGCCGTTGTTCTAAAAGTGCTGTAACATATTTTTGTAGCGATTGTAGTTTTTCTACTTAATAAGGGAGTAGTATATTTAAAAAAAATAATTTATCATTTACATAATTCGTGATACAAAAAAAAAGAAAATCAAATATCTAAATTTTTAAATATCGAACAATAGGAAATAGTACAATTCAAAGTTACTTTGAAACCAAACAAAAAAAATAATAAGAACATTACTAGTCTATCTGATATTTTGTTATCAGGACAAAAAGAAACTAAATATATGTGTATGTAAATATATTCTATGTCGTATAGTAATGGACAAAAGACAGCGAATGTAAAAATAATTCATAACTTTTTTTTATTTAATATCCAACAAAATAATGTATAAATAAAATATGAACTAGCTAAGAAGGGGCTGTATATCTTTTTAAATAATCTGCTTTGACTGTTTCGCGTTCTTCTACGGACGGTAAAAGTGGACGAATTCCTTGTGAACGTCTATCAGATTTAACAAAAGCCTGCATAAAAACATATGTTTATTGCTTATTCTAATCTTATATAATATTTTGCATACCCAAAAATCTTTGCAATTTCTATAATTTTTAAAATATATTTCACATTTTTCTCGATCGTAACCATTATCGTTTAAACATTTATACGATAAATTTTGTTCCTAAAATATGAACATAGTTTTTTTAAATAATAAAATATAAGTTATATAAGAAAAACCTTTAAGCACGGATTATTTTTTTCAGCATCTGGATTTTTAGGCATTATGACTTGAAAACAAGGTTATGAATTTTTATTGACAGTTCAAAATTCTATAGTTTAACATGCTGACGGTTGACAGCGCTACTCATAGAATAAGTAATATATATATACAGCTACTGTTGCGTAATTAGTGGTACCTAAACAAAAATGTGAGATTTAAATATTGGGAAAAAATACAAATTATTTATGTAAAATATTAAATAATAATTGAAATTATAATTTATTAATAAAATTAGTATTAAATATATTACTTAATAATACATATCATGTAAAAAGAAACTTCTGCTAAAATCTTTTGGTTTACAGCCACTGGTTTTGTCAGCAAAAATCAAAATGTCTGCTCAGCAATGAAAAGAACCAAGTTTAAATGTAAATAAATTCGCATTTTATTGCTTTTAATGTATTTTTAAGTTAATTTTCGTTATTCACTATTATACCAAAGTATGAGTTTGATGTTTTTGTGCATTTTTCTACAATACAGTGCATAATGTCGAAAAACAAATTCGTATTGAAGAGTGCTACACAAGACACTCATATCGTAGAAGTTAAGAGCAAGGTAATTTCATAGTTTCCACTTTATTTATACCTCATATATTATTTCTATCAGTTACAAATTAAAGTATAATTCTGTACAAAATATTAGTTTGAGTTCTTGACTAGAATATTAATAATTTTGTCGTATTAGTCCTGTTTTGGAAATGTTTTATAAAGCCATGAATCATACAGTGGTATGTAACTAACATTCCTAAAATAACAATCATAGTTGGCTAATTACAATGAAACAAATTCCATTGTTCTAATATTTGAGTATACTAATATTTGTTTACAATTTCTTTTTGATTTTAGTTCGATGCTGAATTTCGACGTTTTTCAATTGTACGAGATACTTTAGTTCATTTCGAAGAATTTCGTGGCCTTATTGAACGCCTTCATCACTTAAAAGATATCGCATTTTTAATTTCGTACACCGATCCGCGCGATGGAGATTTATTGCCGATAAATAATGATGAGAATCTTCGCAGAGCCCTTACGAATGCCCGACCGCTTCTTAGAATTATCGTGCAACGAAAAGGTAAATCCGTGCTTCAACAATAATATTTCAATTGCATGGTTTTTATTGAGTGCGCTGTAGACGTGTCATTTATCTAGGTTATCTTTATAGTGCCATAATTTTTTATTTAAATAAGAAAGAAAAACATTGCTTTTGTAACATTTTCACAAATGAATGCGATAATTATTCGAAATATGCTTTAAAAAAAAAGTTTGTATGTGTATTAATATAATAAAATTCTTTTAAATCTTATTATAATAAAAGTGTTTTATTTATTAATATACCACACTTTTTTTAAGCAAGAGACATTATAATATTACTACATCCAGTTGAAAATGTGCCAAGACAAATTTCATGATTATTTGCTTTAATGGTAAACAAGATAATTTTTATCGAACCTTTTTTGTTATCTTAATGTTAGTAAACTAAAGACAAATATTAACTACATCTTGAGAATTAAATATTTTAATTAACACATTGTTATTTACATCATTCAATATTTACAAATCGCATAAATATACACGGTTGGTCAAAACTTTCAAACCGGATTCATTATCTTGAAAATTATTTATTGTATTATCACAAAAGTTTAGTTGAAAATATTTAAACTTGTTTTTATTACAATTGACTTTGGAAAAAAAATGCTTAAAGAAAAGGAATTTTAACATATTTAGAGACCTTTTTTATGTATAATGATACGATATTTTTCTTTCGAAAACCAATAATAATAATTAAAAAATTGAAAATAACATTTGTACAAATTTTGAGATTAATTATTATATCCAATCTTCTATAATATTTATATTTCTTTATTTGTTTTTGGTAATTAATTTTAATTGTTTTTTTGTGAATTTAAAATAAAAATATGTTTAAACTGTAAAATTTGGCGTATAATAAATATTAGCGAGATTCTTTAAATTTTATGCATTATTTTTATAATTATTTGTTTTTGTTTTACAATAATAGTAAAAAAAAATGACGTTACACAAAATAATTGTCTGTAATTTTTTTTTTTTTGATAATTATCTTTTATTTATAAAGAATGTACAAGGTTTTATTTTTAATGTACTTATTATTCTATTTACAAATAATTGACTTAGTCAAACTTTAGAGTTTGAGTTATATGAGTTGAATTTAAAATTTAAATTTTTGTTATTTTTTTTTCTTGAATTTTATTTGAAAATCTTGGAAAATAATTTTTCAACCGAATAAATAAAATAGGTCGAAAAATTATACTTTATAGTTTTAAAAAGTTACTTTGTTAATTTCCAGTCAATCTATGGAATTATTTTTTGGGGTAGTTCTATTTCCACACTAAGTTTTTCTAATTCAAAAAAGATTATATTTCACTTTTACGTATTTACATAATTGTATATGTTTGACTATTTCTGCGTCCTATTACAAGGATCAACAGAAATAAAGATTATTATTATTATATTGATTATGTGTAAAATATTGTTGTATTGTCGAAAATTAACACAAATTTTCTTTTCTATTTGAAAATCTAGGTGACAGCTTAGAAGAATTAAACGGTTATGGAACAATAAAGCCACGTAACTTAATCTCAAGCATCTTAGGTACACCGGGCAAATCGAAGGGCTTAGCGATTTCAAATCCGCACGATTTTCGTCAAGTTTCCGCTATCATCGATGTTGATATCGTTCCGGAAACGTGTCGTCGCGTACGGCTATTGAAACATGGTTCCGATAAACCGCTTGGATTCTATATTCGTGATGGTACCAGTGTTCGAGTGACGGCAAATGGTTTGGAAAAGCTGCCGGGTATTTTTATTTCACGATTGGTGCCGGGTGGTCTTGCTGAAAGCACCGGATTGTTGGCGGTTAATGATGAAGTATTGGAAGTCAATGGAATTGAAGTTGCTGGAAAAACACTCGATCAGGTATAGATACATTTTGCCTAGAATTTGTTCACAATATTTAAATACAATTAATTATAAAAACGCAAGACTTTAAAACAAAGTAGAAAAATAAAAAGGTGATTTAAATATAATTCTTTTAACTCTCTACAAAAATTTTTATTTGACAGTTGTAACTTTAGTAATTGACGTTTATATTATTGGTCGTGGTTTAAGTTAATCTTCAGTTTTTCAAATAAACTGAACTTGAAATATTGATTTAAAAAATAAATGTTAAACTTTCAATCATAGTATATGTAAAATACCATATCATTATGTGGAACTTATGATTTTAAACGTCACTTTCACTTAAACTGTTTTATTTATCAATTCAATTCACTCAGCTCAACTCAGCTCATTTAAAAGATTTACTGATCTGAGTGGAATGTAAAAAAAAACACAGTTATTATTTTCAATATCAATTACAATGAGTGCTACAAAATCCAGCTACAGTTTGATTTATATAGAGTTCATTTTTTAAATGGTAAAGAAATCTTTAATAATGTCTTCCTATTTTGTCTTCAGGTCACCGATATGATGGTAGCGAACAGCTCGAATTTAATCATCACAGTAAAACCGGCAAATCAGCGCACCGTAGCGCCCGTACGACGCGGCTCATTCGGTCGTGATTCGCAGGTATCGAGCGGCTCGCGGCATTCGGCCACCACACAGGGCTCCGGCGATGAGGATCGTTTCGATCAGGACGAAGTCGTCGACCTGACGGGCGTAACAATCTCCGAAGATCCCCCAATTGTCGTGTCCACTTCGACAACGGGCACGCATCACAGGGACGACGCCGTACTCCATCTGTGACCAAAATAAATCTCCCTGTTTTGTCCCCCTTTACTCCCCCTTGAACGCAAGTCCGACGAGGGGTCTAGTGGTTTTCGAAAAATCCGAGATTGTGAACGAATCTACAGGGTTGATTTTTATAGTTTATTATTATATTTTTTGTATTAATCGTAATCATTCCAATTGTGCGCGGTACTTAATTTTGAAAGGTGGTTTTTCGAAAACATTAGAGATTAGTTATTTTATTCATGTTTTTAATGTGATTTTTTTATATTATGATATCTATTTTTATTTTTTTTTTAATGAATTGCTTGAAACAAATTATGAGAATCTCGTGAAATTAATTTCATACGTTTTATTGAATATTTATTTTATTTATATATTTTTTTTTTAAAATAAAGTTACAAGATGATGTTATTGAACGAAATTTATAAAATGTTAGTAAATAAGTTTTTAAAATAGAAAATTTTATTAAATAGTTGAGATTATATAAGTTATATAATTTGATACATATACTAATTATCATGTATATAAAAATAATTTGATATTAATATAATATTTTAATATACTCATTTGTTTCTGTAATGTTTTGTGTTTTTAACAATATTGTACAATATTTTAATCATTTTGACACATTTTTAAAATTGGAAGCACAAACTATTTCATTTTAAAAGATTATAAATTTGTTCAATAACATTTTAAAAAATATATAACTTGGCAGCTGTATACATTTTAAATAAAATACTACACGAATATTAAAAATTAAAAACAATGCAGTATGATAGTATATTGTAAATAATAGTATTAATTAATAAAAAAAATTGCTCAACGAATTAATGAAACAAACAGTTTATTAAAAATAAATAGTATTCATTTTAATAATGCATTTATTTTTAATAGATATTTGTGAAATAGAATAAATTGTTTGGCCCCTCGGGACTTCGCCCCATTCCGACTGAGGAGCGTGTACGATTATTGCGTATTACGCGTCCGTAATTAAGTAAATGAAATCATTCCGATCAAGTATTTCCGTTGAGTTTAAGGCATGTGTTATTCAATAAATGATTATGTATTTTTCTCTCTCTCTCTCTATATATCTTCCAAGAATGGTCGCCGCATTTTAATTATGATATTTAACAATGTTTTATTTGTCAATGTATCTAAAAATATTTTTACATTTATAATTGTAGGCATATTCTGTATATATTTATATACTTATATTTGAATGTTTGTATTTTTCCTCCCGTTTCAGTTGCTCTTGTCAAAACAATTGAAATGGTGTGGCGTGTTCAAGTGCCTTCTCCGATCAACTTTTATCCGTCCCCACCCGCGAAAAGTCGGCACTTCACACGTGTACTTAATCATAAATAATAATAATAATTAAAAAAAAAAAGAATCTATATTATATATATGGTCATACATATATAAAATAAATATATCTACTGCTGTTAGTAAAAACTGTGTTTTATTTCCAACCTATTATTTATAAATAATATATAAATTATAAATAAGTTCTTTCGTTAAAACCCCTTAGCTTATACAATCCCGCAATACATCGATGTTAAACTGGTTCCCTATAGAATGCATCAAAACATTTTAACGAAATTTTCCCAGAAAAACAAGATAAAAAATTTAGATTTTTCTTATCACAGTTTTAAGGGTTGGCTTAATTAATAAGGGGGTGTCCTAGGGGGTTGATTTTTAGATATGTTGTAGTACGTACCTGGTGTTGGTCAGTTATGGGGGTGCAAATTTTGTTATTTTTGCGAAATTTCCAATTTGATACATTTTGATGCATTGATACATTTTAATACATTCTGATACAACTGTGATAAAATTTCGTTAAAATGTTTTATTTTACGCTTTCCTGATACAAATCTTGATTTTACGCTTTCCTGATACAAATTTCGTTAAAACCCCTTATTTTATACAGTTCCGCAATGCATCATGTAAAATTGGTTGCCTATAGGTAAGTGTTAAAAAAAGCAAACAACGCTGTTCTCCTGATACAACTTTTGATTTTTTCGCAAGAAATAAAACATTTGGAGAAAACAAGTTATGTTTGCAAACGACCATGTTCTCCTGATACTATTTTTGATTCAAACATTTGGAGAAAAATTGAAATTTTTCCTATATTTTTATCACGGTTTTAGGGATTGGCTTAATTAATAAGGGTGTGTCCTAGAGGGTTGATTTTTGGATATGTTGTAGTACTTACCTGGTTTATCGTCGGTTCGTAAGGGGACGGCAAATTTCGTTATTTTTGCGAAATTCCCAGCCGTTTTCGAGATATTCGCGAATAAAGATTTTTTTGCAAACATTAATAATTAATAGCCGAGAACTCGTAAAAATGTATCAAAATGTATCAATGTATCAAAATGTATTAATGTATCAAAATGTATCAATGTATCACTTGCTTCTTGGCAACCAGTTTAACATCAGTGCATTGCGGGAATGTATAAGCTAAGGGGTATTAACAAAATTGTATCAGGAAAGCGTAAAATGCAAGATTTGTATCCGGAAAGCGTAAAATGCAAGATTTGTATCAGGAAAGCGTAAAATGCAAGATTTGTATCAGGAAAGCGTAAAATGAAACATTTTAACACAATTTTATCAGGAAAACAAGAAAAAATTGAGATTTTTCTTATATTTTTATCACAAGTTTTGAGGGGTTGGCTTAATTAAAAAGGGTGTGTCCTAGGGGGTTGATTTTTGGATATGTTGTAGTACGTACCTGGTTTATGTACGAGTCCGTAAGGGGGACGGCAAATTTTGTTATTTTTGCGAAATTCCCAGCCTTTTTCGAGATATTTGCGATTAAAGATTTTAGAGTTTTGGGGGTTGGCTTAATTAATAAGGGTGTGTCCTAGGGGGTTGATTTTTGGATATGTTGTAGTACGTACCTGGTTTATCTTCGTCTTTGAAAGCGGGACGGCAAATTTTGTTATTTTTGCGAAATTCCCAGCCGTTTTCGAGATATTTGTGATTAAAGATTTTAAAGTTTTGGGGGTTGGCTTAATTAATAAGGGTGTATCCTAGGGGGTTGATTTTTGGATATGTTGTAGTACGTACCTGGTTTATCTTACGAATTGGTAAGTGGGACGGCAAATTTTGTTATTTTTGCGAAATTCCCAGCCGTTTTCGAGATATTTGCTATTAAAGATTTTAGAGTTTTGGGGGTTGGCTTAATTAATAAGGGTGTATCCTAGGGGGTTGATTTTTGGATATGTTGTAGTACGTACCTGGTTTATTTGCAGGTCTGTAAGGGGGACGGCAAATTTTGTTATTTTTGCGAAATTCCCAGCCGTTTTCGAGATATTTGCGATTAAAGATTTTAGAGTTTTGGGGGTTGGCTTAATTAATAAGGGTGTGTCCTAGGGGGTTGATTTTTAGATATGTTGTAGTACGTACCTGGTTTATCGGGAGTTCGTAAGGGGACGGCAAATTTTGTTATTTTTGCGAAATTCCCAGCCGTTTTCGAGATATTTGCGATTGAAGATTTTAACTAATTTTAAGGGATGAAATTGAGAAAAAAATAAATACAACACAGCATCTGTTTTTAACGAACTTTATTCAACAATAAGAAAAAATACATTTCACCAAAATTTCAAAATATTTCCTTCAACATTAATTATGTGTGTGTGTACTTTGACAACTTAATCACATAGTTAAACACGTGTTTTAATTAATTACGCAATATTATTTTTTTTTGAGATAATCTAAAAACACACTTGTTTTAAAATAAATTCTTTTTCTATTAATAATTTATTCTATTTAATAATTGTATAATTAATTACTTAATCGCGTGTTTAACTATGTGATTACATTGTTAAAACACACTTAATTATCTTGTTAACTTAGCAATGTAATTTAGTTTATCAAAACACACTTTAATAATTACATAATTAACAATATAAAAACTTCATAAAAATATAATATAACAAATTTACTAACTTAATCACATTGTTAACTATGTGATTAAATTATCGAAAATACACTTATTAACATATACATATATATATATATATATATATATATATATATATATATATATATATATATATATATATATATATATATACAATGTATAAATTTCAATATAAGCTTTTTCACAATTTGAAAATCTTCAATTTATATAAATTATTTAATTAATTAATAATTATTATTAATTAATATTTGTTTTTAGTATACATTTAACAAAATTTCAGTGAGATCAGATAATAGGAAATGGTCTAAAAATTGGTTACAAGATATGACTGACCGGGACAACAACACTGTGAGCTAATATAAGCGTGCTAAAAAAAGAATTAATATTTTACAAAATTGTTTTTTTTTTTTAATATTTTAATACTTTCGAAAGTATAAATATAAAAAAATAATATTAACATTTTTTTCCCTCCAAAATGTGTAACATATGTGGAAAAGCTTTTATTGAAATTTACACATTTTTAAATACAATACAATCTCTTTCCAAGTTTGTAAATTCATCTGATCAATATTTTTATAAATAAAATCAATATATACATATAAAGAAAATTAAAATGACTAAATATATATATATATATATATATATATATATATATATATAATTGAAAAATCTGACATTTATGTATCACTTTTCACACTTATGTGTGATATATGTTTACAAACAAATTCAAATATACACGTGTAAATGTAATCAGATATGTGAAAAATATTTAAGACACAATTTTCATAAATAAATAGAAAAAGATTTTTTATTTTAAAACAAGTATGTGTGTAAAACTCAAAATGATTTCATTTACATTCACATTATAAGTTATAATTTAATAAATTTAAATTACAGAAAACATTTTCAAATAGCTTGATAAAAATTATACAATATAATAAATATTACAAATAATACTGTGGCGCGATGTTATCGCTTCCATCGAGGCTGAATTCTGCTCGCATTTATAGGTTTTCCATCTCTTCATTAAGAACACATGATGCATCATTCGGTTGTTTCAGGACAAAGAAGAAAAAAGTTTAGAGTAAAGACAGAGAAAAGAGAGAGAATTGTGGTGAGTGTGTGTGTTTTTTTTTTAAATTATTATTAAATATATATTAACACATTCGACGATTCAAGTTGAAGTTTTACCTTGAAAAATTCTGTTGTAAGTATTTGGTGGTATCTGGTCTTCTGATATCTTCCAAGTACGTCGGTAACTTAACCCTCAAAATATGCTACTAATTAATCGCATCGCGATCGTGGGTTTTGCAAAAGTGAGGTGATTGGCATGAGTTTCCAATTGGAGTGGCTACCCTTACGGATACGAGGCAATTCCAGCCGGAAACACTAAGCTAACGAAGACCGAAAACTGGCTCGCTTTGGCACGAGATCGTGGCGAGATCAAGCGCCGCAGAGAAGCACGGTTCGGAAAACGCACTTAGGCCGCTTAGAACACCTCGGCACCGAATTGAATCGTGCAATGCGGACAATATACGCTTTGCTCCGGCCCCCTACGTTGCACGGTTCCATGGCACTGTACAATGTAGGAGAAGAGACGCGGCCTCATGCGCCATTCGTAGTACTCCAACTGGGCTTACCCAAACACCTAGACAACGATGACGGAACGACGAATGAGTTGCGCGCGATAGTTTTTTTATTGAACTGAACGGGGACATCTCGTTAATATGTGTTTTGTGCGTACTGAGAAGCAGCACGACTTAATTTAGAAAAATAGAGCACTTGTCCTGCCCGGGATATAACAAAGATTCGCACGCCCAAAAAGCCTTTGCCCATACTCCATCCCCCACCCAATAGGGGATCGAATCATTTCGCACTCCCAGGACGCAAGTTTTAGAACGAATCGCCCCCCTGGAGCACATCAACTAATGCCTCCAAAAGGTAGTGATCAGCCATACAACCTGAAGCCCTTTTCTCATTCATGCACGACGACGGCGAGAACAAGAGAAACCAAGACACATTGCTGCAAATTCAAGTCCCAACAGAGCAATTGCGCGCGCGTGAACGCGGCAGATTGTACGAAGGCACAGGAACGCAGTGTCATTTTGGTTTTCTGTCTCTGTCCCTATCTCACTCATGCATCTTCTAGTTAATCCAAGTTCCGACAGAGTAGCACGTGCGGTGGCTAGACGAAGTAACGAGGATACTTCCAATGCATGAGTCCCAAGCTCCACCCCAGCTAAGTTTTTCGTTGTTAATTCCCATTCGGATCCATACTTGGCTGCATACATACACTTAAAAAAAATGGAGCAGGAAAAGATGCTATCACGGAGGAGATAAAAAAACAAAACAAAACCGAAACCGCGAGGGTGGACACAGCAGTTACAGTAAGAAACGCGGACATATACAAAATAGAGAGCCTCGGAAACTCTATCCGTATATCAGTCTAATCCAGCAAAAACAAATTCGGCGAATAAACACTTTATAAGTTACCTAATACTGCGCCGCGTGTAGCAACTTCTTTCTTCTCTTGGAGATTGGAGATAAATGTTAAGAGAAATGCATCCATTTATATTATATATTAACACTAGATAACTAAATATCGGGCTCATCCCTAAGATATGTTACTGATTTGAACGCGGACAAGGAGAACAAATGGCAGGTGCATTGACGCAAATTCCGTTGAAATTGACCACCCTTATGGGCACAAGAAAACTAAACGGTTCTAAGCTACCGTCAATCGGGAATTAACTCGCTTCGGCTCGAGACTGCAGCAAGTCAAGTGCCTCAGAGGAGTACGACCCGAATGACGCACATAGACCGCGTAGTAGACGTGTAACCAAGTTGAATAAGATACCCGGGGACCTTTGATTGCGCAGGCCAATTTTCGAAAATCATCGCATTAATTAGCATTGCTACGACACTGCCATGGCACTGTCGTAACAATGTTAACGAAATGAAATGCATCGAACCGAATACCTTACCCGTGGGTTTCAACGAACCATGTGTCTGCCCAATCACCCAACGAATGAACGACGACGACTTTAATATATTTAGTGAGCTAATTCTTCATCTAAATATGCAACGCACGCGTGTAAATAAAAGGACACAATCTTCGGCAACATTTGTGTGCGCTGAGAGCCAGCGCAATTCGCGTACTTTAATATTTTAAATGCTCGGACCACGCAACAATCATTCTCATTTTCCACTCCAATACGGAAAATGAATCAGTTCGCAACCCCTGAGTACACCATGTATTAGACAGGCCACCCTCCCTGGAGCACAATTCGCCTGTTGCTAAAAGCCCCCAAAGAGTAGCTGACACTGTCAGACAACAGATGCCCCTTTCTCAATCACACTCTCGACGAAAGACAGACCAAGACCACAGGAGCAAATTCAAGTCCCGACAGAACAGTAACTACAGAGCTCGCGATTCTCTTAGACCTGCACAGCTTGGCTGCACAAAAATCAAAGATAACCAGAGAAGCTCAGACTGCACGAAGGCACGAGAACGCGTCCTGTCTGAATAGTCCTGGCTGTGTCACCCAAGACTTAACACGTCTGGCACAACGAACCAGTACACGCCCGCGATTCCTTGAGACCGCGCCATTGAGCCGAACAGTTCTTTGTCGGACATCAAAACGCAAAATCAAAAGTAATCAGAGAGGCCCTGACTGGATACGAAGTACAGAAATGTAAGCCTTTGCCCCCACCCCATACGGGAATAACCCCAAATACAACTCAATGTGTATCAATATCACCACATCATACGAAACAACAACACACTTGTGAGCTGATGAAAAAATGGGATGGTCTTAACAAACCCGAAACCACGAGGGTGGAAAACAAAAAGCTAGTAAGAACCGAGGTGGCTGAAACAGAACTGCCGGGCCAGTTAACTGCCAGTACCACCTATGCTACTGTTATATTTCAAAAAAATATAAATACATATCGACGGACAAATACTTTATGAGCCATTTAATTACTAATGTTCTCTTTTCCTCCGTTACAATTATCTCCAAACCAAATTTCTTCTCTTTCTTCATTATTTTACTTCATTTCCCAATTCTGTAACAAAAGAGAAAAAATCACATTAATCAATAATCTCTATAACAAATAAATATTAAAATGAAATTATTATATTTACTTAAAAATAAAAAAAAAAAATATCTCACTTTATCATTCAATATTTTTCGGAATATTTCATTAATTCCCAGTTGAACTATCCTCACAAGTACATCTTTCTTTATTCTTTCCTAATGAGCACCCTCTCCTTAAATGTAAGAAATGAAAATATAAAGTTTATAGTATGCTTAGTTTGAAAAGTAAATTATAATTTGTGTTGTAAGAAAGTGGACAAGATGGAGATTTTTAAAAGAACATAGAATGAAATAGAAAAATTTCAACAGCTAAGTAAAAAGAAAAAGCGAGAAAAATAAAAGAGGAAAATCGTTCATTATTCTTCAATCCATTTCTGTAAATCACAGTTTAGCCCTGGGGGATGGATAACACATCTTGTAGTAGAAATCTAGACACCTCAGTCTCGATGTAAAACTGCAAATCAATAAATCTATATTTAATAATTGGTAGGTAGATATTACAGTAAATTAT
Organism: Clivina fossor; assembly: GCA_963966155.1. Taxonomy (NCBI): domain Eukaryota; kingdom Metazoa; phylum Arthropoda; class Insecta; order Coleoptera; family Carabidae; genus Clivina; species Clivina fossor. The sequence goes on along the minus strand of OZ014571.1, from coordinate 2,713,170 downwards.
GTACATGAATATGTATATGTATGTATGTATGTATGTATGTATGTATGTATGTATGTGTATATATATATATATATATATATATATATATATATAATTATTAATTATTGTCATGAATATTGTCATGATTATTATTATAATTATTAAAATTATTAACAATTTTAAATTAATAATAATAATAATAATAATATAATTTATTTGTTTTAAAAATATACAATTTTATACAAAGGAGTGAATAATTTGAGTACAAAATATATATTTACATTCGATAATTGAGTGTGTCTATTTTAACAGTAGTTAATGACAATTAGAAGATCTGGAGAACTGGAAACCTGTCTGGAATTTAAATGAATTAGATGTTTTCATATTTTAAAAAATTATCATATAAAAATTTTAAAATTTAATTATTCGTTTAGAATGAAAGCTCTTATTTTTAGCGCGTTGATAGTGTAGTTATAAATATTATTTAATTTAGTTATTGAGTCTATATTAAGTAACTTTTTTTCTATTTCGACGTGGTGCCTGTTATGTACATAGTCGTTAATAAATTGATTTCTGATTTCATTGTATATTGGGCATGTAACAAAGAAATGAAATAAATTTTCGTTTTCTAGGGTGTTGCATAATGTGCATATAATGTCTGTCTGTATTTGGTATTTACAACCTTTTATGTATATGTTAATGTTGTTCTTATTTGAGAGACGTAATTGATTAATGCATCTTATTTTAGTAATCGCGATTTTGTATTTGAGGTATTCCTCAGTTTCATAATCGGTTTTAAGAATCTTATATATGTTGCTGTAACTCGATGCTTGTAGTTTTTGTAGGTCTTCGTTTCTTTTGTATGTTTTATATGCTTCTATGATATTTTTCATTTCAAAATCTAACATGTTCGGGTCTTGCTCTATCCATAAGTTTTCGTAACCTATTTTGGTGAGTTCAATTTGTAATTGGGTAGTCCAGTTATACTTTTCATTGTTGTTTTCAAATTCTTGTAATTCCAGTAGTCTTTTGTATTGTAGTTTTGGGAGTCGGTGTTCTTCCATTAATAATATTTTTTTCCACCAATTTAAGTTTCTTTTGAGAACCTCTAATGCTACGTGACAGCTTCCAGTTTCGATTCGTATCATGTAGTCTGGTGTGTTTCTTGGTAGATGGAGTATATTTTTTAGAAATTGTGTCTGAATTTTTTCAAGTTTGTCAAGATAGCGTAAAGCCCATACTTCACTTGCATATAAAAGAGTTGGTAATACCACTGTGTTGAAAAGTTTCATTCTTGTTTCCCAAGATGATGTTTTTGTTTTTATTAGCGTCTGTATTACATTACCTGCAGCTACTCTTGCTTTAGTTATCATGTAGTTACTAGTTTCTAAGAAGATTCCTGAGGATGTCATTTGTATACCTAAGTAGGTATATTTTTTAACAACTTCTAATTTTTGCCCGTTTAAGAGGTAGAAATCAGGTAATTGGCGGGGTCTCCCTTTATGAAATTGAAGAATTTTTGTTTTTTCTGTGTTGATTTTTAAATTATTTGTTGTTGCATATTGTTCTAATGCCACTAATTTCCGTTTGACATCTACAGGTGACGTTGCAAAAATAACCAAATCATCGGCATAGAGTAAAAGTAGCAGATCTTTGTTATCTTTAATATGTATGCCGGTTAGATTGTGTTTTCTAAATTCTTCTTCTATATCTCTTATGTATATTGAGAACAGTAATGGAGAGAGAGTATCACCCTGCAAGACTCCTTTGGTGACTTTAATTTGCTTGCTGAGTTGTTGGTTTGATTTTATCTGTATGTAAGTACTGTCATATAGATTTTTAATTATTCTAATTATTTTGCCACTAACTCCTTGTTCGTACATTTTTATCCAAAGTTTTTCATGGTTTAGCGAGTCAAAGGCTTTTTGGAAATCGACAAAGATTGCGTATACGTTACGTTTATGTAATCTTAAACATGTGTGAACTGACGTTGTTAACGAGAAAAGATTGTCTATACAGCTACGTTTTTGTCTAAACCCGGTTTGTGATTCTGGCAAGATTTTATTGTTTTCAGCCCAGTTATTTAATCTTTGCGATATAATATGAGTGAATAGTTTTGTACAAGTGTTCATTAAAGCTAATCCTCTATAATTGTTGGGGTCTTTTGGATCTCCTTTTTTCCATATGTGAAATATTTCTATAATACCCCATTTTTCAGGGATTTTCTCCTTGATCATAATATCGTTAAACAATGATAAAACGTATTGTTGGAATGATTCTGGTAATAGTTTCCAAATTTCATTTGGCAGTAGGTCATTACCTGGAGCTTTTTTAGTTTTTAAACATTTTATGCTTGATTTTAATTCGCTCATTAAAATTGTGCTGTCTAAGTAATCATTGCCTACATCGTAAAAGTTTATATTATTTTGAGGCTCTGGTTGATGTTGGTCGGTGTAGAATTTTTCCCACTTTATGATAGGAATTGGATCTTCTACAAATCTTTTTTTTGATGTATATTTTTTTACGGTTTTCCAGAATTCATTTGGGTTAGAAATATCGTTTATTTTATTTTTTATGTCTTGTTCGTATTGTTTTTTTGCTTCTGAGATTAGTGATTTATATTCTTTCTTTTTTGTTAAATATTTTTGAATATTTTCTGCTGTTCTATTATTTTTCAAAATCTTGAGATTCTTTTTCGCTCTTTTTTTAGCTTCTGCACATGTTTTATTAAACCATGGTTTATTTTTATTATTAATATCGGTGTTTATAGTTTTAATTTGTATCATATTTGCGTTGTTTAACGTTTCTATTACTGTGTTTATTAAACAATTATAGTTATTTTCGATTGTGCTGGACTCATCGTAGTTTAATTTTAACGAGTTAAGTAATTCGGTAAATTTACTTGTTTTTTCTTCATTAAATTGTATGTATTGTTTATTCATTATTAACTTGTTATTCCATTTGTTTTTTTCATTTCTATTTAATATGAGTTTGCACGGAAAGTGATCGGAAATAATAATATCTTCATATACGTAAAAGTCTTTGATTATGTTTAACCCGGAATTGTTTACTATAGCTAGATCTATGGTGCTGCTGCCATTGTTACTTACATAGGTGAATTTCGCTGGAAAATCGTTACGGCTCCTACCGTTAATTATATTGAAGTTTGAATCTTCTAATAAAGTGTTCAGTTGTTTGCCTTTATTGTTAACAATTGTGTCGATTGATTCGCGTATGTGTAACAGGTTTGTGTTTTCGTAAATTAGTTCATCGTTGTGGTTTAAGTTTCCCACTCGGCAGTTAAAATCACCTGTTAGTATAATTGATTTGTGTGGGTTATTTTCTGTTATATCTTTAAGAGTTAAATCAAAAAGTTCACTCAAAATATTAAAGTCCTTATTCGGTGAGAAGTAAATTACTGCCACAATTATATCTTCTGTTTTTGTTTTTATGTTTAAAAATATCCAGTTGCAAGACTGTTCTATTATATTTATATCACTAAAATTTTTATTAACGCATATAGCTAAGCCTCCGCTGGCTCTTCCTTTAGATTTATCTTTAATCGCGAGACTTTGAAATATATGATAATTTTTTAAAACTTTATTTAATGTTTCATTTGTTTTATTCCAGATCCAGGTTTCACTAAAACATAAAATATCACTTTTAACTATATATTCTAATTCTATGTTATCTAATTTATATAAATTATTTGATCCTTGCATATTCCAGAAAAAAATATTATTTATTGAATTAAAATTACTTAACTTATTTTTTGCTGCATCGGTGTTCAGTTTTTTGAAGTAGAAGCTGGATTTGCTGAATTGACTTTGGGTCGAAGAAATTTTTCTATTGATGCGGGGCGCTGTTGTTTTGCGGTGTTCTCTCTTACTGCACTACGAGTTCTTGGCGTCCCTTCTTTTAGACCTTCGTGCCTCGATTTCGACGCTATTGGATTTGGTTTTTCGGTCTGTTTCCGAAAAGTGTAGTTGTCGCTACTGTTACTATAAGATTTTTCGGTAGCTGGATTTTTGTTTTCTTCGTTGCTGATTTCTTTTTCCTGTGAGATGACTTTAGTTGTTGCTAAGTATTTTTTAACATCTTCTAGGTTGACTTTTTCGTTGTTTACATATAATGCATGATGCTTTATGTAAGCTTTGTATCCCATATCACATAGCTGTTGTCTATATATTTTTATTTTTTTTTCTTCCAATAGTTTTTCCTTTGGCAAATCTTCTTTTATCCATATATCAGTTCCTTTTAGTTTTTGCGAATTATGTAGTATTTCATTTCGTGTGTTTATTTTCGTAAAAGAAACGCTGGTGGGTCTGCAGTGGTCTTTTGGTTTGCCTAGCCTTTTTACTGTATCTATATTTGTCTTGTCGATATCAATATGCATTTTTTCTTTTATAATACCTACAATTTTCCTATCTAGATCTTCTTGATTTTCTTCTTCTGTTTCTTGAATATTGTAGAAAATTAAATTTTTTCTTTTTAGTTGCCCTTTAATATAATTGTTTTCATTTTTTATTTTGCTTAATTCATCTTTTAATTTTGATAATTCTTCGTCTTGGTTATGTATTTTTAGTTCCATTTCCTCAATTTTTTCTTTATTGCCGGTAATTAGTTCGATAATTTCTTGTAATTGATGTTTTTGAGATTTATTTTCATTTTTTATCTCTTTAATATCATCCCAAATTTTGTTTAGTATTACTTCAGACATTTTTGAACAGGTGTTTATATTACCGACTGTAATATGTGATATTGCTCTTGATTGATAGGTGACGCTACTTGTTATCACTTCGTGTTATTAAATTGTCTAATTTTGCAAGCATGTGTTAATTTGCAATTTGTAGGTTATATTTGTAGTTTGAAATATTACTTTTAAACTGTGTACGATACCTGTTTTTGTTTTATCTTAAAAGGATATTTATACGTTGTTGTCTTGTTTTGATAATAGTACACCTTTATGAATTTTCAATTTTTCTGTAATTTGTAAATTATTGTCGCTAAATTTTTCTGCGTGACACAGTGTTGCCACTCAATTTCTCACTCCATAATTATTAATTATATATATATATATATATTTATATATATATATATATATATATATATATATATATATATATTTATATATATATATATTTATATATATATATATATTTATATATATATATATATTTATATCAATTTTGTTTCGTGGCTGGAAATATTTTATGGAAAAATTTGATGGGAGAAGCAGCCAAGGTTGTTTATTTAAATTAATTAAATACTCATTGTTTTATATTTGACGAGCTTTCGACCAACGTTTGGGTCTTTTTCAAGTCGCTAAAACGGACAAAAGAAGAAAGCCTTTATTAGAAAATTTTTTAAAAATAAATATACAATAAATTTTTATAATTAAAAATAAACAAGAATTCAATTACAATTATAACACATTATGTAAAATTACTTAAAATTAAATGTACTTACTTAATATTCTGAGTATTATTGTCCAAACATATAACAGTAAATGTAAAAAACATGTATTATTAAGTCAAAATATATATAAAAATCTTTTTTAAAAAAGAAAACTATTGTCACTGTATATACCAAATTCGGAAAAGTATTTATTGCTGTGTAAAATTTTTTTCTAGAAACCGTTACAGAAAAACAACAAATGCGCTATAGCATTAAGTAAGTACATTTAATTTTAAGTAATTTTACATAATGTGTTATAATTGTAATTGAATTCTTGTTTATTTTTAATTATAAAAATTTATTGTATATTTATTTTTAAAAAATTTTCTAATAAAGGCTTTCTTCTTTTGTCCGTTTTAGCGACTTGAAAAAGACCCAAACGTTGGTCGAAAGCTCGTCAAATATAAAACAATGAGTATTTAATTAATTTAAATAAACAACCTTGGCTGCTTCTCCCATCAAATTTTTCCATATATATTTATATATATATATATATATATATATATATATATATATATATATATAAATGTATGATATAGATACACTTACCCACACATCCGGAGAAAAACACATTGGTGTCAATCGCCTGTCCATCCGACATCGATATTGGGGCTGGGACACTGTTTCGTATCTTGCGTAGTAGTAGTTCACACTGTAATAACACACAAATTAATTATTAATTGAATAAATATTATTATAGTTTCACTAGGAAGGGGTGGGTCACAGATGGATCATCATGAATCATCTAACATATTAAAATCTATCTTTATAGCGTTTTTTCGTTCATTTGTGTAATAGAATAGGTAAAAACTATAAACTAGGAGTTGATAAATGTGCAAATAAAACTGAATATATACCGATAAAACATAAAACACGGAATATATTTGATTGTTTACATTTTGACTGGAATGACAACACACTTTTATTTAAGGCGATTATATAACTTAAAAGCAATTTCTAGCAAACTTACCAATAAAAATACGTAGATAAATGTATATTTTCGTTATTTCATTAAATATTTCTTGTCATAATTTGTAATAAAATGCTATAAAATACACGAAAAATATCGCCGCATTCGATTTGCAACTGACAGCCATCTTGGTCTATCACACGTCTATCAGCTATGTTAAATATATGACAATAATAAATTTATTATAATTATTTTATTTGGTAATAAAACTCGAGAAAAATGTATATAAATGCGAAAAACGCGATAAAAACATGATTTATAATTAATAGGGGGGGGTGTATGGATTAAAAATATAATAAATTTAAAAGAAATATACGTATTTAGAAAGTTACAAGCGAAAATAACCCTTAATGTATATTAACATAAGGACGAGTATTGTATGAAAATATATTATAATATTTATAATATTACATGTGGAGCCATCTCTTAGATATGCTTTGAACTAGCGAGACCCATAGACATAAGATATACTAAGTAAGTCAGGACTTTTTAAATTGGTTTTGTTGTCCCCAAGATGGCCGACAACACTAGCGCCAACGTGCGAACTATTATTTATAAACTAAATATTATTAAAAAGTTACGTATCTAATAAATCCTGTTATATTAAATATAAATTTATTTATTATTATTATTTTAATTGTTAAATATATTAAATATATATTAAATATTATAATTAAAATGGAATAAAAACCAGACACAATACATGTTATGAATTAAGTTGACAGTTACAAAATTTAACCTATGACGTCGTATGAAGTGGTATTTGGTTGTCGATATTAAATAAATATGTATATATTAAAAATAAATAAATAGTAGTTATCTCGCAAAATTTAAATTCGAAATAATCTACTACTATAATAAGATTATTAGATGGTAGATACCATCTACCCATCTCATGACAAACTTTATTTACCCAGTAACAAAAGAAATACGATATTGCATTTTGATAAAATAACTCTAAATACTAGAAAATGCTTTCACAATCAATTTAATTAATAGAAAATAATAAGTAATGATTGAATTTATGAGCATAGCATAAATATGAAAACACAAATAAAATTATTAAAAATCTTACCTTAATAAACTAACAAAAGTCATTCCAATTGGGCCACAATTCATAGTTGTCCATCCAATTATGGATGATACATCTTGTAGAAATCTGAACACCAGTCTTCATGGTAACACTGCACAAATCAATCAATTAATATTTAGTAATTTTCAAACTCACGTACGAATAATAAATATTTACTTTAACATGCACAAATATGCACAAAAATAAATTAAAATTATTTCGGACAAAAATCAGCACTCCTTTCCTTAAGATAGTCAACTCCAGACTGAGGAGAACGATAAAACATGGAGTATATTTATGGCCGAGGCTAGTCGCACCCACACGGGTCCACGGGCCACGGGTCCACTAACGTAACCTAACTTAAACCTAAACCTAACCCGTGAACCCGTGAATCGTGGGTGCGGGTTCACGGGTTAGGTTTAGGTTTAAGTTAAGTTACGTTAGTGAACCCGTGGCCTGTGGACCCGTGTGGTTGCGACTAGCCTCGGCCTATATTTATAACTTCTCATCCAACCGTGCTACATTGTGATTCGCTGATATTGATAGCGATTGACAACCAATCAAAATCAAGCATGTTCTATGGAAGGTTATAAAAGAGCGACACACACAATTAATGTGTCATTATTAAAAACGATATCGAAGCTGACATAAAAGAATTTAATAATATTAAAATTAATCCGTAACTCTATTTACCTATTTCAAAACACGTTTGTTGATAGCGTAAGCCCCGAAACACTTTAAAATAAACCTAAAAATTTATTTAACAAAGAGGAAATAATCGCAAATAAATATGATGTAAAGAAAAACGTATTTTGATAAATAAAAATAAATAAAAAAGAATCGAAAATAAGCTTTTAATATAAAAACTTTTTACTATAGAATGAATTAAATTAATAATAAACCATGGTACATTTTTTACCTATGTCCTCGTCGTCTTCATGTAGGAAAAAAACTTCTATTCTTCATTACCTCCTCCTGGTCCTCCACAACCCGGAAGAAGGCACATTCATTCTACCTTCGGATAAGTTGTTGCTTCTCCATCTCTGCTCCGAAAGTCGAAGTGTGCAATGAATTATTAGTTCGGTAATGTTTTTTGGATATCAAAAATCCGAGAGGGGCAGATTGGGCCATTGCATTGCCCCCCGATTAAATCTCCCCGTACTAAATAAATAAGAAACATTAAAGTTTGATATTACTAAAATTAAATATTACTTCAGTTTAAAATAAATAAAAAACGAATCACAAAAGATGTTCTTGAAATATATACGAATGAATATCGAAATATTAAAAATAAAACCGGATAACAAATGAACTTTAAATATTGTAAAACTAAAGAAAAAAATCAATAAAACTTATTATCTTACCTTTATTAACTATATAGTTAGATGATGTAACGTTTCGTAATTGGTTTGAATATTCCTGTAATATACGAAACAAAATCAAATTAATTTACTCAAATTTAAACAACTCTCTATTATTGATAATCAAAGTATTTAAAATTTTAACGCGTATACTAAAACTTGACCTTGACCTAAATATGATGATATTCTAACATAGTGCCATAAAAATCAATTTGGTAATATTTCTATTGGTGATCATATTATCATAATGAACTAATTGCGCATAGATTAATCTTATAATAAACCAGTTAATAAGTACTTAACACTTGTTTAAACATAAAAAAGCTATTACGCGGAAAGCTAGGTTACAAACACTTACATTTTTGTAATTGGCATCTTTCATCCGTTTTTCTTTAGATATATTTTCATTTTGTTTTTCATTATCAGTAGCCTCCGAAGTTTCATCTCCGTACAATCTTTATTCACACCGTCACTTGTAATTCATTTTTCACTGAAATTAACCAACAACATCAAGTTGTCTTCAAGAAGTCAGATAAGCAAGATAGAAGTCAGGTTAGGTTGGAGACAAAAAGGTCAAAGCTGCCAACATAAAAAAAGATAAATAACTAGGGTGTAATAGGAATTTTTGTTTATGTACAGATATATATATATATATATATTCAAATTTTATACGTATTTTATTTATTTTCTAATAAATGTATTTTTCTATTGTTCAATAAAGTTCTTAAACAAATAACTGATTTTTCCCCAGTTCCTCAAATATTAAAAAATAACGGCGCGCTCATTTAATAATACTAGTACGCTAGTAAAAATTAATTATAAGTAGAACATATATTAGCTAAACTTGTATTTTTTTTATTTATACAACTTAACATAAAAATACATGTAATACATTAATACATTATGAACATTTTTATAAATATTATTCGTCTTTAAATTGGACACTTACATAACAATTTACATTTCTTGTAATGTAATTTCGAACCTATCTATCATATCTTAATTCTTAAATATAAATCAAATTCATACGAATAAATAGATAAATTATACGACGATTTATCGATAAATAATATCCGTTTTGTTAAAAAATATATGACAATTGTCAAAGTAATATTTATACATTAATTTATTCAGCTCAAACATAATCAGTTAATTAACTAAAAATAGATTAAACTTTTTCGATAAACCTTCGTATAAAATTAAAATCGCACTGGAAAACTTTTTAAATTTAACTTAGATTTATCAACAATTGTTTTTACAATTTTGAAATGGCAAGATTTTTTTTTTCTAAGTTAAGACTGCAAACCGAAATATATGTTAATTTTCTAAAATTCTTTTACAAAATTTGTATATTACAAAGCTGAACTGGAACAGAATTATTATTTATTTAGGCACAGTTTTTTTTTTTTTGCAAAATTCACAGTCGTTTTTGAAATATTCGTTATTCTATTTTTATTTTTACGGCATACCGTGATAGACTTTTTCAAATATTTTTTTTGTTAATTAATACAAGTTAATAGACACAAGTTTTCATGTTTTGCTAATAGTCAAGTGTTTATTATAAAAAAAAAGAATAGTATAATGTATATCAAGTGTAATATTATATCACATTGTGTGAACGTGGTTTGTAAATTTGTTCCTTTATTCATTTTAGTTACTTTTTTTGGATAGAACTTACTTGACAAATCTGTCCTTGAAATAGGTATATTTAAATTATAAAAAAGGTTTATACATCAAAATGCATTTTTTATTTATATTTTATGTGTTGTAATTGCATTTGCTGCAATAGAATTATTAAATATGTCGAATAAACTTATAGAAATTGATGGTTCTCTCTTAGAAGGAGTAAGTATTTATATTATAGTAATATTATAAATAATAAGGCGTTTTTTTGTTAATAAAAATTGCTGTTTTGTCTACTTTTTTTAATAAAAATATTTGCCCGTGAAATCGAACCGTCTTCTTTCCCAGCAAATGGGGAGCAGTTATTGAATGATCATATACCATTAAAAAAAAACCTAAATATATTTTGTTATTTTTAAGGGTGGACAAATTTTACGCATGTCTTTAACATTAAGTGCGTTATGCGGTGTTCCCGTACGAGTTTATAATATTCGTGCTGGTCGAACCAAACCTGGATTAATGCCACAACACTTAAAAGGTTTGTTTTCTTTTAAATAAAATATAAAAGCATTTCTATTAAGTTAAAATTGTATTAAATATAGGTTTTAAGTTATTGGCTGAAATGACTACGGCGGATACGAAAAACGCTGAAATTGGTTCTAGTGAAATAGAATTTTGGCCGCAACAAATATCTGGCGGTTATTTTACGGCTGATACAGGAACAGCGGGAAGTGTTGGACTTTTATTACAAGTTGCACTACCTTGTGCGTATTTTTCGAATACGAAAACTACGCTAAAGTTAAAGGGAGGCACAAATGCTGAAATGGCACCACAAATCGATTATACCACCGAAGTATTTCGTCCGATTTTGGAAAAATTTAATGCTACTTTCGATTTTGATTTAGTACGACGTGGCTATTATCCGAAAGGTGGCGGTGAAGTTTTAATACATGTTAATCCAGTTACATCACTAAATCCTATAAATTTAATTGATCCGGGCGAAATTAAATCAATCCATGGATGGAGTTTTGTAGCAGGAACTTTGCCCATACATGTTGCCCATAAAATGGCAGATTCAGCAATACGACTAATTAAACAATCACTATCTAACATTAAAATCGATATTGAACGATATAAAGAAAATCCACAGATTACCATAGGCAATTGTTCAGGAATTATGTAAGTGTAGTCATTATAAATTTAATTTTATTACGCTTTTTTTATCAATCAATTAATCAATATATCTATTTATCAAGAACATTTCTATTCTATTTTTACAGAAAAAGACTTTACCGGCACATGATGTGATTGTGTGTATTTTTATTCTAGATTTTAGCAAAACTAAACCTGTTTGATTTTTGTTGAAATACAAAAATTTGAAAACACAATTTTTTTATAGTATATCGGTTTAATTTCAATAAACCAATTCGAGTAAAAAAAAAAGTTGTCATTTTTAGTAGAAAAAATTACATATTGTTTCAGCAAAACGATGGTAGATAAATTTTCTGTAAAAATAATATAATTTTGTAATTTTAAATGAAATAATTAATTTACTCATATTTACCGAAAAAGTAACGAAACTTACATAAAATATAAGTATTTTATATTTTCATATCTTTATTATTTTGGAATATTTCAGCTTAGTTGCGGAAACAACAACCGGTTGCATTTTAGGTGGTTCGGCGCTAGGTAAAAGAGATAAAAATGCAGAAAGTTCTGGCGCTGATGCAGCGAAAGAATTACTAGATAGTATCGGAGATGGTGCGTGTGTTGATCGCTATAGTCAAGATCAAATTATTGTCTTTATGGCACTAGCTAAAGGTGTATCACAGGTGCGAATTGGTCAAATTACAAAACATACAGAAACTGCTATATATGTTGCAGAAAAATTAACCAAAGTAAGTTGATATTTTGAACGGGAAAAACAACTTTTGCAATCTGGTGATTAAAAACAAATTGATTTGAAAAATCCTTTAAAAAATCTTACTATAAGCTTCTAAAATTATTATAACATTGAAATTAAGTCGTCATCATGGAAACTTGCTACTCCAGGTCCTGTAACTCCTATATTTTTTTAGATTTTTGTCAAATTTTCTACGTAAATTCATTTTACATTTTATCTACTACCTCGTTAACACCAATTATATATCATGGACACTATCTTCATGAATATAATAGAGAGATTTGTGCACTAGGTGGTAGATAAACTGTAAAATGTATTTACGTAGAATTTTTGACTAAAATCTAAAAAAAATATAGAGTTGCAGGACCTCTAGAGTAACAAGTTTCCGTTAAATATTACACGTATAAAATTATATTTATATTTATAAGTGCATAAAAATAATTATTAAACTCTTATTTTCGAAAATCATAAAAAAAAATCACCAACAGCCCATCCCTGAATAAAAGTAATTCAAGTAGTTTTTATTGATGTAGTATTTTTAAAAATCATTAAATTAACTTTAATTATTTGTAAACAATTACATATAAGATTTTAAATTATATATATTTCTTATTTTAGGCAAAATTCGAAATAGTAAATGATGGTTCGTCATCATTAATAAAATGTGAAGGAATTGGATTATTAAATAAACAATTAAATGATACTTGAATTTGTCAGTGATTATTAAGAAAATATTTATGCATGCATATTATTATTAGGCTAATAAAAACTTTTTCAATAAAAATGATTGCGTTTTATTACAAAATGTGCCTATTTGTCCGTATTAGACTAGGTTATGCCTGGCTTGTCTCGATCAGCTGTTTTTGGGATAGTAATGTTCCTTTATTTAATATAGATTGAAATTTTTTATGAAAAATATACATTTTCATACATAACCATTTGTATAAATTATAAATAATCTTTTGTTTTCGTCGAAAATATATAATGTGATTGAATTAATTATACATAAAATTTACATAAAAATAAATTAAAAAAAAAAAAACATTTAAAATATAACAGAACTTTGACTCATTAATTTATTATAAATTTTGCAAGTTTTTTTTTTTTACTTTATATGCAAATATATTAATGTTTTAATTTTTGTTTATAATATATAATGAGTATTTTCTACAAATTTTACAAAATTGCATTAATTAACAGTATTTTTAATTATCTTGAAGTTCTGGATCCTGTATTTATTATTTAAAATATATATTTTGGCGAGCAGAAGGATCAATAAAACAATATTTTCTTAATTATGATTAATTTTAAACATAATTTATTGTTATAAAATAAATTATGTTTAAATATAATCATAATTAAGAAAATATTGTTTCATTGATCCTTCTGCTCGCCAAAATATATATTTTAAAGTATTTTTAATTGATAAACGACTATATTAATAAAACAGACGTTAAATAAAATATTCACCAGTCAAATAAATATTAAAGAACTTTGTAAAATTATTGCTAAGCTACTTATAACTTTATTGTATCATTATCATTAAAATGTATTTGTTATTTAACAAATATTTAATAATATTTTTTTTAATATTTTACTTAAAAAAGATTGTTTAACTTCATACGGACATAATTTTGCAAAATATTTATTAAATATATAAATCATAGAATAAGTAATATATATATATACATAATAATAATAATATAAATAATACATTTATAAATACACATTAGTACAATCTTGTAAAACCGATTAAGTTAATTTTATTTTAATAAAATTAAAGTATTTACCTGATTAATTCAATTATATTAATTTATTTATTTAACTATTGAATGAACATGTAAAAAATCTTTCAGAACTCATTATATTAAAATAAAATTGTTTTAGGTTTAAGTTCTGTATTAATATTTATTAATAATCGACGTTTCGACGAACTCAAAATACTACAATCTAGACATATTACAAATAAAGTATTTTTTTCTAAATATGCAATATTTATTATAAGTTTATTTCCTAATTTTTGTGATTATCATAGAATAGAATAGGCATCCGACACGAAGCGATCAACTAACATTAGAGAAACACGACTATTGAAAAAGATCTTGAGAACCAACTTAAATTACTGTAAAATAATAAAATAAATATCAAACTTACCTTATAAACATATAAATAATCAATAATACATTGTTTTTTTATTCTATAACATTTTAGGTTAAAATAAACACAAAGATGCTGGGTTGCTGGCATAATGGGGGTCAGGGGCATGACAATAGCATTACATTTTTAATATCACTTTAAATAACGTGGTGCCATCTGTAGTCGTACAAATTAAATTTTAAAAAATATACATATTTCAATAGATTGCTTTGAAAAAAATGAATGTTTTTTTCTCGCTAAAATATTGAATTTCGCGACGAATTGTCAAAATCAAATAAGTATGAAGATAATGTAAAATTTTGGTCAATCTGTTCAATTCATTTGATAATTGTATGTATATTTTAAAATGCTAAATTTTATAGTTAATTTATATATTTATTTGATCTATTTATGTTATCTGTATTACGATGTATCATTTATTTTTGGGCAATATATTTTGTAATAAATATTAATTATGTTTTTTTTTTCTATTTTATCATTATATATATATATATATATATATATATATATATATATATATATATATATATATATATATATATATATTATAACTAAATATAAGCTACTAGGATCCAAATTCTGCGTTAAAAATTTAGTTCATTTGTGCGACTAGAGATGGGTCTGATGGGTTATATTCTATCCTTGTCTAGCAATATAGTAAATGACAAAATACACGGTATTGTCGCTTCTTCTTTTAGTATATTTACTATTTCTATGATGGGGGTGGAAGGATGAAGGTTTGGAGCGCTTTCGTCGCTTGTCCTTGTAAACTGTCAGTTGCATTATATAAAAAAACCGCTAGATGGCATTACAATCGTATAGGTTACAATATTCAAATAAATTTTTTAATATAATAATACAAAAATATTCTAAATTCGTTAAAATAAATAAATTAATATTTAATTGATTATTAAATAAAGTAAAAAAGTACAAATAAATGGTACGACAACGTAAACTATTTTTGAAAGGTAAATCTTAGTAATCGTAGAAAAACGTAATTTATTAAATAACAAAAAAGGTGCATGCTCATTTTCTGTTACCAAGGTAACAGAATCAATAATATTGTTTACGAATTTTCAAAAATTGAATGCCAGAAATATAAGTGTATCCTTACAGATTTTCTAATAGGCTTGCATATAAATTATTGAATATTTAGTAAGTTTAATTTGATCAGCCTTTACTTTGTGATACATATTGCGTAATAAGATAAAATATTTATTAAAAATTAGTTGCTGCAGTTTCAACCGTTAGGTCATCTTCATGTTTATATATATCAGTAAATATTTTGTCACTCATTCATTTAGTCTGAAGATGATCTAACGATTGAAACTGCAGTAACTAATTTTTAATAAATATTGCGATATTATACAAAGTAATTACCTTTAATTACTTTTATCATATTGTGTAAATATTTATTTTAATTAGTTTTTGTTCGTTTAGCTAAGATGTCGTTGATAAATTTCCGAAATATGATGAAACTTAGTTCTCCTGTTGGTAGAATATATTTAATGCAGGCTAGACGTGGTGTCCCAAGTTTTAATCCCAACGAAATTATTGGATGCCGCGAAATTGTTGGACATGGTTCAAATAGCGAATGCTATTATCTGGATCATCCAGCTTTTCCATTTCCAGCTATACGCTTTAAGGAAACGACGCAGGAAATTCTGGTAATTTTTATTTATTTACAAAAAAATATAATACATAAGGGTCCATTCTTCTTTGAAGGGGTTAAAAAACGCGTGATTTTTACGAATATTTTTTGAGAAAACTAATAGAGCAATCAACGTAAATCCTTTTTTATAATATTAATCGACTTATAAATTATGTTTTGTGAATTTTTCAATATTGTCGAAAAATATTAACCTTTCCCCCCGCACAGCTAAAGTTGTCAGGTCTCACAGGAGGTGTCTCAGAAATGCACATCTTATCGGAAATTAAAAAAATCAAACAATTTTCTTAATCTATAAGATATTGCGCTCGGAGTAGTAGGACAATTTTTTAAAATTCGAAAAAATAACAAAATGGTGAACTTTTGAAAAAAAAGTTTATTTTTGTCGTGTTTTTTACTTTTTTTTTGCAATAACTATTAAACAAATTAAAATAAAAAACAAATAGCTTATTAATCCGAGCGGACATGACCGACGAGTAATTCAGCCAAATTTTATAACGATATCTCTATTGGTGCGCCCGCAATCCATCCCGCAGAAAAATGCGTTTAAAGATAAAAGTATGAACTTTATCAAATTAAATTTTTTCAATGAAATGGCTCATAACTTTTCTTCCCTTTGAGTTAGCAATTTGGGATTTTGATATGTTATTTTAGACACTTATAGCTTCAAAAAAAAAAAAAAAATGCAAAAAATCGATTTTTGAAGACGTCAAAGGAGAATAAACCCATAAGTTAAATTATCAAACCAGTCAGTTGACAATTATCGTTTGTATACTATATAAATTATATTTTTAATAAAATTTTTAGTGTTTCAAAGAGAAAGAAAAGGGCGACTGGCGTAATTTAACTCTTGATGAAAAAAAAGCTTTGTATAGAGCTTCATTCTGTCAAACGTATGCGGAAATGTTGGCACCAACAGGTAAAATATATAATTTATAAAAATTTATTTCGTCGGCGAGGGCAAAAAATTGAAGTTTCTGATCAGAATAGTTTTTACGCAAGCTGATATCGCATTTTTATGTGGTCATAAAAACACATTGGTCCGTATTCTCACCTCACTCTTTCGTGAAAAAGTGCTTTTATCATTAATTTCAAAATAATTTTGATCAAATATAAATAGTTTTTCTATTTTTGATCATTTTTTTTGCCCTGGCAGACGAAATAATTTTTTTTCGATACATTCTAATATATATATAAATTTAGTAATATTATTTTATCTATGAACAGGCCAATGGAAATCCCATGTTGGTATTGCTTTAATTTTGCTATCTCTTGGTGTTTGGTGGTATTTAATTATAAGAAAAATTAGTAAGTATTGTCTTTAATGATATTTTTATTTACAAATCAAAAATAGTTTTATTGTAAATTATGTATGTGGTGTAATTAGGATAAATCGGGGTGTAATTGATTAGTGTATGTTGAGTGGGAAATTGAAGAAAATTTTTGTTGTTGCACATGTTGCCGTGTTAGTCAGTTAAGATGGTTCAGTTATCTTGAGCGAACGTTTGGTTAAAAGAATTTATATGAATGATTTCGAAGGTATATGTTTGCCGGTGGTCGTCCGATAAGTAGTTGAAGTGGTATGATTGAGAGAGTGTAATAGGAATAGAAGAGCCATGCTATGACAGAGTGGTCAGTATGAATGTGGATGAAGCTAAAGTTGCTTGGTCTGGAGGAAACTGATTTAGGGATAGTTGCTACACTCTTTTTAGGTACATGGCGTGATTGTGTATGTATGTAAATTATTTTTACTTCCTATATTAAGATATTAATATTTAAGTAAAAATTTAAAGATACTACAAGCTCGGTTTTGGCTGTTTAGTTCATTTTATTTACTGGTCCTACGATAGATGTATTGTTTTAAAACTGGTATTAATTAAAACTGTGCTTGTAGTACTGGTCAATACATTTTATGTTTAATAGAATTTAGGTTGTTTATCACAGATTTAATAGTATGTAGTACTGAGAGAGAAATTGCAATAATGTTTCAATGTGTTTTAAATTTGCGACAGCCTACTATCCACTGCCACAAAGCTTTAGCGAGGAATCTCAAAGGGCTCAATTGAGACGTTTAATTGATTTGGAGATGAATCCAATACATGGGATTGCATCGAAATGGGATTATAAAAACAATAAATGGAAGTAATACAAATTATAACATATATTTGAACTGTAATTCATATATTATACCTAATAAACATAATTATTATCCTTATTTATATTTTTTTCTCTACTTTTATTTCATTTATGTATTATTCTTGATAGTTAATAGTTCGCTAGGAGGGCTGATCTTTTGTTTTATCGATCTGATCGATTAATCGAATAGATCAATCAAAAGAAGGGGCACGAATACTCGTAGAAATTTTTACAAATGCGCAGCTCAATGTTTCGTCAGTTTTCGTTGGCACTAGCGACGTAAAAGTTAGTTTTTTTTTTCATTCCACGACAATAATTTTGCGTTTTAATAATTAATTTATTAGGTACTTACTCAAATTATAATTCAATTTAAGGGGTATATACCTCTTTTGACCTAAATAAATCGCCTAACTTTATTAATTTTTCTCTGTATGACTGTATGACTAGCCCTTACCAATTAAACTTGGGGTGTTTTACTAATTAATAGCGAGGGGTCGTACGGGGTTGAGATTGAAATATGTTATAACAACATTAAGTGTTTCGTTATTTTTGCGAAATTTGCTGCCGTTTGCTAAATACTCACAATTTTAATCACAATTTAATCAATTATGGTCGTACTACAACATATCCAAAAATCAACCCCCTAAGACACCCCCTTATTAATCAAGCGCAAAACTGTTATAAAAAGTTAACAAATTTGTGTGTAAAAATTCAAAAATTAAAATTGCGAGTATTTCGCAAACGGCTGCAAATTTCGCAAAAATAACAAAACCTTCCCGAAACACCCAGTGTTGCTATAACATATTTCAATCCCAACCCCGTACGACCCCTCGCTATTAATTATTAATGTTTGCAAAAAAAAATCTTTAATCGCAAATATCTCGAAAACGGCTGGGAATTTCGCAAAAATAACAAAATTTTCCGCGTTTTACAAATACTAATCAATTATGATCGTACTACAACATATCCGAAAATCAACCCCCTAGGACACCCCCTTATTAATTAAGCCCAAAATTGTAATAAAAATATAAAAAGTTAACAAATTTGTGTGCCTCGCATCCCAAGTATAGAAATGACAAAGTGCTGTGATTGCCCAAAGGTTTTATAAACAAACACGTTTAAAAGTATTATTTAATTTTATTATATAGATAAACGTTACTTCTATACAACTATATGAACATTACGATATTAATAATTATTAGATAATTTTCATACAAATATTTAATTATAATGGGGAGAGGGGCCAGAGGGAAAGGGGCAGGTAGGTATACAAATATTATTGAAATTCCAAATTGTGCACTATGCATTTTTAACATCAGATAAATAGTGTTTTTTTTTTATATATAAATTGTTGTTATATACAATAATTCTACTCATATGATTTCAAAACGAAAACTAACTCAAATTCTGGAAGCATATTTTTACATATATAAATATACAAAAATTATGTTAATACGTTAAATTTTCTTATTCCTGTATTCACCATACAGTAATTAATTAAGTTTTATATAAAAATTGATATATTTCAAAATGGTATTTGCCAATTTTTTTTTAGTAAATACATATTTTTTTGTTGCACTAATTTTTTTTGTTTCCAATTAATATACAAGGTTTTTACGGTCTTATCGAGTCCAAAAAAAGATACAGAGAAGACCGTAAACAAGCCTGTAGATTGATGAATAAATGAATAAAAAGTGTGTTTTTTTGATTTTTCGTTTCATACAATTCATCTCATCAAATGAATTTATACAAATGAATTAAATTACAAATAAATAATTGTACATATTCGTAGCAGTTACTTACTTACCCGGATTTCCGAACGTGTTAAATTATAAATTAAAAATTAATGGATACACAAAAATGCACATTGAAAATTTAATTGCACCTACATTATGGAAAAGTTCGTTCGCCAAAATTAGATAAACAATTTTTTTTTAAAAAAATTTAGTGCAATTTCTGGATGTTTACGAACAAACCTAATTATTATTATAGTTCACAATAATAGCTAAATTGTTAATAAAATTTGACATTAGGAAAAAGCTAACTGCAATTTTAAAATAAACTATTAAATATTTACGGAAAATTATATTAACATACATGGATAGTAAATGAGAATAAAAAAGCGTTTTAAAATTGCAGCCAGAACAGTTATTTAAACATTTTCGTGTAGAAAACATTTTTGATTGTGTGTGCTCTGCAGCTAAGACATTAAAAATTTCTTCGGAACTAAATCTAAACATCGAAAAACATTGAAAGAGAAATATTACTATCGAATTCTTGGCACGAATAAATACATTGATTGGAAGAGAAACAATATTGCGCCGCGGCCAATCCTCTCCTGATTTTAACAAAATTATTTTGTTTCTTACATTTTTTTCATGAGTTACTGTTACTGTGACATATTTTGATTACTTCCAAAAGTTGCTGAAGCGTATGATTTGTATCATCAATCCGTTTAAATACACAATTAAATCAGTCAGTATTGATACATTATTGTTTACATTATTGTGCTGATTAATTTTGTATTTCTCCGATTGTTGATTTAGATATTTGATTGATTATGTTTGATTTGTTTTTGTGTGTGTGTGTGTGTGTCAGGTCGCGATTAATAAGCAGTTCGCTAGAATAATTAAAACTTGTATTTGTTAATAAAGAAACATTTGCAATCAGTCTTTAATAATCTAGTTTTATTCTCGGTAGAAATCCAAATTTTCTGCTGAAGATGGTGTAGCGTATGTTTTTGTTATCAAAGCCTAACAAGGCACATTCAAAATCAATTTTTTTGGTCAAAATCGATAAAATAGAAACCAGAGAAATGAAAAATCCGGATACGTCGAGATAAAACTTATGAACTAGTTGTTTTATTGATATATATATATATAACGATAATTGCTAAGTTATGGACCCACAATTGTTTTGAATAACTTGATTCATAATATGCGATGATTGTTTACATCACAAACTGCCGATAAGGGTGGGCACAACCCCCTTCATTACGTACGTCTGTTTTGTTGTAACCAGAAACTAGGCTAATCTAAGTTGCTAATATTTTTATTTCACTTTTTTCTTTCTTTTTTGTTCTAGATTCGCGTCTACTATATCTAAATTTCAAGGAGTTTGGTGTTATTAGTTTTGCATATGTGGACCCGTTTTACAATATGTTTTGAAACTGGGTTTGTAAAAATTAAATTTATAATGCAAAAATTATACATATTAACAAATTGTCTTTGTTTTTGTTTAAAATTTAAAATGTTTATAAAATATTTTGTGCAAAGTTTTGTACATATACGGAATAGTTTTCTTATTATAATTGTCATAATGTTTACACTTATAATATTTGAAATTTGTGAAGTTCCATTGTTTGAAAATGGTAAAAAAAAACTTGTTAGAAATATTCATAAACGTTTAATATTTCATTATATCCAAAGTACGATTATCGAAAAATTAGTAATGCGAATTGGAGATTATAATAAATATTTTTTTTACTTTAAACTTGTGTTTAGTTCTTTGTAAAATTATAATAATAAACAAACGTTCTTCACGTCAGAAAATTGTTTGAAATTTATTGCTATTGTAAAATAAATGAAATAAAACCGATTTAGATTATAGTTTTGTATTAATAGTCGACATTTCAACGAACTAAACGTATGTCTTCTTCTTCCTGATGAAATAAAATACTAATGACATTTACAGTAAATAAACAGAACATCGAAACAAGTTACTAGGCAATAAAATAAGTAACTAGATCATAAAATCAGTGATTGATGTTATCTTTTTCTTTGTAAATTTCTATTAATTTTCTTATTTAGTTACTTATTTAGTTATCTACTAATTTGTTTCTATGTTCTGTTTATTTTCTATAAATGTCATTTGTATAATTTTTTCTGATGAAAATGTACGTCGATTATTAATACATATTAATACATAACTATAATTTATAAAGCCGTTTTATTTTAATATGAGTTCCGATAGATTTTTTACTATGGTAAAATAAATTAATTTAACTATCTATTTCTATAAATAAATAAAGTAACAATTATGATGTATTAATAAAAACATTCTGTATACATACAAGTTATATTTGTTAGTAAGAGATAAAAATGTTAAAATTATTTTAAATTAATTATTTTTAAAACATTTTATTAGATAAAATACAGTAAATTTTATTTAAAAAAAAACGCAGTAAAATAAAATAGTATTTACGAAGTAGTATTTAAGAGATACGAAATAAAAATTGTGTTTTTTGTTTAAAAAAATTATCCTAAATGTAAAAATTCTTATTTATGCTATGACTAGTTACTCCTTTTTTTTGTTGCTTTTAAATTTTTGGAATCTGTAGACAAAACGAATATTAGATAAATAACAAATATGAAATAATCACAATAAAAAATTGTACTTATAATAATAAAAACGAAGAAATTACAAAATAAATAAATATTACCCTAAAAACACTGTCACAGCGTTTTACATTATATCACAAAATCAAGGGAACCGCGAAAGGACGGACATGTCATCCTTTCTCTTTATTTCATACTTTAGTGCACGTGTTCAAAAAAAAATTGTCCACTCCATATATATAACAACTAGCATCTTTAAATAAATTATTTGTTTATTTATTTTCTTTCGGAACGATGTAATTCTTGTTGTTATTTATTGTACAAATTTTTGTAATTTAATATACAGTAAAAAAATCTTTCGAAACTAATTATATAAAATAAAACGGCTTTAGGTTTAAGTTGTGTATTAATATTTATTAATATTCGACGTACTCAACATAGAAACAAGTAAAGGCAACAAATAAAGTAAATAGAACTTGTATTTTGTTAGCTAGTAACTTATTTCTATGTTCTGTTTATTTACTGTAAATGTCATTTGTATCAGTTATCTCTTTTTCTTGATGAAGACGAACGTTGAGTACGTGGATTATTAATAGATATTAATACAAAATTTAAACCTAAAGCCATTTTATTTTATATAATATTAATTAATTGGTTTTATTAAAATATATTTTTTACAATAAATATAGAAAGATTTCATTTTCAATTTGGTTTTGGTGTTTTTTGTTTTGTTAACAAACTGTCAAATAAAAAAATAACCATTTGTATGAATAAAAGATATTATTTTCAAAAAAACTTCACGACTTACTCAGTTTTGAAAGTAAAATCTCTTATTTAGATTGTTATATTAATTTCACTAAAACACTTATGAAGTTTGACATTGACATATTATATTTTAATTGATATAGCAAAAAAGTTTGAACAGTAATATTTTTGAATCTAATTTATGAAAAATTTAACTTGGTTTTTATGATATTGAAGATTTCAACAATAATTACATCGACAATAAGTAAAATTGTGAACGGTACGGATTTGAAATATTAGCAACTTTGTAACTAATATCAGTGGACAATTTTGGACAAATATTTTGGTTGTATTACTCTTTACAAAACGTGAAGGTTTTCGCACGATTTGGACTTGGAGTCGCGTGCCCACACCTTGCCGAGAAGTCCGCGGACTTTGAGACTGGCCGATGTGCGTGAGCCGCGATATTTCTTCGGTGAATTTTGCGCACTGCCCGTCGGCGTTTCCTGACCGCCGGATGCCGGCGATTTATTCCGTACGTTCTTGCGTGAATTGCTTCGTTTACGGAATATGTCACGTGTGCGTTCCGGATTCTCTAACTTTAAACGGATCTGCGTCAATAATCCGACGAGCAGTTCGTCTACGTTGTGATTTATTCCGACAGATGTCTCTATGTATTTACAATCGTACGAGGTAGCCATGGATTTGCCCTCTGCAACACAATTAAATCGGATTATTTATTTAAATAACAACCAAATTGAAAAGTATAACATAATTTCGGGCATCAGATACAATTTGTTTACTGTAAATGTTATTTGTATCAAAATAAAACTTCTGTAATAATATTTATTAATTACAGTAAATAAACAGAACATAGAAACAAGTTACTAGGTAACAAAATAAGTAACTAGATCATAAAATTTATAGATTTTTATTGAATGGAAGCCAAATTTTATTACTGAAATCAGTTACTAGTGATTGATGTTATCTTTTTCTTTATAAATTTCTATTGCTTCTCTTATCAATCTGCTGTTAATATTGTTGTATTGTTATTTTAATATAATGACTTTTGAAAGATTTTTTACTATCATGTGTGTCATTTATATTAATAAATATTAATACAGAACTATAACCTAAAGCCGTTTTATTTTAATATAATGAGTCCTGAAAGAATTTTTACTATGTTTTATTCAATTAGTGTTAAGATTAATAAAATAGTCAGTAATATGCCTTTCTATCTATTTGAAAGTCTTGTATTCATGATGTTAATTTTTTTTTGTAACTTTGAAGTTCGACTGGTATAGCTAAAAACAAAGCTATTATTTTAAAATTACGATAAATGATTTTTGATGAAAATAATGAGAGAGCAACCGTTGTATTGTTTCAAAAGTTCGTATAATAAAGCGTAATTAAAAAAAGGGTAAATAATTAACGACATCATTATTATTATCTCTTCTTTGTTCGTCTTATCTCAGGCGAAAGATAAATGAGAATTGAGCCAAAGATAACCAATTTTCAAAACCATAAAATATAAAATTTGTGTCCTCGTTTCGAAATGCCATCGTGTTTTATCATTTAACTCAAATTTATTACTTCTAATATAAATATATAATATACCGGGTGTTTAAAATAATGCACCTGGACTAATTAAATTAAACTGAAATGTTAAAAAAATCGAGTTTGTTCTGTATTAACTTTTTAGTTTGATGAGAAAAAAAAAACCTTATTACCATCATTGCATACGCACAAATACATAATAAATTTATTTGTTTATTCATTTTGTTACTACTGTTTATCTACACTGTAAAAAATAGTGATATTACAGACAAAAAATAGTAAAATTTAACTATAAAAAAATCTGTAATTTTATTTTACCAAAAATATTCTTTATTTCTACCACTAAATTCTGTAAATTTTATATAATTCATAATAATCACATAAATGTATGTATGTTAAATTATTTACTTTCTGCAAATTGCATCACATACTTAATATAGAATTACGTATTGATGGTATAACTTCTTAAATTATGTAAAATTACAAATTGCATATTAATAATTGTAATAATTCATCAAAATAATGAGACTTAGTACATATTTTGTGCAATAATACTAATAAAATATTTTAAGTATAATTTATTCATTTCAAAATACATCCTTTATGTACAAAGTAAATTAAGCAAATTAAGCAAATTTTACCTATTTGTGGAAAATTCCTGTCATCAAATTTACTGAAGTTCTGTTTTACTAAAAGAAAATTTACTAAAAATCTTTAATATTACATACATATGTACTTTTCCACCCCGTTAGTAATAGCATACTACATAATGTTTGTAATAGTTCTGATATTATATATTTTTAAACAATTATTATTACAGCAGTTGAGCAATTATTGCATAATTTCTTTTTAGAGTGTAATAAAAAATGTATTATTGACTTATGTTTATATATACGCATATTAACTGTAATATAAAATTTTGTAATATTAATTTATTTCTTGAATGTCAGCGATAAAAATTTTAAATGAAATTTGTGAATAGAGAATAAAGTAAAAAATTAATTTCAACTGAAATTGAATTTGAATCAAACAAAATGAATTCATTTGGACACTGAAATTTATTTAAAACCTGGCATAATCAAAGTAGAAAGACGAAAAAGAAGAAGTACAAGCTTTTCAAATTGCAAGGTAAGGCAATTACCGAAGAAAATAAAAAAGAAATTCATTGTTATAGGGTTTTCTCGTTTATGTAAAACGATATAGCGGGTTCAGTGACTGTTGGACTTTCTTTGCAAATCAGATATATATATATATATATATATATATATATATATATATATATATATATATATATAACTGCGTTTTGTTAAAGAAATTCCATTTTAACAAATGTTTCTTATTTTTCCATAATTAATAATAATAATAACAATAATCATTTATTGTTTTACAGAGGACTAATTACAAGGTATAGATATAAATATTGACAAAAAAATAATAAAGTAAATATAATTTATGCAAACAATAATCATTCATGTAACAAAAAAAAAATATTAGCTAACGCTGAGAAAGGAATGAGAAATATATTATTTTAATATAAGTTTCGAAAGTTTTTTTTACTGTGTTAAAAAGAGATATTAAAAATATACAACAATAATCAGTAAAAATTAATAAATAAAGTTTAAATCACAAGTGACGAAAAATGGTGGAGGTGCCTGTAATAATAAACTATACGTTAAATACATTATAAAAAAATAAGTTAATTAATTTTTACATAAGTATAGAAAATTTTAGGTATACTGTAAAAAGTTTTGTAATTTTACATACATTTTTACTACTTTGACTGCAAGGAAAAGTAGTATAGCGTTTGGTACGGTGTCTGTAACATTTTCAAAAAAAAAAAAAAATTGTATAGAAATCCTTTATATAGCCTATAGATGACGAATCTGAACTTAGTTTATGTGGGTGTATGTGTGTGCGTCGTCAGCTCGCTCGCTCGCTCGCTCACTCGCTCGGTCGTAAGTCAAAATTTTGTGGCCGCAACTCCTCCTAGACGGTTCAACCGATTTTAATGAAATTTTCAGGATAAATTTGTCTAGTGCCCAAGATGGTCATGTGGTTTTGGTTTTTTCCAGTAATGCCAACTTTCCGAGAAAAAAATTACTAAAGTTTTTAAAAATTCATTGTGGCTATATTATTTATCCGATTTTGATCAAATTTTCAGGAAAGATTTCCCTAATGCTCCCATTAATTACATAATTTTATTAATATTCAGTGTTGCCAACTTTCCGAGAAAAAAATTACTAAAATTTTAAAAATTTTATTATGGCCATGTTATTCAACCGATTTTACTCAAATTTTCACAAAAGATTTTCCTAGTATTCATATAATTTATGTAATTTTAACAAAATACAGTGTTGCCAACTTTCGGAGAAAAAAATTAGTAAAATTTTTAAAAATTTATTATGACCATTTTATTTAACCGATTTTAATCAAATTTTCATAAAAGCTTTTCCTAGTGCCTAAATAAATTATGCAATTTTAACAAAATACAGTGTTGCCAACTTATCGAGAAAAAATCACAAAATTTTTAAAAAAATCATTGTGGCTACATTATTTATTCGATTTTGATCAAATTTTCAGAAAAGTATCTCCTAGTGCCCACATAAATTATAATATTATTAAAATACAGTGTTGCCAACTTTTCGAGAAATGTCAAAGTAGTCTATATATGGGTTTCCCCATATACTTCTAATCTTGTTAAAGTAAAAATTACTATAAAATTATATGTATAGTGACTTTACTTCATTAAGGGGGAAAATACATGCAACTATCTAAAAAATCGAGATTTGTCAAAATTTTTTTTTGGGAAACAAAACCGTGTACAATATGGTTTTTTTTTTCATTTTATTACACGTACATTCATCTTCACTGACGATTTTTTTGATGTGTGTCCGACCTCTGGGTGACCTTTAAACCTAAAATTACATAATAATCCAGGGCTTCTTTCTTACCCATAAATTTTAAAATTATAGAAAAACTTTTTACAGTGTATTCTATTTGTATGATTAAAGAAAAATTCGCATCTCAAACGTAATTTCAAAGTAAAGCACTGCGCGCAAAATTTTTAAAAAATAATATTGAAAATATGAAATATTATTAGATGAAATGAAATTAGATTTAGCAAAGAATCAGTTGAATCAGCCGCGCTGGTGTTGAGATTTCTGCAAAAACATTTCGCAAAATGTCGCATATATTTACTGAAACATAAACGAAACAGCTGACTTTTGGCTTTCACAAAGATCTCTTTTATAAAATAACCGACTTTAAATATACCTATATTGCTTTTAGAACATTCTTTAAAGCAATTATCATTTATTTTATTTTACATAGAAAAAGAAAAAAAATATTTTCGTACATCTTTACTGTTTATAATGATTTTAAACATTTAAAAACAATATAATATTTTATATTAAAAAAATTCGTAAAATTTAAAAAATGGAAAAATATTCATTTACGGAAATATAATATTATAAATAAATATCTAATGTAGTAAAATAATCGTTCAAAACTCATTATATTAAAATAAAATGGCTTTGGGTTTTAGTTCTGTATTAATGTTTATTAATAATCAACGTTTCGACGAACTAAACGTTCATCTTCATCAGGGAAAAAGATAAAAATGACTTTTATAGTAAATAAACAGAACATAGAAACAAGTTACTATAGTAACTTTACTCTTGAGTAAAATTGATATTTTTTGACAAACCTCGTATACGGCTTAAAGAAATTGATATCTGATGGTTGCATTTTAAGTTTTGGACCATGCACAACTTTTTATCAAGAATAAATTTTTTCACAAAACCAATAATAAAAAAGTTTTCCATATGGTTCCAACTTCAGTAGACACACTGTATATATTGCAGTAAAATTAATTACAATAACAAGAAACAATTTGATTTTAATTTCCGATTGTAATAAATTGGAATCGTTGATTGAAAAACTGAAATCAGTTTTCAAATATCTTTATATTAACACCAACAATACATGCATGTATTGCTGAATATTCTATTCAGCAGGGGAGACAATAAACTTATTAAAAAAGCATTGCATATTACAATGCAGGCAAGTATGCGTTTTTCAACAAAAAAAAAAGACTCCTACAAGAGTGCAGAACAGTATCAGTACAACGACCTTTAACCCAGTGAATTTGAATCAATGACGGAACAGACACAAGACCCTTAAACGTTGACTATACACCCTAGGCAGCCACGCAGCGAACATTTTCAACCTAAGAACGCAGGCAGCGTTAACGCAACGTATAAACGTAGTGGCGTGGCCGTTCGAAAATAAATTCACTCATTTCGAGAGATAATAGCGTAAAGCCTGGCGTTGTTGAGAGTTAAACGACCGGCCATAACTGTCTTATCCCGGTAATTTCTTGTCTCTTGATGGAACTTTTAAAATTGTCCGAGCAACTAGGAAGGCAGGCCCACCTAAATGAAAATTTTTCGATAGTCATAACATTTAAGATAAAAATTTACTCTCTCGACAAATTACTTTTAACGATAAAAATATTTTTGATGCTGAAAAAGATATTTTACCTATAAACCACTGAAATATAGTAATAACTGGAATGTGCACTGCCTATGTGTTCTAGTAGCGCCAATGCGAGCCGAGAGAGATAGGAGATACGGGGGATCTCTATCACTGTCTTACACTTCTGCGCATTTGAAATTCAAATGCGATTTCTTGCGGTAAAAATGCGACAATCTTATGTTGTTGCATATTAAATTGTAGCTAAATGCATCGGCTAAACGATACGTAATGAGATTTTATTGGGGAATTCCTCTATAAAAAGTATTTTTATCATTTTTGATATATTAATTTGACATATAGCAGTGAGATTCTTTTTTTTCATAGCTATCTAAGTTATCATGTAGTAGCAATGCTACGCCATTAGAAAGACAAAGACGCGAATCCCCGTATATCGCTATCTCTCTCGGCTCGCATTTGAGCGGCCAGTGCGCGTTCCAGATATTACTATATTTCAGTGCAATTTTCATGTACTAAAGGAGGCATTTTTTGCCTTAAAACGCCTTAGTAAAAGTCGTCTCATAAGCAAGATAATAATTCTTTTAGTTTTTATATTAAACGATTAATTTGTTTTAAACTATAGTAATCTACTACTTAATCAGCATTGTCCACTACAAAAGATGTTCGAAGTTATCACCATGTTGTTGTAAATCAGCAATCATATCGACTAAATCGAAAATTCGAAAATACTGTAATAATTACCGCTAAAATAGACAAATTCAGAAGGTGGACAGTGAATTTGTCCATTGGCTTCCATTAAATAAAAATTTTATGATCTAGTTACTTATTTTGTTACGCCTAATAACTTGCTTCTATGTTCTGTTATTTACTGTAAATATCATTTGTATCTTTTTTCCTAATGAAGATTTACGTAGAGTACGTCAAATATTAATAAATATTAATACAGAACTACAACTTAATATAAAGCCGTTTTATTTAACGAGTTCTGAAAGATTTATTTACTATTTTAAATATTAATTTTAGTTTAACAAAAGTTTTTTTTTTCATTAATTTTTTAGTATCAACACAGCTGTGTTTTATGTTAATTCAAAGTTAAAAACCATAAACTTAATAAATTTAAAGTTTTAAAAGCTTTTTCAATTTATTAAACTTTTTTATTAAAAACTTTTTTTTAAAAAAAAAAAAACATAAAACATAAACATTTTGTAAAGTTTTTTATTTTTAAATTTAAGAAAATATAGAAATAAATCAATTTTTTACATTTAATTTTTTTGTAAAATTAGATCAATTTTTATAACTGAAGTGAAATATACTGTATTTTATTAAAATACGGCTTTAGGTTTAAGTTCTGTATTAATATTTATTAATAAGCGACAAACTCTATGTACTCAGTGTACTTCTTCATCACGAAAAATGATACAAATGACATTTACAGTAAATAACACAACATAGAAACAATAATAATAATATTTTCTGAAATATTTTTTTGGCATCTGGGATCTTTAAAGAATTAACTCCTTTATCACAATTTGATTTATATTTTAATGATGGTCTAATTTATGACCGAAACGTCTCATTAAAATATAAATCAAATTGTGATAAAGGAGTTCATTCTTTAAAGATCCCAGATGCCAAAATAATATTTCAGAAAATAAATTTAATACCAGGATCAATCAAAATTTAATAATATAAAATAATAATAATAGTATTATTTTAATAAAACGGTTTTAGGTTCTAGTTCTCTAATAATTTTTTTTCCTGATGAAATTGCACGTTCGGTTCGTCGAAACGTAGATTAATATTAATAAATTATTACAGAACTAGAACCCAAAGTCGTTTTATTCTAATATAATGAGTTCTGAAAGATTTTTTACTATATTAACAGTATTATTATTTTTTTGTACTGCTTTGTACTAATATATATTTAATATTGTAGTATTTAGTACTGTAAGCAAAGTTGGACTGGACCACCGGGGCACCAGGCTTTCCCCAGTGGACTAAAACTGATATATAAGTTTTGCAAAAATTTAACAATTAATTATACTAAAAACTTCAATTTGTGAAAAGAGTCATTTAAATAGATATAAATAAAGAATTATATTTAATTTTATATGTGTAATTTTTACAATTTTTCTGTAATGTTATTTCCATGTAAATTAAAATAAAAAATATATAAAAACATAACTTATTTGAATATTTTTGGAATGTATGCGATTTTCCCCGGGACTAATTTTTTAACCAGTCCAACTCTGACTGTAAGTAAATTAGAATGAGAAAACGTATTTAAACTATTTCTTTTAAAAGTATTTAGTATTTGAAATACTTTTGTTTCGTACTGAGTCCAGTTCTAGTAATACAAAATAAATATAAAACTAATTAAAATGTTTTTCCAATATAATAAACATAAATTTCAATCCACTTCATTTTCTTCTATCAATTTCCCTTTTTTTTTTTTAATTAAATAAGAAGTTCGTCCGGATATCATTAAAAACAGTAATAACCTAAATAATGTTCGGTTATAAAAGGAAAATGATCTAATAAATAAACCGGTAATTGATAAAATATTAATTATGCGCTCGCTATTTCCGGGGGTTTAAATCAATAGCTACCACACGTGCGGCTTGCCTAACTCCTGCTTGTTACATTGTTAATAGTTAACGATAGTTAGCCAGGATAAAATAGCCTTAAAACCCACCCCCTAATTAATAATAAGATGCTTGACATAATCTCCAAGGTGGAAAATTTGTCCAGCGCGCCAGATTTGGGCAGAGCCCGATGTTGTGGCAGAGTTTTTAAAAGTCCGTAGAGAATTTCAGGGTAAAAGGGTAGAAGGTTTAGCGCGTTACCTTGGTTGAATATTTATTAGGGCCCGAGAAAACAGATTCTTGACCGTAAGTTAATTTGCTTGCGGTTTGTGTAATGGGTTTGATTTCGACGAAAATTGCTACCAATTTTCTTTCTGTAGCGATTTTTCTTTTTTCGTTATTTTAAATACACTCTAAAAAAAATTATATAATTTTATCTACTATCTATTTTATCTAATTTTCTAGATATAATTACTCAACTGTTGTAATATCAGAACTATTACAAACATTATGTAATATGACATATTACCAACGGGATGGAAAAGTACATATGTATATAATATTACAGTTTTTAGCGCATTTTTGTTTTCAAAAATGAAGCTTAATAATACGCTTTGTCCGTTCGGTCAGTCGGTCGTTTGTTCGGCTCCAGAAAAACTTTTAAACCAGACATCGTAAAAAGTTCTAGTTTTTTGCATTCGTTCGGTGCTGTCGAGTTATTGGCGCATCGAATAATTTAAAAGCGCTCAGCCAATGCTAAATAAGTTAATTAATGATATTTTAAAAATACTGATTCGCCCGCCAAAAATGGGCTTAAGTCCCTCGATCAAAAGCACGAGGACTTTTTTAATTTTTTAAGTAAATTCACAGAAATTCAGTAAATTTGCTGTCAGGAATTTTCCATAAATTTGTTTAGTTTAGTTAGATGTATTTTAAAATTATTACAGATATTAATATGCAAGCTGTAATTTTACATACTAATTTAAGAAGTTATACCGACAATATGTAATTCTACATTAAGTATGTGATGCAATTTGCAGAAAGTAAGCAATTTTACATACTAATTACTTAATTTATGTGATTATTATAAATTATGTTAAAATTTACAGAATTTTGAGGTAGAAATATAGAATATTTATAGTAAATTGAAATTATAGATTTTTTATAGTAAAATTTTACTATTATTCTGTAATTTCGCTAGTTTTTACAGTGTATTAATTGCGTTTTTATGTTAAAAGTTGTAGTTTTTGATATTTTTTTTGATAAAATTCTAAATAATATTTAAGAATATATATATATATATATATATATATATATATATATATATATATATATATATATAAATAGGCATTTAAATATATGTCAATAAACGTCAAATAATAATAATAGATAACGTCAGATAATGAAGGTATATCGGTTCCTTTTGAGGTATACTATCGTCCCTAAAAGGATACAGAGAAGACCCGTAAACACCCTGTACATATAAAATCAAATAAAAACTTTGTAAAAAATTCTTACCTTCTGTGGATACAACTTTCGATCGCACCAGGTCAGCTTTGTTCGCAACTAAGATGACCGCTTTTGTACTAACTGTATCTGATGTCCACAAAGACTGTAGGATTCGTTCAGCAATCGTTAAACTAGAACGATCAGAACTCGCGTATACCACACAGTATGCGTGAAGATCATTGTATTTCGCTATGCAATTGTCAGGCTAAAAACAAAGAAATAGAAAACCGAATATTTATAATAATTTTTATTGGGTATTAATCATTTAAAGAAAACAAATATTTTAATCCATTAGGAAGTTATTGGAGTGGTATGATTGAAAAAGAGTGGCTTGCGTGAGTGAAAGTTTCCAACTGCAATAGAAATAGAAAAGTATGTATGGGTATATGGCGTGATTGTGTATGTATTGTTAATGTAATAAATCCACGGTTCCATGATAATCATTACCGTAAAGCAGTTATTTAGAAACAATTCTTAGAGATGGTAAAAATCTTTTGGAACTTATATTAAAATAAAACAGCTTTAGGTTAAAGTTTTGTATTAATAAAATAAAACTGCTTTAGGTTGGAGTTCTGTATTAATGACATTAAACGGCTTTAGGTTCTAGTTCTGTATTAATATTTATTAATATTTATTTGCTGATTATTAATAAAAATTAATACAGAACTGCAACTAAAGCCGTTTCATTTTAATATAATGAGTTCTGAAAGATTTTTAGTAAGTTTAAATTAACATGTTAAAAATAATAATTGAATAAATTTAATTAAAATAACTATTTATTTACAAAAGCAATTACGTATTTTATTTATTATATTACGTTTATTAAAAAATATAAAGACAAGTACAAAAAATAAGAAATAAATGAATATTTTATACGTTAATTAAAAGTTCACAAACGTTTTGCTTTTTAAATATTATTTTGCCTTTTTTTTTCTAAATTAAAACATTTATTTTTTTTCTTTTCAGAAAATATATAACTTTTTAATTAGGTCAGAGTTTAATCTTTTATAACAGTATAACTAAATTCAATGTGAAACTTCTTCATTTTATGCCAGTTTTTAATTATATTATAATAATAATACGTATTAAAAGTAAACGCAACAAAATAAGCTTAGCAATTTTCATAATGCAAAATTCTTAATACATATTTAGTTTCCCTAAATAAAAAGTTAACAAAACTATAATACGCAAAGTTCAACTTTTTAATTATTTACTTAATAAATTAATTTAATTAATTTTCTTTTACCATTTCTATAATTTTATAAATATAACACTAGTTTACTAATGAATAAAAACAAAATATAAAACTGTACCGAGTAATTCGAAAATCTGTTGATTTATTAAAATAAAATGGCTTTAGTTTGTAGTTCTGTATTAATATTTATTACTAATCGTTGTATTAAACGTACATCTTTATTATGAAAAAAGATACAAATGACATTTATCGTAAATAAATAGAACATGGGAACAAGTTATCATGGAATCAGTTACTAGTCACACTGATTGTTGTTATGCTTTTCTTTATAAATTGTTAATAAATTGTTGTTAATATTGATGATCAATAAATCAATCACAAATATCGATTCGTAAATTATTACCGTCTAAAGTGGCCTTTTAGTTAAAATTCTAGATAACATAACTAAAACTAAACATGTACAAAGGAAATAATAATAATCATAAAAAGTATTATTTAAAAATAAGATAAATTAAGATACATTAATTTTATCTTCAAGGTGAAATAAATAAATTGCGAATGTAGGCGGTAAATTTTGATAAATGTTAGGTTATCAAAATGGGGGATGTTATAGAGTTACTTACCGATAAATCGGAAACGGCATGATCGATAAACGTCAATTCGGACTCTTCTCCAGCTAGAAGGACCGATACAGATTTTTCGCCAGACTCATCATCTGTAACACAGGCAAAAAAACACATTTTTTATAAATGACATGTAATTTAGAATCAAGAAATACGGAATAACCAAAGATAAATTGGAAAAAATATAAACTGCTATTACATACATACATACACAATCACGCCATGTACCCAAAAGGGTGTGGCACAAACTCTTTTCATCATTCCGAAATCAGTCGCATCCAAACATTCCTATCCAAACAAGCAACTTTCGCTTCATCCACATTCATAATTCCTCTCATACATGCTCTTTTATTCCTACTACTTGAAAACTACTTGCTATTATTGTATATTATACGTATATTGCAAATTCAACATAGTAAAAAAAACATAGAACATAGAAAAAAGTTGCACGGTAACAAAATCAGTAACTAGATGATAAAATTCTATAAATTTTTAATTAATAGAAACCAAATTTTATTTAAATCAGTGCCTTTAGAGAAAAAGATAAGTTTAAGTTTTGTATTAATATTCATCTTTTTTCCAGATGAAGTCGTACGTTGAGTTCGTCGAAACGTTGATTATTAATAAATATTAATACAGAACTATAACTTATAGGACACCGTACCGATCACTATACCACTTTTTCCGTAAAATTAAAAAGCTTGCTAATAACATAAAAAGTTGAATCATAAGTAAAAATTATCACGTTTTCAATACTTTTGTAGAAAAACTTCTTATAATTATTTCACGTTCATTATAGTTATGGAAATTTTCAAAGAAAATGTTAAACATTTTTATTGTTCATTTAATAAGTTAATATAAGTAAATATTAGAAATGTAAAAAAATACATTTGCAAGTTAATAATGTAAATTTTAATTTTAAATCTTTATTTAGCTTTATTACCATAATACAAATAAAAATAAAACTGAAAATGTAGAAAAATAGTCACTATTTGTTGGAGTAGATAAAGCTCTGAATGTAGTAATTCGCAAGGGAAAGAGAGAGAGAGAGAGGTAAAGAGAAATAAGCAACGGAACAGGAAATAGCTTGGGTTTAGACGACGACGCTGGTGGTGAAAGGGTAAAGGGCGAATACCGGAAGAAGACAACGACGAATAGTATGTATGTCAGTGGCACTCAAAAATAAAACAGGACGCATCGCGTTGTTTATTTTTCTCTCTTTGCTCACCTATTTCGTAAATATTTTTGTCTTTTCTTTTTTTTTGGTTTACCTTTCAAGATTATTCTTATTGCGAAAAATTTTCAAGATTTTTTTACTTTTTATTAAGTATTTTCCTAGAACAGGAATGTGTGTTTTGCTCCAAGTAATATTTATTATTATTTTATTTTAAAACACATATATATATACCCAGAGATAAAACAACAACGAATTTACATACTTATTAAATGAAAAATGCAATGCATACTGTAAAAAGTTGTCATTTTACATAAAAAAAACCATATTAAAAAAATTACAAGAATTTCAGCAAAACGATAAATTTTAATATAATATAATCATAACGAAATATTAGTAACAGATCAGTTTCAAATTAGATACCACAAAAAAAGATGCATATTTAGTTAATATGTGTTATAGTGGCGACAAGATAAGAAAATAGGGACGTCATCAATTTTTGTCACTAGGCAAATAACGTCACTCACTACTATGTTTATATGAACTTCTCGCGTACAGCAGACAGGGGCATTAATAGCCCATTATTTTCCTTTTCTTGATCAAAATATGAAATTAAATTGCCAACTAATTGTTGACATCGCCTAGACCATCTTTTTGCCAAAATAAATTACAAAAATACACATTCAAAATATAATGTCAAATGAACTAATATAAACGTACTGTGACTTTTGACATTGAAAATCAATGCTGCCAAATATAGCAAAAATAAATAAGTTGATTTCGATAAAAAAAAAACAATAATATACCATATATTTGTATATGTTACATTTTAATTTGATTAAAATAACATACGTAAATAGTTTCAAGAAGATTTAGTTCATGTTGTTAAGTTTCATGTTGTTAAGTTTTATCACGTTATTATGACGTACCTATCTTTTTATCTTGTCTTATAAAAAGAATGTTATATTAATTACATGTATGCTACTGTAGCTCCTTGATGATGACATAATACATATCGAAAGTTTGGATAGTATTTCAATTGAGTCTTATTTGTCAAGAGCCCTAACAAATTGCTTTTAACCCACGAAAAACTTTTATCTTTAATTATTGTTATCCAGTCACAATATATATATATATATATATATATATATATATATATATATATATATATATATCGATAATATATAATAATT
Organism: Clivina fossor; assembly: GCA_963966155.1. Classification (NCBI taxonomy): domain Eukaryota; kingdom Metazoa; phylum Arthropoda; class Insecta; order Coleoptera; family Carabidae; genus Clivina; species Clivina fossor. Next base: position 2,675,432 of record OZ014571.1, on the reverse strand, counting down.
TGGTGGGAAAATAATCAAAAGGTTAGATGTTCAAATCAAACTCTTATTAAAGATTCAGTGTCGAGCTTTCGGACCTTCTTCTGGAGCTGAAATTTATTAATTAACTCAACACCAGTACAAATAACTTATTATAACTTACATGTTCTTTTAAGGTTTAATAAAATCTTTAATATATAGAATCTTTAATGAAAGTTTGATTCAAACATCTAACCTTTTTGACTACCTTTCCATCGAAATCCTTTATAATACATTCTAGTTGTGAATTTTCTATTCTATATTAATAACACAAAATATTTAACATTTCATAAAATAAATATTACTTAAAAGTGTTAATTTATTTTTGTTTTGCAACGATAAAACGACACATTTTATTATTGTCGTAGAAAGTAATAATTCCTCCTGAATACCCTACTGATAAAGTAAGTTAAAATTTATTTATTTAAGATTATTTGCAGCTGATTTAAGTTTTGCGTGTAATTTTTAATTGAATAGAAACTTTAAACTCCTTCAAGCTGAAAACAGTTTGAGAACTTCTCGAATAAATGAAACTTCGAAAAGCGAACAAGTTTAAGTCGTAGGAATCTCGAGTTCTCTGGAATAAATGATACCCCAATGCTCTTTTATAAAATACATTCACATATATATATATACATGCAAATATTTCTGCGTTTATATATATATATATATATATATATATATATATATATATATATATATATATATATATAGTCCGTAAGATATATTACTATCTACGTTCTACGTTTCATTTTTATGATTTCGCCGATTGTTAAATAAATATTAAGTCATGGACAATTTTTTAAAAACCAGAATAAATTATTATATTCATTTTAATGTTGAATATTTAATAAACGTAGTTAGATTGTTCTTTTTCTACATATATATATATATATTGTAAAATTGTTTTATGGGAAGATAGTCAAAGGTTAGGTGTTCTAAATCAACCTTTTTCAGTACATTTTTTTCAGAAAATTCAGAAACAAATACATTAATAAACCTTGAACAAATAAATGTTCATATTGTCATTGTGAAATTTAATATAATAATAATCAAAAATATTGAGATTTTATATTTTTCCCAAAATTTCACTCAGTCATTGAACCGTAGTTTAACCGTAGTCTACGGTTAAACTGGCCAGTCATTGATGCATAGCCTAACAAGCCGATTCAATGACTGAGTGACTTGTGAAATTTTGGGAAAAATATAAAATCTCAATATTTTTGAATATTATTACAAATACATTAATTGTACAGCAATCTTAATATTTGCGAATTGTACAAAACATTAAGTCGAAATATAATTTAAAATGAACAGATGATTTCTGTTCATAGAAACAATGTAATAATATTAGTAGATAAATATTAAAATAATTAAATAATAATAAATGATTTTTGTTTCGTTTGTTTAAAATTTGACTTTAGTATGTTCGAGAAAAAACACTTGAGTGTTTTTATTTTTCGACAATTCTTTATCGCTTAGAACTCATATCCTTTCTCTAGTCAATGGTCATATTCTAATTAAGTGGAAAACAGACGCGATTCAGCTGATATCGAATGAATTTGTGTAAAGTCTAGAAACCAGGCCTTCCCAATTGGGACTTTGGGCTGGGAATTCCTAGAAATCCAACCACCAATGCCGAACATATCTGATAGAGAAGACCGAGTATAATTACATTAGCGTGAGCTTATAGGTACCACTCTTGCGCAATTCAATTGTAAAAGGAGTATGCAATATGTTACCCATACACACATAGGTAATCTAATATGAATATGTGATTGAAAGGTGTATATGTGTAGTTAGTTCATGTAAAGTAGATACATATAACGTATACGTATATTACAGGATGTCTCTGTTCCGTAAAGTGATGAGTCATGTATAATAACTAGTTAGTGGAATATAGGTATGCAGGTGAGCTTGTGTATATTTATTATAATGTGACTAGGTATTTAATTTATGTAAAGTAATGGCTTGAATTACAAATTTGCAATCAACGCAAATTACTGAAAATCGAATTTGATGGGCGCCCCTGTTTATTTAACCCCGGATATATTTGCTTATAGAATGCGTTTTGTAATTTAATTTTAAACTTGATTAGGTAATATGCAAACATGTCCCAAAATTCACGAAAGAATTTTTCGTCATTTTTGCGGTATAGTGTTGCCAACGAAAAAACAAAAAAACAGCGTGAAAACGCATTACTCTTTATGTAAAATGTTGTTATTTTTCACTGTTAAAACCTAAGTAAAATTACATAAATTTAAAACATATATTTTACAGTGTACGTATATACCCGATAAATTAATTAGATTTAAAATTTGTATAAATATGGTTGTAAGTAATAAATATTGCAGCCAACTGTGATAGAAACAAAATCCGTATAAATCTAGAAAATCTAGATGAATTGAAACTGAAGACGCCCAACACACAGGGCGTTCCTTCAGTAGTCAATCGATAGCTCATTTCGGCCAGCTTAAATGGCAAACACAAAATTGAATTCCTATCGTTTAAAACTGTCAGTCAATTCGTCCACAACTCTCATTTCGCCGAAACGGTAGAGAAACTTACGAGTTCAAACTTACGTTAGCGGTTTTTTCTATTGACTCAGATTTGCGGATAGCTACATTTCATATAATGATATGAAAACATATATAAAATGTCATTTTTGGACGGATAAACAGATATACATACATATACAATCACGCCATGTACCTAAAAGGATGTGGCACAAACTCTTTTCATCATTCCGAAATCAGTCGCCTCCAAACATTCCTATCCAAACAAGCAACTTTCGCTTCATCCACATTCATAATTCCTCTCATACATGCTCTTTTATTCCTACTACTTGGAAACTTTCGCTCACGCAAAACACTCTCAATCATACTACTCCAACTACTCATCGGACGTCCACGCAAACATATACCATCAAAATTATTCAAATAAATCTTTTTAACCAGACGTTCATTAGACATTCGCTCAACATGTCCGAACCATCTTAACTGACTAACACCAACTTTTGACACAACATTTTTTTCAATTTCACACTCATCATACAATAATCGTATTTCGTACCCGATCTCTCCTATTTACACCACATACCCCACGTAAAAATCTCATTTCCACAGCAATCATTTTCCGTTTATGCTTTTGCAACCAAACCCAACATTCAAAAAGATATGAGTTGCAATTTTTATACGTATGTCTACGTATGCGTACGTAAATGTACATATAACATAGTAAAAATCTTTCCGGGTGTCTGGATAATTACAGCTCACCAATGCAACAACCAATTTGGTTGAAACTTTTTTAAATAATAGATCAAATAATATCTTGACGAAAAAACATGTATTAAATACGTTGCGCCTAGCGAGCAAATATCCAGAATAACTTTAACTGTACTGTACTACATAAAGCAGGAATATATTCCGAACATGCCAATTATAACTTTGTTCAAGACGCGGATGAAACTAGACAAGCATCAATAGCATAGACAGCGTTTTGTAGCAAGTAAATTAACGGAAAATCTATGTGCTACACAACGTCACTTGAAAGTTTGCTCGTTACATCTACTTCAATTCGCGCTCTATATGATTCTCCGATACCTATTTAAAACTATATACCTATATGATGCTTGTTTGTTTCATTTCGTTTTTTGTTTGCACGCGTATATGCATTGTATTGTTTGTTTAACAAACAGAGTTCATAAAAAAAATAACATTTGTAAATTATTTTTATATATATGACTACAAGCGTATTTTTAATAAAATATACGACATAAAGTATTCTATTTTCTTTATTTGTTTTAAATAAATTGAAATTATTTAAAGTAATAGAGCAAAATAGTATGAAATATAAATATCACTTATTGTAATGTTCAAGCTTTCACGGCCGGCCCGCGAATTTGAACAATTGTTTATCTAATTTTGTTATTTTTCATGAAAATTTACATTCACTAATTAATAGCTTAAATAATGAAGTTAGTCATAATAATATATTTGTATATGTATTTGTGTATTATTATATATTAACTGATTTGTAATTTTTTACATATATACTAGCTGGCCCGGCAAACGTTGTCTTGCCTTTATTTTAATGTGTATATTAAATTTTTTATGAATTTTTTTTGTATTACAAAAAAAATCAATTACATTTCTCATATTATAATTATTTTCAATTTATTTGGAATCAATTTCTTTCACACTTTTCTATATTTTTCCTGCCCCCCCCCCAGGGCCCTAGAATCCTTTGCGGGAGTGTACTCAACAACTTCCCAAAGTTACAAATTTATTTATTTATTTATTTATTTTTATTTTATTGAGTTTGGCTAAACGGAACCCCATTGATCAGCTATCGACCGGGGTTAAAAAATATAAAATACTATTAAAAAGTAGGGTTGGTGGTAGGAGGGTAAAAATTTAGGACTAAATGTATTTTTTAATGGCACATCACAAAAAAATAACCAAAAAAAAATTTGTCCGAAAAATAAAAAAATTTTTTTTAGGGTGAGCCACCCTTAACACTTACGGGTATAAAAATTAATTATAAACCTATTCTCATACCTACTGAATATACATATAAAATTTCATCAAAATCGGTCAAGCCGTTTCGGAGGACTATAAACACTAAAACTGTGACACAAGAATTTTATATATTAGATCTTGTCCTGTAATTGGTTGTATAACTGTTGGGTAATAAAGTCATTATTATTATTATTAATTTATAAAATTTTCTGTGCTGATATTCAAATTTCAGAAAAATTACATGTCATTTGTATCAATTTTCCTGATCATGATGTATGTAAAGTATGTCGAAACGTCGATTTTTTTATTAAAATTTATACAGAACTTAATCCTAAAGCCTTTTAATTTTAATATAATGAATTCTGAAAGATACATTCACTATATACATAATTGCTTACTGTCAATGATTGTTAAACAAAGAACTTTTTTAAATAATTCTAATTTTAAGGCAAAATGAGATAAAATGTCGCAAACTGTTATCAATATGAACGGATAATAATACCTGTATGGCATTATTGGCATTAAGGGTGTTTTCCTGCTATTGCCTGCCTGCCACAAATATGCTTGATTTTTCAGTCAATGCGCTCCTGTTACCCCGCCTGCTTCCCGCCTTTGATTTTGGGGAAGCAAACTCCGGGGGGTGTATCTGGATAGCCCCAAATACCGAACCGAGCTGTGTATATATGAGTGTTCCATTATGCATGAGCTGTCAACGTAAGCAATGAGGCGACAGGGACACACCGAACGTAACCCGAGAATTGACGGATTGTTATCGAAGGTGTAACTAACTTTGGTTAAATTTGGTTAGGTTAGGTTAGAATGTAAACGGTATTGTTATATATACTTTTGTAATGTGCTACAAAGGTATCGTAAAGCGGGGTCTTACGCGGCCAATCAGAAACGATAGTCTGACTGAAAAATCAGACTGTCATTCTTGACTTCAATCACTTATATCGATTTTGACACTTACACCTTCAATCAGAATGTCAATCTTTAATATACTTTATAGCCCGTATTCCCACCTCTTTTATTTATGAAAAAGTGCTTAATTTTTTTACCTTTACCTCTTATGAAGTATATTTTTCTATATCTAATATTATAAATTTCAAATAAACTGATTAAAATTGCTTATTAAGTAATTTTAAGTAAACGTCAAACAAAATTTTGAGAAAAATCCCTTTTAAAAGTGAGGTGAGAATACGGGCCTAATTTTTCTTCAGATATGAATAAACATACGTATTTGCTACTTTTAATTGTCAGTGTTAAATGATAATTGCAGTAAATAAACAGAACATAGAAACAAGTTACTAGGTAACAAAATAAGTAACTAGATCATAAAAATAAATATATTTATTAAACAATTTTTACAAGTTAAATTTAAAATTTTAATATTAGTGAGTAACATTTTGTTTCTGTTTTCATTTTGTTATCAATTTTTTTTTTCAAAATTATAACTTATTTATAATAATAATAATAATAATGATTAAATATAATGTGTGCGCCGTAATCTTATTTCTTACTTTGAATATCAAAAATATTATCGTTTGTGTTATTATGTTGATTGATTTTAGTTTCGAAGAAGAATTTATGAGTAGTACACGTATTAAATATTAAAGATAAACACACACACACACACACACACACACACACACACATATATATATATATATATATATATATATATATATATATATATATATACACATATATATAAGTACATATTTTAACTAAATTTCAAAACAAGGTCATCTATTTATTAATCTAGAAATATTTATTCTAATTTCACATATTTACGATTTAATTTTTAGATAAAACTTTAATTAAAAATAAATAAAATTATGTGTTATCATTAATTAAATAGTTAGTGTGTAAGTGTAAGTATAAATGTAAGTGAAAGTGAAAGTGTAAGTTTATAATCGAATTCAGCCATAAATTACGACCATTACAATTTTTTGTTATTGTTTATTTAATTGTATATTTTTTATTTGCATAAATATTTTTAATATTGTATTATAATGAACAATACAGGGTGTTTACGGTCTTCCCTGTATCCTTATTGGGGGTGATAGTACACATCAAAAAGAGTTGATAAACTTTACAAATCGTTTAATTAAAAAGAATTATTATCTTGCTTATGAAACGAGTTGTACTATGGCGTTTTTAAGGTTTATAGATTTCTTTTTGAGGTGTACTATCGCCCCTTAAAAGGATACAGAGAAAACCGTGAACATCCTGTATATAATATTTTTTTTAATATATTTTTAAAATAAAAACTGAAACAGTTTTCCTGATGAAAACGTACGTAGAGTATACGTCGATTATTAATAAATATTAATACAGAACTACAACCTAAAGCCGTTTTATTTTAATTTTAAAAATTTATAAATCTAGTTACTTGTATTTTGTTACCAGTAACTTGTTTCTATGTTCTGTTTATTTATTATAAATGTTATTTATGTGGGAGGTAAGGTTGGCCTGGATTGGCGCGTGCGAAATAATTCTTTCGTGGTGTCAGGTTGAATAAATACAAATATATTGAAGATAATATTACACACTAATATATATATCAATCAGAATACTTTTAACGTACGCGTAAATATAATTTTGTACATAAAACATAAGTCGTTCAGCTTTAACACATAAGTCGCTTCACTGCCGTACATAAACATAACCTAATATATGTGTGTGTGTGTCTTGCATGCTTTTTGCCGGAACACTTCTTCTTCGTCTTACCCTTACAACTACAGTGGTGGCAGCACTTACTGCCGGTTGACAGATAAGACTTCCTTGGCGCTAATTTGAATTTAAACTTATTTCCTACATTTAAATTATTTTTTTCTGTTGAAGACCCACGTTGAGTATTTATACAGAACTAGAACCTAAGCCGATTTATTCTAATATAATAAATTCTAAAAGCTTTTTTACTATGTTATTTGGTGATATTTAGAATTTGATATTCGGCTAAATATTAAAAAATCGTCGAATACTGAATAGTAATCAAATATTGTACACGTATTTGTATGAAATATTCATATTTTAATTTTTTTAATCTATTAATTATACGGCTAAATCATACAAATATTAATCAAAATTTCAATTGCAAAAACAAAATACAATCTGTATTATAATGGAATAATGAAAAAACAAATTGAAATAATAATATTTTATTTCAATAAAATGTAAAGTAGATTAAAATGTAATAAAACAAAAATAATTCCGAAATCTAGGTTGAAGCTGTAGAAATTTCATTATAAATTCCAGTATGGTATATGTGTCCTGTCCAGGTGCGGGTAAGTTAGAAAACTGTGGTAAATAGGTAACATGGGAATATAATATTGTTGCGTTAGTTTGAACAACTAAATTATAAAGCATTGAGTTTTCGTAGAATAAATTCTAGGGTTCTAGGTAAATTAAACAGTCTGAAATAGACATGTTTGTTTAGATGTTCTGTAATCAAGTATTGGTTTAATTACAGAAATTGAATTGTTTGATAATATGTTTTGTTACTAATATTTACCAATGTTACGGTTTTTTTTTTTTATAAATCACCATAACATTCGAAAATAATTATTTATATTAAAAAAAATAATTAATATACTACGTTTTTAACACGGACTAAAAAGTATAAAATAATTTCGCATAGCCCCATACAGATTTATAACTCACATAAAGAAAAACGTTAGGCGCATGCAATAGATAATAGTAAGGAGTGTAGGAAGTAGCTGTCGTTGCCCCATATTTTTTCTGTATGGAGTTATAAATCTGTATGGGGCTAGGAGAAATTATTTTATACTTTTTAGTCCGTGATAAAAACGTGCCATATTAAACATTTTTTGGCTGGACTTCAGAATAGCCTCCCGTTTCACAAATTTTAAAAAAGCCAAATTTGCGCATGCGTGAACATCGGAATGCGCATGCCCCATGTGTAAAAACCAGTGAATCTCAAAAAGTTTCATTAGTAATTTTGACAATTTTGTCCGTTAAAACTTATATCATGTTAAGAAGTGTGATTGTTCCTTATGTTATGTTATGTTAAGAAATCCGGTAGGTTAGGGTAGGTTAGGTAGGTAGGTTTCAGGTAGGAGTTTGTTGTTTAAAGACCGTTAAAACACATTTAAAATCATATTTTGTCTTGTCGAATAGTTTGACAGTCACTGGTTTTTCAACTCGCGTACCTACCGCAAAAACGGGAGGCTGTTCTATAACTATACCCATTTTTTTATTTAAATAATTATTTTCTGCTTTTTGTCTTGTTTAACTTTAAATTTAACATAATTAATTAATTATAATTATATATATATATATATATATATATATATTATAATAATAATATTATTATATGATATAATAACACAGCTTGTAAAATATTTTTTCAATATTCATTTCTTTTAACAAACATTCAAAAGACGTATTATTTCTTTAAACAGAAAATAAATTTTTCATAACTTTCTCGTATACTTATTTCAATATGACAGCTTACTTATATGGATATCATTAAAAAAAAACATGCATACATATTTGTATAATGCGTGAAAAATCTATATAAATATATATGTGTATGTTTGTATTCATTTATAATTTCTTTTAGATTTTATTAATGTTAATTTTACATGTATATTTAAAAATTTGTAAGGTCGATATATTTTTTTTATTACACGTATATATATATTGGCTAAAGCTATAAATGATTTTAGTCAGCAATAATTTTTAATATATAATAAATATAGTTTAAAAGGCACAACGACCGTTCACCAAGCAGGATTCAAACCCGGGCCCGCATGACTGATAAGCGGTATCTAGCATACGCCACATTACTTTATTAGAATTAAAAATAAAATATTAGTGAAATTCCTTATAACAATTTAACGATAACCATATTGATTTTAAATTTAATAAAACTTTATTTGCGTCACAGTTCTTGGAAGAAAATATATTTTATGGTAAAATTGAATTAATTTTTTTCCATAGAATTATTATTAGTTTTTATTCTGCTATTTTTGCAAAATATTTTAACCAGTCCTTATTGATTTATTTTTAAAATATTCATATTGTATTTCCAGTGGAAATTTAATTTAAAACCTTAGAAATATATAATTAATTAATTAATTAAATTATAATTACAAGTTGGCGTTTATATTTTGCAATACTATATAATAATATTAAATTTCGTAAATATTGTAACAAAAGAAATATTTCGCTTTGTTTTAGGGAAAATTAAGCCATATATTGAATGGTTAGGATGGAAGACTGTAAAATGTTTGTGCAGCTTAATTATACACACATACATATATACAAATTTACACATTCAAACAACACAGTTACGATTAAATTAATTATGGATTTTGGGGTCAAACAACAAGTACAACTGTTTTGAGATATATTAGATTAATTACAAATGTTAAACAGAGTTCGTATATTGTCATAAGGTCTTTGATCAATGTGAAGGACGTACAGGTAGCTTCTACAATAAAGATAGATGGCAGTGTATGCGGATTTTGGTTTACATTATGATTATAACAATCACAAACTCTTGAGTGGTACAAACCCTGTTTCCATTATCCCGAAATCGATTGCCTCCAAACATTCCTATCCAGACAAGCAACTTTAGCTTCATTCATTTTTAGACAGGCCACACACGAAAGAAACATGAAACATAAAACGTGAAACAAGCAACATGAAACATGTTTTACAAAATAACAACACATTGTTTTAAATGTTGCATAAAATAGAGCCTGTTCTATATTTTTGTTTCACGTTTCCCGTGGTTTCAGTCACTGTGCATGAAAATTAATAAATTTCTTAATATTTAAAGACGCGTAACTTCTAAACCGAAAATGCTATTAAAAAATTATACAAATAAAAGTTGTGAAAAATTTTATTGTCTATAGTTTTATTTCTATACAATTTTTTGATAAAATGCATATTTAAGTCCAAATTGCACTAAATATAGAAACATTTTAGTTTAACATTTTTATTTCTGTGCATTAAAATTAATAAATTTCTTGATATTTAAAAACGCGTAGCTTCTAAACCGGAAGTTCTATTAAAAAGTGATGCAAATAAAAGTTGTAGGAAATTTTATTGTCTATAATCTTATTTCTATAGAATTTTTTGATAAAATCCATATTTTAGCCCAAATTGCACTAAATATAGAAACATTTAAGTTTAACATTTTCTTTAATAGCTGTTATCCAAACTACCGTCGGTGTTCGAGTTTATTGTGAATTGAAACCATAAAGTTTCATATTTCCTGTTTCATATTTTCAGTTTCGTATTTCATGTTTCACGTTTCTATTTTCTTTGGTGTGTGGCTTAGCTTATGTCACAGCCTTTTTATGTATATGGCGTGATTGTGTTTGTATGTATGTAAATATGAAATTCCCTAAACATATGAAAATTTTCTTCTATGGTTGTTTACTATTTATAATAGTTATAACATTAATTTATTTCAAAAAAATATTTACAGTTTGAAATTAATTTAGTTAAATTGTTTCGTAGTTGAGTTGGCGGTTTCATTGTAATTTGTTTAACAATTAAATTGATTTGCGTTAATGTTTAGCAACAAATGTGCGGTTGGTAATGAAGGACACAACAATTTTACACAACTATTGTATACGGTTTCAAACTACTAAATCATTCAATCAACACAACTTTATAATCAGAAATACAAGAATGTTGACAGTTTTTTTTTTTTGAAAATATTTTTTATAAACATACTCTCAAAAATTATATAATTTTACCTACAAACTATGATACACTATGATGCCCAATATTTCTAGATATAATTACTCAACTGCTGTAAGTTAATACATAATTGATTTAAAATAAATAATTTCAGAACTATTACAAATATTATGTAATATGATATTAGCAACAAGATGGAAAAGTATATCTATGTAATATAGTCTCTTTTAGTAAATTTATAGAACTTCAGTTAATTTGATGTCAGGAATTTTCCATAAATAGCTAAAATTTGCTTAGTTTGTAATATTATTGTTGGTACAATTACATACATTTCTCAATTTATATAAAGGATGTATTTTGAAATGAATGAATTACACTTAAAATATTTTATTAGTATTATTACACAAAATATGTACTAAGTCTCATTATTTTGATGAATTACTACAGATATTAATATGCAAGCTGTAATTTTACATAATTTAAGAAGTTATATCAACAATATGTAATTCTACATTAAGTATGTGATGCAATTTGTAGAAAGTAAGCTATTTTTACTTACTTTATGTGATTATTATGAATTATTTAAAAATTACAGAATTTTTAGGTAGAAATACAGAATATTTATGGTAAAATAAAATTACAGATTTTTTTAAATTTTCATTTGTATCTTTTTTTCTGATGAAGACGTACGTTGAGTACGCGATTATTAATAAATATTAATACAGAACCACAACCTAAAGCGGTTTTATTTTTTTATATTCAATAATTCAATGTTACATACATAAAATGTGTTTTTTTTTTAAATTTTACTATGTTTATAAATTGCATATTGCATGTAAATTGCGTGTGAAAATGAATAACTATTAAATATAAAATTTCATGTAAAATAACGATAAAAAGAACTAATTAAAAATAAAAATATTTTCTCTAGATATTAGATAAAAACATTAAAATATAATTTATTTTCTCACCTATCTTAATTTAGTATTTTTCAACACAGTAACAACTAGTAAATTACATTGTCAACTTATCGAGAATTCTATCGCGAAAAAATACAAAAATACATATATTATTAAAGTTTTTCTTTTCGATGTAATTTGATAACGAACACGTGTCAAGTTCATAAAAAATTCATTTTACACTTTTATCAACTTTTTCGTTTAATTTATCAAAGTATAATATTATCATCACATGGTAAAAAAAACCTTTCAGAACTCGTTACATTAAAATAAAAAGGCTTTAGATTCTAGTTCTGTACTCTACTCAACGTACGTCTTCATCAGGAAAAATGATACAAATGACATTTACAGTAAATAAATAAAACATAAAATAAAGTTACTAGGTAATAAAATAAGTAACTAGATCATAAAATTTATAAATTTTTAAAATAAAACGGATTTAGGTTATAGTTTTGTATTAATATTTATTAATAATTGACGTTTCAACATAAAAATTATTTAGGAATATTTAAAACGCGTATTTTCGATAAAATATGTTCACAGAAAGTATCTACGTTTCACATAAAACAGTAACAAATTAAATCTAATTTTTTTTTCTGATTTTAATTTGATGACCGAGTGTGTATTATCCGACGAGGGAAAGCGCGTCCTATCGCTGACTTCTAGCGATGTAAAAATGAAATAAAACAGTTGAGGCGTGCCACATGGGTAATGGGTATTGTCCTTTAAAGGATCTTGAGTGTCTATGTGGGAGGTAAAATCTACTCTCTAGAGAAAGTTTGTACTGATTGCTTCGCTCCAGAGACGGAATCTTACCCGACAAACAGCTACACAGTCAAATTGATAATGGAACCATTTTTTCCTCTTCGTAACAGTAAAGCTACGAAAATTGTTTTATGTTCTCCGAGCAAATAAAATCAAATATAAATGTGTATGAGCAGGACGGTATTTTTTTTATATGTTAAAATTTTTATATTTATATAAATTGGTTTTTTTAAATATAATTTAAAAATATTTTGAGTGTTTTAAAGAAGTAGAAAGTGATGATTATTGTGTTGAGCAATCTGCACTGTAAAAAATTGATGTAAATTTATATATTCTATAAATGTATTTTTACAGAAAAAAATCTATTATCACAGTAAAAATTACAAAATGTTGTTAGTTTACTGTTAATAGCTATGAAAAATTGCATAAATATATATTATATTTTTTATAGCTTTCTATTCTGAGTTGGACATATACGATTATTTCTTCAAACGTTCTAAATCAAACTACACTTAAAATAAATAAAAATACATGCCAAGTAACTTTAATCAGTTATTGAAAATTGTAGGAAAAAAATCATAAAAAAAAAATACATATTATTTCAGTAAAAATAATATAATTTTCTAATTTTAAGTAAAATAATTAATTTACCATATTATATATGATTTTTTTACCAAAAAAGTAAGTAAACTTACATAAAATATACGTATTTTATATTCATATTATGTAAAAATTGTCATGACATAAAAAAAAATCATACTAAATAAATTAATATTATTTCAGCAAAACCAATAGTTTACATAAATTTTCTTTAAAAATAATATAATTTTGTAATTTTAAATAAAATAATTAATTTACCTTATTAAACTTACATAAAATATAAGTATTATGTAAAAATTGTCCTATGAAGTCTGTAAATTTACATATTAAACTGGTGTAAATCAGTTGTCCTAGGTTTTTAAGTAAAATTACCAAATTTACAGTGTACTGTACATATATGTATATATTATTTATATTTGTTACGTGATATGTGAGAATTAATCTTTCTTTGGTGAATATACAATATCTGACCACCTACATACATTGCATTTCTTCACAAATTTTAAATAATCAAATTTAAATTCAAATAAAAATACCTAAAAATCTAAATAAAATACATAATATTTAAAATATTTATAGTATTCTCATCTCATTTTTAAAAGTGATTTTTGTCAAAATTACTTTTTAATCTATTTATTCGTACTTTATAATATTAGATTTGAGAAAATATAACAAAAATAGAAATACTATTCATATTTGATAAGAGGCAGAAGTAAAGATTTATTTTAAAGCAAAATATAAAAGTACTTTTTCATGATACGAGGCCTATATTTTTAGAAAAACAACATTGTTTGAATAAATATCACCTAGTCCGGCTCTGCATGATGTAAGAATCTTTCCCTGCGGAAATGTACACATTATGTGGTCTCTCATAATTGCTTTGTCATTTAGAAGGAACGTGCCACAAGGATTTCAACAGGACAATTATTAGTTTACTGTCCTAGCTTTAAGTCTGGTCTATGTTCTATGATGAATAACTTCCGTTCTTATCAAACGACAATACATCTATTCGATTAAACGTTCGACCGTAAAAATCCGCATCATTCTGATTAAAACTGTAGAAAGAAAATCAGAGAAAACAAAAACGAATTTTGATTGATTAAATTTTATCAAACATAAAATAGATTTTTTTCTTTAAGTGTATCATAATATTGTTATTACGTTACTCTATTGCCTATGTAGAAAGAGGTCATTATGTTACTCAAAAAATGAAATTAAAAAAAAAATACTCAAAAAAACGTTACATGTCTTCATCTTTTCTTTTGTCGCGGAATGAACCAACCTGAAATGAAAATTCGATTTGCAGAAAACAAAAAATCGAAATAATTAGTAACATACCTAATTCCTTTTTACTAGAAAGCTGTCTAAAAACATTTGTTTTTGCTACATTTTGTTCTAAACACAGACTGATGTAGCAATGGCACGGAAAGTTCAATAGCACAATTTGGAGATATCCCTATCCATGTCACTCGTTAAGCGAGTAATTTTTTTACAATTTATTTTGCTCGTTATGCGAATTACTCGTTAAGCGAGGTTCCCCTATATTAATATTATGATACGCTTGAAGAAAAAATAGTATTTATTATACGACTAACTTTAATATTAATTCATGTAATTCACATAAAAGTTAAAGCTTTCCACAGAAACTCATTATCTTCCATAAATTCCGTCATAATTTCTAATAAAACCAGTAATAAAGCTACCAATAAACGTCGATATAAACTTTTTGATCAAAAAAGACGTTAACATTTAAGTAAGTGAGTTTAATAACGAACACAAACACTTTCAATAAGTGTCAGGCAAACAGAAATTGAAGATTGTGTGAAGTGATTTTCACTGTGAACACGGTCCCCCTCCCACCCCCCGCACGTGTACTGATGTAAATATTTTAACACTCCAATAATGGAAAAGCTTTTAAAAGGCATTTTCAGCATTACACATTGCTCAACCATTTACCAGGCTGAAGGATAATGCGTTATTTTCACGCACCTTTATAATGTTATCCCCACCACTGTGATTCGCGTTTGTTTTTATAGATACTTCCCCCCCCCCCACTCCACTGTTTTGCTGCATGTAAACTTCCGGTAAAAGATTAATTGAATTTGTACTGGTTTTTCATCGAGTGTCTACAGTTTTATTTAATTGTATACCTATATCAAGATAAATGTACGTTTTATGAAAAAAAAATACTGCTTTCAGATTTGGAAAAACAGTTTACGAGAGTTTCTAAATTTAGAAATAATAATTTAATTAATTTATGTCTTACCATTATAAAAAATACTCAAAAATATTGAGATTTTCAATTTTTCCCAAAATTTCACATGTTAAATTATTATACGAACGAATGACAATACGAACATTTATTTGTTCAATGTCCTAGTATTATAAAAAATGTTTTAGAACTTATTATATAACATAAAACGGCTTTAGGTTATAGCTCTGTATTAATATTTATTAATAATCGATCTACGTACTCAACGTATGTCTTCATCAGGAAAACTGATACAAATGACATTTACAGTAAATAAACAGAACATAGAAACTAGTTGTTTCTTTGTTCTGTTATTAACTGTATCAGTTTTTCTTTTAAAAACGTACGTTGATTATTAATAAATATTAATACAGAACTGAAACCTAAAACCGTTTTATTTTTAAACCAATTAACAATAATAAAATGTTACTGTAAAATCTAAATTCTAAAACAATAATGTTTAGAATATAATAATATTCACTTCTTTTATTTTAAACTTAACATTATGTTAATAAATAAACATGAAAGAAAACTGATTTAAAAATTAATTATTAGTTAATGGAATTAAATTTGATTTTTGAGTACGTAGAGTAAGTCAGTTATTAATAAATATTAAAATAGGACTAAAAATATAAAACCGTTTTATTTTAATATAATGATTCTGAAAGATTTTTTTTAAATAAATATCTAATACCTAAATTATGAATAATATTACACACTTTTCATGGTAATACATAGTTTTGAAAACGAATACATTCATAAAAAACTAAAACAGCTTTAGATTTATGGCCTGTATTAATATTTATTAATAATCGACGTTTCGACAAACTCAACGTCCGTCCTCATCAGGAAAACTGATAAAAATAACATTTACAGTAAATAAACAGAACATAGAAATAAGTTACTAGGTAAATTTTTAATTAATGAAAAACAAATTTTATTTAAATCAGTTACTTGTCACACTGATTCTTTATAATTACTGTAAAAACACTGATTTAAATACAATTTGGTTTCCATTAATTAAAAAAATTATAAATTTTATGATCTGGTTATTTATTTTGTTACCTAGTAGTTTGTTTATATTTTCTGTTATTTACTGTAATGTTATTTGTGCCATTATTCCTGATGAAGACGGACGTTGAGTAGTTTATTTATAAATATTAGTACAAAACTTAAACCTAAAGCTGCTTTATTTTATAATATGAAATCTGAAAGATTTTTTACTACATTCATAAAAGATAAATAGTTTTTTGTTCTATTCATTTAGTGTCGAAAGTTTACACGCAGTAAAGCGAAACGTTGTATTATAATTTTGTATTACTTTTTTTAAAACTTTGAATACATTTATTTTTTTAAATATATATATTCTTAATTACACATGGCGTATTATATATTAGGTTATAGTATTTTGTTTTTTGCTTAAATCACCATTAATTTATTTTGATGAACTAATTATTTCATTAGTTAATTTTCATCGAAACAAATAATTAGTTCATTAAAATAAATTAATGGCGATTATAGCAAAAACAAAATACTATAACATTCATTTTTACATACATACACAATCACGCCATGTATCCAAAAGTGTGTGGCACAAACTCTTTTCATCTTCCCGAAATCAGTCGCCTCCAAACATTCCTATCCAGCACAAGCAACTTTCGCTTCATCCACATTCATAATTCCTGTCATACATGCTCTTTTATTCTTACTACTTGGAAACTATCGCTCACGCAAAACACTCTCAATCATACCACACACATTCATTGTCGATTATTGTTAAATAATAATTATGTAATGGGACTTACCTAAGCTGGTATCGTAAGCGTGTAGATATTCAGATGTCATAAATTGACTGACAATCGAAGATTTTCCCACGGCTGGTCCGCCAAGCATCAGTACCCGGTAGGGTGATGGTCCGGGATTACTCGTTGAACTTTCTCTCGAGGAAGCCAGACTGCACGATGCGGAGGTTCTTGCAGAACCTGCTCCTCCGCCAGGTATGTGTTCGGTACTGGAAGCAAGAAACAAGATTGCTAAGATCTTCCACCGTTCGGGGTGTAAAAATAGAGATTTAAATTATCGAGCCATGTCTAACGAAATTTGTGTATTTTAACCTACATAAACCAGCCTTTACTGAATCGTCGAAGTGTGACCATTATTAGAACGGTACGGTGCTCTTTCACCGGTTGTCAAACACGGAATGGCAACGGAGTGTCTTCCTGTGGCAAAAATGTACCTGTGTAAACCTGCTGCAGATCGCAGCACTTTCACAGGCTATATTTATTTTTAGACTAATAGAGGAGGGGGGGGGGTGATTTGGGGAAGATTCATTTACATATACGTAATTGATTAAATACTCTATCCCCATTTTGTTTCCTAGAAATAAATATTGAGTAGCGGAAATTTTCACTGATCGTCATATAGTGGCGACAAGATAAAAAGATAGGGACGTCATCAATTTTTGTCACTAGGTAAATAACGTCACTCACTACTATGTTTATATGAGCTTTTTCGCGTACAGCAGACAGGAGCATTAATAGCCCATTATTTTCCTTTTCTTGTTCAAAATATGAAATTAAATTGCCAACTAACTGTTGACATCTTTTTGCAATAATATATTACAAAAATACACATTCAAAATATAACGTCAAATAAACTAATATAAACGTACTGTGACTTTTGACTTTGAAAATCAATGCTGCCAAATATAGCAAAAATAAATAAGTTGATTTCGTTAAAAAAAATCCAATAATATACGATATATTTGTATATATTACATTTTAATTTGATTAAAATAACATACGTAAATAGTTTCAAGAAGATTTACTTCATTATATGTAAAACAGAATAAAATTAATTTTGTTCATTAGTGAGTTTCATGTTGTTAAGTTTTATCACGTGATTATGACGTACCTATCTTTTTATTTTGTCGCGACTATATCACATATGATAGGGAAGGTATTGTAATCATACTAAATTTGACATATCGAGATATTTGAAATAAAAACAAAACATATCTGTAGTGCTACATAGATAATAGAACAATACAAAATACTAGAATGTGTTATAACTTGTTTTTTTTTTTACCGACCGTCATATCACATGTGATAAGGAAGGTATTGTAATCTTACAAAATTTGACATATCGAGATTTTTACAGATAAGCACGAATCTCAACTATTTTTAGCGAGGATACGTGTAGTGGCAGAAAGGATTATTATAAAATTTCATATTTTATACTTCGAAAGTGAATATCTCAATTTGATCAACTTTGATAAAGATCTGCCAACTGGAAGTTGTAATTTACTAATGTCACTTTTATCTTATATTTACGAATATTTCGCAGCAGCCGAAACATATTTTGAAATTATATTTTTTAACAAAAGTACCAGTAACAATAATAGTTTTAACATAGTGAAAAATTATTCAGAACTCATTATATTAAAATAACACTACTTTAGATTATAGGTCTATATTAATATTTATTTTTTACTGACGTTTCGACAAACTCAATATCCGTTTTTATCAGGAAAACTAATA
This sequence comes from Clivina fossor, assembly GCA_963966155.1. Taxonomy (NCBI): domain Eukaryota; kingdom Metazoa; phylum Arthropoda; class Insecta; order Coleoptera; family Carabidae; genus Clivina; species Clivina fossor. The sequence continues at coordinate 2,656,099 of OZ014571.1, read as the reverse complement.
CAAATGACATTTACAGTAAATAAACAGAACATAGAAACAAGTTACTATAGATAACAAAATAAGTAACTAAATTATAACGTAAAATTCGGAGATATTGTAATAATTACAAGACCCATCAATATTAACAGCAGATTGATAAGAGAAACAATAGAAATTTATAAAAAAAAAGATAACTGCGAAAACACTGAGTTAAATAAAATTTGGCTTCCTTTAATTAAAAATTTATGAATTTTTATGATCTAATTACTTATATTGTATCTATGTTCTGTTTATTAACTGTAAATGTCATTTGTATCATTTTTCTTGATGAAGATATACGTTGAGTACGTAGAGTACGTCAATTATTAATAAATATTAATACAGAATTTAAATCTAAAGCCGTTTTATTTAAATAGAAAGAGTTCTGAAAGATTTCTTTATTATGTTATATACAATTAATCTAAATGTCAAATATATTTTTATTAATGGCAAGTCAATTCACATACACAAATTAGCATTGGGCCCTTTACTTGTGGGCCCCCAGGCACTGTGTCCATCAAAAAACTTACCACAAACAAAAACATTGCCTAATCTAACATATCTCCTGTCAAACAACAGGACGTAACTGCCATATGAATACCGTAAATGATAAATTATAATTATAATCGTAAAGATGGAACGCAAGCATTTCATCGGGGGCAATTAAGACGACGTGGTACCATTATCTTTTGGCCATGTACGCAAAACGTGCTAGCATAAAAGGCAGAGCTTTAGACGCTATAGTTCTTGGGCTTTTATGGTACATACGATGCGCGCATCCAATTACAAAACCGCCTTCTAGGTTAGGTGAGTTGAGGTTATTTTGAAGGTTAGCTTAGTTACGACAGCTAGTCGAGTGTGCAATGTGATTCTCCCTCTTGTTTTGTATATGGACTAGAAAATTGGGTTAACCTATTTCAGAGAGCGGTGCATTGTTTAATGCAATTTAAACTGATATTCACCCTAATTCTCTAACGAAGTTGCTAAGTTTTAACAACGTTGCTAAGAACATTGGCCAATAATATAAACTGACACTAAATAAAAAATCAAAATGACAGTTGTTATATTTGTTTCTATTGGTTATAGTTGTTAGCAACATTGCTAAAACTTAACAACTTTGTTAGAGAATCAGGCCGATTAACATAGTAAAAAATCTTTCAGAACTCATTATATTAAAATATTCATGCCTTTTTGCATCATCACCCAGCACTAAATACTATTAAATATTTATTTAATAAAGCTGCATCAATTTGTCATAAAGACAAACTTCATGATGAACAAAAAAATACTTGAAGATATATTTCTAATAAATGGTTATGATAAAATGTTTTATCAAGAAAGCAATACAACCGAAAACAAATGAACTACCATTTCTGTTTATTGTAAAATAAATTTCATTTCTAAATATTGGTAAAGTCAAATAAATACGTTAACAAGAATTTAATTCTACTTTTAACAAACACAAACAAATTTATCTTAATTTTATCGTATATTTTTACAAACAAAAATATTGTTTAAAGTGACTAACAAGGTTTTAATAATAATTTATTTAAATATATCCCGTTAAAAAACTTTGCGTTATCAGAATAAAACGGCTTTAGGTTCTAGTTCTGTAATAATTTATTAATAAATCAACGTTTCGACAAACTGAACGTGCGTCTTTATCAGGAAAAAGATAGAAATGACAGTTATAGTAAATAAGCAGAAGATGGAAGCAAGTTACTAAGTACCAAATAAGTAATTAGATCATAAAATTTATAAATTTCTATTGGTCCTGCAATTATTACAGTACTTTATTATTATTTACAACATAAAAATTGTAAAAAATCTTTTAGAATCTTTATATTAAAATAAAACGGCTTTAGGTTGTAGTTTTGTATTAATATTTATTAATAATCAACATTTTGGTGAACTCAACGTATGTCTTGATTAGAAAAAAATGTACAATTAGCATATACAGTAAATAATCAAAATATAGAAACTTGTAACTGGATCATACAATTTATAAATTATTAATTAAAGAAAGCTAAATCTTTTAAGAGATCAACACGTCTTAACCAACTAGATAAATCTGCTATTGCATAACATGCGTTAGAAAATCTTTATGATGTAAAATTTGAATATACTGTAATAATTGCAAGACCCAATCAATATTAACAGAAGATTGATAAGAGAGAAGCAATAGAAATTTATAAAGAAAAAGATACAACCTCAATCACTGATTTAAATAAAATGTGGCTTATTTTAATTAAAAATTTATAAATTTAATGATCTAGTTACTTATTTTATTAGCCAGCAACTTATTTCTATGTTCTGTTTATTTACTGTAAATGTCATTTTTCAATTTTATAAATACTAGAAAAAATTAAACAATCAAAAATTTATAAATTGTTAAAATGTAAGTACAATAATTGTAAGTATAGTGGAATGTTTTGTAGAATACGCGATAGGGTAAAAAAGCTTAATAAAAACTTTTATTTTGGACCTAAATCAAATGTCAGCTACAAAGTAATCTAGACTTTTAATATTTTTTTATAGTGGTCTTTTTTGCTCGTTAGTTTACACAATATCTTGTCCTGTCCAAAGAAAAACAAACACATATCTTCTACAACAAATTTATCAAATGCGCAAAAAATTTATCATGATGTTAGAATGCATACTTGTAACTTTTTACCAACTCAAATATTAAAGAATACTGAATGTTGAAAAAAAATCACAAATATTAGTGGAATATACAGGGTGTCCCATGACAAGCTTACGCTATCTGTATTTTAAAAACTATATAATATTATTAATATAAAAACTGTTTTAGGATCAAATTTTGTTAATTAGATTAGACGTTTCGACGAAACTGAACGCTCGTCTTCATCAGATCACAATTTATCAATACAATTTAAGTAAATAACAATACATAGCAACAAGTTACTAGGTAACATATAAGAACTATAGTTTTTTTTAATTAATGGAAGCCAAATTTTATTTAACTCAGTGCCACTGCACAGTGATTCATGTTATCTTTTTCTTTATAAATCTGCGGCTAATATTGATTGGTTTAGCAATTATTACTGTATCTTCAAATTTTACATCATAAAGATATATTGAAGCATATTCAGTAATAGCAGATTTATCTGGATGATTTAAACGAATTGACCTTTTATGTTCTGTCAATCTAGTATAAACAGTTCTACCTGTCTGTCCAATATAAACCTTACCGTATTCACAAGATGTTCTATATATACCCGAAGATAGAAGAGGAATAATATCTTTTAAACTCTTCAACATGTGTTACAGTTTCTTGTGTGAAAAATAGGAAACTTTAATATTTTTAATTGATAAATATCTCCCTATTTTATCAGCAACTTTTTTCACAAACGGCAAAGAAGCATAGATTATGTTTTCATTACCAAGCAAATCTTCAACAACTCTAGATCTTCTCAGATGTATTGCTTTCTTGATAAAATGAATATTATAACCATTCATTAAAAATATATCTTCAAAATCATAAAGTTTGTCTATAAAAACTAAAAACTATAAACTATAAAAAATAAAAATTGTAGTTTATATATGTCAATAACTTAAATAAAAATTTAAAATTATATCAACTACACTAAAAGAAGTCTTAATCATAAACTACACAAATTTAAAATATAAATCGTAATCCTGGATAAAGGAAAATCAAGCGTCCTATGCATATTTTTTCCATTTTTCACGTAGTGGAATGATTGAATTTTAAATAATTTTTGCTCTTTTTCCTTACGAATCTCAACGGATTTTACATTTGAATATTATTGGAATAAATTACTGAAAAATTGAGTGAAATTTTTTTCTCCCTTTTACGAAAGCTAACTAAAACGAAATACAGAAAAACGGAACAGAGTTCAAATGCGTCTTGAAAAGTGAGAAAAAACAGTTATTTGCTATTTTGACAGTTGTAAATGAAAATAATTCAAATAACAATCTAATTTTTGATGACGATATAAAAATATCTTGTAATTTAGTTTTTAATTTTGTGAAGTACAATCATCTAGAAAGAAAATTGCTTTTTTATCCATTGCATTTTGTTGTATTAAAAAAAGTTGTCGTAAAAAATGTTTCATTTTGCAATTAATTTCAGAAAGAAGTTATAAAAAATGTATTTTTATCTTATAATCGTATTAGCGTAGATATTCTTTTAAGACTAAGTACCTACCATTTTTTTATTACTAAAATAACGTAAAAGTATAGTATTAATAAAAAAAGTCACTTCATATAAACACTTTAAATTTCATATCAGTTATTAGCAGTTCATTTTTTTACAAAAATAAACTTTATACATACACCGTAAAAAATAAAAGTAATATTTATTAATAATCGACGTTTCGACAAACTCAACGTTCGTCTTCATCAGGAGAAAAAAATACAAATAATATTTACAGTAATAAACAGAACATAGAAACAAGTTACTAGGTAACAAAATAAGTAACTAGTTCATAAAAATTTAAAATTTTTAAATAATGAAATTAATGTTATTTATAAATTTTATGATCTAGCTACATCTTTTTTAATTTACTTGACATAAAAGCCAGCCCAGACGGTAACACCTGCATCAGTGTCTTCGGACATTGATTAAATCACTATACTCACGAGCTCGCTATGGCTAACTGGCCAGTCATTGATTGCCTAATAGCCGATTCAATGACTAAGTAACCTGTGAAATTTTTGGAAAAAGTCTCAACTTAGAATATTATTATATTATATTAATTTCACAGATATACTTTTTGTTCAATGTTATTATGTATTTTATGATCTACTTATTTATTTTATCACCTGATGATTAAGTTGTTTCTATGAACTGTTTATTTACTTTAAATGTCATTTGTGTCAGTTTTCCTAATGAAGATGTAAGTTGAATAGGTAGAGTACATCGTTTATAAATAAATATTAATACAGAACTACAATCTAAAGCCGTTTTATTTTAAGAAAATAAGTTCTGAAAATTTTTTTTATTATATTTTTACTTACTTAATTAAAGATTCACTTTTGAATAAAGTAGATAAATTATTATAGTTTTGATAAATATTTAGCTTTATTTAATTCTCAGTCATAAATTAGACACGAAAAAGCACTGTTAATTTTTCATCAAAATCTTAAACTATTTTATTAGACTTAAAGCTGTAATTTAAACGCATTGATAACTAACCAGGTTTTCAAATTTACCAGGACATCAAATTTATAGTTAAATTATAAACTTAACAACTTTTTTATGTAATGATTTCGTTTCAATCGAGTATTTGATTTAACCAAGTACCAAATAATTTTAACCAGAAATTAAAATACCAGCCATTACAATTTTATAAAGTCTATTCTACTGAAATAAAATAGATATTTCACATATACTGGCCAAAAGAGCTTTATTATTTAATAGCTAAAAAGAACATATTTTCTAGAAACATTTTATATATTTTAAATGAAAATAGATGAGAATAGTTAAATATAATTTATAACAATTTTCATTATTTCATATAGTGCTTGTATTTCGTGTGATGATATAATTTCACAATGCGACAGAAAACAATATATCAACTTCATCTGTACATTTTAGTTGATTTTGTTAGAATATTACAACTATTACTTATTCATCTCTGTATTTATATATTTTATCTTTTCATTTTTTCCGTTTACTCACTCAAGCGTCAGTAACTTGTTAGTCAATTTTATATAATTACTGTATATGTATATTAATATTTTATAGTCTTCATAAATACAATATAATACTAAAATAAAACTGCTTTAGTTTGTAGTTTTGTATTAATATATTTTAATAATTTACGTACTCAACTCAGAAAAACTGATACAAATGACATTTACAGTAAATAAACAGAATATAGAAACAAGTTATTATCTTCGAATTTTACATAATAAATTTGACAATAAATACGACTCAAGTGTTTTAGCGTGATGTCCGTCTGACAGTCTGTAGACACGTGTAGACTGAATAGATTGTTATAAAATTTCATATTTAAGCTTCGGAGATGAGTATCTCAATTTGATCAAGTTTTGGTAAAGATCTGTCAACTGGACGTTTTTATATACGACTAAATAATTTTTTTATAATTTTTCATATTTTTATAGTTGTTGTTATAAAAATTTTTGTATTCCATAAATTTATTTAAGGTCGGTTCTATGGTAGCCACAGTAGGTTTTTTTATATCATAACTTTTAACAAAAAACGTCAGTTTGAAATTTTTTCAAAAGAAAATTAAACATATTTGATATTTTGTAAAAATATTTTTAATTAAATAGTTACAATAACTTATCTCTAGCGTAACAGTTATTTTTTAATCCAATACGGGTAGAAAAAAATAAAAATTGCCTGTTATATTTTGTTTCTAGATTCAATTAAAAGTTTACACAGATACAATATCTTTGTTTTAAGATAAAAACAGGGTTTTTTTGCATCAGTACACAAATGTCAAATACATAACTTGTAAATTGTAATTTTCCTCGACAAAAGACAACTTTACTAGAGATACAAAAAATAAAAATGTCATCACAAACAAAATAGCAAAAAAAAAAACAAATGAAGTATATCAACATATTTGTCAAGTTGTGTTATTCAAGTAATTTTACAACATTGCAAAGATATTTTTGTTTTCTTTGTGGTTAAGAATTTTCGTGTATATAATTTATGTACATATGTGCCCTCTAGTGGATAAACAATGGCGACATAAGTAAACACGCGGTAAGTTTTAGTACTACGTGGTAAAAACCACATAGCCTAAGCACACTTGATCTTGAAAGCAGTGAAAATGAAAGTATAATTTAGTTTTCTTTGAATCCTCCTGCATTTTATTGTGCTTTTATCGTGATGTTATGGAAAATTGACTTACTTTAGATAAAAAAAAAATCTAGTTTGATGAAATTTTGAAGCCAACATATTTTTTTTTTCTTAAAAGTAAAGCAGTCAATTTAAGTAAAATACAATAAAATAATTTTGGGTAAATTAGTGATTCAATATTTATTTAAACAAATAAACATTATTTGTGGTCTAAAACAAATTATCTTATTTCATTAACTTTTTGTCACAGTAAGATTTAATTTATTATTAAATAAACATTCATTGAATTTACACAATTTTCTTGGCTGGTACGTCCGTGGTCGATATTTAACCGTCGCAGATGTTTCGCCATACATCGTAGATGGCATCCTTAGTGTTTGGTGACTAAAGATGCCATCTACGATGTATGGGAAAACGTCTGCAACGAGGATAGATCGACTATGGCATACCAGCCCAATTTTTTTTACAAATTCAATGGATACCGTCCGTAAAAGCCTGAAAATTATTAACAATATCATTATATTAAAATAAAACTGCATTAGGTTAAAGTTCTGTATTAATATTTATTTAAAATCGACGTATTGATATAAATGACATTACAGTAAATAACAGAACATACAAACAAGTTACTAGGTAACAAATAAGTAACTAGATTATACAATTTACAGATTTTTAATTAATGAAAAATCTATAAATTGTATGTTCTAGTTACTTATTTGTTACCAAGTAACTATGTTCTGTTAATTATTGTAATGTCATTTATATTATTTATCCTGATGAAGACGGACGTTGAGTTTCGTCGATTTTAAATAAATATTAATACAGAACTTTAATCTAAAGCAGTTTTATTTTAATATAATGAGTTCTGAAATTTTTTTTACTATGTTAAATAATAAATAAAAACAAGTATTTTTAAATCGGTTCACAAAGTTCTAAGCTTTCTTACTTTTGTTAAATTAAATTAATGAAATAATAAAAATCACAAACAAAACTGATTAGATGTTTGTAGAATTTACAATATTATTTATTACTTCAAATTATGTTAAGCTGATAAAAAAGTTACAATTAAAATTTTAAATGAAATTTGCCTTTCTAGTACAAAGTAAAACAAAAATTAATGAAACATTTAAAAATATTTCTTTTAAACATGACATTTAGCAAATTTCAAGACGTAGCAATCTTTTCCTGCCCATGCTAAAATTCTGTAGTTCTGTGTTTATAATGACTTTATCAAACATTAGTTAAAATTTTGTGTACTCATTAAAATTGTTGAAAACCATCAAGAACATCAGCTTTCCGTCCGTGACTTTAGCAAATTTTTGCGAACAAAGAGAAATGAGACTGAACGAGAAACGAGAAAAAAGTGTAAATAAACGAAATCAACGTGTAGAAAGAGCAAAGGATAAATTTTCCAGAAAGCAGAGAATCAAAAATGAGAACAAAATAGCGAGAAGTCAAATAATGCTGAATGAGATATTAATTATTTGCTTTCTACCGCTTTTCTTTTCCTTTTTTATTTTCGTCTCGAAAAGAAATTCAATTTTAAGTTTGTTAACTTTTATTTACTTCCTCCTACATCCAAATATTAGGATTGTCCTGAACTATAATTTCAGTTACAGCTGTTTATCTGTATAATTATTTACGTGTCTCATATAATATATATTTTCATGAAAATAAAATATTTATTGATAATACTGCTTGTTCAAAAAAAAAAATTTATTACCCTTGTTTTTATTGCTGACTGAATACGTTTGGAACTTCTGTTATAGTCTACATGTAAACGATGTGATTATGGATATTATTAAAGCAATATTATTTAAGAACTTTTTTTCCAAAAAATTCATTGCTTCAAACAAAAATTTTAATATACATTGTTCCGACCCATATCAAAATTGTACGGACCAGCATATAAAGTTTCAATATTAGAGCAAAAAAAAATATCAATTTCGGACTTCAGACACATACACATAGATAAGTGTGGGCTAACAATGAAAGTGACGAGATCCGCTGAACGGTACGTGGTTTGTGTCGGTAATACGGTGATCGATATTACCGACTCAGCAGCCAACCAGCCAGCCCAGAGTATGGTGCAATGCCCCCCACGAGTTTGCTATGAATTTTAAACGAAAAAAAAAGGACACTACCGGTTTCACTACCAAGGCAAGATATAAAAACAAATTCTTACAGTTTAAGACAATGCTTTTGCGATTTTCGAAATTCTTGCTATATCATCTTTTTAGATGGTGTATGTTTCAAATTTTTGAATAAACTTTATTGCTTGAGATTAATATATATTCAAGACTTAACTGGCAAAGATATATTATTGGAAATTGTATTTATAGATAATTAATAAAAATTGGATAGTCTGAGTGAAGTTGAACTATGATGAAGAAAAGTGTAAAAGTTTATTAAAACCGGTTATTACCGGTTTCGAATATTTTATATTCATCATCAGATCGAACCGGGAGATTACAAGATAAATATAAATAATTGTCTATTTATATTTTATTGTGTCGTTCAGAGCAGGTAGATGAATTTGTGTATTTGGGTAGTTATCTAATGATGAGTCGCTTTGATCGTGAAATTTAAAGAAGAGTTAATGCTGATGATAAGGTTTTGAGGTGCTTTGGATACTTTTGCTAGGAATGTAAATATTTCTAAAGAAACCACCCCGTTCGAGCATATACAATACTGTTTTTGATACCTAAGTTGATGAATATTGGGTTTGGATATCGAAAAGTATTTCACAAACTGAAACTGAAACTTCAGAGATATTACGCTCTTATAGACAAGATTTTTATTTTCCTCTATCGAAAATTATTCCACACATTTTGCCCTGAAATTTATAGTTTCAGAGATATTACGCTCTTATAGACTTGATTTTTGAAATTTTGCGTATTTTTGAGATGATTTTGAGTCGTATTTTTTGGTAGAGATAAGATTTTGAGCAAAAAAATTCTTCTCGGTATAAGCATTAGATTTGCTATTATAATTAAATTGGATACATAACACTTTTTGCATTTATTTGCAAACTACATTCAGTTTTTGGTGTAAAAACTAAAAACCTACCATTTGAATTGGTTAAGTTCTTGGGTGCTTGTGTGTAAAACTAAAACTAAAACGGCTGTCTGAGCGCGACTTAATTCTTTCGTATATCGGATACGATCGACAGACGCGTCTATTACCGGAGAACTCTTCAATCGTCAGCCCCTATGCGGCAAACCGGCGGTCTTAACCCGATTGAGCAGGGGGCTATTGTTCTCGCTAATAGTGTTCGAGAATGGTTCGTTAGTGATTAGATAGGCGGATATAGATGGCAGCACTGAGAAACGTCAAGTGGGAGGTAGAAAAGTGGCTGACCTTTTGTACTCGATGCATTTAATATTAGAATTGTGTTCAAAGGATTTTTGTTACGATAAAAAGTGTATTGACGAGGTGTTTCTCAATCATTGGTTTTTCTATTTACTAGATGTTGCTGAGAAATAGAGCGCTGTGCACGGAGAGAAATGTACTGTTACCAGTATTAGAAATATAATACCAGTAACAATAATTTTAATTTTAATTTTATTACTACTTTGACTGCAAGGAAAAAGTAGTATAGTGTTTGGTACGGTGTCTGTAACATTTTCAAAAAAAAAAAAAACTTGTATAGAAATCCTTCATATAGCCTCTAGATGACGAATCTGAACTTAGTTTATGTGGATGTATAGATGTGCGTCGTCAGCTCGCTCGGTCGTCAGACCAAATTTTGTGATCGCAACTCCTCCTAGACGGTTCAACCGATTATAATGAAATTTTCAGGATAAATTTGCCTAGTGCCCAAGATGGTCATGTGGTTTTGTTTTTTTCCAGTGATGCCAACTTTCCGAGAAAAAAATTACTAAAGTTTTTAAAAATTCATTGTGGCTACATTATTTATCCGATTTTGATCAAATTTTCAGAAAAGATTTCCCTAATGCTCCTATTAATTACATAATTTTATAAATATTCAGTGTTGCCAACTTTCCGAGAAAAAAATTACTAAAGTTTTAAATTTTTTATTATGGCCATGTTATTCAACCGATTTTACTCAAATTTTTACAAAAGATTCTCCTAGTATTCATATAATTTATGTAATTTTAACAAAATACAGTGTTGCCAACTTTCCGAGAAAAAAATTTGTAAAATTTTTAAAAATTTATTATGACCATTTTATGTAACCGATTTTAATCAAATTTTCATAAAAGTTTTTTTTTAGTGCTTAAATAAATTATGCAATTTTAACAAAATACAGTGTTGCCAACTTATCGAGAAAAAATCACAAAATTTTTTAAAAATTCATTGTGGCTACATTATTTATTCGATTTGGATCAAATTTTCAGAAAAGTATCTCCTAATGCCCACATAAATTATAATATTATTAAAATACAGTGTTGCCAACTTTCCGAGAAATGTCAAAGTAGTCTATATATGGGTTTATCCATATACTTCTAATCTTGTTTTTTTTTAAATTTTTATCACAAAAATACTGCCGTAACTAAAATGGCATATTTCCTTATATTATTATTATAAATGTGATATAATTTTGGTAGATATATTTTTGCTAAAGTAAATATTTTTTTTTAGCAATACAATTCTAGCAATACAATTCTAGCAATACATTTCTCTCCGTGTGTAATGTCTCCTTTGCTATTTAATTTATATACACTAAAAAATTATGTAATTTTACTTACAAATCATGAGACACTATAATAGCCAATATTTATAAGTATAATTACTCAACCGCCCTGTAGTTTAATGCATAATTGTTTCAAAATATATAACAACAGAGCTATTACAAACATTATGTAATATGATTATATTACCAACGAAATGCAAAAAATACATATGTATGTAATATTAGAGTTTTTTTAGTAAAGTTCCTTTCAATAAATTTGCTGTCAGGAATTTTCCATAAATAGGTAAAATTTGTTTAGTTCTATAATATTATTGTTGATATAATTACATACATTTCTAAAATCATAAAATATGCATTTTGAAAAAAAAAAATGAATTACACTTAGAATATTTTATTAGTATTATAACATAAAATATGTACTAAGTCTCATTATTTTGATGAATTATGACAAATATTAATATGCAAGCTGTAATATTACATAATTTAATAAGTTATATCAACAATATGTAATTTTACATAGCAATTTGCAGAAAGTAAGCAATTTTACATACTTATTAGGTCATTTCTACATACTTCATGTGATTATTATGAATTATGTAAAAATTACAGAATTTTTAGATTTTTTATAGTAAAATTTTACCATTATTTTTTTGTAATTTCGCAAAATTTTTTTTACAGTGTATATACATTAGTGTCATCAACGCAACTATTGTAATTTAGTCACAGCTAGGCAATAAATTTGATTTTTTTCCCGAACAAATTTAAAATTAATGGACGGATTAAAAATGTCAATCGAGAACGGATATTAAATTTTTTTATCCCAGATCAGAATTAATGGTTTTTTTTTTCGGTGAAATGTGTTGGAACTTATGTAATGGAACTTTTATTGTTATATAAAATTCTTTTAGCGCGAGATTCTTTGCAGCAGATTTTTTTTTTTTTAATAAAACTTTTAATTAGAATGTATTGTTCCTAAACGTCGTTTATCATTGAAACGCATATTTAAAAATCAGCATCCAATTATAAATGACGTAGATTATTATTCTATAGGTAAAATCATAACTTTTTTTCCTGTCAGTACGTTATTAAAGCAATGTTTTCTGCGTTGACACTAAAAGTCTTTACAAATAAAATAAAACTGCTTTAGGTTCAAGTTTTGTATTGAAAGACGAGCGTTGAGTTTCGTCGAAACGTTGATTATAACGGAATGTCAGTACGTGTTTTATTTCAAAATATCGTATCCCTTTTCCTTTTAGTCAAAGTGATTTTTTTATATTTATTTCTATTTAGTTCAAATATTTGTGTCATTAAATTCGGTAATAAACTTCCACTGTAATTATTGATCAAATGCGAAAACAATTTTTAATAATGTGTATACACACTTATACCATCATTTTAATTCTGGTAATAAGAGAGAAAATAAAAAGCCTTATAATAACCAAATCGCGTGAAGTTTGCCATTATAAAATTAAATATAGGGTTTCGTTTGCGAGAAATGAATGTAGTACATATAGTAGAAATTAAGCTATCTTCATTATATAAAATATTTACACTAATAGAAAAAGATATTAAAGTATCCAATAATTTTTTAATATTGAATTTTTAGAGTGTTCTGAACTGGTATGCTGTGGTCGATCTATCATCAGACATTTCGTCATACATCATAGAATTTAAAATGTATGGCAAAACGTCTGCAACGAGAATAGATCGACCATGGCATACCAACTCGGAAAATTCTATATATTCAATGGATAGTTATTATAGTAATCTGAATAAAGCGGAATACTTTTTACTTTAATATTCCAATGTTGAGATTTTTCCCAATAATTTCTCAAGTCATTGAATCAATCAATCATTGAATCGGCTTTTTAAGTTATTTTTGAGAAAAATCTCAACATTAGAATATTATTAAATTAATTTCACAGATACACTTATAAATTTATGAGTTTTTAAAAAGATAGTGATCTTGGACATTCCGATATTTAAATTTTGTACTCATACTCGTAAAAACGTGATACTTATATCACTTATGAAGAATTGAAATTATATAAAATAAAACGGTTTTAGGTTTAAGTTCTGCATTAATATATATATTTAAAATCAGCGTTTCGACAAACTCAATGTTCGTTTTTATCAGGAAAACTGATACAAATGACATTCACAGTAAATAACAGTACATAAAATCAAGTTACTAGGTAACAAAATAAATAACTAGATTAATTGGAGTCAAATTTTATTTAAATTAGTGCCTTCACAGTGATTGATGTTATCATTTTCTTTACTATGTTTACTAAAATTATAGGTTTTTTATATTTTTTACGCATTATTTATACGTAAACTTAAAAAAAAAAACAGTTTTAAAATCATTTCTGCGCCAGCCTGTAGATATTATAGTTCGCTATAGTAACTAATATAACATTAATTATAACACAGGTGCAAGATCTATAAAACTGTATATTTTAATATTTCGCGCACTAATTGCATTTATATCCAACTTCACATTATTCAAAAGCAAACTTCAATTGTTCTGTGTTTAGCAGCAGCTGTGCAATTTTCGTAATAGACAGGCTATGAGAAACACGGTTATCTGAATTTGTGTTAATAAGGCCAAAAGGGATGCTATGACAACCACCTCCCTCCCCCCCGCCTAGTGGCTACCTATTGCGTCAAATTAAGGTGACAGATGACCCGTTACTGTCATCGAGGCACAGAAATTTCGATAAAATATTGAGGCTTTCTCTACCTCAACCTATATTACGTGACATGAAACTTTGACACTTTTACATCAATTTTTTTTTTAAATATTTAGCAAGCTTGTTGCTTCTATACAAATATTGCCTAAAAAACGTTAGCAGATTATGTAAAAAAAATATGTTTTTATGATGAATAAAAGTTTTTTTTTTATGTATGGTATAATGGCGAAACATGTAATGTAAAAATCAATTTTATATTTTTAATGTTTCATAAACGAAAATGTCTATTTACTGTAACTATCATTTGTATTATTTTTCCTATAATAAGTTCTGAAAGATTTTTTTACTTATATCTTAACAAAATTAAAACAATAAAATTTATTTTAGAATGTAGACTTTCATTGTGCTCATATTACCACAAAAAATGTTCAATTTTTTCTATAAAAAAGCACAACTGAAAAGTTGACAATCGCAAATTTCATTTCTCAGAAGTAAAACTTTTTCAAAAGAATACTTACTCGTTATTTATGCCACAATTAATTTTTTTAATAAAAAATACAGATAAAAATTTTGAAATATCTCTTTGTTTGTAGCAAAACGAGTATTTATGTATATGTATATTCCGGCATTTATTTTCGAGTTTAAACGATTTTTTTATTACACTTTTTTGAACTGTTCGCTTTTACAAGCGCGTATTAATTACAGTTCAGAAGTTTTATTTGCAGTGAAATGGAAAAAATTGTTTTAGATTTTAGAGACAAAATAAATACGTGCGAAATTTCCATCATACAAAACACGTCGTGCGTTTTATCAAAACGGTTATTTGAGTGACATTATGCTATATATATATATATATATATATATATATATATATATATATATATATATATATATATATATATATATATATGTGTGTCAGAACATAACTACAGTAACATGTCAAACGAATTGAATTCAAATATTATTCCAAATAATTGTTATTTCGTCATTTGTTTTTCATAAATCAAATTGTAATTATTGCGATTTGCAACATTGGTAAATCTGCAAAATTAATTAACAGTTTTTAAATATTAAATCTTTTTTAAATTGTATATTTTTACAAAAACACAAAATACTGATAAAATAAAACAGCTTTAGGTTTAAGTTCCATATTAATATTTATTAATTATCAACGTTTCGACGAACTCAACGTTCGTTTTCATCAGAAATGACATTTATAGTAAATAAACAGAACATGGATATAAATTTTACTAGGTAACAAAATAAGTAACTAGATCCTAAAATTTATAAATTTTTAAATTAAGAAAGAGTATGAACCCAAATTTAAAAATTTTCATTATAAATAGTTAAAAATAGTAAAAAAAATTCGGATTGTGTGTAAAATGTGGACGCGAAGTAAATATTAATAATATTACATACGATATTTTTCCTTTTCTTTTTGTAGAATAATTGTAACTGATTTTATGATATTTTTTCATAGTTTGAGCAGTAATAAATGTGATTTAAACATAAATATCCTTTTTGCTACATAGTACATAATTTTTACGTAAAAAAAGTCGTGAATTTAAAATAAAACGGCTTTAGGTTTAAGTTCTGTATTAATATTTATTAATAATCGTCTTTTCGACGAACTCAACAGGAAAACTAATACAAATAACATTTACAATAAATAACAGAACACATAGACAAGTTACTAGGTAACTAATAAGTAACTAGATCATAAAAATTTTATAAATATTTAATTAATGGAAATCAAAATTTATTTAAATTAGTTACAAATCACGCTGATTAATTCTTTATAAATTTCTATTGCTTCTCTTATCAATCTGCTGTTAATATTAATAAGTTCTGAAAGATTTTTCATTATGTTAGTTGTAAATTTGTTAATTGTAAAAAATAGTTTTTTACGCGTAAAAAATATTGTATAATACATGATGTATTATTATTAATTACTGTGATAAAGCTGCATGAATTACTGACAGTTTTGTAAATAAATATTGACAGGAAAAATAACAACTTTATACAAATATAACTTCAAATTAATTAAAATATAAATTAAAAATAAACAAACAACTAAATCAACTAGTATTTTGTATATGAAAACTTATTAACAAATATAATAAAGTTTAATTTATAACGATTTATATTCTGAAAAGCAACTTAATAATATATGATTATGTCGACAGTTTAAATATTTACAATTAATTTATAGCAGTTGAATGTAGCGGTTGGTTCAAATTTTCGATACATAAATAATTTATCAGAAAATGTAAATAAAGTTTCTATGCATTCCACAAACTAACCGCGGTTCGGGTCGGTCAAAAACTGTACGACGCTAAAGTTTTCTCTATTGATTTGACACCGTCTGCGGTAAATTGCTACATAAAATTCGTGAAAAGTATATTCGTATAGTTCTGATTTTATATCTATGTTTTATGTTGATTTTTCGTTTTATTCATGTAGACAATTCCCTTGATAGAAGTAATTCATTTTGGTTTGGTAGTGTTTATGAAAACTTTTCGATTTGGATATATTATGATATAATAAATGTAACCTTTTTTTATATTTCTGAAAATAATGGAGACCAAAATATACTCCCAACAAAGTTATATTTTACTTTAATACAATGGTCATTTAATATATTATATATAATTAAAATATGATCTTACTGTGGCGAAAAGTTAATAAAATAAAATAAAACAAACAATAATATTAAAAAAAGCTATGTACGTATTTCGAAAGCTAAGCTTTTATTATCAATAGCAAAAGATAAAGCTAAGATCCTAATCAGTGATCTAAGATTACACAAATACTTAACGTACCTAGTGGTCTAAAATCACTGATCTATGCTTTTTGTGATCTGGGTACGTTAAATATGGTGGCACTAGTTAAATAGAAAATAAAAAATTCAAAATATTAAAATATTTAATAAATCTACCAATTTGTATATAAAACTAAAAGATTGTTTAATGTTTTAATAAATAATTTTCTTAATATAGTAAAAAAAATTCTTTAGAATTTATTATATTAGAATTAAACGACTTTAGGATTTAGTTCTGTATTAATTTTTATGAATATTTGATATACTCTACGTACGTCATCATCAGGAAAAACGATATAAATGATACAGTAAACAAACAGAACATAGAAACAAGTTACTAGGCAACAAAATAAATTATTATTAATGAAAGAAATTCAGTTTTTATTGAAATCAGTTAGTTACACTGAATGATGTTATCTTTTTCTTTATATATTTATATTGCTTCATATCAATCTACTATTAATATTGATTGGTCTTGCAATTATTATAACAACTTCGCATTTTTACATCATTAAAATTTTGTTACTTATTGTGTTACCTAGTAACTTGTTTTATTTACTGTAAATGTCATTTGTATCTTTTTTTCTGATGAAGACGTACGTTGAGTACGTAAATTATTAATAAATATTTATACAAAACGCCGTTTTATTTTAATATAATGAGCTCTGAAAGATTTTCTACTATAATGAATATTTTCTTAATTGCTAAATTTAGTGGCATTGTAATACTGAATTTTTTTTACGTAAAGTTATTGATTATTATTACTATTAATATGATGTTCTTTTAATTATAAAGAAAAATATCTATTCAAATATTTCTTTGTCAAACAAAAATTAAGAAAACATAGTTATTTGGGGCACTCAATACCTTTCAACAATGTAATTTGTAATATTCATACCTATAACATTAAAATATACGTGATGTCTGTTAGAATTCTCTTAGAAAAAATAAAACAGGAAAAAAGAACATTCAGGACACGAGCAGTGTCCTACTGACAATGTTGCCAACAAAACTAGAGAAAAAAGCGAAATGAAAAACAGTCAAATGTCCGTGTTTGTTATGGTTCTACAGTTCATGTTCTTGTTCCGAAATAATTTTGCTTTTGTTGTCAGTTCACACCCTGTATACAGGCCGTGTCGTGCCACACACACACACACACACACACACACACACACACACACACACACTGAAACTTTGTATATTTTTAAAGCGACAACAGATATTAGAAACTCATATGTGACTGACGAATAAAAAAAAATCTACGTTTCCTTTCTGTTATTTCACGAATGAAAAGTATAGAAAATCTACTAGGTCACGGTACGATGCTTTTTTTTCCACTGTTCACGATTCTATTATTTAGATTTTCTTTTGTTTTTTTTTTCTCCTATATTTTGTTGTTGTTTTGCATTAGCTTTTGTTTTAAACTTATAAAAGGTCGATTTTTTTGTTCTGGTTATAAAAAAATATTTTCCGGAATGATTTATTTTTAACGTGAAATTAAAAATAGATTTATAAAATATACACATAGTACATAAATTTAATTGAAAACATTAAATATGTAAGTTGTGTACATAATTAATAAAAATATGTATTAAATGAGTGAGAGATACGATAAATTGAAGACTATGTGAAAAAAAATAGAATGAGCAAAATATATTTGTACTTCTTGTAGAAGAATGAAGAAAAAAGTGTAGTTGAGAAAGATGTTACAAGATGTTAAAGTTACAAATGAAATAATTCTTTAACAGCCGTTTTAATAATAAACACTTTAATTAAAGTAGTTTTTAAGCCAGCAAATAAGCATCGTTTTAAAATTCTACCAGCATAATTATTAATGCTGTCAATAAAACGATGTTTCTTTGTCAACTTTCCAAACTTCTAATAATAAAATTATTTGTTATTGTCAATAAATGAAGACTTTTTGATTAGCTTACAGTCAACTTTAGTTTAAGTGTTCATTATGAAACTGGCCGTAAGATTGTATTATATTAACATAATACTCGTATATATATATATATATATATATATATATATATATACTGGGTGTCCCATTTTAATCCGCCACCTGCAATAACTTTAAAATCGTGCATCGGACAAAAAAAAAGTTTCGAATGAAAAGTAAATGGTTTCGAGGGGGACATCTGATGCAGAGACCCTTGCCCCCTCCGGACCCCCTGGGGGGCGGGAAAGGGGGGCAACTTTGAAAACTTAAATGGAACACCCTATTTTTTATTGTAGATTCTGATAGGCCATTAAAAAGTATGTAAATTTTATTTTAAGACTTTTTGTTTATCTTTGATAGATGGCGCTGCAAACAGCATTTTTTTTCTCAGTTTATCAGTTTTCAATTTGAAAAAAAAGGTGTAACTAAGTACGATATTCAAGTTCTTTTCAGTTTTTTGGGAAGAGGGGGGGCAAGGGTCACTGAATCAGATATCCCCTCGAAGCCATTAACTTAAAGTTATACCCCTCGAAACCGTTAACTTAAAGTTAATGGTTTTGAGGAAAATATTTGATGAAGTGACCCTTGCCCCCCCCCCCTCTTCCCAAAGAACTGAAAAAATCTTGAATATCGTACTTAGTTACACTTTTTTTTTCAAATTGAAGATTGATAAATTGAGAAAAAAAATGCTGTTTGCAGCGCCATCTATCAAAGATAAAAAAAAAGTCTTAAAATAAAATTTACATACTTTTTAATGGCCTATCAGAATCTACAATAAAAAATAGGGTGTTCCATTTAAGATTTCAAAGTTGCCCCCCTTTCCCGCCCCTCAGGGGGTCCAGAGGGGGCAAGGGTCTTTGCATCAGATGTGCCCCTCGAAACCATTTACTTTTTATCCGAAACATTTTTTTGTCCGATGCACGATTTTAAAGTTATTGCAGGTGGCGGATTAAAATGGGACACCCAGTATATATATACAAATATATAAAATAATAATAGTCAAAATAATTCTTTAGTATATAATACAAACATATTATATTTATCATAAAAATTTGTAAGATATTTATTTTTATGAAATAGGCGAAGTGCTTCTGACAGGTCTGAACTAAAAATGTCTATTTTCACAGTGATATATCCGGCTGCGCAAATATGTAAATATAAGTTACAAAACTCACTTAAAAATCCCAGAAACAAGAAATTCAATATGTTTTCACTATACAAAAAAAAAACGACCAATATTTTAAAATAAATTCCAAATTTAAAATTTTAATTGTTTTATTAAGCCTATAGTTACGACGAATTCAAGACGAAATTGATTTATTATTACTCGTATTAATGTTCATTTATATCATTATTTATTGCTTAATATTATTTATTCTTATAAATAAAAATTTATTCACTATACCTGAGCTTTGTGATTTAATTATAAAACACACATGTATATAAATTTTTGTATCTAAATGTTACTAAATATTACAGTTCTTCTCATTAAAAAAATAAATAGAGTTTGATATATTCAATTTCATTTATTTTGTTTTAAACGCAATAATGTGGAATTAATATTAAAATTTGTTAAATAATTTTTAGAAAATCACTTATTTATTCGTTTACAAATTTTATTTGAATATAAAAAGTTAATATTGAAATAAAGAATTTGATTAGCAAACCAATAGAAATAAAAAGCAGTCTTACCTGGAGTTACTACTCGCCACCGAATTATTGCTGCGTGACCTACGACTTTTGAGACTGTCGCCTCGGTTAACGATACCCTTGCCCGTGATGGAGAAGTGACGCAGCCGGTAGTATTCTTCTTCGACGCCCGTGTTGGGCATGGATGCGACGCGCGACCTCTGCTGTGGCAGACATAAGTAGTTTGGTCGGCCACTCGATCGACCAGGAGTTTTCACCGACTGTGAACGGCTGTGATGGGGACTGCCGTATCTACACCAAAAGAATTTGACTATGTAATATATATATATATATATATATATATATATATATATATATATATATATGTATTTGTATATAGTAAAAACTAATTAACAACACATTTATAATGCTTGTTTTTTATCGTTTTGTGATATTAAGAATAATAGCACATAGGACATAAGACCAGGGCCCCCGGCTCAATGGGGACCCCAAAGTACCGACGTCGTCATTTGCACCGAAAAAGAGGAGTATATTTTACTAAGAAGAGCCGTTAAAATTTCTAAATTTGAATGTAAATCGGAAATCCGATGAGATTTCTAAATATTTTTGAAAAGATAAAAATATTTGACTTATGAAAAAAACATATGATCTATCGAATAGTACCTATGAAAATAATAGTTTACCTATGTATTAATTAATTAATCTATGATTTTAATTTTTGACCTATAGAATTAATTATTGATCTATAGAAATATTTATCGACCTATGAAAATAATTATCGACCTATGGAAATAATCAAATACCTACTGATATAATTATCGATCTATAAAATTGAAAAAGTGGCTATTTATACATACGGTATGTATACGCAATTGGCTATTTATACATACAGTATTTTTACGTAATTTAATATTTAAGGTAGGTTAGGTTAGTAGGTAGGTTTAGATTTTTTTTTTACTATAGATCTTTTTTAATTATTAATAGGTAAATGATTGATTTTTCTATAGGTAAAAATATAAAATTTCATAGGTAATATTTGAATTATTAATAGATTATAAAATTAGCATCCTTTTTGAAATAGTGAACAAAATATTAGTAAATCTTAAAAAAATTTCAGAAAATTAAAAAATGAATTACGAACGATTATGTTACAAGAACGACTTACTTATTTGTCAATCATGTGCACGGAAAGTGATATTAGACTTTGTGAACATAATAGAAAATTTTGCACAACAAAAATCGCGGAAAAAATCATTATCATTAACGTAAGTTCAATTAAATACAGTAATCACTTTACTTACATATATTCGATTTGTGTGAAGCAAACCGTAATAATCAATAAAGTCACTAAATAAAAGTACATACTGATACATTATTTTTTTGTTGACATTCTAAAAGGACCCCCAAAAAGTCTATGTGCCCAAGTCTGGTCGGTAATAATTTATGAATAAATATTTGAAAAAACCATGAATAAATATTAGTTACAAATTTATTTTCATTAAATATTTAAGATAGATTTATTTCATCTACCGACAGACGGATAGACAGATTCGTGTTATTATAAGCCAAATTCTTGCTTATATGTCAAATTTGGTATAATTATAATACCTTCCTTATTATATATAATATGGTCGGTAAAACAAAATGCCTATGACGATAATTGTAAACAAACAAAAAATTAATTAATTATTGAAATTAGCAACGCAAATATATAAATTGTAAATAACTATAATATAGTACAAAATGTTTCAAAAGTCATTATATTAAAATAAAACGGCTTTAGATTGTAGTTCTGTATTAATATTTATTAATAATTGATGTACTTTACGTACTTGACGTACAACTTTATCAGGAAAAATTATACAGTAAATAAACAGAACATAGAAACAAGTTACTATGTTAAAAGTAAGTCTTGTTAATGAAGAAAAACTTAATTATAAAACGACATAAAACAAGTATATCACATAATTTAAATATAATCAAACGTAAATGCTAAATTTAAAACATTTGTTAACAAACCTTCGGTCATAAACGGACAATTTGTTTTCGTTTTACATAAATAAGTTTTACGATTACAAATATTAAACCCCCGTTTGTATGTCTCTATTATTAGTCATTTACATCTCATGGTAATTTTTATAAAGCATCCATAATAAATAAATATAACGTTAGGAAATCATTGTACGAGCAGGCGCGATATTTTTAGTTCTCGTAGTGCACGTTTTAATGCATGGTGTCGCATAACGAGAGAGCGAGAGTAAAATTAGTCACATTCTGTTTATTTTTGGATACAAGAAAATTATATTCGTCTATTCAGCTGAGAGGAAAAACAAACACTGCGTTTATTATAAATGCAATATCGGAACAAAAATTTACTAGAAAATCAAGGCTGACCTTCAGTTTTTTTATTGTTTTCTAGTTTTTATATAACTGTAAATTTATTTATCGTAATATCAAACAATGTTTTATAAAACGAAAAATATCTTGATAATTATTTAAATAAATGAAAAAAATTAATATACCACGTTTATAAAACGGACGAAAAAGTATAAAATAATTTCTCCTAGTTCCATACAGACTGTCCTAAAAATTTGTGATTGAGAATTTTTAATAATTATGACAATACTTGTAAAATTTACAACAAAAAAGTGGGAGTAGAGAGTAGTAGGGAGTAGCAGTTGTTGTGCCCCACGTTTTATATAATACATAAATTTATCTAAAAAAGATGAAAGAATATCTGCAGTTAATTCTAACTTATTAAATGAGTGACATATATGATAAATGTGAGACTTTGCTAGTAGATTAGAATGAGCAATAGGCAGATAAAAAGTATTTGTACTTCTTGTAGAGAAACGAAGAAGAAATTGTAGTTGAAAGAATAGTGCGGAGTCATCGATGAAGTTATTAATTAACTTAAAAAGAAAAGTCAAACATGAAATAATTCTGCAAAATTGTAGAATATGAAAGTATATATAAGGGCAATGGGGCACAAACCCAAGGCCCCCGGGACGATGGGGGCGACAAAGTGCTGACGTCGTCGCTTACACCGAAAAAAAAAGAGCTAAATTTTTAGTGTATTTTACTAAAAATTGCCTTTACTTTTAAATTTAAATGTAAATCGGAAACCCGATGAGATTTCTAAAATTTTACTAAACCTAAAAAAAATTTCAGAAAGATACCATTATTTACTTATATTCGATTTGTGTAAAGCTAACCATAATAAAGTCAATGTTATCATTCACATTTTTTTTATTATATACACTTTCTAAAAGGGTCTCAAACTCTGTGCGCCCAAGGGCCTCTGAATGTCCTAAGACGGCCCTGTGTATTATGAAAGTACTTGAAGTAAATACTAAAAATCAAGGTAAATACTAAAAAAACTATAACGTTTTGCTGTTAGTTTTGTGTAATTAGTAAATAAAGTTTTATTGGCAAATTTAGATTTATGATAATGTATTGTACAGTGAGATAATTTAGAATTTTATTAGGTGACGTCGAACGATTTAACCTTTATTTTTATTTGCTGAAATTGCGCTACGCCTATTGTTACCGTTTAATTATCTTATATTTATGTATATTGACTTTAACAGTTATTGTCTTTAAGTTTAATGTGTCAAGGGGAAGTTAGGTTACTACCAATGAAAACAATATAAAATGTTAGGATAACTTGGATAGACACGGCTATAGGCACTTGTTGAAACAATAATATAATAAGAAATAAACACACGAAAAACGAAGAGTTGCGTGTTTATTTTTATTATAAAATTTTAAGAGTTACAGTTTTTCCGGTAAAAACGCACGTAAAATATGTCGAAACGTCGATTATTAATAAATATTAATATAGAACTTAAACCTAAAGCCGTTTTATTTTAGTATGAGTTCTAAATATGTTAATATATTGTTATTATATCTATTTATTTTGGTTTATATAATCTTGTTTATATTTATATACATATTTATGATTTTAAAAATAATTATGTAAAAAATCTGTACGAGTTAGTTTAGGTACATTATTTATTTAATAAAAATAGAATATTACTGCATTTAAAAATTTATTTTATCAATTTATTTAATTCAATTTATCAAATAAAACGTATTTAAGTAAAATTTAGATTGTCGACATGAAATCAATAATTGTTTAATATTTTATTATCAATTGTCTATAAGTTTAAAATGCAAATGAAATAGAAAGCAATAATTTAAAAAAATTCGTTATGTTTCATCGTAAAATGTATTGCCAAATAAAAGTAATGCCAAAAAGTCAATGAACTTACATTAAAATTAGTTTCACTTTTGACATAACATGACAATACCAGATAATAAATTTATTGATTTAAGACCATTTTAATATTAAAACTAAGTATTATAAAATTCTTTTATTCGTAAAAAAAATATGTTTCTTAAATTATTGTTTTTGTTGTAAAGTATATATTTAAATATTCAATTGAATAAATACTACTACACTGTAAAAAAAGTCTGTGAATATATATATTTTTTATAGTAATTTACTACATTTATTCTGTAAATTTCATAAAACTAATATGGAATTAAAATATTACTTAAAATAAAATAGCAGATTTATATATTTTTTTGTATATTTTCACGAAAGTATATGTAAATTTGTGCTGCAACAGATAATATTATGTATTTTTCCTTATTACTTGTGTAGCACTAAAATTTTAATTATAATTATATTATAATAGCATTTTTACAGAATAATTTCAGTAATATTACAACTTTTGTAGAATTACTTTTTATGTAAAATTACACAATAATGACAAGGCACTTGGATTTTTATAGTAAAATTACATTAAAAAAATTTAAAGTGTAAATAAAATGTTAAAGAATTTCTATTATTTCAAAAATATAATAATATTTTTGAAATAATGCAAGCAATGACAAGTTTGAATCTAATAAAAAAGTATATATAATAAAAATGAAAGTAATTAGCATTTGCTAAGCAACATTCAACTTTTTTCGTCTAAATTCTCGTTCGCGTACTATACTAGATCACTTAGCCAAAACTAGTTTAAATGTAAATAAAAAATTTATATTGAACGCACCGTATAATAATAATTTTATAACATTTATGATTTAAGTATATATATATATATATTTTTACGATTTTCATATGCAAATATTTTATTGAATTTTAAGTTACTATAAAGTAGAAATATAAACACTATTAAGAAAATTGTGTCGACTAACCTCATTTCGAAATCATGTATCTCCTCCTGCGTTAACGTATTAGCAACATCCAATAATTGTTTCATATTATCATCGCGTTGTTTCACCATTTTCCCGGCCGCGATCGCGGTAGATGCTTCCACATTCGACACAAACTCGGCACCGTTCCGTAACACAATCGTACTGACGTTACTATGATCTAAACTGAGCGACGGTTGTTGCACAACAATCGTTGCCTTACGATAGTGCGGCTGTTGCGGTTGTTGCACGTGATGCGTATGATGCGACGCTGCCCCGACGCTTTTATGCTGTAGAACTGATCCGTCCAATGGATTCGTAGTTACATTTATAGGTGATATTGCTCCCGTCGCGTCCAAACCTGCTCCCACTTCACGGAGACACTTGTTCAGGCACACCGAGCCGCGTTTCTCCGACGAGATGGGAATTAAGAGATTTTCGATGGTGGTGTTTGAGTCATGCACGCGTTCGCTGAAGAAATCCACGCGTAAATCTGGCAAAGGAGGTGTCATTCGTGCACGCTCGCCCCGATATTTTGCTATATGTTTTTCGTCGTAGGTGAATTTATCTCCTTGTGGTTTATGTGGAGAACGATGCGTTCTAGTGCTGCCACGATGTTTACCGCCTGTTTTTGATTTAGGTGATGGTGATTGACTGCGTTTGATCTTTGGCGAACCCTTTTCCATGTCTTCCGAGCTTTCGGACGATAGGGTGTATTTACGTGATTCAGCTTTCGATTTAATCGAGCTACGACGATGTTTTTGTACATCGGCATTTAATGCTTCGACTTGTTTCAGCATCATTTTGTCGACGTCTGTTGCAGGATGATCAGCAGGAATCGGCTGTGATTCGGACGTTTCGAATGTAAATCGATTGTTATGAATAGCAGTTTTCGGTGTAGCCTGCGTTTCTAAGATATTGTCAAAGGTAAATTTCTGTTCGTTAGTGGGACATATAGCAGGTGATTTGGGTGTAGGCGGTTGAACTAAGGGTGGCGGTTTTATATCGGTGAAAACATTTTCCGTGTTTAATATATCGATGGGTTCCGTAAGATCTAAGCTATCTTCGGTAATATCACCATCGGTGGCAGTCATCGTAGTAATAATAGTATTCGAGCTATCTGTACTAGTGTTAATGGTCGTTTCGGATGCGGTGCTCGAGCCCATGACAATGACCTTGGGCACGACCTGACTGCCACCGCCACCGGTGCCGCTGCTGGCGACGGCGGCGGTCTTCGACGATGTGTTTGCGATTTTCGTGGACATGCGTCCGGTTTTGAAGTGTAGACGACGTAGTGCGCTCGTCGCTGTGGAGATGAGATCGTCCGTCGGGCCCGACTGCGAGTTCACGGTCATTTTGCCGGCGTTAGAGTGGTGAGAGGCGGTGCTGGTGGCGGTAGCGGAGACGGCGGAGGCGGCGTTAGTGTTGTGGTGCGATGGTGGTGATGCGTTAGCGGAGGCTGTGGTATTGGTGATGCTAGTACCGGAACTGGTGGATGTGCGACGGTGTGGGGCAGGAGTTGATGATGTTGGCTGGCCGTGGTGATCCGGGCTCGACACGCGACTATCGGGGCCGCTCTGCAACATAACATCATCACCACAACGATTAATCAATTACTCTTGAACATTCACATCAGCATGTAGACTAACTATCAGGCATATTCAATTCAAATTTAAATTATTTTAAAACACATTGCATATTCACATATTAAAAACACACATTGTATATGAAATTCTTTAAACCACATTCGCCCTTAATACAGGTTTTAAGATAACGTATCTGTCATAAAGCAGGACTAAACAAATGAACTAAAACACCCAAAAATCGAACTTGTTGTTTTTAAAACACATTCTACATCATTTTCTTAAACACATCGTATATAATTGCCTTGTATACTGCAGCTCGTTGAAATAGGAGAAAGAGAGAGAAAAAAAAAATACGTTACTACTTGTATATTCTAATATGTAAAAATATAAATAGTAACTAGATAAATTGTAAAATACAAATTTTTAATTAAAAGCCAAAGCAAAACTAAAAAAGCCATCTACTTTCTTTCAAATAAAATAACTATCTGTAAATACTTTTAATTTACTAAAAAAAAAAAAATAGTGTAAAAAATATGGTTAACTTATATTGTGTTATTTTCTATAACTACACTGAGAAAAATAGATATTTAACAAATTGGATAATAATAAGTAGATATTTATTTGAAATATACGAGTATGTTTACTGTATTCAGAAATTTATACATTTTTAAAATCTACTCACATATATATTTTAATACTATATTAAGAATTAAGACTGTAATACTATATACAAATTGATGGTATTAAATTTTTGTTTTTATTATATTTATAATTAATTTTTAAATATACTTAGTTTGTTATTTTTAATATCTTGTGTTTGTGTCACCTTTTTAAATATAAATAGCGTTACGATAACTATCCATTTTTCTCAGTGTATATTAGAAAAACTATATAATTTAAGATACGTCTATTTATTTGTTAAAAATCTTAAGTTATAAATTTTATAAATTCTTCCCAAGTATCTTTTTCATAAAATACGAAAATAAACAATTTGAAAAATTCTTTCTCTTAAAGAATGTAATGATTTCTACAATTTTAATTACTTCAAAAATCTTCGGAACGTAACAGATTAAAACAAGTGCCGTGTATCCTAAACAAATGAAAACTCTAACGCTGAAAAACTTTGCCAAGCATCAAATAAGGACCTAAACAGCCAATTACAGTAATAGGCATACTAACCTAGACCTAACCTAACCTGAAATTTAAATTGGAAAACTGTAAGGGCAACTGCGTCACATCCTGTACTCGTGTACGTTATCTAACATTGAAAAGAGTGACACTTTTGCGTTGTAAACAGCAAAACAATAACGGCGCTAATGACAATTTGCAGAAAGCGTCATGTGTGTAATTCGATATGAGCAAATTTAATTTATCACTCCGACCAGAGTGACGGAAAACGCAAAAGTGATGGTTTTTTTTAAATAAAAACTATTTGGGCGGAACCCGCCTGTTACAAACACCAATATTACAGTAAAATTGAACTCTTAGTGCGGTGAGTGCTACAGACTGTCTGCTGTCAAGCTGACTAAATTGGAATGAATAATGATTACGGGTTTTTTTCGGAAAATTTAAACTGCGTAGTTTAGATTTGTGAATTTGGATTTTCATATGATTGATTTAGTATTTTTTTAAGGCATGTCAAACATGTTCAGTTTTAACTGCGCAGTTTTAACTGTGCAGGAAAATCGTAGCAAAATTGCTCAATTCTCAGATAACTCAGTTTTACCCATGTATTATACAGTTTTTACTCAGTTTAATGTGCAGTTATAGTTAGGGCTAGCGCAGTTAAAATCTATTGGCTACAGGTAATAACAATAATAATAATAATTTTTTATTATAGCTAGCGCTAAATAGAGAAAACATTTAAATGCAATTAATTATAAAAATACAAAACTTCAAAAATAATATGTAAACATATATAATTTTAACTAAAATAAATCATTTAAAAAATTTATAATTGCATAACTTAACATTTTTTTTGGTAACGTGTTATATTTTACCACTGCGCTAAAGAATATAAAGTTTTAAGTTCGTTTGTAATTTCTAGATTCTAAAATAAAATTTCCAGAATTTCATGTTTGATACGTATGCATTTTCCTGAACTAAAAAAATATTTGGCATTAAATCTAATTTTTATTTTATGTATAAATATAATGCTATTCATTTCCGTAAATTTATCTGTTTCGATGCATTTCAATGTTGTGAGCATTAATTTGCTCACTCATTTTAATTATAGTTCCAAAGAAATAAAAAATTTGGGTAGACTAATCATATTGTAGATTGTTTTACGAGTCCAAATACTTAAAAAGCCACTTACTCTGTATAAAATACCCAGATTTCACTCACAATCAGTCCACACAGAGTGTCAGTATAAATGTGGATGAAGCTAGAGGATAGGAAAAAAAGTTTGTGCCACACTCTTTTTGGGTATATGACGTGACTATATGTCCGATGAGTAGACGGAGTGGTATGATTAAAAGAGTGGCTTATGTGAGCGAAAATAGTAGGAATAGAAGAGCATGTATCATAAATGTGGATAAAGCTAAAGTTACTTGTCTGGATAGGAATGTTTGAAGGAAACTGATTTCGAGATAGTAAAAAGAGTTTGTGCCACACCCCTTTTGGTACATGGCGTGTGATTTTTAATTACGATTTTACTTCCTTTTTGTCAACATACAATATTTATCGAAAACTAGTAGAAGTAGGCTTTGAATACAATGATCTCTCCTGTTATTATGTAAACAAAAATAATATTAGAAAAATATAAACGACCTAGGTAATTTGTAGTAACGTTGTTATTTATATTTTCGATTTGCTAGTTTTTAAATTTAGCTAGCGGCAACTATTTTAAAAATGGAACGGGGAAATGCACTAATAATTGAGAAATAATCATTGGCAGATTTTCAAAATAGACTCGCCATTTCTGTGATGTTTTACCGCTCACAACAATAACACTACTTCGTCAAAAATACAGATTCCGGCTTAGCCAATCATTTTTCATATTCTAAACTGAAATTCTGCGAAAAGAAAAACTGCTTTTGCTCTACTAAATTTCGCTTTCAAGTTAAAGCAATATCATCTTTCTAGTTTGTTTGGGTTTTTCCACTTTTATAAACTGTGAATTTTATCAAAAAAAATGTATTTACTTAAATTTTGTTTTTTAATTTTGCTAATATTTAATCGTTTGAAATAGAAAAATTAATGTTTTCTCTGAATCCATTTTTATTATGTAATTTCTCATTACATATTACACAAGATTGTAGCATGTACCAGCTTAGTCGCGTAACTAAAAATATAAGTTGAAATTGTAAGAGGATTAAATTACAGTATTTTGAAATTTATTTCAATAATGTAGAAATTCAAAAGCTTTTACTCACATAAATTTTAACAACATCTGTAAACGGACTACATACAATACTGTCGTTATAATCTGATTTAGTTTTTTGTTTTATTTTTTTTTTAACAGTGAGCTAGATAATTTGATTGTGATCAAGTGCCTCCACTGATTTAAATAAATATTTTTTAATAATATTAACAAAATGCAAACAAACTGTGATTGCAGTTTTTATGAAAATCATAATTCACAAACATAAACACAATTATAAACTACGCAGTTTAAATTTTTCGAAAAAAAAAACACAGTTTTAACTACGCAGGCCAAAATTGCAGTTATTTATAAAAAAAATCATGATCTAGTTACTTATTTGTTACCTAGTAAATTGCTTCTATGTTCCGTTTATTTACTGTAAATGTCATTTCTATCAGTTTTCCTGATGAAGACGGATGTTGAGTACGTCAATTATTAATAAATATTAATACAAAACTTAAACTTAAAGCCATTTTATGATTAATTATTAACTGATTAATGATACTACGCTATTTACCAATGCTGTAAATTTTAATACAACATAGTAAAGAATCCTTCAGAATTCATATTAAAATAAAAAGTGCTTTAGGTTGTAGTTCTGTATTAATATTTATTAAGAATTTAAATATATGATCTTGTTACTTATTTGTTATCCAGTAACTTGTTTCTATGTTTTGTTATTTACTGTAAATGTCATTTATATAATTTTTAATAATGAAGACAGACGTTAAATATGTTGAAACGCTAATTATTAATAAATATTAATACAGAACTTAAACCTAATGTAGTTTTATTTTATATAATGAATGCTGAAAGATTTTTTACTATGTTAAATAATTCCTTGTTGTAAACTAAATCTTTTGATGCGCCTTTATCTTTAAGCTAAACATCAGCATTAGCAAAGATTATTCAACGAGACGAATGAAATTTTCATTTTCTAACTTGTTCGTCGTGAGAAACACGCCATCTCACGGCGGCAGTCACGTGATGCGAAGCGTCGGGACGGTCGTCGGCGTCGTTCAACTGCACGTTCGCGCGGGTGGCATACGCTTGATCAGAGCTGAAACGCACGTCGCGCGCGCGTCAGGTGAAAAATGACGCTACATTTCACGGGGAAACTAATGAGTTGGCGAGACATGAAAGCGGCGAGAAACCTCCGAGTTTCGAGTTTTATTCGCAGTGTTTTAGACCACGACACAGCTCTAATATATTATAAGGGGGAGGGGGGTTGGATACATAGTTCTGTTCGGAACTTTTCGCTTTTTTCATTTTTTGCCTTGGCTTGTGTCAGAATAACGGTTTACTATTTTTCATTTGGAAAACTTTTTACGGATAAATAGTTTTTCGTTGTAATAAGTTTTTATTTTTTAATACTTTCAAATATTGTTAATGCAGCAATGATTCCGTTATAAAAATAAATAATGGTAAATATTAATATACTCTAGTAGTTTCAACATTTAATTTAAAAAAAGAGAATAATTGATTGCTTCAATACTAATTTAGAAAACTATTCTTGAATACCAGTAAGAAATTATTCAAAAAGTTTTTATTTTATATATATATATATATATATATATATATATATATATATATATATATATAAATAAATAAATATTAGTAAATATCTGTACATATAAATTTTCATTTAACGACCTAATTGTTTTAAGGACTGCATAAGCTTTATTTTGATTTTGCTTATATGCGTTATATATTTATGTTCACTGTAATATGAGTTTCGAAAATTTTTTTACTATGTTAAAAACAGATATTAAAAACAATAATCAGTAAAAATTTATAAATAAAGTTTAAATCGCAAGTGACGAAAAAATGGTGGAGGTGCCTGTAATAATAAAACTAAAAATATACATTAAATACATTATAAAAAAAAAATAAGTTAATTAATTTTTACATAAGTATAGAAAATTTTAGGTATACACTGTAAAAAGTTTTTTAAATTTACATACATTTTCAAAGTAAAAATTACTATAAAATTATATGTAAAATTACTTTACTCCATTAATTATGGAAATTACAGAAAAAATAAAGAAAAACAAATTTATACACAGACATATGTGACAATACTACTAATATGTAATATTTCTTAAAAAAAATACGGATTTTGTAGATTTTCAGATGAAATTTATTTGGTGTTTGAACAACAAATCTGCAACAAAAAATAGGGGTTCCTATTTAAAATTTTAAAATGATTTCCCCCCTTTACCACCCCTTCGAGGTTGGAACTATTTTTTTTTTGACAGGACTAGATGTCCCCCTCCAAACCATCAAACTTTTGAATCCATAAATATTTCTCGTGTTATTCATAGGACACCTAGTATATACTGAACAAAAAAAAAATGTCTACCTTAACAAGTTTAAAACTCAAAAAAGAATCAAATAACCGTCAAATGGTAGACAATTCACTTCCTGCAGTTAAAACAGAAATTAAACAAAAGAAAGCTGCTCACAGAGAAGAAGGCAAAAAATAAAATCAGCAAACGTGAATTTGTGAGAAGAAAAGAATTGAAACTTCAAAAGGTTTCAAGTCAGCTGTACCATCATTAGACCGCGTACTATACCGCAAATCTTATTGACTAAAATACACACACACACACACACGCGCGCGTTCACTTACAGATAAAATAGAGGAATTCAAACAGTCGTTATAGATCGCCAAAAAACACAAAGATTTGTTTGAAATGTAGGAGGATTTTTCAGTGGTAAAGATTTACCTATTACTGTGCTTTGAACAAGCAACGCTTCGTTTGTTTCTACTACGAATGTTTGATATGTTGTAAATGAAATGTTAGGTTAAGTGTTGATTTCAATAACAGAACTTTAAGGTTAGGTTATTTATGTTATAGTAAAAAGTGCTGATAATTGTATTAGACACTATCTTAAAACTCCTTAATTTATTGTAAAAATAATATAATGTTACGAAGAGTAAAAAGCCATATTTTTTTAAAAAAATTTTTTTAACCAAAAATACTCATTCAAACAACTATGTAACTATACAACTTAAAAAAAAAGTTAAGTAATTTTACCTACAAACGATGAGACACTACGATGCCCAGTATTTCTAGATATAATTACTCAACTGCTGAAGTTTACTACATAAATGTTTAAAAATAACGTTAGTAATAGTTCTGATATTATGTATTTTTAAACAATTCTGTATAAAATTACATCACTTCAGAATGATCGCAAGATCGAAACGCGTCGTTAAATAAACAATAACGAAACTGCAAATAGGAAAGTCAAAAAACAACACCAGTTGAAATACTGGGCAGCATGGTTAGTAGTATATTATTTTTTTTAGAGTGTAGCTACAATTTCAGTAGGTAATATTTTAAAGTATAAAACTAAAAACGTATAATTTATAAAAACTTTGAAGAACTATATTTTTAAATTTATTTTGTATATTAAAATTACGGGAATACATTCAACTACAACTTTTCGACAAAATTGAACAAATTCCACAAAATTCGTGCAAGACACCCAAACAATTACGAAATCATCTTATTTTATCCAATGCTAATATCATAGTTACAGGAACTGTAGCAGAAAATTCTCTGTATATGCATATGCGTATAGAAAACAATACGTCGAACTGCCAGGGTTATTGAACGATGCTAGAGGCACCGCAAACGACATATGCGTCACCCACATCTATGCTCTGCTATACTTAGCATCTGCATCATCTAATTCTGCCGTATGCATTTATATACTTTAGGTGTATAGTATACTTAGTATATACATACTACCTGCTCGACTGTAATAACGAGTGTGTCATTTCTATTAAAATATGCAAACGTGTGTGTGTGTGTGTGCGCTGCGAATCGCGAAAATTTGCGGTCGCTGCAGATTTAGTTGTTTGCAAAATAATTTGTTGCAGTTCCGTGTTTTCGATTTTGTACGCCTTTGTTATTGGTCAATATTTTGGTACGATAGCATTTGCAATTCAAAAAGAGACGTTCTGTTTTTGTTTTTTTATATGTGATTTGAAATAAAACTGAAAATAATTATTTAAATAAATTTTTTTTTTATATACTACGTTTTTAACACGGACTAAAAGATATAAAATAATTTCTCTTAGTCCCCCATACATAAAATTGGGTTACAAATCTGTATGGGGCTAGGAAAAATTATTTTATACTTTTTAGTCCGTGTTAAAAACGTAGTATATTAATCTTTTTACGATATTTAAATAATTATTCTCTGCTTTTTAGTCTTGTTTAACTTTAACTTTAATCTAATTAATTAATAATATTTAATTTAATATTTCTAATATTATTAATGAATTAATTAGTTAATATTGCATTGTCATCCAGTTAGCTGAGCTATATTTCTAAGTTTCAAGTTTCTAGCTCATCGGAAAGTTGGTTTAAAATCAATTGTAAAACAGACAAACAGACAGGAAAAAAAGCGAATTAATGAAAACGTGTTAAAATATGAATAATGATTTAATAATACAAAATACAAAAAAAAAACGATTAGTATTCTAACGTATTCAATTTGAAAGTAGTTGTGTTTGGTGACAGATGTCACATTTTATTTGAGTGAAAGAGACGTTTATTTCAAATGATCCTGTTGGTTATATAAATACGCGCAATATGTATATGTGTGCTAGACTTGACTAGTCACCCAGTGTGTTTTCTTTAGAAGTATTTACAGGAAATCGGTCAAACAGGAACACTTACCTATCTACTAATTAATATTTGTTTGCTATTTTCGAAACAATTCTTTCATCACTTTTTTCTCACAAGCTCTTTTCCTATTGTGTTACTTCCTATAATCAATTGTTTTTAAGCCAACAGTCGTATCAATATACAGTGTCAAAAAATAGCAAATTACTGAAAAATAATTATAAAATTTTACTATAAAAATCTGTAATTTTATTTTACCATAAATATTTCTATATAATTCATAATAATCACATAAAGTAAGTAAAAATGACCTAATAAGTAGGTAAAATTGCTTACTTTCTACAAAATTGCATCACATACTTAATGTAGAATTACATATTGTTGACATAACTTCTTAAATTATATAAAATTACAGCTTGCATATTAATATTATATTTATTAATTCCTGCTTCATTTCAAAATACATCCTGTACGTCAATTTACAAATGTATGTAATTATATCAACAATAATATATAACAGAACTAAACAAATTTAACCTATTTATGGAAAATTCCCGACAATAAATTTCTGTAAATTTACTAAAAGAGACTTTACTAAAAAAACTATAATTACCGTTGATAATATATCATATTACATAATGTTTGTAATAGTTCTGATATTATGTATTTTTAAAAAAATATGTTACAATTACAGCAGTTGAGTAATTATACCTAGAAATCTTAGACATTATAGTGTCACATTGTTTGTAGGTAAAATTACATAATTTTTTTTATAGTGCGTGATAAGAGAGAAATTGTAATCATACCAAATTTTACAGGTAAACATAAACTAGGCTTATAGTAACACAAATCAACTGTTTTTACTGTGATTTTTTGCTGTCAGTCTGTGGACACGTGTAGCGGTTGAACGGATTGTTATAAAATTTCATATTTAAGCTTCGAAGGTGAATATCACAATTTGATGAAGTTATAGTATTAATAAATAAAAATTATACTCGTACCACAAATATCTAGAAAATTCTAATAGAAATTTTAAGATAAATTTCCTGATATAATATAGATAAATTTGAAGAATTATGAAGATTTATTACGCTACATAATTCTTATTGCAAACTTTTCAAATTTATATTTATAAAAGTTTCAAGGAAAGTTTCAAATTTGTATTTATAAATTTCTAATAGTTATGACAATACTTGTAAGATTTGAAACGAAATATGTGGGGCGCGAAGACAACCACTCTCTACACTCCTTATTATTATCTATTGCATGCGCCCCAAATCTTACCAGTATTGTCATAGCTATTAAAAATTCACAATCACAAATTTTTAGGACAATCTGTATGAAGCTAGGAAGAATTATTTTATACTGTTCTAAAAACATGGTATATTATTTTTTTTTATTTAAATAATTATTTTGCTGTAATAATATTCATGCTGTTATGCAAAGTATTCCTAAATTTATATCTTTACATTCTAGCTGATATAGTTAAAATAAAATATGCAAAAATAACAAATTTAACAAATATGTATTTATAAATTTAAAAAAAAAAATATAAAAAATTAGAAAAACCATTATTTTCATTTCTAGTTCCTAAAACGCCTTCTGTTATCTTCAAACAACGATATTACATTTCTTACAGTTTGTCTAACACATAATATTTTTTCTAATAATCATATTTTTGTTTGTGTACAACGAAATAGAGAAAGTTCCTGTCTGTGACACACCTCCCAATATTTCTCATAAAAGTTCGACAGTAACTGTTCTTAAAAGTAAGTTTTTGTTACACTTGCCAACTCATTATACATCATTACCTTGGTACAAATGTAGTTTTTCTCAGACACTTTGTCAACACGATACTACGGTGAAAACGATGACAAATGTTTTTCTAACTTTGACAAATATATTAAAATATAATCTACATTCACATTCTATTTATTATTTTTATTTTTTATTTGTTTTAATTTAGTTTCATTTAGAACGCCAAGAGAAAAAAATCATATGTGCCTGACTCGGAATAGAAAGCTCTTTCTGTGTTTTGCTTCGACCACAAATATCTGACCTCAACACAATAATCATCGCTTTCTACTCCTCGTAACATAATATACTATTAAATAACCCGATGTCAAATTTCTAACATATCGTTCCGTTTCGATAGAAACATAAAGTTTCAATATAGAAAAGTTTTATTCCCGGTGCGATCGAGACCCCATTTCCCGTGTATTACCACCCGGATTTTGCCGCCGTTCATTCAGAGATTTTTAATTTCCGTCCAGGACCGTAATACAACAAAAAAATCGTTGTTGTTCCAGTGGGACGCACCTAATATCATCGTTGTGGATAAAATTGTGATTGGCTTCCGCTGCCCGCCTTTTCTCCGGCGACTACACATTTCTGTCAGATAGTTGAAAAACTTTTTTTTTCTCTGGTTTTCTATCTTGAATTGTACAATCATTGATTTGAGCAGAATTTTTCCGGATACAACACTAAGAGGCTGTGATTGCGATATTATGTTCGCTTTTTTTTCTTTTATCTAGTATAACGAGCACTTCTATTTTTGTGTTTTTTTTTTGTATCTATAAAACCTTCTGTATTTTATTCAATAATATAAATATAACAAATTCAATTCAAATATCTATTAAGATCAGACAATCTATGAAACTAATAAAATAGTATTTAATATACAATTTTACTTCGAAATTATTGATAAGTAAAATCGAATAATTACATATTTCTATTACTTTAATCGAATCCTTAAATTAAAAATTTATAAATTTCATGATTTAGTTACTTCTATTCTATTAGCTAGTAACTTTATATGTTATAATTATAAATAATGAATGAGTGAACGTTCACTCGAGCTACTACAAAGACCAAACTCAGAAAATATGAAGATGACTGAAAAGTCGAAACGCGTCATTGCTAAAAACAATAACAAACCTGATAGGGAATTTAATAACATTATAACAAATTATATAAGTTTCGAATAATAAATTATATTATTATCATATACAGGGTGTAACAGAATAACTATTCCTAATTTTCGAAAATGATAAAGGGCACATAAAGAAACATTTTTAATTAATAAACTAGTGTCCGGATTTTTTTTTTTTTTTTTTTTTTTGGCAGACTATTATACATCGCTACAACTTGTGTATCGAAAATGGTGGTCGAATAATTTTTATAAAGTTTAATGCGCTATTATTTCTAATAAAATGTTTCTTAACTTAACTACTCTTTGATGTTTTGATTAAGATTGTTTTTAACGATATCTAGTGTATCTTGGCACCGAGAAATTTCCGGACACTAGTTTATTAATAAAAAATGTTTCTCTAAGTGCACTCTATCATTTCTGAAAATTAGGAATAGTTATTCTATTACACCCTGTATATTATATACTTCTAATTATTTCACCTTTAATTAATTAATAATTATTGTTATTCATATCAATTTATGTAGTATGCTTATTATAAAATTAGGAATAAAATGTTCTAAATTATGGTAGAAAATAAGTATTGAATAAAAGTAAAAGCATTGAAAAAAAACTTTAATAATTAATCACTCGGAACTAAACTGAAAACCGAAAAAAACAGAACAAAAACCAGAACCGAACCGATATATATATATATATATATATATATATATATATATATTTATTTATTTAATTGAACCGGAACATAAACCGGAAAGAAAAATGTAACGGTTTGAAGCTCTAGGCGAAAAAAAAAGCCGCAAAGAAGCAATGTAGGAAATCTAAATCTGTCCATCAAAAGTAGCAGTAGTAATAGACTTCCTCAAAGTTAATACGCATGAAACTAGTTTCCAGATGTGAAAATCGGTATCGGTCTAAATTTGCACGCACCGATACGGTTTTCATCCTACTTCTGGCTGTGGGCCTGTCAATAACGATAACATTAAGGAAATGTCATGTGCGATTGAAAACGTACCAGATGTACTTTGTTATTGTGCTGGCAAATATGGGTTATATTATTTAACAAAATATTTACCTATACTTCCTACCCGTAATGCAAACTTTCAATACTAACTATATTTAATATGCTATAATCATTCGGCACGTTGTGATGTACTTTATTCTGTTAAATCAGTGTTTCTAAATCGGTGTCTTTTAACATACTGCTAATATTTTAGCTTATTATTTTAAACAAAAGTTTTATATTTCGCAATTGGTATCCAGTGAATTTTTAAAAAAATTTTGAGCTGGTATGTCGTGGTTGATCTATCCTCATCGTAAAAGTTTCGCCATACATCGTAGATGGCAGCCTCAGTGTTTGATGACAGAATGACAAGTCATGAAGTATCGAAGATGCCTTCTACAATACATGGCAAAACGTTTGCGGTGAGAACAGATTAACCACGATATACCAGCCCAAAAAATTCTATAAATTCAAGTTTAATACATTTTGGACATACTTATATTTTATATATAATAATATATTTAGCGAACATATATATTCCTGATGAAGATAAACATTGAGTTCGTCGAAACATTGATTATTAATAAATATTAATACAGAACTCTAACCTACAACCGTTTTATTTTTAAACAGATACTGTTGACTGTAAAAGTATAAACGGAAACTGATTTTTGTGGAAATGAGTTTTTTACATGGAGTATGTGGTGTAATTAGAAAAAATAGATTAGTGTGTAATTGAAAGAAAAATGATGTTGCAAAAGTTGGCGTGCTACACTGTAAAAACAAAAATCGGTAATTTTACATAAAAACTTGGAGCAATTGATTTACACCAGTTTAATATGTAAATTTACAAACGTCCACAGAACAATTTTTACATAATAGGTATATTTTATGTAAGTTTACTTACTTTTTCAGTAAAAAAAAGATATAATATGGTAAATTAATGATTATACTTAAAAATTGCAAAATTATATTATTTTTACAGAAAATTTATGTAAACCATCGTTTTTTCTGAAATAATATGTAATTTTTTTACTATGGCTTTTAAGTAAAATAGCAACTTTTTTCAGTATATATAATTACATGAAAAAAACAGTTTTGTACGATTTTATTAAGATATAAAAAAATTATTAAAAATCACTTTTTTTTGGCATTTACATGTATTTCACCGCTTTAATATGATTGGATGTAAAATAGTTGAAAATCAACCTGTTCCAAAACTGTTAACGATACCAGCGATAACAAAACGACGGTTTACTGGCATATTGCCAAATTCTCACGATACGTGTTTTGCGTATTATTAGCAATGTGTATATGTTTGTTGTGTCGCGATATGCGCGCATTCAAATGCCTAGCAAAATGCATACACTCTGTATCATTATTTTCACATTTGCGCAATCTATTTATAGTATCGCGTTGTGGGAGATATTATGTAATACGGCGTTATGTTTTGATTATTTCACTTTCGAATGTTGGCAATTGATGTCGATGTCTGCTTATAAACAAATAAATGTTAACATAGTAAAAAGTTTTTCAGAACTTATTATGTCAAAAATAAAACGGCTTTAGGTTATAGTATCTACCTAATCAACATTGGTTGCCAGATATATAAAAATAACCTCATAAATATGTAAAATTGCTTACTTTCTGCAAATTGTATCACATACTTAATGTAGAATTAAATATTGTTAGTATAACTTGTTAAATTGTGTAATATTACAGTTTGTATATTAATATTATATTTATTAATTCCTGCTTCATTTCAAAATACGTCCTTTATGTAAATTTAGAAATGTATGTAATTATACCAACATTAACATCACAGAACTAAACAAATTTTACCTATTTATAAAAAATTCCCGACAGCAAATTTCTGTAAATTTACTAAAAGAGACTTTACTAAAAAACTGTTACATTATATTACAATAATGTTTGTAATAATTCTGATATTATTTATGTATTTTGAAACAATTATGCTAAAATTTGAGTAAGTATACCTAGAAATACAGGCATCATAGTGTCTCATGGTTTGTAAGTAAAATAATATAATTTTTTTAGAGTGTAGATAATAATTA
Organism: Clivina fossor; assembly: GCA_963966155.1. Lineage (NCBI taxonomy): Eukaryota > Metazoa > Arthropoda > Insecta > Coleoptera > Carabidae > Clivina > Clivina fossor. The sequence goes on along the minus strand of OZ014571.1, from coordinate 2,614,693 downwards.
ATCGGACGTTTAACACGATCCAGCCGTGTTTGTCTACGTTAATTAGATGTCACGCATGTGAACCTTCACAGCGTTCACGTTCCGTACATTATCCATCCATCTTGTACCTCGCATAATATAAAACAGCGACAAAAAAAAATCTCACCTTGAGGTTTTTGTTGTTATTTATTAGGAATGAAATTGAAATTACACGAGAGTGTCTGAAACAGATGGCACTGCGATCGTGCACAGCATAACCTGCCCCCGTAATGCAGTCGGGACAAAAAGAAAAATTGTACACAAAAAAAATATAATGACATTAATTTATTTTTCTGTACGACAATATGTGAATTTGGCTTAAAAGTTGGTTTGATTTTTAAGATGTATTTACATAAAAACGTGTTGTGTTTAAAAATAATATATTTAACGGACTTTTAAATTAAAAATGATTGAGGAACATAGTTTTAATTAGTGCTCTACCTAAATTATGGTTGAGTTTTATATTTGAGTGCAGAAAATAAAATTTTACAGTGTAAGCGTTGAACAGTTAAATAACAGAACATAGAAACAAGTTACTAGGTAACAAATAACTAATTAGATCATACATTTTTTTTTATAAATTTTTAATAATTGGAAAAAAAAGATAATATATTAATACGGAACTTAAACCTAAAGCAGTTTTATTTCAAAAGCGTTTTATTCTAATATTATGAGTTCTGAAAGATTTTTTACTATAGTTTCTTAACAATTTTTATTTGCATTGTCAATGATGCGGGGCATTATCCCACAATCAAGCAAAAAACCTATAGTTTATAATGGGTTCCAAAACACTTGGACACAGCCGATTAACTGGCAGATGATAGTACATATACACACACACACATTGCACTGTTCGAAAAACGCTATGACGCCATTCGCAGGAAGTATAACGCGTGGGTAAATATCCCGGTTTTTCCGAAATTTTTATAAAAATACTGTAATATATTTTAAATAAATAAAACCTAATATTGTTTTTATATAATCTTTGATTATTTAGCCTTAAAATAGTAAATTTTACTGAATTAAACGAGCTCATTGATTAAATTTAATATTTTTATAAAGTTGGAAAACAAAGTAATTCTACTGGTGATTTTGGAGACTGTTTAGCTAGTTTGTGTAACTATTAAATAATTTGTAAAATTTAATAAATAAATAAATGAAATAATAAATTTATATATTACTTAATAAACTTTTTTAATTTTAAAATTTCGTAACAGATTAATCTTGCAATTATATAGTATATCATTTTTGATTGAATTATCTAAAAACATCATAAAACACTTTATCAGTAACCTTTCGAAATCATTTAAGCATATATATAATAAAAAAAACCCTTTCCACGTACTCAAATCAAGTTAGCTTTAGACCATTTTGCTACTGCCACAACACTAGAGTATCTATGAAAGCAATTTATGTCCTTATATAAGCTCGTCCAGTCGCCGGCCATTTGTAGAACACTCGCTTATATATAACCCTATAAAGTGTTAAGAACAAATATGGTTAAACTAACAAATTTACGCTCGAAAATTTAATAGAGAAGCGAGCAAGCGCTGTCCACTACTTACCAATACAGAAAATAATCTATCTGGTACAAACTAAAAGTTTTGGAACGGAACATATATAAATAATAAAATCATTTTATGAAAGTGCATATTAATGATTTATGTTATGTTTTCATATTTTTCGATGAAAATGAGAAAATTTGAAATAATTTTATTTTGAAATAATAAAAAATATAACAAATATCGCTCAATAGAGATTTTTAGACATGTTTATATTAACAAATTTTAAAAAATTATACATGTTTAAATACATTACTAACTTAGTTTTTAAAGTTTTATAAAAGAACTCCATAAAAACTTAATACTTTGCTAAGCATTATGAAAAATTTCAATAATTTATTCCTTGTAATTATTGGAGCTAGAAAAAGTATATTTTCGGACAAATAAATCGTTTTGTTTCAAAAGCCTATTCACGTATTCATATTATTTTATATATAAAAAAAAAACTAAATCATATTACCGCAAGTAAGTTTTACTTCATCAGTTAATTTCGTTATGCAAAGCAGAGTAAATAATTGTCCAAACAACAGACCGGAAACTTATGAACCAATCCCTTAGTTAACTAAGCAGTAAACGGGGGGTGGGGGTTAGATTAAAGGTGGCACGTGTTTCATACGTTGAGGTCATATGGTGGACGTCACGCTGAGAAATGGACAACGGTAACCTGTCATCACAGGATAACGCGCGGTCATTGATGCTTGCACGCCGGACCGCAAAGGTAAGGTTACAGAACAGAAATTGTTATTAGGGAATCTAGCTTTTGATGCTCAATTCGGCCCATAAATGGAAAAGCTAATGTTATTAACCGTCTAAAGATGTTTGGGGGTTGTTTTATAATATGTATGGAAATTACACGACCAAAATGGAATTAATATTTTTGTTAAGTGTTGGTTGGCTAGTAGTTCAATTTAGTTATGTAAAATAGTTGAGAAAATTAACATGTGTTCGGAATGTGTAAAATGTAAATATGAGTGTTTTGTAATTCAAACAACTTTATTAAATGCTTCTTGTACAAAAAAAACCGTAATTTTTCCCGGAACGAAAACTGGAATCGAACCGAACCGATATATATATATTATCTGTTATATTAGTATATATAGAAAACTATTGGTAGTAAAAACATTGATATTTTTCATATTGCTTACTACATAAAAATAATTATTATCATGACAAGTTAAATACGGTTTTTTATTAACGCCTTTTCAGAAATAATTTGAAAAAAAAATAGTCGTTACTTGCTTTTGACTTTTATCCGTTTAGAATCTAGACAAATAATGATGAATCAGAAAAAGATTCTATGGATAGATAAAAATGCTTTGAACAAAATCTACAATTAGTCAAGTTAAATCATTTGTTAAATATCCCACTTATTATATTAGAAATCTAGATAAGTACTACCTCATGCTTTTTCTTAATTTCATTTCTCTGATAATTTCGCTCTTGACAGACCAAAACACAATAAATTTTATTGTTGTCTAATACTTGTCAAGCTTTTGAATAACCTATTGTATTATAACAAAAGACTAAATAAAAAATCGATATTTAATTTGGTAATGCTACAATTTGTATATTAGGAATTAAACTAATTGATATTAGAAATTAATGAACAAAATATATTACACAATTTTTTATTTTTGATCAATTTGTTTTTGTGTTTTTTTTCTTTCATCTTTATATATAATTGATAATTATAAATTTTTTAACGATAAAACTATTCATTAAATTTTAATGTTAATTTATATTTATATCATTTAATTTTGTAGAGGAAAATAAAAAATAGTTAAAAAAATCCTTTAAATATGATCAATTATTAAAATAAAAGTACTTTGGGTTATAGTTCTGTATTAATATTTATTAATAATCGAAGTCAATCGAACATCAATTTCTAATCCTAGTAACATAATATACTATTATGTCATAAATAAAAGAATATGATTTAACTCTTATTTAAATTACATAAATTAAAAGATAAAATAACAAAAACTGAAATGAAAATTTTAATCGGCATATCCATGACCTTTCATTTTCATTAAATTTTCACCACATATGTTTTAAAATTAAGTACAGATATGTATAATAGACATAAACGTATTATTACGTATTTATACGTATATGAAAAGTATAGTAATCCCCCAAAAATGAGTCTCGTTTGTAATTCCAGAGAGGTATTCGCGCATATTTCTCTAAAATAATTGGATTATAACGTGCGACGTTTAATAAACTTTTACCGAGTTATATTTTGCTACTTTATTCTATATACTAAATGTATATATATATATATATATATATATAAATGAATTTACATGTATATATTAATTTAGGGCAAAATAAAAAATGTTTAATTAGACCTAATTAAATGATACGCAAAGTAACATACACGTGAAACTCAATTAATAATAATTTAAACAAGGGGAAATATAATTATGAAATTTAGATTAGGTAAACTGATATTTTGTACAGATATAAATTTTAGCAACAAATATATTAGTTTCTATATTAATTACATAAAATTAAATCATAATTTATAGTCAATTTGTTAAACTAAATCTATTAGCTGCCACGCTAAATTACTTATATTGTTATGTGTAAAATTGATTTATTTACATAGACAATAACGCCATGTACACAAAAGGGTGTGGCACAAACTCTTTTCATCATTCCGAAATCAGTCGCCTCTAAACATTCCTATCCAAACAAGCAACTTTCGCTTTTTTGATAATAAATTAATATATGTCTAAATAATATATAATTTAGGTAGTTTTTATTACATATTTACACTGCCAAGTGTTGTTGAAGTATTATAAAGATTATTTTTTACAAAACAGTTTCATATAATATATTTAGTAATAATATAATATATAATATAAAAAATGTTTTAAGATAATTTAAATTTACTTAAATTAATGCTGTTTTGCCGTTTTTATTTGTCAAAAATTATATATTCGACCAACAAAAAATTAATTCTCACAAATCACCGAACAAATATAAATAATATATACATATACATACTATTCTATAACTTGAAGTATTAGTAAAAATTCGGCAAAAATATAATGAGTAGTTTATGAAATCCTGTAATACGTAAATGTATGTAAACAATAGATTTGCCTACATTGAGAACTGTTTCAATCTCGGACGAATATATTAAAAATTATTCAGTCAAGTTAAGTTAATTGACAATTCCATTGTTTATTTGCGCTTGAATTTGAATTTGTTTATTGTAAATGTATAAAGTAGTGCAAAAAATATAATGTGTACCTCCCAAGGGTGGTCAGAAATTGTATATACGACCAAAGCCAGATTAATTCTAACAAATCACTCAATAAATATAAATAATATACAGCATATACATACTCTTCTACAACTGTTAGTATTTGTTTCGTGGCAGGTATTTTTCTTTATTTTTATTTCAGTTTCGTGTAGAACGCCTAAAGAGAAATCCGTATATGTCACTTTTTTGTGTTTCGTCCAACACATAATCATTGCTTTCTACTCTTCGTAACATAATACACTATTCTAATTACAAATATAAATCACATACTTATAATTATTTTAATTAATAATTTCTAGTCTAAACACATTAAAAATTCCAAACAGGTATTAAAACAATTTCCAACAGCGGGCGTGAGCTATTCATCGGCAAATAACCCGAAACTTTAACACTCGCTAAATATTTTAGCAAGCATGTGGCATCCCCCCTACATACTCTACAACCCCAGTTATAATACAAAACAAAGCAATTAGCAGAGTGAAATTAATAGAAGGCGATAATGACGGCTCGCTGTAATCCGTGTTTAGTTGGCATAGCAAGACAATATCTGCATACACGGACAGCACCGCATGAACGTCCGATGAATAATAATAATACAGATCTTGGACAATGTAGTTATGCCTGAAGTAAACAATGCAATTTCAACGCAATTCAATTGGACATTAATGTCTATTCAATTATTAATTGTAATCGTGAACCAACACGTGTGGAGAACATAAGATAATTGAATGGAATTGTTCGAAATGTTACAAATAAAAATTATTGTTTCTTTTGTTTGTAACGAACAATTGTATTCGTTTATCATGTGTGATTAGGTGGTAATAAATTTTAGTGAAATACCTATTGTTTTTTTTAGTCTTTCAGGATTAAACAGAGAACAAAAAAATTCTATATAAAATTGTTTACATACTAGTGTCGTCATATATCCAAAAAGCAGTGACACAAACTCTTTCCACTATCCCGAAATCAGTTTCCTCCAAACATCCCTATCCAGACAAGCAACTCTAGCTTCATCCACATTCATACTGACACTGTCATACATACTTTTCTTCTACTTGGAAGATTTCGCTTGCGTAAGCTAATGTTTTATTTAAATAATAAGAAAAAGTTAATATACCACATTTTTAATACGGACTAAAAAGAATAAAATAATTTCTCCTGGAAAGTGGCTATTTATACATACGGTATGTATACGCAATTGGCTATTTAGGGTACGTTAAATTAGTAGGTTGGTTTAGGTTTTTGTTTTTCAGTATGTATAAATAGCCAATTGCGTATACATAGCCTCATCCTAAATTTATAACCTCATACATAAAAATGTGAAACGTATGCCATAGATAATAGTAAGGAATGTAGGGAGTAGTTGTCGGGGAGTTATAAATCTGTATGGGGCTAGGAAAAATTATTTTATACTTTTTAGTCCGTGTTAAAAACGTGGTATATTAATTTTTTTTATTTAAATAATTATTATAACTATCTTTTTTCCATAACGATTCTTATAAAATTATTTTCTTTTTATTAATATTTAATATTATTATTTACGCTTTTTCAATATTATCATTCAATATTTAAATTTTCAAGTTTATTATTTGATTTTATTTTTTAAATAATAATATCTCATTATCATTAATTTATAAAATAGTTTATGTCATCGCATTATCGGAAAAAAATATTGTCTGCCATATTTATAATTTTAACTTCAAACGTACACTGTAAGAAATATATATAAATTTACATATTTTATAAATGTATTTTACAGAAAAACTGTAATATTACGTCAATTATCGCAGTAAAAATTACAAAATTCTGCCCTTTTACTATTAATAGTTATGTAAAATTACATAAATATGTATTACATTCTTTTACAGGTTACAAACGCTGCTTCGTTCGGTGCCTCGATCAATTTCCTTCACAAACGAAGCATTTGTACGCGTTCTTAAAATCGAATATCGTATTTGTTGTCTGTTATTGGTAGTGCCGTCGTCCAGGCACCCACTTCACGCCAGTGCAATGCGGTTATAAATCAGTGCCGCGAGCAGGCGACGCTCGAAGTATGTGGAGGTTCTCATTGTTGAAATTGTACGATGTCTGTCATGTGAGAATTAATCATGGCTGACTTGACTGGATTAGTCTGAGAGAAATCAATTTTTCTTTCTTTCATTCTTGTACCTCTGCTTTTATGTGATTTAAGTACGAGTAATAGTTTGAGTAATTGTCTTGGAGTGATAGATTGAAAATCTTGCAAAATAAAATTACAATATTTCTTGTTCGTTTGATCACATACTTCTAAATTTGTATGTTCATATTTTGTCTAATGTACGTTTGATTAAAAGAATTTATATGAATTTTAATGAAAGTATACGTGGCATAACTGAGAGAGTGGCTTGCGTGAGCGAAAGTTTCCAATTAGTAAGAATTGAAGAGCATGAATGATAGAGTGTCAGTATGAATGTGAATGAAGTTAAAGTTACTTGTCCGATTTCGGGATAGTAGAAAGAGTTTGCGCCACACTCTTTCGAGTACATGGCGTGATTGTGTATATATATATATATATATATATATATATATATATATATATATATATATATATATATATATATATATATATCCTGTAAAATAAAAAGTAACAGTAGATTGATAAGAGAAGCAATAGAAATTTATAAAATAAAAGATAATATTAATCAGTTTGAAATTTTATAATCTAGTTACTTATTTTGTTAGCTAGTAACTTGTTTCTGTGTTCTGTTTATTTACTGTAAATGCCATTTGTATCATTTTTCCTAAAAAAGATATACATTCAGTATGTCAAAACCTCGATTATTAATAAAAATTAACATAAAACGAAATTCTAAAGCCATTTTATTTTAGTTATAAGTAAATTCTACATTAGAAGAACAACAACTTAAACAGAATCATAAATATTACAAGCATTAATTTAGTAAAGGAAGAAAAACAACAATAACAACATAAACAACGTGGTAATAAAATTTTCAAATGCAATATTACATATTTCATGTTTAATTTGATGGCAACAGCTTACACGTATTGATTTATTATGTTGTTTGAAAAAAAAAAATAGCAGATGACGTCACATAACCTATATACCAAACCATTCATGTGTGTGTATATATATTTAAAAAGCTCGAGTATATATATATATATATATATATATATATATATATATATATATATATATAAAACATTCACCGTACATATATAAATCAAGCATTAGAATCCACGTTCGCTATGATAATAACGCATTTAGGTGAGCACCCTAGTATTTGACAAAATGGGTGCGCCAAATCGCACGCAATACGTATGTAATAAAAATCCAAAATAGGCAGACGTTTGATGCCACGGTAACCTGCTCTTTATTTTATGTGTTTCAACTATACGGTATTCCATTCGAAATCTTGTATTTCATTTTTTGTAATAAGCAAATATTTTGTGTATATAGCAGCGGTTATAAAAAAAATTAGAACTACAAAAATTAAATTTTAAAAACATACATACATACATACATATATAATTACGCCATGTACCCAAAAGGGTGTGGCGCAAATTCTTTTCATCATCCCGAAATCAGTCGCTTCTAAACATTCCTATCCAAATAAGCAACTTTCTCTTCATCCACATTCATAATTCCTCTCATACATGCTCTTTTATTCCTACTACTTGGAAACTTTCGCTCACGCCAAACACTCTCAATCATACCACTCCAACTACTTATATTACTTACTATTATCACATTAATCTGTGTGTAAATTTGTTTTTTTTTTTGTATTTTTTCTACTAAATTTCCATAATTAATGAAATAAAGTCATTTTGCATATAATTTTATAATAATTTTTACTTTAAATTTATGTAAATTTACAAAACTTTTTACAGTGTATACCTAAAATTTTGTATACTTATGTAAAAATTAATTAACTTATTTTTTTTTTATAATCTATTTGATGTATATTTTTGTTTTATTATTATAGGCACCTCCACCATTTTTCGTCACTTGTAATTTAAACTTTAATTATCAATTTTTACTGATTATTGTTTTTAAAATCTGTTTTTAACATAGTAAAAATTTTTTCGAAACTCACTTTAAAATAAAAAAATTTACTATAAAACTTTACATAAATTTACAAAATTTTTTACAGTGCACTTAATGTTTTTAATGTTTTTTTAGATAATTTATGTATTATATTTCATAAGTCCATGTTTGTATCGTTTGCGTTATTTAATTGGGCTTTTGTCTGTTTAATGTAACTAAATAAATAAATAAGTAAATAAATATTCTTTTACATAATTTCATAATATATCCTCCTTCCTTTCTTACTATCAACTTTTAAAAAAACAGAGAGTAATAAACAATAGCCAAGAAACTCACTGTGCGTGTTCAGGACATTTTGCAATATTTATTTGTCCGTCATTCAGTTTCCTCTTTTCAGCATTTCCTTTGCCGTATAATACATAAATTTGTAATGACGCGACGCCGCCAAGCACAATTCACTTGTTTCAGTTTACGACGAAACGCCAACTTTAAATTGTTTCGAGAAGAAATGAAAACGAGTGAAATCGAGTTTGGTTCACAAGCTACAACAACGAGTATTTAATTTGGAAAAATTTCACGGAGAATATTTCTTTCATTTGCAAAACCGGCAGGATATTGTCAAGGCAACACGGCGATAACTAATTTAAAATAAATGAAACAGACGAACCAGGTTGAGTTTGTGATTCTCGTTGATTTCAAATATATTAGATTCTTAGAAATGGTGGAAATATAATCTCTACAAAATTAAACAAGTGTAGCTTCGTTGATTTAATTGCAGTTTTATTAAAAAAAATCATTCGATTTTAGTTTCATTGTTACAAAGTTAATAAACATATATATATATGAAAATATTTCATATACCTAGCCAAATTAGTATATATTAGTATATATTAGTATTAGTATATATTAGTATATAGTATTATACTATATATATATATATATATATATATATATATATATATATATATATATATATATATACACTTTAAAAAAAATTATGTAATTATACCAATAAACCACGAGACACTATTAATTATGATTATGCCTAGTATTTTCAGGTATAATTATGCAACTGCTGTAATTTAATATATACTTTTTTAAAAATACATAATATCAAAACTATTACAAATATTATGTAAATAGATTAGTGTATGATGAGTGTGAAATTGATAAATGTTGTAGCAAAAGTTGGCGGGTTAGTCAGTTAAAATGGTTCGGACATGTTGAGCGAATGTCTAATGAACGTTTGGTTAAAAAGATTTATTTGAATGATTTTGATGGTATACATTTGCGTGAACGTCCGATGAGTAGTTGGAGTGGTATGATTGAAAGTGTTTTGCGTGAGCGAAAGTTTCCAAGTAGTAGAAATAAAAGAGCATGTATGAGAGAAATTATGAATGTGGATGAAGCGAAAGTTGCATGTTTGGATAGGAATGTTTGGAGGCGACTGATTTCGGGATGATGAAAAGAGTTTGTGCCACACCCTCTTGGGTATATGGCGTGATTGTGTATGTATGTATGTATGTAATATGATATTAGAAACGGAATGGAAAAGTATATATGCATGTTTTTCTAGTAAATTTACAGTACTTCAGCAAATTTGCTGTCAGGATTTTTTCATAAATAGCTAAAATTTGTTTAGTTCTATAATATTATTGTTGGTATAATTACATACATTTCTAAATTCACATAAAGAATATATTTTGAAATGAATGAATTACACTTAAAATATTTTATTAGTATTATTACATAAAATATGTACTAAATCTCATTATTTTAATGAATTATTACATATTATTAATATGCAACCTATAATTTTACATAATTTAAGAAGTTATACCAACAATATGTAATTCTACATTAAGTATGAGATGTAATTTGCAGAAAGTAAGCAATTTTACATACTTATTAGGTTACTTTTACTTACTTTATGTGATTATTACGCAAATTATGTAGAAATTACAGAATTTTAAAGTAGAAATACAGAATATTTATGGTAAAATAAAATTACAAATTTTTATAGCGTGTACTAAAGCGTTTTAAGACTCCTTTTGAGGTGTACGGTCGCCCCCTAAAAGGATACAGAGAAAACTGTAAACACTTGGTATTTTGTGTTATATTAGTATTATACATAAAACAATTATACGCAAACAATATAGTAAAAATAATAACGAATAAACACTAATTGTTTAATAAAAAAATAAAACAACTAAGTAGACAAATGCATTTACATGCAAAAATAATTAATTTACTTCGTAGTGTTCTTTGAAATATTCAAATGATAAATTAAAATGTCATTTAAAAACAAATAAAATGCTCAATTATCCTCGCATATATCATATTATAAAAGAACAAAATTAGGCAAAAACAAAGACAAGAAAAGTGTAAGAACCCGAAAACAAAACGAAAAAAAAAGAAAAAGATAAAACATGCAGAAAGAACATCTGTTTCAAACAGGCTGCGTGAGACCAATTTCTTTGTCAGTAAAAAAAAAGCAAGAAAAGAAACTGACATACTGAAACAAACGCATCTATCTTTCTCACTTGCTTATTTCCTCTTTTTACGTTACTTTTCTTTTGCCTTTGTCTTTTTCAAACAACAGAAAGCTCACATGGAATTATAAGAAGAGAATATTTTTAAGCTCATAGAAAAAAGTAAACAAGATTTTTGTTATCTGTAAAATCGTACATATTTACATTTCAAATATATTTTCATTTGTCAATATTTGATCTTGTAAGACGTATTCTAATGTATATATGAAATATATCAAAATATATATACACATCACGCCATGTACTCAAATAGGGTGTAGAACGAACTCTTTCCACCATCTCGAAATCAGTTTCCTCCAGACAAGCAACTTTAGCTTCATTCACATTTATATTGACACTGTCATAGCTGGAAACTTTCGCTTACGCAAGCCATTCTCTCAATCATACTACTGCAGCTCTCATCGGATGGTATATATATATATATATATATATATATATATATATATATATATATAAATTTATGGGACGATAGTCAAAGGTTAGGTGTTATGAATCAAACTTTCATTTAAGATTCTGTGTCAAGCTTTCGGTGGTATATTCTATCTTCTTCAGAACAGTTCTTGTTGTTCCTGAAAAAGGTGGAAAATACAACCAGAAGCTTGACACAGAATTTTAAATAAAAGTTAGATTCATAACACATAACCTTTGACTATCTTCCCATTAAAAAAAATTTATACATTATAATACATTCTAGTCGTGAATTTTCTACTTACATATATATTACGGTGACCAATTTTTTTTACAATGAAAAAAAGAACGAAAAAATTTAAGAAAAAAGTACTACGTAAATAAATGAAACATTTTATTAATTCAAACAAAAATACACTAATTATGCTTACATCCCTATTAATTATTTAATTAAACGAATAAATATTTTTTGTCAAAATATTATTTTCTAACAATATACTGGAAATTTCGAAGCAAGAAATATCCTTCATATTGAATTTTACGGTAAGTGGCATATCTGAAGGTAAGACACTTTTCGAGGAAGAACAGAACCTACAAAAAAAGGACTGTCCTCCCTAAAGGAGGATGATTAGTCACTTTATATATATATATAGTAAAATGTTTCAAACGGGAAGATAGTCAATGGTATTGACTATCTTCCCGTTAAAACATTTTACAATATAATATCGTCTAGTCGTGAAATTTTTAATTTATATATATATATATATATATATATATATATATATATATATATATATATGGAGTTCTTGTTTATTTAATCTTAAATATGATCAATATATAAAATTCTAATGTTAGTTAGGTGCTATTTGCATCAGTTATTTAGTTAATGTTACATGAAAATAAATTTAGATTTTTTGTTATATAAGTATTGTATTATAAATTTGGTCACGTAACGATATTTTAAAATTCCAATTTCTTATCCGAAAACACAAAACTTTGTTGTTGTCAAAAGAATGGACAAAGTCAAAGTACAAAAAAAAACTATAATCTGTAGTTTGGTATTCAGCAGCAGACGCGACCAAACTTATTCCGTATTTTATTTCATTGGAGTAGTGAACATTTTTGGCCCGCAAATACAATGTCTGCCCGCACAAATACACAGTAATAATTTTCAATCTAAGGGACATTTTTTCCCGTCTCCTGTGTTTTGCGTCTTTGTGGGATACACAACGTTGAGTCCAGGTTTCTTGTCGCAGACTAGAGCTGTTTTATTTTTAACGACTTGTCTCGCGCTGGATTGTGTAGACGGTAACTTTTACGGACAAATACTATACAACTTTTTTGACTCCTTGTGGAGTTGTTTTATCAAACTGAAATGGTTTCTACATTTTAAAACTTGTTATTTCAACAACAATCCGATAATTGTTTCGTGTTGATATGATAAAATTGAATTATATCGCAACTGATAATTAAATAGAAATTATGGCCCGTATTTCCACCTATTTTGGTTATGAAAAAGTGCTTTTATTTCTACCTCTTATCCAATGTGAGTAGTATTTCGATTTTTGATATACTTTTTTATATCTATTATTATAAAATTCAAATAAACTGATTAAAATTGCTTAATTAGTTAGAAAAAAAAAATCATATAATACTTTTATATTCAAAATTATTATTGATCTTCGGTAAAATTAATATTGACATCGTACGTTATATGAATGTATAAAATTAAATATAAATTATATAAATAAATAAAAATTATATAAATAAAAAATACGTATATTTTACTTTTTCAGTAAAAAAACATATAATATGGTAAATTAATTATTTTATTTAAAATTAAAAAATTATATTATTTTTGCAGACAATTTATCGTTTTACTGAAATAATATGTAATTTTTTTTTACTGTAGTGTTTATGTCAAATAGAAACTTTTTTACAGTGAATTATTCGAGGAATTTATCATTAGAACGTAGAACAATTTTGCACATTGCAATAATATACATGTTCTGATATTAGTTAGAAATTATGACAAATTGTCTATTAAGATTTTGCGCTGATGCTGCAGGAAATGTAGATGAATAATTGATGTAATATACATTGTTCAAACCGAATTCTAATGAGAAATTTATTTCATATACGAGAGAACGCAGTATGGAAACATACAAAGAAAAATGTCTATAAAAGTACAAATCAATAAAGTCCTTTGAATGATGCAAGTACTTGTTTGTTAATTATTATTAATAAGTGTATAAATATAAGAAAATAACTGCTGTGGAAATAAGATTTTTACGTGAGATATGTGGTGTAACTAGGAGAAATCGGGTACGAAATAGATTAGTGTATGATGAGTGTAAAATTGAAGGAAAATGTTGTTGCACAAGTTACCGTATTAGTCAGTTAAGATGATTTAGTCATCTTTAGCAAACGTTTTTGTTAAAAGAATTTATATGAATAATTTTGAAAGTATACGTTTGCCAGTGGACGTCCGATGTGTAGTTAGAGTGGTGTACGATTGAGAAAGTAGCTTGCATGAGAAAATATTTTTAAGTGCAGTAAAAACAGAAGAGCATGTATGATAGAAATGTCAGTATGAATGTGGATGAAGCTAAAGTTGCTTGTCTAGATAGAAATGTTTGGAAGAAACTGATTTTGGGATAGTGGAAAGAGTTTGTGCCGCACCCTTTCGAGTACATGACGTGATTGTGTATGTATGTATGATTTGTAAGTGAAGATTATGAGAATTAAAATCAAAGTGGATGGATATTTAAATAAAAATTATTGTAGATTCTTTACCAAGCTTTAAGTGAAGATTCTACCTTCTTCATTAACTTTTAATCATCCCTTTGGGTACATAGCGTGATTGTGTACGTACGTACACATTTAAATTATCCATCAGAAAGAAGTTACTAAATATTAGTCGGATCAAATTGCTATATTTAGACACGTAACGCAAATAATAAAAAAAAAACTAATTTTTAAACGTCTTGTATATTATGTTAGCATAAAATAAATATTTCAAATTAAAATCTGACATATTTTTAAAGAAATTCTGTAGAATACGAAAATTTATTTTCTTCACTTTTTACTCACTTTGCATGCAAAATGTAATAAGATCCGCGTATAAAACAAAAAAACTCTAGCATCTTTGTTCGAAGATCATAATTTCATCATACAATCCCCACACTATATGAGCAAAAAAAAAAACAATTCACATAAATAATTATCTGTATCAAAATGTACAATATACTCTCGTGATAAATGAAAATGTAGAACGTGTCAGTAATATAATACCGCTGAAGTCTGTTTTGTTATCCTCGAGAAAACACAAACTTTATGCGTAATTCTAAAACAATTTTCGTTGTATACGCGCGTCTTACTTAATAACACGAAGAACCATTATTCTATCGTTTCGTATCGTGCACGAGATATACGGTACGGTAACGGTAGCGGGCCGCCTAACGTGAAACGTGAAATGTAACACATATCAAAGGCGTGAACTTATAACGTGACGTGCTTCTCTTATCGTAACATGGCCGGGGTGTGAAAACTTGACAGCTAGTCGTAAAATTTAAGTATCGAACGTGTTGTTAAATTTTCAATTAGATGTAAAATGTTTTAGGCAGCTTAACTGTTCACCTAATATATTCTCTGATTTAATATCTATTTCGTTTGGCATTTAACATAGTAAAGAGTCTTTCAGAACTCATTATATTAAAATAAAACGGCTTTAAGTTAAAGTTCTGTATTAATATTTATTTATAATCGACGTACTCAACGTATGTCTTCATCAAGAAAAATGATACAAATAAAATTTACACTTAACTAAACCTAAAGCCGTTTTATTTTAATATAATGAATTCTGAAAACTATGTTATTTTTCTAGTAACAATAAAATATGATGTAATCAACTATTGTAATTGTGTCAAACTTAATTCATTATTCAAACTGGATAAAATTCTAGATATAGGTGAGCAAAGTTTTTTTTTTTTTTAATTTTTGTATTGCATTCAATGTTATATGACACGCAATACACCAGCGATAAAGTTGGTTGACGACCATACAAAACATTTATGCAATTATATTCTGCTGTAATTAGTTTATAATTAAAAAGAATAATTACTTTACATTAAATTAATGTTGTTTTCTAATATTTAAATAACTTGAACAAAAAAATATTATAAAATAAAACAACTTCAGGTTATAATTCTGTATAAAATTAATTAATAATTGATGTTTTGACTTACTCAACTCAAATGATATTTACAGTAAATAAACAGAACATAGAAACAAGTTAACTAGGTAACAAAATAAGTAACTAGATCATAGAAATTATTATATATTTTTAATCAATGGAAGCCAAATTTTATTTAAATCAGTTAGTAGTCACACTGATTGAAGTTATCTTTTTTTTATATAAATGTATATAGCTTCTTGGGTCTTGCAATTATTATATTATCGTCGAATTTTACATCATGAAGATATTCTAAAGCATGTTGATAATAATAATATAAATGTTAAACTATCTTGTATAAATGCATTTTGTTGACGATTTGTTTTCTGATGGCCACAGCAAATTTTTTTTAATGAATTATATCAATAAAATTAATTACATATCTATCAATTATGTAATATTCAAACCTTGCTTTATGCTGATCACATCATTTCTATTCTACAACACAATTTCGAAGCATGTCTTGAATTAAATCCGTTTATATATATATATATATATATATATATATATAGACACCGTCGCGACGCGACACGGCACGACACTATTCATCATCTACGATTATACAAATTTTGTTTTGCGTCGCTTTCACGCCTTTTGTATACAGGATATACGATGAGATAGGCGTTCGACGAACAATTAATACACTTAGACACAAAACGTTTAGCTTGTAAGCAAATTAAACTCATACACCGCGATTCAAATGAACAACAAACTCAACGAGAATAAATCATTGGATTTATGTAACTACAGGCGAAGATACTACTACTACATGTATTGTTTCCGTTAAAAATAACGGTCCGTTAAAATGAAAATTCTTAAATTCCGTAAGAAATCTTGTTGATATTGTAACAAAACTGAGGTTGCATAAGTAATTATGTTTGCTTGTGTGTATGCGTGCTTACATGTGTGTGTGTGTGTGCATGCGGTGAGTCACGCGTATGGAATGTGTTTACGCATTGTGTTTACGTGATGACGTAATGTCGGTGTGCGCTCTGTGTGTATGTATGTGTCGAAGATTCTACGGAGACTCTAGATTGTTGTAGAAGGATTGGTTAAGGGGTATATTAAGCGCTACGGGCCACAAACAGGGCAGTCATCATAAGTTAGTCGATCTGGTGAGATCGTGTAGTCGGTCCGGGGGGCCGAAAGGTGATGGCTCAGTGAGTTATCGTCAGAGAGCGATCCTAGTTGGGTTAATTGGCGATAGCTCGGTTAAATAAATAAATAGTGTGATATAAATATGTGGAAATAAATGTGCGCAAGTATAAGTGAATATGGTGTTAGTTTATAAGTTGTGTTAATGTCAGTCCGATAGGTGTAAGATTAATTATAAGTAATGTAAATAATGTAATTGTTTGTTTAGCTTCGCTCGGCTAACCATTGTTGTTGTACAGTTATTGTTATCTAGTGTTTAAGTATTGTTGTAAATAAATGCTAGTCAAAAAATTGCAATCGCAAATATGGTGGTGATTATTTTAATACATTTCCAATACTGTTCGGACTGCCCCGACACGAAATCAAATTCACGTTACAATATATAGCAAAATTTCTTACGGAATCTCAGAATTTTCATTTTAACGGACCGTTACATTTAACGGAAACGATACAGAATATATCCGGCTGTCGGTTACAAGAACTGCCTATAACAGTAAATATATTTTTTTAAGCGTATCATAATATTAATATTACGTTGCCGTATTGTTAATAAAAAAAGACATAGTGACGTCTGTATTCATAAGCAATACGGCGACAACGTAATATTAATACTATGATACACTTAAATATATATATATATATATATATATATATATTTATTTATTTATCGGTTATAGGCAGTTCTTGAAACCGACATCATGTAGCAATAGCATCTAGTACTAGTACTAATACAATAATAACATTATTATACAGCAATTAGTTACTATATACACACCACTGGTGGCAGCACCATACATAACTGTACTCTGACATCTTTGACGGCTATATTGACAAATTATTACGGCAAGTTAACTTATTTGACAGTTGCATTGTTTATTTTCACTTGAATTTTAATTTGATTATTGAAAACATGTGAAGAAGTGCAAGAAATGTAATGTATAGTTCAAGGAAGTCAAAAACTGTGTATTTGATAAAAAAAACAATCAAGTGTATTTTATTATCAGATTTACAAATCGATTATTTTGCTAGTTACATTATAAAATACAGTGCGATATTTTTATCTCTGAACATATGAACTGAATTACATGTAAATTTCCTATGTTCAATTTTAAAAAAAACAAATCAGACGCATAGAGACATCCCTGATAGTTATGCAACCAATCTTACATAATGTGACAGTTATTTGAAAAAAAATGAATTACTTTCAACAAAATATTTAGAAAGCATTAAACTATTCGCATTATTTCAAGAAATCTGTTTAAAAATGTATAGTATTATTTATTATTATTATTATTTATAAATTTAAGTGTTCAGCAATTTACAATAAATGACCATATTCTGTTAAATATTTTATTTTTTATTCAAATAAACATTATATTACGTATGATTGGTTGCATAACTGTCAGGGATGTCTCTATGCGTCTGATATGTTTTTTTAAAAATTGAACATAGGGAATTTGTATGTAGTTCAGTTCATATGTTCAGAGATAAAAATATCGCACTGTATACAAGTATATACAATTTCAATAAGAAACAAATAAATTTCTATTGTAAAACAAATAGAAAATAAAATTAACTACAGTATAAAATCGAATAAATTTACATAGATCAATCATCTGAATTAATTTAGATAACACAAAATAAGAAAAAAAATTCATTTCGACTGAAGAACAAAAACGGGATAAAAAAAAAACAAAGTGCGCATGCATATTCAATGCGTCTTAACGCGAATATTTTCGAAATGACGAAAATGCAGATTGAAGTAGAAGTAGATTCGTCTACAGTGCTCCGCAAACTGTTAGATGTGCAAATCGACGGGTTTACGAATGTATTAGCATATGTAAAAGAGCTCAAATCCCTTCAGAGGCACCACGCCTTTCCCATTAATCTATTCCCATTGCTTGGATTACTTCTACCCCTCACCCCCCTCTTCAACTATGATGATACTAGTACTCGTAAAGTCAGAGAATACTTTGCAAATACATGACAAGTGAAAAATATTTTGATACATATAGTTGAAAAATTTATCTTTTTTACAAAAACGAAGATTGACCTGGATTCTATTCAAATTTTTATGATTGTCATGTTTTCATTTTATATAAGGAGTTATACAGAATGCGTCAATAATTTTAACAGTTTTTAGTAGAATAGTATATTAATAATAATAATAACATTGAACAAAAGTTTTTAACTGTAGCTGTGAAATTAATATAATAATATTCTAATGTTGAGATTTTAGCTTTAGGATTAAATTGTGTATAAATTTTAATAAAAAATCGATGAATATATGCAAAATATAATCAAAATATTGCAATCCTAAAAGCGGGCCTTACACGGTCAATCAGGAATGACAGTCAGACTGTCTCAACGGGACCCTCGTCGTTTAAAATGAAATTAACCATTCGTGCGGTAGAAAGTGGCGAATATTATGTTGACACACATTAAACTGTAGCTAAGTGTACAACCTAACCGCTGAATAAATAGATTTTACTGCGGGAATACTGTGCTAGAGGCATTTTAACCATTTTCATATCAATTTGACATTATTTTTCAAAAGACAAAATTTCAATATTTTAGCGAGAAAAATATTATTCATTTTTTCAAAGCTATTTATGTTTTTTTTTAATGCGATAATATTTTACGCCGTTCTAGTATACAAATAACGTATTTTTCTCCTTTCAAAGTCAATATAAGGGTAGAGCGGGCCTTGCACGGCCAATCAGGAAGCCCCTACACTAGGATAATCCACAAAAAAATGTTGTTTACGCACCCAAAAAAAAAAAACTTTATTAAAAAAGAAATTGTTTGAGCCAAGTTTCGTCAAAACCTATGTTAAACTCTATTTAAATTTCAACTTGAGTGGGTCACGGGTTAACATCAATATTTTTTGACGAAACTTGGCTCAAAAAATTTCTTTTTTAATAAAGTTTTTTTTAGGGGGGTGGACCACTTTACCCTACACTTATATAGACTTTGACACTTGTCCTGATCTTACACCTTCAATCTTCGGTCTGAATGTCATTCCGAATAAACGCGTAAGGCCCGCTTTACAGATTCAATCATATACCACTTAGTATAAACCTAAACCTAACCTCATCGAAGGCTGTATCATTCACACAGATCCAAAGAGATTTGAAACTAACCATACGGATCTGTTCCAATCTTGCTCAAGTTTGATACCAAGACCAACCAAAGCGCCACCAAACTAAACCTAGTCAAATTTCTCGAGTAAGTTTGAAAAGAGATTTAGCGCGTGACAGGGCACCACAAGCACGTGTGTCTCTCTGTGTGTGTGTGTGTGTAACTTTGTGCTAAGTACCATGGACGGAGTTTACTCGTTGAATTCAATTACATACATTCAACCAGGCCCCCGTTAAACGAAATAAAATCAATACGGACCATATGCGGTAAACGGACTGAAGTTGTATGATACGCATTCGGTTTGAACATTGCTCAATTTACATATATACATAAACACGTATTTGATGTAGGTGTTTGTATATATAGCTCGTTGGAGTTTCAAACAAATTTGATGTCTTTACTCAGCCTATTACGAAAAGTTTGAATAGAAGCCGTTGCCAAAGTCGTTTATACTAACGAAGACTTTATTAACAGTAGATTGATAAGAGAAGCAATAGAAATTTATAAAGAAAAACAAAACATCAAAACTGATTTAAATAAAATTTAGATTCCTTTAATTAAAAATTTGTATGATCTAGTTACTTATTTTGTTAGCTAGTAACTTGTTTCTATGTTCTGTTTATTTACTGTAAATGCTATTTGTATCATTTTTTCCTGATGAACACGGACGTTGAGTACATCCATTATTAATAAATATCAATACAGAACTTAAAAATAAAGCCGTTTAATTTTAGGTAGTAGGAAGTTTTTTACAAGAAATTAATTTTCTTAGCAATTTTTTTTATATGAACATCCAATTTTAATTTTTAGTCTAGCATAACTCCCAAATAGTATAACTATGTTCTGTTTATTTACTGTAAATGTCATTTGTATCATTCTTCTTGATGATGACGTACGTAGAGTACATCAAAACGACGATTTATATGGTAGAATTGCTTTTAGTTTATTGGCATGTCATAAAACAAAAATCAATTTAAATAAAACGGCTTTAGGTTGTAGATATTAATATTTATTAATAATCAACGTCAGGAAAAATAATACCAATGACATTTACAGTAAATAAACAGAACATAGAAACAAGTTAACTAGATAACGAAATACAAATAACTAAATCATAAAATTTATTAATTTTTAATTAAAGGAAGCGAAATTTATATCTTTATTAATAAATAAAGCCGTTTTATTTTAATATAATGAGTTCTGAAAGACTTTTTACTTTGTTAAGATTTTTATTTTCAAAATAAATGTAAAATTTTAATACACAGTAAGTAATAATACAAATGTATGTAATACTATTTTTGGAAATTAATATATAAGTAGTAAAATTTATTTTTGATAATAATTTAAACGTTCGAAATGTTATCAACATAAATAAGGTCATTTTTATAACATTAAATATATTGACTGACCTTACATATTTCATTAAAATCTACGGTAATAACAATTTTAATTCATTTTAAAATGTATTGTTAAAATTGAATTATATTAATTGTAAATATGAATTCTTCCTTAATAAAACTATTAATAATATTTTTTATAATCGAATTATTTTGTAAGTATATAATTTTATAACATACTAATATTTAAAAAAAACAAAACATATAAAATATTTCATTTTGTGAAAATATTTAGTTATTTCTCCTTCTTCAATGAGTTTTTTGTTGTTGTTCACTAACGCGTTTCGGCTAATGCCATCTTCAGACTATTGGAGAAGGAAAAATAAAACTAAATATTTTCACATTCATCAATAGAAAATATAAATATAAATAGAAAATATAACTAAACAAACAAACAATACGTCATAAATGGTTACATAATTAATTAATAACAAAATTTACAAATTTTCTATATTCATTTACAGAATAAAAACAATTTTCTATTAGAAATTGCTTTAATTTTAGTTTAAATATCTTTAAAGATTTATTATTACTTATTTTATTACCTAGTAACTTGTTTCTATGTTCTGTTTATGTACTCCACATGTCATTTGTATCAGTTTTTTTTCCTGATGAAGTCGTAGCGTTGATTATTAATAAATATTAATACAAATCTATAACTTAAAGCCGTTTTTATTTTATTAATATAATGAGTTCTGAAAGATTTTTGTCTATGTTAATTTTAATTATATTTATTATTTTAGATAATCCATTTAGAAGAATTGATAGAATAGTTTGTGCTCAGACAACAGATTCTAATAACCAGAAATTGAACCAAACTGATGATGAAACGTTAAATGACGATTTGGCAAATCAAAGTAAAACTTTCATATAATAAACACTCCTAAAATGCATCTAACTTCTAGATAAATTCGTATAAAATTATATAAGATATTTTAAAATATTGATGATAAGGAAGTACTTGATATATTTGTTGATTACAAGTTTAAAAAGTAAATTTGAAATAAACATTACATTTTAAATGAAATGTTTACTGTATATACGCATAAATTTAATGTTGCATATATCATTATATTTTATAGTTTGCTTGTTAGGAAAACATATAAAATTAATATATTGCGTTATCAAAAGAAATTATTACTTGTTTTTAACAATATAAACAATTTCTTAGCAACAAATGAATAAAGTATAATACCTGCGAATGCCGTAAGAGAGTGTGATAATTTTATGAGTGAAAAAAAAAACAATATTATATAGTATGAATTTCATACAATATTTTTGTTAAGAATGCCTGCAATTGAAGTTGATTTACATAAACATTAAAATACAGGATGTTTACGATATTCTCTGCATCCTTTTAGAAAGTGATTGTACACCTCAAAAAAGTCTATAAACCTTAAAACACCTTAGTAAAATTCGTCTCATAAGCGAAATAATAATTCGTTTAGTTTTCACATTAAACGATTAATTTTGTTTCAACCTGTTGTAGTAATCAACTACTTAATCAGTATTGTTCAATTGTTATTACGTTTGTTATTTGACAGGTAAAGTTGTTATCTCAGTAATTCAATTGGCTAAAAATTATAATTATTTTTACCTTGTTATTTAAAAATCGCGAGGGCCCATCGATATCCTAATATCAAATTAGCCTTGAAAAATACTGATTAAGTAGTGTATTACTAGAGTTTAAAACAAATTAATCGTTTCCAATAAAACTCAACTCCTTTTGAGCTGCACTATCGCCCCCCCTTCCCTAAAAGAATACACAAAAAACCGTAAATAGAAATAAATATGTATGTGTGTTATTCCGTAATCAATAAATATATCCAGATAAAACTAAAAAAAAAATAATAATTTCTAAGATAAATTAAAGATGCATTTTTAGAATATTTGTTGAACTAAAAGGTGATCAATCTTTTTTCTAGTATGATATTTTAAACTTGGGTCTAATTTCAGATAAATTTCTTAGTCCAGAAGATAAATCTAAAACGTTTCCTTATCAAGCGGCGTTAGTAGAATCATCTCATAATAGTTTTGTTTGCAATGCAGTTATTATCAGTAAATATTTCCTTCTTACAGCAGCTTATTGCGTATGCCCAAATAAGGTAAATATTCAGTTATAACGTGTTACTATATATATGTAGGAAATTATTGGATGTATCAGTCCAATGTAGAAAAGTTCTTAAATGAAACTCATTTAAGTTTCAAGCTTTCGATTTATTTTAAATCTTCTTCATAGTCAAAACTAACAGAGTTATTTGTTATTTTGGCTATGAAGAAGATTTAAAATGAATCGAAAGATTGCCTTTAAAACGTAAATGAGTTTCATTTAAAAACCTTTCCACATTGGACAGTACAATTTTATTTTATCTGTTTTATATTTCCAGAGTTACGTATATGAAAATATGTACGCAACTATTGATAATATGTTTTGGAAATTGGGCGAAAAGTATTATTTTGCTCATGGTTATTGCCACGAACAATATACTGTAACAGATAGCGGAACTTATAATGATATTGCATTACTTATGGTAAACCAAAAAATTACTATAGACGAAAGAAATATACCCCTAATCAAGATGAATAACCTGATCATTTACGACAGACAAGTCTGTATTAGTAGTTGGAAGATACAAGGCGATGTATATGAATTTTTGCAAATGACATACGTTGATCGTATATCATTGGCAGTATGTAAAGGTATTCATACGAACGATTTCGTTTTAACTAATTCGCATATGTGCACGGTGACCGACGACGAACAAGAAGTTTGTTTCGGCTATTTTGGTGCGCCGATAGTTGCTGAACAAATCGGACAAAAAATACTAGTGGGATTAGCTTCTTCAAATGTCCATTGTGGAAGTAAACTGCCTGATGTTCATACTAGAATTTCATTTTATACTAATTGGATCAATTTTTATATGAACGATATAAAAACGAAAAGGTTGTTCTTAAATATACAAGGAATTAAATATCACATTTTTAAATTGTACCACGATCAGAATTTTCAAAATCTAGATTTCACATAAGTTGCATTTGTTAAAAATAGTTATCGACTAATTTATTTATAAATCACACTTTTATTTAATAATAATAATTTGATTTATTTGGCATTAAATAAGCCATATACATACAATATATATATATATATATATATATATATATATATATATATACATAAAAATTAATAATTATTATTATATAATTTATATAAATAAAAAAAAATTATTTATATATATATATATATATATACATCTAACATCTAACTTTTTTGATATTTAATCTTACATAATACATTCTTGTCGTGATTTTTATTTACATTATTTACATACGATATATATATATATATATATATATATATATATATATATATTGTATGTATATGGCTTATTTAATGCCAAATAAATCAAATTATTATTATTAAACAAAAGTGTGATTTATAAATAAATTAGTCGATAACTATTTTTAACAAATGCAACTTTTTTGATACATTCTTGTCGTGATTTTTATTTACATTATTTACATACGATATATATATATATATATATATATAAACATATATATATATATATCGTATGTAAATAATGTAAATAAAAATCAGGACAAGAATGTAAGATTAAATATCTAAAAAGTTGCATTTGTTAAAAATAGTTATCGACTAATTTATTTATAAATCACACTTTTGTTTAATAATAATAATTTGATTTATTTGGCATTAAATAAGCCATATACATACAATATATATATATATATATATATATATATATATATATATATATATATATCGTATGTAAATAATGTAAATAAAAATCACGACAAGAATGTATTATGTAAGATTAAATATCAAAAAAGTTAGATGTTAGATGTATATATATATATATATATATATAAATAATTTTTTTTTATTTATATAAATTATATAATAATAATTATTAATTTTTATGTACTTATTATAAATATAACATATACATATATAATTATATACGTGTAATATTTAATTTTATGTCTGTTTGAATTCATCCTCTAAAAACATACGTATGTATATATTCCAGTGCCAATGTAAAATAAGTAAAACTGACAAAGTGTAGGAAGTAGCTGTCGTTGCTCTCCACGTTTTAAATTTCACAAGTATTATTGTCATAGCTATTAAAAATTCACAATCACAAATTTCAGGATAATCTGTATGGAGCTAGGAGAAATTATTTTATATTTTTTCGTCCGTTTTAAAAACGTGGTAAATTAATTTATTTTTTTTAAATTTAAATTCGACAAATCACTTTCCCAATCATTACTTTGATATCTGTATGCATATTAAATAATAATGATAGCAAATAGGTTTACAATATTAGAGATAGCGCAATCGGATATTGATTCAATTATACAATTAACAATCACTCTACGTAATATACATTTAACTTTAGCTTTCTCATCGAAATATTGAAATAAACTCCCATGTTGTAACGCAAACATAAGCACATTATAAATGCCACTTCAAACGAATATAAAAAAAAATGCAGAAATAAATCGACGTATTTTCCGTTTGATTAACTTTTGTAATGGTTGATTTGAATTTAGGTATTTTTAATGGATATTTAAAATGATTTTTTTTGTACATATTTGTAATTTGGGGTCACTCATTAAATATTACGTTGGTGCATAATTATCAGGCGTTTTTTAAACAATATTTATTATGAAAAAAAAAAAACATAATTTTTTGTTTATGTGTTTATTAACAAATAACCCGTCTACAAAAACGCCTGACAATTAGGTACCAACCTAATACTTCAAATAAATATATAAAAAAAACATTGCAAAAAAATCTTTCAGAACTCATTATATTAAAATAAAACGGCTTAAATTGTAGTTCTGTATTAATATTTATTAATAATAGATGTACTCAACGAACGTCTTCATCAAGAAAAAAAGATACAAATGACATTTACCGTAAATAAACAGAACTTAGAAACAAGTTACTAGCTAACAAAATAAGTAAGAAAACCAAATTTTATTTAAATCAGTGCCTGATTGGCACTGATTAATGATTTTTTTTCTTCGTAAATTTCTATTGTTTTTCTTTATCAATCTGCTGTTAATATTGATCTGATAAAGATTTTCTAACGCATGTTGAGCAATAACAGATTTATCTGTAGTTTAGACATATTGACCTTTTAGTTTCAGACATTTATATTAAATAAACAGAACATATAAATAAGTAACTAGATTATAAAATTTACAAATTTTTAATTAAAGGAAGTTAAGATGGTTCAGACAAGTTGAGCGAATGTCTAATGAACGTTTGGTTAAAAAGATTTATTTGAATGATTTTGATGGTATACGTTTGCTTGGACGTGCGATGAGTAGTTGGAGTGGTATGATTGAGAGTGTTTGAGCGAAAGTTTCCAAGTAGTAGGAATAAAAGAGCATGTATGAGAGGAATTATGAATGTGGTTGAAGCAAAAGTTGCTTGTTTGGATAGGAATGTTTGGAGGAGACTGATTACGGGATGATGAAAAGAGTTTGTGCCACACCCTGTTGGGTACATGGCGTGATTGTGTATGTATGTAAAAAATAAAATTTTATTTAAATCAGTTACTAGTCGCACTGATTGATGTTATCGTTTTCTTTATAAATTTGTATTGCTTATCTTATCAATCTGCTGCTAATATTGATATGTCTTGCAATTATTATAGTATCTTCGAATTTTACATCATGAAGGTATTCTAACGCATGTTGAGCAACAGCAGATTTATCTAGATGGTTGAAACGTATTGACCTAGTAAGTATCATTTTAATAGTTTGTCCCACAGCCTACTCAATATACACAAATATTTTTAATCAAATTAAATAGTAGCGAGAAAACAATTTGAAGTACAATTAAATAACAAATCTTCAGTAAGCCCATTTCATTAATTGTAACAAACTGCGAAATCTTCTTGGCATACCAACCAGTATTTAGTTTGTAAGTTGCTCGTTACGAAAACAATTTTCTTTTCTTCAATACATTTACCCCCCCCTTTTCCCCGCATCAAATGTCAGCCCCATCTTAACCAACCAAATGGATTAACCCTCCCCCCATCTGTTTTAAAGGTCCTTCCGGTTGCCCGGTCGCGATATTTCACTCACAGACCCCCCAGCCCCCCCCCAATAACATTTCTACGGTTATGCTACTGCTCGCGTCTGTGACGTCATATCCGTGATATGAGGTCATCGAACCCCGCTTAAGACGTTCTCTGCTCTTGTTTAGCGATACTATTGTCAATTCGTAGAGAAAGGAAAAAATCTTAGAATATATTTATTTTCAAAATGTTTGATTATACAGGGTGATTTATGACGTCGAGGAAAAACTACACCAGATGATTCCTATGAGTAATCTAAATAAGAAACATCAAATAAACATATGTCCGAAAATGCTTTCTAACGGAACTGTAGCCGTTAGAAGTTTATTACATGTAACATCAATCGCGTTAGCCTTATTTATTATATCAGAAAAAAAAAACAAACCGAACATTATAATTAATCATAACGCAGATTCAGGACCCAAAAGCAAAAGTTTATCTTTTGACATTAATATTCATATTACATAATGTTTGTAATATAGTTGTGATATTATGTATTTTTTAACAATTATGAATAAAATTACAGCAGTAGAGTAATTATACCTAGAAATATTGGGCATCATAGTGTCTCATGGTTTGTCGATAAAATTACATAATTTTTTTTAGAGTCCATATTATATTGTTTGAAATATTTTATAGAGATATAAAAATTTGTTGCAAATCACCTTTTATTGGCGTTTACAAAGTAAAAAAGTAAAATTTTCAATCTCTGATTGCATTTATAAACTAATATTAGGAAACAAAATATTTTAATAATTGACCTCATACCTCAGAATAAAACATTAATATTGTTAAAATATTTATATCATAAATTAAATTTAAGATTACACATAAAATATCAAAAATAAATCAGTTTACATGTGATGTACTATCAGCATATTAACTAAAAACACTATTATATCAACAGTAATATGATTAATGATTTATTAAATTATTAGTCAAATCAATAATTTACAGCGGCTACTGAAATTATTCTCCCGACACCAAACTAACTTTATCAAATCGAAAACAATGTTAATTAATTTACGCATTTAAATGTTAATAAAATCTGCAAAAAGTTTTATATATGTGTGTATAATTTGTTCAATAATAAAATGTTTATTTTTATTCCCTACCGATCACAAGCAAAATTCTATATACATGGTGTAACATAGTGGATTAACTTGGGAAATCGACAATATTAAAAATATTTCTTTCTCGAACAGAATTTCGGGAAATTAGCATTAGAATTATTTAAATATTAAAAAATAACAATGATTAAATATGATAAAACTATTTTATTATTTACCATTATTTCAAAAATATATTTTAAATAAATAATTTGACATATACACAATCACGCCATGTACTCAAAAACATGTGGCACAAACTCTTTCCACTATCCCGAAATCAGTTTCTTCCAAATATTCCTATCCAGACCAAGCAACTTTAGCTTCATCCTGACATTCTATCATACATGCTCTTCTATTTCTATTAGTTGAAAACTTTCGCTCACGCAAGACAATTTAACAATCATACCAATCTATCTACTCATCGGACGTCCACTGGCAAATGTATATCTCCAAAATCATTAATTTCATACGAGATTCAAGAATTTTTATTTTAGCGAATTGTTATTTTTAACGAAAATTAATTTTAACTCATTATATAAAATAAAACGACTTTTTAAGTTTTATATTAATATATTATTAAAAATCAACGTTTCGACGAACTCAACATCAATCTTCATCAGGAAAAATGATATAAATGACATTTACAGTAAATAACAGAACATAGAAAAAAGTTACTAGGTAACTAATAAGTAATTAGATCATAATTTTTTTTTTAATGTAAATCTCATTTATATCATTTTTCCTGATGTACATTTTATATATATATATATATATATATATATATATAACATTCCAAATAAATAAAAAAAATGTCCATATACTTCCCAAGATCTGTCAAAATTTGCATTTAGCTTAAATGGGGAAATCGCATTTTTAGACATTTTATTTTTAGACATTTTAACTTTTATTGTATTTACTTTAAAAATATTTCAAAATAATCACCAAAAAGCTAATGAAATATGCTTTTTAGTAGTCCAAAATTCATGCCATTCGGATCATTATTAACGGAGTGGTGTGAATTTGAAAAATATGATTTCTGACTCAGAAAAAAGCTATAATGATTAATTATTAATCTTCTAATGTTGTTGATATAATTATTTTAAAACTTCTTTAAAGTATTTGTTTTTTTCGATTTTGACAAGCGATTTTCGACGCTCTTTTTAAGTGAGCGCCCTCAAGCGGTCTTATCACCTATTGACACAGTACAAGATTACATTACACTCGGCAATTTGACACGAAACTCTCTAGTTTCACACCTCATATACTTCATACAGCTTTATAAATATACAGACTAATTCATTTAATAGACTATTTAAAATATTTCATTAGTACATATAAAGAAAAATAAATATAATTTTTATTAATCCACAATTTAAAATTGTCATAAAGTATACATTATTTCTTATTTTTGTATCACAATATACTACTTCGATTTTTTTCAATATGACATTATAATTTTGATTTTATATTATCAATATCTCAAAACTCAATGTTTGTCTTCATCAGGAAAAATGATACAAATGACATTTATATTAAAAAAAAAATGTTGTTATCTAGCTACTTATTTCTATATTGTGTTATTTACTGTAAATGTCATCTGTAAAATTTTTCCTGATGAAAACGGATGTTGAGTTCGTCGAAACGTTTATTATTATAGAACTTAAACCTAAAGCCGTTTTATTTTATATAATGAGTTCTGAATTATGTGAAAACATTTTTATTTTAAAATAGTTGAATCAATTTTCCAAAAAATAAAATTTTACTAACAGTTAAATCCAATTTTGCGTTAATGCAATTAATTTTAAGCAATTTTTTATTACTATGGGTATAAATTAAAGCGGTTTGCAAACAAAATTAATTAAACTGAAGATTTCACACAATTTTCGTAAAAATTACCGGTAGATATTCGAAATAACACATAAAATGGGTTCTTGCAATTAAGGCACATTCAAAAACTAATAAACAATTAACCCCAGTGTTAATGGAACTTTACTTGGGGGTAGGAATATCCCTATATCTCCGTCCTTCAGTCGACAGGGAAAAATAATTGAATTAGCGCAAAAGGATGGTCCGTTTATCTATGGACGCGCGCCCCCCCCTTTGAAGATCATTTGGCTAGGTCGACGCGACGCTTTCATCCCCTGGCAACACCGCATTTTCGCTGGCGAAAATGCCACACCAACCCTGACTCCGGTTCGCCCTTTACCGAAAACTTCAACTATACAATTTGACGTCACCTAAGTTTGGTGGGGTGTAGTGGTAGTGGGGGGGGGAGGGCTTTAATTAGTGAAGTATGCTGTGGTTAGATAGCAACGCAGGTGTCGCGACCAGTTTTAAAGATTGAATATTAAAATGAATTATTGGGTCCGTGGAAAGATTTTCCGATTTGAAAAGACGTAGCGCCCCGTTTAAAACGATATTTAGCGAGAGGTTTTACGTCATAAATATATTTTAACGTCGCTGGTATATTATATGATTGTGATATATATTTTTACTTAAACGTCAAGATTTTTTCCAATAAACCTGCTTTTATGTGTTTATAGTAAAATGATGATACATAAACTACAAAAAAAAAAATGTAATGACTACCTCATACGTATGTGAGCTTTATAAAAATAATAGTATAGTATGTTACGAGTAGTAGATTAATTTCTCCTAGCCTCATACAGATTTATAACTACATACAGAAAAACGTGGGGTTCAAACGTGTAGGGAGTAGCTGTCGTTGCCCCACGTTTTTCTCTATGGGGTTATAATCTGTACGGGGCTAAGAAAAATTATTTTATACTTTTTAGTGTTAAAAACGTGGTACATATATTAATTTTTTTTCATATTTAAATAATTATTTCTGATGAAAACGCAGTTCGTCGATTATTAATAAATATTAATACAGAACTACAACTTAAGGCCGTTATATTTAAATATAATGAGTTCTGAAAGATGTTTTACTATATTAGAAGTAAAATTACTTAAATTAATATAAATAGAAAATTTAATATTTTGTAGATGTTTGTAAAAATTTTAAGTTCTTTGAAATTTTGTTAATGTTTCGAAAATTTACTAACATTTTAATGCAATTAATAAAACGATAAATCTTCGTGATTGACGAAGTAAAATTTTCTTATATAATCTAGTTAGATGTTTCAATGCTCGATCTCGTAAGTAATGAAGCAATTTAATTTTCAAAATAAATTAAATTTATTTTGCTGGTTCAATTATCTATCGCTTATATCATTATTTATGCAAGAAAATTACTTTACTATATAGCAATTTTGAGAGTTTCTAATTTAACGCTAACTAAATCAAATTTCTTACAGCGGACAAAATTCGATTTCTCTAAACAAATACGGTACGAAATTTTGTTCCCAATCGAGCAAAATGTCAAGCGCAAATGTCACTGGACTTATGACTGTAATATGTCAATTTTCAAAGCATACACCTTATATTGAATATTGGTCAATATTTCAAATTGACTTTATTTGCTACCATTCTACGAAATAAATATTTGATAATATTTTAAAAATCTGTGTTATTTTATAACATCATCGCCTCCCGTAATGCCTAGGTGGCACATATAAGGACTATATGCTCGAGAAGCTGAACATATAGGCCCCTATTCTCATCTCATTTATAAAAGTGATTTGTGCCAAAAGTACTTTTGTCGTTTACTTAAAATAATTTATTAAGCACTTTATAATAGTTTATTTAATTTTTATAATACCAAATATAATACAAATTGTCAAAAATAGAAAAACTATATATATTTGAACAGAAGCAAAAAGTTATTTTGAAATTATTGATAGAAGCACTTTTTCACGAAAAAGTGATGTGAGAATACGAGCCATAGTATCTTAACAATTTTTTATTTGTATTGTCAATGGAGCGGATCATTAGCCCACAGCCAAGCTAATAGTGGGTATCTAACCACTCAGACCCAGTCGATATCAGTTCAGTAGTTTTAATATCAGAAATAATATTTAATTTTTAATTTCTGGAGTGGATGTTACTTTATATAAATACATATTTAATTATACAAATTTAAAAATGTATTATTTACTAAATTATAAAATAGTACTTATATGTATTATGTTACAAAGAGAAGAAAAAGATAATTATTGTGTTGAACCCAGATATTTGTGCAAGCAATCTGGACGATACACAATAAGAGCTTTCTATTCCGAGTAATATATATATATACAATTTTTTTTTTCTTTAAGCGTTCTAAACTATATGCTACTACATATAAAATTACATGCCAAGTAACCTTAACCAGTTACTAACAGTTGTAGAATAGCATGTATATATATATATATATATTATTTATATATTTAATATTTGAGTAATATATTTAAAGTGACCATTACACAATTGTTAGATAAATAAATGGCAGTGTGAGAATTATGTGGCAAATCAACTTAGGAATTGATACTGCAGAGCTAGTATAAAAATAATATTTTGTTTCATTATATATAAATATATTCAGTACAAAAAATGAATCAGATTAAATTAGATAAATTAATTATCGTCAATTTTCCTGATTTGTGTAAGAAGATAACAAATTATGTATATATAATGCAAGTATATAATACTTTATACATTTTGCCTAATTTTCAACAACATGGCAAATAAAACAATAATCTATTTAATTGTTGCACTAAGTTTTCAATTACAAGTAAGTAACAAAAATCTTATTTTCTTAATTTAAATAACAGATATATATATATATATATATATATATATATATATATATATATATATATATATATATAAATCGGATTTGTCGTAACAGGATAACAATAGTTAAAGATAAAAAAAATTGTCGTGGGTTAAAAGCAGATATAAAATCATCATCAGGACGAATTCACAGAGACAGTAGAAACTGAATTTTTTTAATGAACAAAACATTTTAAAAACGTAACTATTATACGAAATAATTACAACATAACAAATAAAAAACTGTAACAAGACAGTTTTGGGCCATGTGGTTATTGTGATCTGTATTTCTAAAAACTACATAATTTTTGTATCTATTAGATTTTGACCTAGTGACAGATTTATGTATTAGGGTTCACGGCAAGCCACTTGGCCACTTCAAGATATTTCTTTGAAATATTTTGAAGTATTTTAGATTTTTGTTGTTATTTGAAAAGTTACAATTTTAGTTTTTGTTGCATCAGTTCAGTTCACGCTCGCCTTCGCTTAAGTTAAGTTCGATTTTAAGTCCGCTTAGAGTGTCAGAGACCTCTAGAATTGCTTTAGTTGTTAGAATTTGTTAATTATAATTTAGTAGTAACATTCGCTTTAGTTTATATTTGTCATTCATATTTTTATTCGTGTTTTCTTTGTATATTTCTGTAATTTGGTTTTTTGTGTTATTATTTAATAAAAGATTAAATCAATAATTGTTGATCACTACTTTTATGCACGCTCCCTAAAGTTAATAAATATATGCAAACCGCTTGTTATGTTACAAAACTAATATAGTTATAAAAATAATAAAATTAATATTTGATTAAGATATTCGGTTTAAAAGATTTTACACAATGTTTACAAAATATTTGATCCAATGATGATATAAATATACATCGAAAGCTTCCCAAGTGTCTTTTTTTAAATAAATATACTTTAAAATATATTTTTATTTAATCATCATCATATATTTATCCTACATAAATAATCACAATTATAAATTACATTTTTTTCTAATATTTATTGTTTATTGTTTTTACTTAATTGTGTTTGTTATCACAGATAATGTAAATTGCGAAATATAATTCAATTCAATTTGAAATCAATAAAAATATAATTTTGATAATTGTTATTTTTATGCTAAATTATCTCATATCTCAGAATTTCTAAAGCATAAATAAAATAATTATAAAACTTTTTAAAATTATGGAATAATTTAAAAAAAATAAAAATGAATCAAAATAAGATAAAGGTTGTTTATATTTATCGCTATTTAAAAAAAAATGTTACAAATAAAAGTTGTTAGTTATAACTTGTTTAGCGACTTTTGATAAATAAATTTTTTCGAGATATGCCTCGGCTGTGCGAAATATTCCTAAAAGTAATATCGGTTATCACTTTGGCCGATTGGTAGATCTTTACCATATGTTAATCAAATTGAGAAATTCATCTCCGAAGCTTAAATATGAAATTTTATAACAATGTACACTTTATTGTCTAGAATTTTGTCTAGTTTTAGTTTAACTAATCAAGTTGACCATGT